>JANUYF010000004.1:12915918-13534572 GCA_026167975.1 Phrynosoma blainvillii | reverse complement strand
GTTGCCTTATTCTTTCTTTGTGTCTAGGGCAGCTGGAACAAAAATAATTCTGTATTGGACGGCATGGAATTATTTTGTTATTGAGCTAGAAATATGTCCCATTATACCATTTGTTGGGTCTAGCTGCAAATAAATGGTAAGGGCATGTTATGGGTTTATCGTTATTTCCTAATTTGGTGGAATTTTAAATAAGGTTTTTGTTGTTTTAAATTGAAAACAGCACATGTAGCATTTCTGAGACACAGAATTGATTTTGACTACAATTTTTTTTTTTTTGCAAACCTTTCTTTTTAGCAGTTATTCAGAACAAATGTTCCACCTTCTGTGAACACACATTTTCCCCCTTGCTTTGGGTGCTTTGTATATTATGGAATAATCTTGAATCTACACCCACACTGTCATAGACATGGAGGACTTTTATGCTCTTCACTATATTGGAATTCCCATGGGATCAGAAAATAGTCTTAGGGCCTTTGCAGACTGCCAGAAACAGTGCAAATTGAGTCCACTTTAACTGCCCTGACTCAATGCTAGGGAATCATGGGAACTGTAGTTTATTGTGGCACCAGAGCTCTCTGACAGAGAAGGCTCAATGTCTCAGAAAAAAATACAATTCCCATGATTCCCTAGCACTGAGCCAGGGCAGTTAAAGTGGACTCAATTTGCACTATTTCTGGCAGTCTGCAAAGGCCCACAGTGCATTTTTTTAATCTGCTCGGATGAGGGTTGACATAATACTCAGTGACATTTATGGCCTCTTGCCATTTTTAATGTATCTTTAAAACAATTACAGATTGTTTTGTAAAACAATACTCTGATATTTCTCATTGTTCAGAGATTATTTGTGCCCTGCCAATGGGTGCAGTACACTGTGACGAACACAACAATCCTAACACATGCAGGAGGTTGGCTCAGGAGGATTTGGATAGGACTGAAAAGTACAAGCAACCATAAGTAAGAAAAGACAACTTGAAGGCACACAACAACAATTTTGTATCTCTTGTGAAAATAAGAAGTGAGAGGAGAGGAGGTCTCAATTTAGTAGGGTTAGGGAGGGTGTAGCAGAGGCAAAGGAGTCATGTTTCCATTGTGGCCAACCACTTACAAATAATTATTCATGAATCACATGACCTTCAAGGAATTGTGCTCATGATTTCTATAGTAATTTAATGTTGTTTTCATTTCACCTATAGTGTATAACATTTAGCATGCTCACAAAAATAGTGATCACAGAGGATCTACATAAATTCAACCTTACAGTTCAATTCAAGCTCCGCTTAGACATCCCATAGCGCGATATGAAGCAGTATATAAATGAAGCTGCTTTGCTTTTTAGACAACAAGGAAATCAAAATAGTTTTAAAAATTCCCATGCCTCAGATCAAATATTGACCTGAATGGAGTGTAGTCAAGAAATCAGAAGAAGATTAGGAAGGGGAAGGGCAGCTATGAAAAAACTAGATAAGATCCTAAAGTGCAAAGATATGCAATTGAACACTAAAGGTAGAATGTGACAGCTAGACAGTGACAAAGGTGGCTAGGAGGAAAATCAACTCATTTGAGATGAGTTGCTGGAGAAGAGTGCTGAAGAAAGACAAACAAATGGATCCTAGAACAGACCAAGACTGAACTCTCCCTAAATCTATGATGAGGAAACTAAGGCTATCATATTTTGGGCATATCATGAGAAGGTATGACTCTCATGATACGCACAAGAAAAGGCAATAATGATAGGGAACGTAGAAGGCAGCAGAAAGGCGAGACCAGTCAGGGAGACCATGGGCCTGAATCTGCAGGACCTAAGCAGAGCAGAGGAGGAAAGGATGTCTTGGAGATGCCTCATCTACAGGGTGACCATGAGTTGGGATCCACTTGGGGGCAGTTAGCAACAACAAAGCTCACAAGAATTTTACTGTGATTTTTATTTTTATTTTATTTTTATTTTTATTTTTTTGCTGGGTTTTTTTTTCTATTGGCACAACAAGCAATTTAGTGACCCTGACAAATTTTAACAACCTGTTAGAGCGAACCAGTGCAAACCAGCTGAATGACACCAATGGCAAAAATGGTAAGGGCTCCTATGCAGGCATAGTGTTTTTAACCATTAATAGATTTATAATTTCCAGACTGGTTTGTTGTTCCTTTCATTTTTGCCATTCCCACTCCTTCTTGCTTTGACTGCTGTAGCAGCCACACTACCCCCTGGATTGTGCCTGCAGTTAATAAAAAGATATGCCTTTTCCCTTAACTGAAGAGAGCAATGCTTTGAAAGTACTTTAAAGAGAGATGGAAAATCCCTTTAGGTAACTAAAGAGCAGCCAAGGAATTTAAGGCCCGATGCTATCTTTTCATGAGGAAAGAAGCAGGGAGAAGAAAGAGTCATATATTAAAGGGAGACTGCTTTTTATTGCCATAGCTGTGAGATTTATTACGGTACAGGCACTGCATGTCATCTTAGAATTCAGAGCCACTGATCAAGAAAATAAATTAAATCCCAGAATCTTTGCACTCATGGTAATGATTCAGCAGGGGAAGGCATTAATATGGTAAATTATCCCTGCAGCTCCTAACAACATGTAAGTATCTTGTTTTCTCTCTTTTGGCACAGATAAACCCTCCATTAATTTGGTGATATTTGTGCTAATATCTTTATTTATTGAGTGTAATTGTCCATCTGTTTCACCAGGGAGAGAATCAAATAAATCCTCACACTCTGTGAGTCCTTTCTTGGTAGAGAGGACCACTGCTTTGATCGCTATTTTGATTAATGAAAAAAAGAAAGACAGAAAAATTGAACCGTAATCTTGGGGATATATCATATTTGAAAACTCCTTACCTGTTCCATGTGAACATCAGTCAGGACTATATGTTTATTTATCCATTATCATTATTAGTGTTATTTTCTATTCCTCCCTTTTCCCAGATTGGGACTCAAAACAGCTTGCAATGATTGGAAAAATCCATAAAATATGAAAGCTAAAACACAATTAAACAATCAGAAAAATTTAAACCAGGTTAACACATATATAATTAAACACCCACACACACTAGGACAGCAACTAGTGATACCCAGCACATTGTGTAAGATGGGCTTTATAACATCACTCATCAGATGCCTCTTGGAATAGAAGGCCTTTGATTGTCAGCAAAAAGAAAGTAAAAAGGTTGCCAGTCTAGCCTTTCTGGGAAGGGAGTGTCAAAGCTTGGGGAGCAGCCATTGAAAGGCTCTCTTCTGTGTTCCCACCAGATGTACCTGTGAGGGTGGAGGGACAGAGAGAAGGACCTCCCCAGCAGATCTCAGGGATGGTCATAAGGAAGAATGTGGCCCTTCAAATGACCTGGGTCAGTTGTGTAGGGCTTTAAAGGTCATAACCAGCACTTTACAGCTCGGGGTTTGAATCTCCCTGTAGTCAACCTTGTCAATGCTGATTTAAAAGATTATCACACTCAAAAAAAAAAAAAAAAAAGTGACTTATCCCCAATGGGATAAATTTGCATTTCAGATTATTATCTGTTTTTATTGCACTTAAATTGTCACTGCTGCCTCCAGGCAACTGCGGCCCACAGGTAGCCTGGGTCCCCGTCACGCTCAACCGGCCACTTTGCAAAAATTGAAAGTTCCCATTTTTACAAAGTAGTCAACTGAGTGCAGCTGGGACCCGAGCTGTCTGCGGGCTGCAGTTGCCTGGAGGCAGCGGTGACAATTTAAGTGTGCTAAAACAAGTAATAATCCAAAATGTGACTGTATCCCATTGGGGATAAGTCACTTTTTTTGAGAGCGATAATCTCCTTAGAGTTATCACCTGGGTTTTTGGGGGGTTTTGGGGTGTTTTTTTTGGTGTGTGTGTGTGTGTGGTTTTCCAATGACACCATGCACATGCACGCATGTAGTCACTCTGTCAGGGCCGCATACATATGTGTCCACTAAACTCAATGGGGCTTGCTATCTGTAGATGCTCAAATCTACAGATGGCATGCCCATGGTTGAGGTGGGCGCACTGTATTTTATTTCTTTACAATGTTCTATAAACTTCACATATGTACAGATTCTCAAGAACAATTTTATTTATTGTTGCAATAAATCTTGAGAGGTTTGAAAAGGCCACTTTTTTGTTGAGATACTCAAATTCAACAAACAACCCTGGTGTTCCATCTTGAAGGCAGACAGAGAGATAGACAGACAGGGACAGATATCATACTTCTTTCAGCATGAAAACCAAATTTGGATGCATGGCAATTCTAAGACCACCTGCCATCCATGTATGAATTGTTCAGACCTGTCTAGCTTCAAACAAAGTTAATCTATCACATGCATTCAAAGCATACCCTGTTTGCCTTCTCCTCTACCTCACTTTCTCCACACTTTGCCTAACATGCTGCAACCTCTCAAATCACCTGAACAAGTCAGGTCTCTGTTACAACTAAAGAGGCAATGTTTATCATATACCACTTAAATCATAGCACTGAAAGAAATGGCCATAAGCACTACCTCTTTGCAAACAACAATTTAGACCATGATTGGAATCTCTGGAGCAAGTTTTGAGGTCTGCTTACATCTGTTCATGCATGAAGAGAAGGAAAAGAAAGAAATGCAACTCTCTTTCCATCACATTTTGCAGTAGGAGAGACAAATATGCAACAGTGATGCTACTTCAATATTGTTAGCTTTGATGGCAGGTTTAGAGGTTTAATGCTCCCCAAGGTGCAATGAAACTGTGGAGCAATATAAATTCTTTACAAGGCATCCTTGGGAAGGCAAGAGTTAAAATATGACCAATTTTAATGCACAGATAAGTAAATTTAGAAAGCTTAAGTTTGCAATGTTTTATGAAGCCACCAAACTATTTGACTAGTTGGCTGAATAAGTCCTGGATGCATATTCTGCTAACACTGAGCATGCACCAAATGCTGTCACCTGCCTGATACCAAGCAATGTTTCTATTTCCCATCCTCCTTTCTGTTTATCACTTGGATCGCATCCTAGGGTGCATCTGCACTGTAGAAATAATGCAGTTCAACACCAGTTTAACTATCATGACTCCATCCCACAGAATCCTAGAATTTGTAATTTTGGAGGCATCACCACTCTGTGGTAGAGAAGGCTAAAGACCTTATAAAATTCCAAATCCCAAGATTCCATAGGATGGAGTCATGGAAGTTAAAATAGTGTCAAACTGCATTATTCCCACAGTGTAGATGCACTCTCAGTAGACCTTCAGTGGATGAGGGCAAGGAAAGTGCAATCTGTGCCATATATGTCCCCTAAATCCTATTTTGGGGCCCACAAAGCCCCCTGTGACTAACCTGAAATCCCACCAATTCCCCCAAAACAGCAAAAAGGTAGAGGCTAAATTAGTGTCTAGAAGTGACACAACATGACTTCCAGTGTGCCTGAACTCAACAGTGTGGCCCATGTGATGAGTTTCAGGTTAAAAAATTTGTGCCCTGTCCCTAATGCAGTTGCCCCTTGTTGTTTTACTTAAAGACTTTGGAATGATGCCACACATTCATGCTTCACGTTCTAACCATAATGGGGAGAAAGTGTGCATTATATCCTTTTGAGCTCCTTAGCATTTATCTTTTCATCTCCACTGTGATGAGAGACACCTTTTTTTCTGAGCTAAACACATGCACCAGTCTTCCGGCTAACAATGATTGGTAGCAAACCAAATTGTACAACCCCAGTTACAGTAAATGCTCCCAAACTGTTGTTGCAACTAACCATGATTTGAGGCTATTGCCTATTTGACACTAACAGCATTGAAAAGGGAAGGATATAGGAAGTCACATGCTAGAAAAAGAGAAGAGGAGGCTGGTGATCCAACAGATCCAACTATTGGCCCATGGATAATATTCTAACCATAGTTGAGAGACCATGGAATATAATAGATTATTATGTCTGCACAAGAGGGAAAATCCTGGCCAAGTTCAAAAAGAAGGAAATTACTTTTACATTTATTAAGTTAGGTGGCAATTCTGCAATGCTGCATCATTAGTGAATTGTGATATTTCACAGCCAAATTTTCATCACTGCATAACCATGTACAATGTACATGTGTACTGATGCACAACCATGCACAATGTGTATGTGCTTCAATGCACAATGCACAATCATGTGCAATGTTACCACATGAGTTACCCTGCTTCCACAACCTTGAACTGGTTATGGAGGTTGTGCATCGTACAAAAATGGCCAGTTGCAAGACACCAACAGGATTCTGGCCATAGTCTTCTGCAAAGAATAAGTGAACCAGAACCAGTACTGCATTGTGTAACCTTCTGCTGAACTGCTGGAATGCATTTCAATATGAAAACTTCCCTATGCCTCCTCTCGGTATGCAACACCTCCAATCAAGCGCATGAACTGGGATTCCCCTTTCCTCTATTCTCATTCTTTTAACTAAGGATAATGGCTCTCTGTGGGCAGTTATTAATGCATTAAATCATGTTCACAACTGTTGACACAATGAAAGCATCTTGTATGTCTCCTTTGGAAGCTGCCAAGCATCAATTAGCTCAGTGATATTTACATAAATATCTCTATTTGGGGGAAAGAATTGTCCATCTGTTTTGCTGTGAATTTAATGACTTCCATTAGGCGGAGGGAAAGCAGAGCAGATGATTCTTGAATGTTAACCTTTTCTGTGAAACAACACTAGTCACAGACATAAGTAAGAGGTAGTTAGAGAACACATACTGTACTTTTTCACCTTGGAAAAGTTGCTTCCACAATGCAGATGGATGTTCAAAAGAAGGGGGGGAGATTCAGGAAACTAGGCTAGGAACAATATTAAAAATTGGGGGTATTCAGTCACTTTCCTACAGATTTGCATTTTATTAACAATGTAATGGGATCCAATACCATTAGATAAGAGCTCATCAAAGATGTTGTCATGAAACCAAACAGCATTTACACACTAGATATCATTAAAAAGCATCCTCAGCTAGATTACTTTTGACAACTATGCTGAAATACTTAAATTTCTTCATAATCTGGATAAAAAGAATTAAGGAATGTAGACAGCCTTCTACTAAATCAGACCATAGGTTCTAGTTTGGGATTGTCAGTTTGACTGAAAGCAATGGCTTTCTAGGGATTCAGTCAAGATTCTTCCTAGTCTTATAAGTAGAATGTTGTTGTGTGTCTTTAAGTCATTTCTGACTTATGTAGACCCTAAGATGAAGGTATCATGGGGTTTTCATGCCATGATATGTTCAGAGATTTGCCTTTGCCTTTGCCTTTCCCAGAGGTTGAGAAAATGTGATTTTTCCAAAGTCACCCATGGAGTTTCCATGGCTGAGAATGGATTCAAACCTGGTCTCAAGAACTGTAGTCCAATGTTCAAACTACTATGCCATGCTGGCTCTCACAATATTTATATCCCACCTTATACTGCAAGATCACTGAGCAGCTTGCAATAAAATCAGTTTAAACAACTTACAATTTTTTTAAAAAAAATCAAACCTTTTAAAAGCATACAAAAGTCAGAACAGTTTAAAAAGATGGATGTATAAGATGGAAATGAAATCATTATGGGCCAAAGGCTTTAATAAAAAGCCAAGTTTTAATGCAATGCTGGAATAAAGCAATGTCAGTAACAACTGAGCCTCCAAGGGGAGTGCATTCCACAGTTGAGTGCTGCAACAGAGAAGGCCATCTCCCATGTCTTCATATAGTATATTGCTCCCACAGGGAGAGTTGAGCCTCTTCAGTAGACTTCAGGCAATCATATGTAGGAAAATTATTCTTTCAGTATCAAGGACCCAGCTTAGCAACAAGCTGGATCAGTTGCAATAACAAAACACCCACCCCTCGTCTAGACCAAATCCCCTCACAGAACCTCATGTCTCCACTGCAGATTATGATCTACTTCAACTGTCTTGCAGTCACAGCTAAGGAACATTTTGTAGGGTACTTGTATGACTTCCATGGATAAGTACTAGGTGAGGAGCATCCCAGGCCTGGAATTTCCATTGCCCAAACCTGAGACACATGGCTTGTCTACAGGCAGAATATTTCAGCTTGCTCCTGGAGTATTCTGGCCCCAGAGCTGCCCTGGATTTCCCCCATTACCTCCATAGTCCTGTGGCTGTCTACACACACATCCCCAACTGTGTCACCCAGTGCTGCTACCACTGGTGCCTATCACTCCCTCTGGGGTCAGAAATGAAGCACTCAGCATTAATTACATGGCTGGGTGCCTCACTGATACCTCAGAGGGAATGGCTCATGCCAGTGGTGGCACTGCTGGGTGGCACAGTGGGATGTGTGCGTAAACAGCTGACCACATTGCCCTGGATTTTCCTGCAAAATCTGGAGCAAAAGGTGAGGGTTTTTTTAAAATCCAGTTTAACCAGTGATAGGGCAGATTCTGTATGGAACTGTCCTCTTTTCACGAAGACAGCTTGTACTCAAATTGGGGCTTTGGTCCTGTATTTGCAGTAAGGTCTGGGGAGGGACCAGTGTAGAAATGCCCAGAGATAAATCCTGTTGATGCCACAGCAGGTGGGCCAAGGCAATGTCATCAAACATAGCACATTAAGGATCAACCACAGTTGCTCAGAGGATGTAATTCCAACCATTAAAATCAAGTCTAATAAATGAGGTCATAGTTCTTTGGTTAGAAATCCAAGCTTCTGCATTGAACAGAAAAAACACATTTTGCCCAGCTCTTTTCTTAATGTTTATAAGCAGTGTTCTTATAAATACACAGGAATAGTTGTCCAACTAAAGAACATTTTGCTCTGCTCAGAACAAAAAATAGTCTATAACAGGGATCTAATATTTCATTAGTTTTCTTCCTGAAGGAAGCAATGAATAATTTAATAATTTCCTTCTTGCAATTTTTTCCCTTTCTGTGCAGAAAATGCACTTTCCTGTGCAGAAAATGCTGTTTTCTATGTAAATATGTATGAATTTTGTGCAGAATAATTTCCCAATTACAGCATAATCTGTGCAGGGAATATGTTTTCTGCACAGAAAATAATATTCCTGGGCAAAAATATTGTCCTCTGTGTAGAAAATGCTTCCTGTACAGTAAGAGCTGTTTTGTGAACAAGATGACCATGGGTGATGTTTATGCAAAATAAGTCCTGAGCATCAAAGATCTTTGTTAATCTATGATTCTTCTCATTAGGATTTCTCAGCACTCAAAAAACATATTTTTGAATATTGTTTCCATCCCTCATCTATAGTATCTGCTTCAAAGCAGACTTCAGCAACAGTGACAGGGCCTGGGTGGAAGAATATATAGGATAATATGCATGTAATTTTCACTGCTTTCACCCTAAGATTCCTCTTGATGATTGAAAATTGTCCTGAGAGCTAGGATCCCTATTTCCATTATCATACCATGCCATTTTCCTAGCACATGTGGTTCCTGTAGGGCATATTGTCAAATGTGAATGCAAAACCAACATGACTGAGCTGTAATGTCAAATATGTGTTTATCTCTGTATGTAAACTATATCCATGAAGTACTAAGCCCCTCATGGTTACACACAAGCTGCACTGGATTGTCTGTGTTTGACAAGCAAATGTTTCAATATTTTGTTATCTTGTTTTGTACAGCACCCACCTTATTATTTCTTTAAATGTTCCCTTCATCTCTGTTTCCATTGTGAGCAGAGATAATGAAGAACATTGTAACGTGGCCTTGAGTTATTATGGAGAACAGTAAACTATCACGTCACACTTGAAAGCAATATCTCTCATTTCTCATTCAAGCTTGCAAAAGTTAAATATTCTCTCATCTAATCCCTAAGACAGAGGCAATGCAAACATCTCCCATAGGCTTCCAACATCAGAGATAAATCTCTCCAAGAGCTAGTTTCTCTCAATCTTTCCCTTCCTTACTGCTCCGCTAACTATCTCCACAGTGACTTTCAAAATGGCTAGCCCCATTTTGGTGGCAAGTTTTATTAACTCACCTTTATTTCTTTGAAGCCATTTTTTTAGTTCAGTTTAGAATACATGCTGTAAATAGTTTTGGTTAGAGATAGCATGGTGACACACACTTCAATTGTATTCTGGCTGGAATCCCATTGATATTTGGCACAAAAGATTCATTAAGCATGCAGATGTACTTTTTTTGGTCATAATACTGTATTCAAGTCATAGTTTCACAGGTGGTGTTCTATAAATATAACTATATGCAGCTGCACATTCTTGGGTGATCCATAACTATTTGTCAGTGCCTTTGACATACCACTTGATTCACCGGGATTGCAAAGCAACCACTGTCTATTCCCCATTGCATAATTTTATTATAAACAAGTACACTGGCAGATATACAGTTGGTGGCACAATATTGACCTTTAGCAGAAGCTATCACTACTTGACTGCAAAAGTATAGATTTAAACTACCGGTACATGAGTATGATATAGGATCTCAGTCCTTGCTTGGATTACTGTAATGAACTCCATGTGGAGGTGACTTTGGAAACTGTTCTGAAATCCAACAGGTCCAAAATTATGTATTCAGACTGGTGACCAGGGCTGGTGAAAGGGAACATATAACTTGCCTCTTACAACTGGCTACTGATCTGCCTACATGGCATGTTTCCAGACTATCTGTGACTGGCTGAGTTTTAAGATTCTTGGAGAATCTTGGAGAAAAAACTTTCTCATTCCCAACACCATCATGGGCATGTTTAATGAGAATGCCAGAGAAGGTCTTCTCAATGGCTGTTCCTAGGATGTCAAGCCCTGTCCCATGGAAGGCTAGGATTGCTTCCTTTGCTCTTTTTCTGCTGGTGGGGAAGCACATGTTTATTTAAACCTGGATTTTCATAGAAGCACAGAATCATAGTATCATAAAGTTGGAAGGGGTCCTACGGGTCATGAGGTCCAACCATCTGCTCAGTGCAGGATCTTCAGCTAGAGCATCCCCAGCAGGTAGCTTCCCAGCCTCTTCTTGAAAATGTCCAGAGAATGGCAGTTGGTTCCATTGCCAAGTCACTGTCACTATCAAGAAGTTCTTTCTAATTGTCACTGTCAAGAAGTTCTTTCTAATATTCAATTAAAATCAACCCTCCTGTAGCTTAGAACCATGTGTATGCTCAACTTCATAAAGAGAGAAATACAAATTGATCAAAACATAACAAAAAACAAAACAAAACTCATATGGGAAAATAATTCCCAAGCCAATTCACAAGGCTGAGATTAGCTTTCTGATCATAAAGAAGATATTGGCCTTCATATCTTTCGCTTTAGTATTTCAAAGTTTCAGGCTACTTGTATCACATTGGAACATAAGAATTTAAGGAGCTCAAGTCCTATACTCTAACCACTGCACCACATTAACTCTTCAAAGTAGAAAGCATGTTCACTACCACTAAACTGTGCGTACATCTTGTCCTTACCTCATGGTGAGAACATTCTCAACTTCATCTGGATATGGAGCAAGTGTGTTTGTGTGTTGTTGTTATTGTAGTTGTTGTTGCTGTTATGCTTATTTGTACCCCACCTTTCTCCCCAAGCTGGGAATCAAGGCAGCTAACAATGTTAAATGTGACAATAGAAGTAAAAACATACAAAAAGTGAACATTAATATAGAATTAAACCATTCACAGTATTAAAACAATTTAAACATATACTTTATAAGATAAGTAAATCAATTTAAAAGATATAAAGCAATAAAAAGGTTCAGTTTAAAACAATACAACACCTGTAGCCTCCTCTTTAAACTTTCTGTTTTAAAAGTCTATCAAAATAAAAGTTGTCTCAAAGGTGCTACAAGATTCCTTTGCATATTGATTTTCCAGACTAACATGACTATGTTTTTGAATTCTACCAGTATAAAAAGGGTTTTCTCCGTCAATGGAAGGACAGCAATAAAAGGGCCATTCTGGTCTCTCTTGGAAGGGAGTTCTAGAATCTAAGGGCAGCCATCGAGAAGGCCCTGTCTTGCCTCTCCAACAATTGTGCTTGAGACAGTTATGAGACTGAGAAAAGTCCTCTCCTGATTATCTCAAGACCTGGGAAGGCTCATATCCAGATACATGGTCTGAGAGATAGCCTGGACCTGAACCATATAGGACTTTATAGGACATTACCTGCACTTTGTATTGTGATGGGAAACAAAATGGCAACTAGTAGTCTAGTTGTAGCAAGAAACTTGTGTATCTCACTAGCAGCAATACACCCCTTGGTAATGGTGCCAATTAATGTGCATTTATGCATCATGCATTCTCATCAATTTATTATAAAATTAGGGGGCTTTGCCCATACCAACCTACCAAACAGAAACAACATAATTACTAAACTTTCTCATATATTATTCTTTCTATTGGCTTAGCCAATGCTACATTATGAAAATCACCAATAGTAATCCTGTTAGGCATCATGAATATCTTAGTTCAGCAAATCCAATTTACTGAGAAGGCAACAGCTGCCTTGCACTGCACAGAGAAGGAGGTTATTAGTATTATTACATCTGGGTATTGTATCATTTCAAGAGAGCTGCTCCTTCCAAGAAAATGACACAAAATTGTCATGATGAGTGAACTGAAAGCAGAGCAGCAAATATTTGCACTCTTGGTATTTTTGTTCTGTTCAAAAGCTATCGGCAGATTAATTCCACAAAGAGAGGAGAAAGCAGAAATGGCCAGAAGAAGTAGGGTCCTGATTCTGTTCACAAATGGAAATTCAGAAAAACCCATATGGATTTCCAAACTTGGAATATTACTTTGCTTCATGGAAATACTTTGTAGTATTTAATTATGCTGAAGGATATAAAGACTGTCAAAGTGGAGCTTTAAAATGAAAGAATCACAGGAGAGAGAATGACCTACACCTTTCAACTATCCTGATTTGATAGGAAAAGTCCAAGGAATCCTCTTTCATCCCACTTTTTCAGCTACTTTTAAAATGTCCCAATTTATCTCTTCTCCTCTTGTTTTTCCCCTTTGTCCTAAGATTACTTCAGTTGCTGTAAAGTGTGCTCATAATGCAAAAGTAGTTTGCATTCCACTAACTCGGCAAGTAGAGTGCAGGACAGAATATTGCCCTCCAAGGAGGCTTAAGCAAAAGTAAACTGCTATATCTTCTACTAGTTTGTGTGTCCTTCCATATTAATACCTTTTGCCATCTATACCACACTCTAATGTTGCTTGGCCACACATGCTCCAGTTTTCTTCTGTGAAATGACTATGACCAGGAATGAACAAAATTAATTACTCTTTTTGAGCAGCAGGCCCACCCATCCCTTCCCGAAACCATCTTGCTTTGTTTTGGAGGAAGATGATCTGCTATGTGTGTGTTTTAGTCTGTAAGGCCATTAAGCTTAGCTACACCCCTCTAGTCCTTCTTAAATTGACTGACTTTTACCTTCCATACTGTTCCTTCTTTTTAAATTTTACTTTGAGATTGCATTGACTATAGACAGTTCTGTTGGTTTCTGCTGCTATCTTTTTCTGTCTTTTAAAAAAAGAAATAATTGTTTTTGCTGTAAAATCAGCTTGTCCTTCTACCTCATTTTTACTTGGAGCCACTTTGGTTAATTGTCTGTTTTTAAAGCCGTCAGCCTATAAGATCCTTCAGAGAGCTTAACAGCTTCTCCTCCAAAACAAAACAAAACAAAACAGTGCATTGTTCTTAACACACCAGAAAGACAGCATGAAAGAAACCAGCCTAGCTTCACTAGGAAGACAACAGTTACCAATAAGGCCCTCTTCTACTGTTTCTACCAGATGTACCTGTGATCAGGGCCACCCTTGAGGACCTCAAAACCAAGGCATGCTCATATGGGAACACACCATCCTTCCAGTAACCTGGATTGGAGTCCATTTACCAGGACTAGCACCTTCTGTTCTTCTAAATGACTAACAGAACTTTCTGGTATTTACATTGATCCTTCCTCTCATCAGTCCCTTCTCCTGTGATTGCTCCCCCCCCCCCCCAGCAGAATCACTGTTGTCACCAAACAACCATCCCTTTGTGTTTTCTCTGGATGATAATAAGTATTTCATGCGTAATATGCTTACTAAGGCTTTAAACCTGAGCAGCTGTTAACAAAACTCTGCCAGTCTTCTGCTTTGCCATTCTGAAACATCAAAGACTTCCCACAAGGGAGAAAAACACAGTTGTTCCCTTGCTTCCTTCATGACAAATGCTCTATTGTTCAATTTTCTGCATTTGGACAAATTGTTAATGACTTCAGGTAGATGATCTAAAGTGACATCCTTTTGATATGCATTTGCAATTCACATCCATGTTTGCCTTTCCTTTTCTCTTTTGGACTTCATTACTAAAGGGGATCCAGTGCTGGGATGACTTTGAGGAGGGTGGAAGCAGTCAAGTATTGATGGCAAGTGTCCTAACAGTAGGAATATCATTTTATCAAAAGATTTTCTATCATGGGCATTCTTCAACGGTTTTGAGTACAGTTTTTGAGAAGTGAAAGGGTTAAAAAAAAAACACTCAGCAAGCCATGCATCAAAAATCTACCCCATGTTACATTTTTGTTATTTGCTGTCAAGTTGACTTCAAATCCCTGCTTGGCCATGGAAACCTTCTGGGTATCTTTGGGCTAGTCACACTCTCTCAGTCTCAGAGAAAGACAAAGGAAGAACCCCTCTCAACAAATCTTGCCAAGAAAACTCCATGGTAGTTTTACCTTAAGGCAGGGGTAGGCAACCTTTCCCCTTTAAGGGCCGAGGGACTTCAGGTCCCAGAAGCCTCAGCCATGTTGGCCAATAGTCCCATGTTGGCCAATAGCTCCTGGGATTCTGGGAGCTGAAGTCCCTCGGCCCTTAAAGGGGAAAGGTTGCCTACCCCTGCCTTAAGGTCACTATAAGTAAGAAATGACTTGAAGACATGCAACCATAACAATTTTAGGATTACGTTATACCCAGTACTCTCTTGATTTATTCACATTTGCATGAACTGGCTTCATTCCTGTTGACCCAGTGAGTCTTTCTGATTTTACAGAAAGCTACAAGATGTAGCCACTTTAACAGCTGTCCTATTCCTTCACTTGACCCTTCAGCCATTATTTTCCATTACTTGTTAGGCTGCAGTCCTGAAGATCTATTTGCTACAAGGAGATGAGCTGGAGAAAAGAATAGAAGAGCCATAGCTTTTCTGAAGCTTTTAAGGGGACAGATAGAATCACTAAGTAGAAACCACCTACCAGCCACTCTGCTTCTCACTATTTGCAATGTGTACATCTCTGTCAGAGATGAGGAAAGTGGCAGGTATCAAAAGGTCTAGCTAATGTATCCTCTGGCAGCTGGGGCTTGTCACTTAAGTTTCCATCGATCTGCAGAGTAGCAAACTGTCATATCATATATCTCAAGAAGAAAAAAGGGGGTTCAGGTGATTTCCAAACAATGGGCCTCATCTGAAGACAGACTACCAAAAACAAATTCTTTTCTTGTCCCTTCTCTGCCTTAATGTCATGTAGTTGGGAAAAATGATTAGTGTTCTAACTCATTTGACCTTATGTGGAACAACCCAACAGCCTCAAAAGTTTGTTTTGACAAGCTAAACCACAAGAATGAAAGACACAGAGAGCCTCTACAGATGGGCCCTTTTGACCATCCTGGAGACAGGGATGGGGAGGGGCAGCCGCATGCCGGCCGCCTCAACCCCTCCCCGAAGATGTCCTGATGCCACGTGCCATTACGCATGCCGTGCGGTGTCAGGACGTCCTTCTGGCGCAGCCTTTTGATGCACTGCACTGGAAGGGGCACTAAAGAGCCATGCACTGGCTCTTAGGGCACCCTTTTTGCCAGCTCTGAAAGGAGCAGCATTTTGTCGGCTCTAAAAGGAGCAGCATTTTGTCACTCCTTTCCAAGGCGAGAAAAGGGAGGATCGGGGCTGAGGCATCCGGCAGCCTCAACCTTGATCCTCCAATTCCCAGGGTCGCCCAGGGCTGCCCTTCTGCATCCCCCCAGAGTTAGTCTGCTGCTCCCAACTTGTATGGTGAATCTCAAGTGCCCCCTGCCCACCCATAATGAATCAATAGCCAGCAATGGCACCAATAATTTTGCTACCTGAGGTAAAAGGTAGGATGGTAGCCCTGATCCTTATTCCATGTACAAAAGACAAATCAACACTCTAATGCAAAGAGTGGACAGCTTTTGGTAGTCAACAGGACTCTCCAGAATATCACCATGATTTTGCCATTAATTGGCACAAGAATAGCAGCTTTCAATGGTGTGGAAAGGTGCCAGACTACCTTCCTGCATCATAGAGTCTTGCTGGTGTGCAGGATACATAATCCCCTTCCAGAAAAGAAGGAATATGAAATGAAGTGTTCCTTCACTGATTGGCTATTTTTTGGCAATATGGTTTTCATTTTTGGCAATGTGGGAGTGAGGGGCCTCATAAAAATGGCCTGGGCACCATACATAGCCCACAGACGAATTGCTGACCCACACTCTAATTTTTAGCACAGGATGCCTTCAGGTTGAATATTCTGTTTCTATGTATGGTTGTGGATGGTAAATGGTGAAGAAAGCTGATAGGAAGAAAGTCATCTCATTTGAGATGTGGTGCTGGAGAAGAGTTTTGAGGATACTGTGGACTTCTAAAAAGATAAATAAATAGGTCCTAGAGCAAATCAAACCTGAACTCTCCCTAGAAACCAAGAATACATAGCTAAGACTGGGCCTTTGCAGACTGCTAGAAATAGTGCAAATTGAGTCCACTTTAAGGGTTAGGGTTAGGGAATCATGAGAACTGTATTTTATTGTGGCACTAGAGCTCTCTGACAGAGAAGGCTCAATGTCTCAGGGGGGGGAAAACAATTCACATGATTCCCTAGCACTAACCCTAACCCTTAAAGTAGACTCAATTTGCACTATTTCTGGCAATCTGCAAAGGCCCACTGTTGTACTTTGGACATATTATGAGAAGACATGACTCGCTAGAAAAGACAATAATGCTTGGTAAGGCGGAAGGCAATCTGAGCCCTAATTCACACTATGATTTAAACTGGTTTGCAAATCAGATTAAACTAGTTTATATGTGCCTTGTTCACACTGGAGTTGATTTCAAACCAAATTGTGATTGGGGTGAATTGGGGTGAATCCTCTTCAAGTCCTCTTCAACCAGTTCTTTTGAAGACGTATCTTTTAGACGTTCTTTTGAAAAGAACCGGTTTGCAACCATGCTGAAATTAGTGAATACATTTCCAATCATATTCAAGTCACCCAGGGAGGGAGAGGCAATGGGCAGAAGGTGGGCCGGTCTTGTGCCAAACCATCATTTTTTCCCCCTCTCAGCACTGCTGTGGGGCTTCTGTGGGGCTGTGGATGTTGATTTCCAGTGCAGTCAAGTGATCCCTTTAAATCATTCTGTTAATCTATTTTCTGCTTCTGCAGAGGTTCCTGGGGGGCCATGGTGGTGTTTATTGTTGTTGTTTTTTAAAAATGACAGTTTCTCTGAACTATCTCATTTGTGTGGGTTCACAGGAGAGAGTCACAAGAGCAGTGGTGCGAATTCTCCCCTGGCATGCGTGGATCCATGAGTACCATGAGGTGTCACGATGGTTACAGATCTTTTTTGATTAAAGCAAAATTTATAGTGTTATGTTAAAAGGGAAAATTAGCTTTATGTTAGGAAAAAGTAGAGTTTAGAGAAAATAAGCAACTGGAGGTATGCAAGAATGAATGGAAAATACAGTCAAGTGATACTATAGGGAAGCAAGAATGTATTAAAATAAATTAAAATAGAAATCTCCCCTGTTTAGAGGTCTCCTTGGGCTGTTTTAGGCCCCCTAGAGACCTTTTCCAGTGAGGAATTAAATCAAGACATCTATATTTTTTAAAAAAATGAAAAAGTTTTTTAAAATGGACAGATGGTGTGGGGCCTCGGGAGTCTCAAAATGGCCCTGGAGTCCTATGGAGTTAAATAGGCACACTTTCCCCACCACTGCTCTAGCCTTGGTAATTCATGACATTGGTAGTAATCCTGTTGGGAAACTATGACCAGTATCCTGTTAGTGACACACACAGGCATACATTGCATTATGTATGTGCCATGTTTTGACTGAACATTATGCAATAGCTGTATCTCCACATAAGGAACATGTACCAAAGGACATTGAACAAGATGCCAATAATTTGTTATGGTCCTTACATGTTCCAAGTGGAGCTTGAGGCCACAATGCAAATGTGCAGAGATCCATGCAGAACACATACCAATGTGCCCTGTGCATTGTGCATTGTCTTCTCTCTCCTTTTGGCTTGTTTTATATCTTTCCTAGCTTAATCAGCTGATACCGTATATCTTGTCCTTTCAGATAACATAAGCTTATCTCACAGTGTTGTCATAACATAATGGATACGTAATGTAAACGGAACTGAATGGATTTTATTGCACAGTATGATCCTCATTGAGTTCCCGTTCCATACTCTCACAGTCTCTAGCCTGTTCCAGCAGGAGAACTGTAAAAATGTGTCCTCAGCCAGCAAGAATGCTTACAGTCCGCTCCATATGATGTGTGTGATAATCCTACCCAGTCTCAATCTGTCCTCGTGTTCTGATTGGCTAATAGAACTTCCTCCCTTCCCATCCTAGAACGTCCACAAACTCAACTCAATTCTTCCGGTGTTGATGCAAGGAAGGTGCCACAGGTAATTTAAAAAATATTTTTTATTTTTGTAGATTGAATTGTGTTGTGTTTACAAGGAAAAACAATGAATGCTCACTAACTAAACCTCTTGGTAGCATTCTTTCCAATGCAGACATAGGGGTTTTGCAACATTGAGCATGACCCAATGAAGGACAGCTGAGGAATTACTTTAGCGCAGGTACCAGTACAAAAGTAAATGCAGTGTGATAATATGTGTGCTCATAACGTTACTATTGCGTTATCGATAGTCTAATGCAGTAACACACGTTCCCATGTCGTTATGTTCCAGGGACTCGTTGGGAACATTACAGGTACTGGTGCGATAAGCTTAAACAGACTCAGTGTATTCAGTTTATATAAGCATTGCTCTCCTCCAGTTAGATTCTTAGAGATAACATAAACATAAACAGCGTGGCGTGGAGGGGGAGGAAGACGGGACCATCTGGGCCTTGTAAAGGCCCCACTGAGCCTTACCATCCAAACTATTTGGGCCAGCGCCGGACTGCTCATTCAAGGGCTGGTTGTATGGGCGGCGGGTTAGGGAGGCCCAGCTACTGCTTGAGATTATTTTCTCATTAAGGCAGCAGAAGCCTTGGCTTGGAAAGAGGGCTATCTGCTGAAATTAGTAACACCTGTGGCAGTAGCAATTTTGTAGCCTCAAGGACGCTATCAAGGGCAATCTGTCCCGTTTACAGCTGTGTGAGAGGTGGGAGGGTTAGGGCTGGAATAGTGCCTGCCTGGGATTTCCCCCCCCCCCCCTCCAGATAAGCAACATTGGCAGCGACAACCTGGGATCTTAGAAGGGCTGGGTGGGATTAATACCATCTTTCAGAGCTGGTCACTGTTTACATCTAAGGCCTCCAGAATGTTATTAAGGGGAAACTATTTGTTCTGGGAGAAAGTTACACAGAAGCTCTTAATAGCCCCATTCTCACTCAGCCATCTACCTTGGACAGTTGCTGCCTCTGATCAGGGACAGAATTTAACTGGATTATTTCTCTCCACCTTTACATGATGTAGCCGGACATAGTCTGGGAGCGGCCATCGAAGTGGTGCGGGGACAGGGAAGATATGGCGGCAACAGAGTCAACAAATGTTACAAAAGAAGAAGGGACAGATGTTTGGTATCTGTCCCTTCTTCAGTTCACTCTGTTGCCCAGGATAACATGGAGAGCATACCAACCATTCCACAATCCCTTAGCCTGCTCCTTTGCAATGCCAGGTCGGTTAAAAATAAGACCCATCTTATCCATGATCTTTTGGTGGATGAGAGGGCCGACCTGGCATGTTTTACTGAAACCTGGCTGGGAGATGCCAGCGCGGCGACATGGGTGCAAATTCTCCCAGCTGGTTATTCAGTCAGTGAGCAGACTAGGGAAAGTGGGCAGGGGGGCGGCGTAGCCTTGGTTTATAGAAACACCTTAACCTTGATCAGGAAGCCTATCCGGAAAACAACCTACATCGAGTGTATGTACCTTAGCGTGACAACCAGGGATAGCTTAGGGATTCTGCTGGTATACTGGCTACCCCGTTGCTTAACAGACTCCCTAACCGAGCTGACTGCCCTGGTTTCCGAGTTGCTGTTGGAGTCGCCCAGACTTTTGGTTCTGGGCGACTTCAACATTCCACTCGAAACCAGTTTACAAGATCTAACTGGCGCAGCTCGGGAGTTCATGGATACCATGACTAACATGGGCCTATCTCAATTGGTTGACGGGCCCACACATTTTCATACCCTCGATGCAGTTTTTAGTACGGAACAGGAATATCCATGGGCGGAGGTCAACAAGACTTCTGCTTTGTCATGGACGGATCATTTCCTGATCAAGATGGAACTGAGAGCTGCAGTTTGCCCTCATGGGGGTGGCGGACCCATTAGGGTGGTCCGCCCTCGAAGGCTAATGGAGCCTATTGGCTTCCAGAAAGCCTTAGAGGGTTTAATGGTTGGTAATGCTGGTGATTCGGTCGAAGCCTTGGTGAACACTTGGAACACCGATCTCACCAAGGCTATTGACACAATCGCTCCCAAGCGTCCTTTCCAGCCCGCTTCAAATCGTAAGCCCTGGTACACCGAGGAGCTTAGGAGGATGAAGCGAGCTGGACAATGACTAGAGTGCGAATGGCGGAAAAGTCATCTCTCATCCGACAGAACTCGCCTTAGGAAACATCTTGATTCCTATAGGGAGGCTTTGCGTGCAGCACAGAAATCATTCTGTTCTGCACGCATTAGTCTCGCCCGGCAGAGCTGTTTAGGGTGGTAGGGGAGCTGACAAGGGTTCCACCTGTGCCAAACCCCCTATTGAACCCAACGACAGCCTGCTGTGAGGCATTTAACATCCACTTTGCAGATAAAATCTCTCGGATAAGAGCGGACTTAGACACCAGTGTTTTGGCAGAATCTATAGACGAGGTCTCCAGTAACTCCGTTGATGGCAATTTACTGGATCAGCTCCAATCTGTGAGTACCGATGACGTGGACAAGCTGCTTGGAGAGGTGAGGAAGACGACTTGCCCCCTTGATCCTTGTCCATCTTGGCTGGTCGTCCAGGGAGGGGGCGCGCTGAGAGTATTCCTTCGGGATACGATCAATGCATCCTTCAGGGAAGGTATTGTACCATCCTGCTTAAAGGAGGCGGCGGTTAGGCCTCTCCTGAAAAAACCTTCCCTGGATCCCCTGGACAGAAACAATTACAGACCAGTCTCCTTGCTTCCTTTTCTTAGCAAGGTGATCGAGAGGGCAGTTGCTTCTCAACTCCAGGCAGTCTTGGATGAAACCGATTATCTTGATCCATTTCAAACCGGCTTCAGGACAGGATTTGGACTGGAGACTGCCATGGTTGCTCTGACCGATGACCTCCGCCTGAGTATGGACAGGGGTAGTGTGACCCTGTTAGTGCTTTTGGATCTCTCTGCAGCTTTTGACACCATAGATCATGCCATCCTCTTGGATCGCCTGAGAGAGTTGGGAATTGGAGGCACTGCTTTGCTGTGGTTCCGTTCCTTTCTCTCGGGCAGATCTCAGAGGGTGAGGCTCGGGGACAGTTGCTCATCCAAAATAGAGCTTAATTGTGGCGTCCCTCAGGGCGCCATCCTGTCCCCGATGTTATTTAATATCTACATGAAACCGCTGGGAGAGATCATTCGGAGGCATGGAGCTCGGTGTCTTCAGTATGCTGATGACACCCAGATATATCTCTCCATGACCAGATCATCGTCTCAGACTTCAGATGGCGTCTCTCCTCTTAATGAATGTCTTGGTGCGGTAATGGATTGGATGAGGAAAAATAGATTGAAGCTAAATCCAGACAAAACGGAGGTACTCACAGTCACAGGCCCGAAACCAGGTTTGGGAATGCAGTCTCCAGTCCTGGACGGGGTCACACTCTCCGTAAAGGACTGTGTTCGCAGTTTGGGGGTGCTCCTTGACTCATCGCTTCACATGACTAGTCAGGTGAGTGCGGTGGTCAGGAGTGCCTGTTATCAGCTTCGGCTGATACACCAACTGCGCCCTTATCTGGACATGAGGGATCTGGAAACTGTAGTACACGCCCTGGTAACCTCGCAATTAGATTACTGCAATGCACTCTACATGGGGCTACCCTTGTGCCTAACTCGGAAACTACAATTAGTGCAAAATATGGCAGCCAGGCTAATTACTGGAACATCAAGGAGGGAGCACATAACACCAGTGCTCAAATCCCTCCACTGGCTGACAATCAGTTTCCGGGCACAGTACAAGGTGTTGGTTTTAACCTTTAAAGCCCTACATGGCTTGGGTCCATCGTATCTTAGGGACCGCCTCTTCCTGTATGACCCTCCCCGCGCCCTTCGGTCCTCTGGGAGGAACCTGCTGCAGCCAATAAAAACCAGGCTGTCTCAGACCTCCCAGAGGGCCTTCCCTGCGACCGCTCCCAGACTCTGGAATGGCCTGCCGGAGGAGATCCGTCATATTACCACTCTTACTGCTTTCAAGAAAGCGGTAAAGACGGATCTCTTTTGGCAGGCCTTCCCGGAATAACCTTCCGGCTCTAGGAGACAACTATATTGCCCTTCCCCTGCTGTTCATTTTGCACTTTGTTGTATTGTATTATTATTTATTTTGTTGTATCTTGGAGCATGTTGTTTTAATTAATAATTAGTTTAATATTGTTTTAAGGGGTGGGAGGGTTGGATGGGCACGTGAATAGTTTTAACTTCTGTATTTTAACTGATGTAACCCGCCCCGATTGCTCCGCAGAGGGGCGGGCTATAAATAAAATTTATTATTATTATTATTATTATTATTATTATTATTATTATTATTATTAACACACCAGGTATATTTAACTTCCATCCAATTTCATCAAACAGCTGACTGCCTCAGCAGTTGTGCTCTACACCACACATGCTATGAGTTTATTGTCAGTCAAGTCCTATTGTTTATATTATCATATCTTGTTTATACTTGTTTTAGTATTATGGCTGCAACTAAGCTGCCTCTAAGCTCCCTGTAACATACACACATATTCTACAATACACAGAGCTTTATGCATTACACATTTTATATATTTTACATGTCTTATGAACCCATTGTTTACATTTTACAGGTCTCAAAGTTCACAACCAAATCCATACAGGCCTGTAACATTGTTGCTCCTATTAAATGGATGAAAAAGGAAAGATGCAACTGAACAGAAAGGATTGCTGTAATTATCTAGATAGGGGACAGAGTTCTTCTGTCTAGAGATGTTCAACCAGGAATCAACATAGTTCCCACTGCCTGGTCACATCCTCCTTCCCTCCTCCAACCATTTCAAAGCCATTGTAGTGACCCAGGAGTTTAGCAGCTGCTGAGGAGAGATAGAACTGCATGTTAGCAGCTTTATATTCTGTGCACCTAGATGCAGGATTTCTAGTGAATTCTGCAATGGAGTTGGCTAAAAAGAACTTTCACCTTGAAGATGACATTTCATTGAATCATAGAGTTGGAAGAGACCACAAGGGCCATCCAGCCCAAGCCCCTGCCATACACAATCAAAGCATTCCCAACAAATAGCCATCCAATCTCTGTCTTAAAACCTCCAAAGAAGGAGACTCCACCACTCTCCAAGGCAGTGTGTTCCATTGTTGAACAGCTCTTACTGGTGGGTAGTTCCTCCTAATGTTGAGTGGATTTTCTTTTCCTGTAGCTTGAATCCATTGCTCCATCACCGTCCTACCATATTACTGCACTACACTCCTGTAGTGCTGCTATTCCACTTTTACTGCTCTAGCTGCCTCCTGTTGCATTCTGAGATTTGTAGTTCAGTAAGACCTAAGAGCTCTCTGTGTGAGAATTCTAAATGCCCGTCCTTAAACTGCAAATCCTAAAATGCAACAGGAGGGTTAGGATGTGGGATCTAGGAATGTTTTAACTGTTCTGGTTTTAACGATGCTGTACGCCGCCCCGATTGCTGAGCAGAGGGGCGGGTTATAAATGAAAATTTATTATTATTATTAAAATGGGATAGCAGTGGTATAAGAGTGTAGTGTGGTAATCTAGCTAGTCTCTGGAGCAGCAGAAAACAAACTTGCTCCATCCTCAATGGGACATCCCTTCAAATACTGAAACATGGCTATCATGTTAACCCTTAACTATCTCTTCTCTAGGCCAAACGTACCCAGCTCCCTAAACTGCTCCTCATAGAGCATAGCTTCCAGACCATTGAAGTATTTCAAGTATTATTCACTTCATTTACTTCTCTGCCATTTGTAAAGCTTTGGAAGTGGTGGTTGGGATGACAGCCAACAAGAGAACATCCCTTTGCATTAAGTGTGGGGTGGGGGAACCAAAGTGATTGTAACATTTGCTTATCCTTCCACCTGTTTGCTATGTGATGCATCCCTGATTGCCACTTTGAAGTTTTCAAACCTTTCTTAGGCCATGCAGCCAATTGACTGTTCTTGTTCTTACTGCTCCAAAGAGGAGCAATCAGCTTGTTTTTGTCCCTGCTTGATTGATAAATGCTTCTGCAGCTCGCACAGCAGATGAATCACCTTGTTGCACTGAAAGGGGATTGACTGAGCTACACACTAAATGTCACCGGCAGTCAAATCAGTTTGAAAACCAGCCATACCAGATGCAAAGCCTTTGTCTTGTAGCCCTCTCCATAAATTAAGCCTGGAAGCTTTCCACTTCCTTTTATTCCAGGTAAAAGCGACACTTCCATTCTTATACTCAATGGTTTTAAAACAAGAAATCCGTTCTCAGATTATTTTTTGCTTACACACTTAAAAAAACAAAATCCTGCCCTTTTGAAAATGTAACTGGTTGTACAATCGCCCCTCCATTCTCGTGGACTTGAAGTCCACAGTTTTGCATATTCACAGAGAGGCGACCTCTGTTGAAATCAATGGGGCACATGCCAACAGGAGCACGCCCCATTCAAGCCTATGGGGCTTGAATATTGCTGAGTCTCCATTTTCACAGGGGGGAGGTCCAGAATGGATCCCCTGCAAAAATGGAGGGCCAACTGTATATTCTTTATCAAAGAGAAAGAATGGCATCTGCAGTCATGGTAATATATATTCTCCCAAAGAAAGCAATGCTAACACTAAACTATTTTGAGAGGTGGCTGAGACCTCACATTTTGCACTATGGTACT
Organism: Phrynosoma blainvillii; assembly: GCA_026167975.1. NCBI lineage: Eukaryota > Metazoa > Chordata > Lepidosauria > Squamata > Phrynosomatidae > Phrynosoma > Phrynosoma blainvillii. The sequence goes on along the minus strand of JANUYF010000004.1, from coordinate 13,509,365 downwards.
TCTAATGCTGAAGTGGTCTAGATCCTACAACTAGCTTGTTGTTGTTGTTGTTGTTGTTGTTGTTGTTGTTGTTGTGTGCCTTCAAATCATTTCCAACTTATCTCAACCCTCAGGCAAATCTATTGCAGGGTTTTCTTGGCAAGATTTGTTCAGAGTGGGATTTCTTTTGACTTCTGGGGCCAAGAGAATATGATCTGCCCAGAGTCTGTCACACAAAGCACTACACAACACTGACTCTCTATATCAGGGGCAGGCAACCTTTTTGAGCCAGGGGCCGGGTTACTGTCCCTCAGACAATTGGGGGGCCAAAGCACCAAAAATAAATAAATAAATAAATAAATAAAAACATTAAAAAATTAAAAAATATATGCATGCACACTCTTTCAGCCCCAGCAAAGCCATGGCAAAACCCCTGTGGAGATTTTGCCAAGAAAACCCCAAGAACAAGTAATAACAACAATAATTAATATCATCATGGCGGATGGCGGTGGTGGTGGTGGCAGCGGTGGCAGGACCATCTCTATATAGTATAAATCTTCACATGCAAATTTATGTGTTGATTGTACCAGAAACACAGACACACAAATTAAATGAGACCATCACACAACCATAAACAAATAGCAAAAGCAATCAGAGATGCTATGTATGTGTAATTACTAAATATAATGAAGACAACATCTATAGCCTGGACAAATAACAATGATTGGAATTCTATAATTTACAACAAAAATGTCAACATACATAAATGAATGTCATGTTAAGAGATGGATCCCATCTCCAAGATATCTCATATGCAAACATTCCAAAATCTAAATAAATAAATAAATCTTAAATCCAAAACACTTCTAGTTGCAAGCATTTCTGATAAGGGGGATTCAACCTATAATAACAACATCTTGATAAAGGACAAATAAAGAGAAAGACATGATGATCAGAATAATTTGGGTGTCTAATGCATGTGGATGTTCCTTTAGGGAAGTGATTGGGCACTATTATTCAATGTGCAATGTGTGCATGAAGTTCAAGATCACTGAATCTCAATTGTGGATGTGATGTGCTGCATGTGCAAATGCACATTTGGATGCACATTCAGTTGTGCATTGTGCTAAAGTCATAACAAGACAAAAGGAATCAGCTGCAAATAAATGCAGTTTGCAACAATTTACAAAAATGTATACTCTAATCTGCAGCTTCTTACACTTGGCAGAAATCAGAGAATGCATCATTACAGTGGCTGGTCTGACCTGTCACCAATTAGAGATTGCTTACTATATGAAGTTGTTATGGCTTCTGGTAGCTTTCTATGCACAGTTACTTTCTTCTTGTTGTAAACTGTGGAATGCTGTCAAGGAAGGTATTTCAGTTTTGGTATGACTTTAGCTTTTGTTCCATGTAATTGAAATAATTAATTTCAAGAGCTATATTAATTGTCATTAATGTATTTTATGAGAGGAGACCAACATTCCACAAATAGTTTTACATCCATAGGTCTCATGGTATATGACATTTTATCTGAAAGTTTCTTCATTAACCATATTTCCTATATTCGATTCCACCAGTTTTCAATGGAGAGATTCTGTAGTTTCTAGTTTTTTGAAATTTCAAGTCTAGAAATTGCTATGTTTAGCAGGTTAGATCTTTATATTCTAAGTTTTTGTTTTTACCTTGGAAATCCAAGAGTAAGAGTAATTCCAAGTGGGATATAATATTCTGTTTAGTGATGTCTAATCAATTATTGTAAGCCAGAAGTCTTGTTTTGTCTTCTTTCTTTTCTATTGGTTATTTCAGTTTATTGTCTTGGTTTAAATTTTGTTGCTATTGTTTTCAAATTAATTTGAAAATATGCAACTGACGATGATATAAAATTATAGATCTAGTTTCCTACATTGTCAATCTAGTTCTGTCTGGATTCTGCAACAAAACTTGATTCTAGGGGATTAAAATGCCCCATTGTAATACCATGGAAGTAAAAAAAAACAACAACATTCCTTTTAAAAAGGAGGAGAAACTGATAAACATCTCAAACAACAATGGACTGCACAGCAGTATATCAATAGCTGACAAATTACCCAGCACCCAGCTGCTCAGGAATATTTTCAAAGGCTCATGGGAAATGAAAAGCAATTTTGTTGTTCTTCTTGTTTGTTTGTTTGTTTTGTCATACTTTAAAAAGAAAATACATGACTTGCCTAAGGAAAGGGAAGGGAAAAAAAACTCCAGGCAATATTTGCCATCTGTCCTGACATTCAGTAATATTAGGTACCGGTATGCTATTTCTATATCTAATATTTGCCTTTCATATCTGATTTCAATATTTGGTATTGTACCATTGATATTTGCTAACTGGGACACAACGGCATTTGCAATTGGAAAAGTTTTAGATAGTTGGTAGGCAGGGGTGTGTGTTTTTCTGTTTGACATTATGAAACTTGCCATCCCTGAGGAAGGCCACACATAAACTACCCAAACTTCCCCAGTGATGACTGAAGGTGCCTTGTAGTTTGGTTGTAACCACTATTGCCTGGCAATGATGCACCCCTGAGTATCTTCTCTTAGGGAACATTGGCAGCTACTATATGAGATAAAGGGTAGAGGTTGAGATGGAAAAGCTGGGGAGCCCTTAAAAGCCCCATCCATATGGAGTTAATCACCTGGGAGGTAATCCCATGCTTAAATCAAATTTAAATCAATATCCTGCAAGAGTGGGATGATTTTCAGACAATGTTCCCCACACTGCACAATTAACCTGTGAATAAAGCAGCAAAATCGTGCTGCTATTTTATTTTATTTTATTTTATTTTTATTCCCTGTGAATGAAAAGCAGCACAATTTTGCTGCTTTATTCATGGGGTAATGGCGGGTTAATGGTAATGTTGGAGGGCATCATCTGAAAATCAACCCTGCTCTTGCAGGATATTGATGGGTTTAAATTTGACTTAAGCACAGGAGAAGAATGCTTTTCTTCTGTGTGATAAACTCCTATAGAGCTGAAAGAGACTGAAAGAGTCATCCAGTCCAACCTCCTGCAATTCAGAAATACACAATCAAAGCAATCCAACCGATGGCTGTTCAGCCTCTGTTTAAAAACCTCCAAAGGAGGAGACTCCACTACACTGCAAGGCAACATATTCTACTGCAGAACAACTCTTAGCATAAAGAAGTTCTTTGTAATGTTGAGGTAGAATCTCTTTTCCTGTAGCTTAAATCCATTGTTCCATATCCTAGTCTCTGGAGCAGCAGCAAATAAGCTTAGGTGATCAAAACGATCCTTAGGTTACCCTGCCTCTCATAGCATCTGTTGAGCTAAACAATCCCCCAAACATTTAAAGAAGCTGACATGGTTGATGGGGACCCCAAGTCCCCCGACTTTTGGGTAAGAGGTGGTAACTTCCATCTCAGTAGAACAATGAATCCATGCTTGGTTCCAGTTCAAACTTCAAAGGCTCTATCCAAGGTGATGGGCCATAACCCCAGAACAGGGCTAGCAATTTGAAGTCTCCTTTAAATTCCAATCTAAAACTCAGAGCAGATTCACGACCACAATGATGTGGGAACTATATCAATGGCACCCTTGAAGAGCCATTGGGTATGAGCATGCAGTTAAGTCTGGATAGTATTTGATAACATCTCCATTCCAAGAGATGCTGAATCCCATCAGCATCTGGATCAAAGTCCAGTCTATCCAGCCTTATCAAGCCCATCACCAGCATTCAGAGTGTTCTAAGGCTTTCATTCCAGCTTTCTGCTGCTTGTTCTTTTTTAGATATTGTGCATTGATACAATGCAGCTGGATATTGGTTCACTGCTATTATAGTTGCAATTCTAGAAGTACATCCTCCATGGACATGAGCAATGACAACATATGCTGAGCAAAACTTAGATGGCCCCATTGCCATTCCATATCCCAATGCCCCCTCCAAAAAGGGAATTTGCTGCTGTTCCTTATTTCCCCTCCTGCTGCTCTTTCTTTTTGGCAGTTCACAATGCATTCAGAAAGAGAGAGATGGAAGAAAGATATGAATCCAATATAAAACACACTCCTGTGTATTGTAACAACTTGGGCTAAATGAAACCAGAGCAGCTGAGCAAACACTCCAAGCATATAAATGCTCTAAGAGGTAAGTAGGAAAATGAAACTATCTCATACAACCCAGAGCCCAGATGATACTAATACTTATGCATCTCTAAGCATAGAATTTCCCCTAGCACTTGAGATGATCTACCAGGCACTAGAGATGGAAAACAAATTTGCCTTATTCGAGATTGTTTTAATGAAGCTATCCAATTTGTAGAGTGTAAGCCCATTGATAAAGGCATGAACATATCTTTCAATTTCTTGTCATTGTAAGGAAACTGACCATTGTTTCCTTTCTTTATGTTCAGATGTTCATGCAAGGAAATAAGCATGGCTAAAATGTCTATATTTGAAAAACACATGCAAATACATTTTAGTTAATGTAATGCATCTAAATATGTTCATTAAAAGAATGCATAAAAATATGTGCATCAGGGAAAATATGTACCAAAAATAAATGCAAGTTTCTGTGCTGGCAGGGAAAAAATGCTGCAACCCAGTATGGAAGGAAAATAGGAAAGTGAGTATGGAGAGAGTATGGAAAGAGAATGGAATACTCCAGATCCCAAAATTGCCCACATGAATGGCTGAGATACTGACGTCTTTGCTTCCTGATGGTTCTGTGTACACAAACATTATTATTAAAAATATGTGTGAAATTCCCCTCAGGCTATGTGTGTAAGTTATATATGAAACATATATGAATTTCATGTTTAGACTTGGGTCCCATCTCCCAGATATCTCATTATGTATATGAAAATATTCCTAAAACAAATAAAAAACAAAATCCCAAACACTTCTGGTTGCAAGCATTTCAGATAGGGAGATTCAACTTGTGTTTCTTTCTTTGAAAAAAAAAAAGACAGGGGAAAGAAAATTTGTGAAACAATCTCACACTGTACACTGAGGAAAACAGGATGTCTCTGCTGATGAGACACAAGGAACATTTAGAAGACATTTGGCATAGTCAAACAGAATGGAGACTATGGTCATTGCATTTGAGAAACATGCACGGTAGGAGCACAGCCTCAATGAGGATTTCTGTTTTGGCAGAAGGGGGCTAGATGGGGTTGAAAGGATGAAGCCTAAATGTTGGGAGGGGATTGAAACAAGTGTTGTTTTCATTTATGGAATTTACAAGACACATATTCTATATTAAGTATTTTCTACCCTTCCTCTAATAAACTTGGTGATTCCTCCTATTATGGCTACAGCTGGTGGATCATGCTCAAAAATTCCATTCAGAATCATGGTGACTTCTACTGGCACAGCCTAGGGTGAGAAAAGCAGCATTTCCAATGGAGATCCAGCACCTTGGATGGTTCCTTTCAAGTTCAAACTAAATCCCAGAGTGGATTCACTCTCGGAATGATGTTGGAGCCACCAGACTTCACTGCATCTTTATCTGAAAATCATCATACTTCTGCTCAGAGGTGGAAGGGGGCTTCTATTCCAACTCAAGAAGACTGGTTGGTGAAGATAGTTGAACTTGCTGAAATGGACAAACTGACAACTCTGATTAAGGAGAAATCCTTGATAATTTTTTTAAAAAGACTGGGAAATCTTTATTTCTTACATGCATTCCTATTGGGGTCAATAGGTTTCGTAAAATGAATTGAGTTTGCTTATAGACTTGTGTATTATGAATTTAAAACTTTTAACAATGGGGTGGGGAGCCAGTGTGGCATAATGGTTTTACTGTTGGACTATGACTCTGGAGAGCCATATTTGTTTCCCAGCTCAGACATGTAGCCCACTGAGTGACCTTGGGCAAGTCACATGCTCTCAGCCTCAGGGGAAGGCAACGGCAAACCTCCTTGAAACAAATCTTGCCAAGAAAACCCCATGATAGGTTCGCCTTAGGGTTGCATAAGTTGGAAACAACTTAAAGTCACACAACAACAACAACAACAACAACAAAGGGATGTAATCATTGGCTTGTGGGGGGGAGTCAGAGTGTTCATTCACTTTTACAAGATTTTATGTGCTATGTTAGGATTGTTGTTTTGATTGCAGTTTTTGTATGGTAGTTTTTAGTCTCATATAATACACACACACTGTACTTGTACTTGTTGTTGTTTTTTGTATGTAATAAAAATGAATTCTACTTTTTTAAAATTGTAAATGATCATGCTTCTTTGCCAAAAGAGCTCAGACTGCTTCCAATGGAGTCCTCTTCTCTCCTTTCATTCCAAAATCCTCTGTGTATTTGAAAGTGATGCTTCCTGGCCTCTTTCCAGCTAATTAAGTTGATAGTAAAAACTGCCATGAAAAACACATACAAAAGTGATTATTATTATTATTATTATTATTATTATTATTATTATTACACTCAATGTCTTAACGATATCCACCAAACCATAATGGTGTTAAGTCATCCACTGGGATGAGAATGGCCATATTGTAATCTCCTCTGTTGTCTGAATTTGTTATTGTGTTCTCACCAATTGCAAAAGAAAGATAAAAGTGTCCTCATTCCCAAGAAAGCAACTTGTTGGTTTGATGATACCCAATTAAAGCAAAGGGCCCAGATAGCCAGGCTGTCTCCTCCAGACCTCACAGATACTGATCCAAGACTGAAGAAAGATAAATCCAAAAGATCAGCCCCATATCACAGTCTTTCTTACCCATCTTGAAATGATCAACATGAATGATGCAGTCCTTGGAAACCAGAATCCAGGACAGAGTTCAGCTTCAAATATTTTTTTTTTTAAAAGAGAACTTATTTATGCTTAAAGTTTGAAGGTCCCCCAAAACAGTTTATTCTTATTTTTATAGTACCAATTTTAAAGCAACCCTTTCATCTCCAGTTTCTCTAGAATAACTCAAGTATATATGGAGCTTGCTTTTAGTTATTTTTAAAAAAATAATTATGAGCTTCTGTTTTGTTGTATAAAATGCACACTCTTTCTGCCCCCTGTTTGTAGCCTGAACACTCACAACAGAAAATGCGAAGAAGCAGAGGAGACAAAATCCACCGCTTCATGGAAGATTGATGGGCAGCAATTGTTTATGTGGCATTTAACAGTCTTTGTGAAGTGGCCACCCCTCTTCCTCTAGAAATAGCATGCACAATGCTGCTAGGCACTTAACATTTGCATTGTCTAGCTTATATTTTAATAGCATTTTTAAAAAGTTACACAATACAGTTTAAAAGAATGCAGTGCATACAGTCCTTTGTTTAAAAGCCTTCAATTCTAATAATAATAATAATAATAATAATAATAATAATTTATATTTTCCTGCCTCTCCCTACAGATCGAGGTGGGAGCACAAAGATAAAATGTACAACACTGTACAATAATACAATATATAAAACATGATAATGAAAAAATGACAACAATAAAAAGCAATAAAACAATAATAAAACTGCAAATAACCAGTAATTCTAAGCACCTATCTGATTAAAAAAGTATTTACCTGTTGACGAAAGGGCAGCAAGGAGGGCATTCTAGTATCCCTATGGAGGGAGGTCCAGAGAGTAGGGGGCAACCACTGAGAAGGCCCTGTCTCATGTTTCCAGCAACCATACCTGTGATGGTGGTAGGACTGAGAGAAGGACCACTCCTGTGGATTGCAGGGGGAGGGCACGCTCATATCAGAATATATAGTTTATCCAATAGCTTAGGCCATAGAGGGCTTTATAGATCACCAGCACTTTGAATTGTGCCTAGAAACAGACTGACAGCCAATGGAACTGTCTAGCAACATCTATGACCCACTGCTGACTCCTGGGCAAAAACCGGAAAGATAAATTTGCCCAAATGGCTGCTCTCAGCTAATTCTAATAAAATTAGTGGTATTTGGTTTCATGACAGAATTCCAAAACTAACAATTTAGTGAACAATCCATTTTATGCCCAGGACAGCTGGCTGAAATTACATGTGTGTAAGGACTTTCAGTCTGCCTAAATTCCCCTTAAACAAACTGGAGCACAAGTAATTTTTTAAAAAAAGGAGTCGTGATGAACTTATCAAATTTATGTATATTAAGTCAACTCCACCAGTACCATAAGAAGGGATATAAACATGAATAATAGCCTACCATTGAGGTAGATGTAATTTATCAAAGAATAATCACTACAAGGCTATCACACCACCAAAAAATAATTTATCATGAGGAACAAATGGAATTAATTGCTTGTCAACGAAGAACGTAGTGTAATGAAGGCATCATCAAATGAGATTGCCAAACTGGTACTATACCCTCTCTTTTCCTCAGTGCCAGAACAAATGTCCAAAGGTTTTGCAAATCCTATGCATGCTTAGGATTGGGAGACACAGGGTGCAACTACACTGTAGAAATAATGCAGTTTGATGCTGGTGATGACAGAACATGGGAGAAAACCCTTCATTAATTATCTATACGCTAAACAACAGGAAGGATTATAGTACAATGCAAAAAGATATTAGTAAAGGACAGAGACTACAAAAAGTATAACAGTAATTCAAACTCTGATATTATAATGAAATTTAAAGACGTAAAATAAGAATAACAAATATAATAGAAATTTGAATTTTGTTACTATTTTGAATTGTGAAGACATAAGAGAAGAAGACACGAATAAGCGGCAAGATAGACAATAATGCAACAATGAGAAATAGAGTGAATGTGGGGGAGAAGAAAAATAAGATAGAGCTGATGATTAAGTTAACATCTCAAGGTGGAAGCTCAAGGAAGTAAGGTATGATTTGGAATATGCTAGAGAAAGGCATGGATGAAATATATTGTAAGTATAAGTAATGACTGTATGAAAGTATAGTTTGTATATGTTAATTTTTTAAAAAAAACTGAATAAAAATTAATTAAAAAAGAGAAATAATGCAGTTTGACACCACTTTAACTGCCATGGCTCCACCCTACAGAATCCTGGAATTTTTAGTTTTGTGAAGCACCAGCACTCTTTGGCAGAGAAGGCTAAAGACCTTGTAAAACTACAGATGCCAAGGTTTCAGGGCTCAGCCTAGACTCAGGCCTGCATCCTTCCGAGGTCGTTAAAATGAGTACCCAATTGTTGGGGGGCAATGAGCTTACCGTTGTAAACCGCTTAGACATCCCATAGCAATATGAAGTGGTATATAAATGAAGCTGTTTTGCTTTCATAGGATGGCACTATCACACTTAACGTAGTGTCACGCATTGTTTTTACATTGTAGATGCACCCACAGGCATCAATCCCACATCTCCTCACTGTAGTGTAAATATCTGCATGCAGACTTATGCTGTGCTGAGCCATATAGCCTCCTCCCTCCAACTCCCTTAAAGCCCTTGAAGTCACCCTGCATTGCCATTCTGTCCTTCACAGTAAGCAGGCAGGATTGAAGAAGTGCCGGGCTATATCTCCGTAGCCAGATGCAAACTGATGACATCAGCACTGAAATCCACTGGAGTCCTCTGGGATTCTCAGCGCTGCTGTAACCATTGTATGTCTGGCTATGGGGAGGTAGCCAGATGCTTCTCTGATCCTACCTGCCTGTTGCAAAGTGTAGCATACTGGAAAATGAGTGATGTACTCTGGTGTTTTTGTGGAACAAAATGTTGGTAAGATGTGCCATTGTTTTAAAAAAGAAGCTTTTTATTTGTCTTGCTGACAAATTTCAGAAAAACCCTTCTCTACAAGCTGATTCTTCTGTTTCTCTTTTTCTGTAGCCAGAGTTTCTAGTGTTTACTCTGGCTACAGAAAATGAGAAACAGAAGAATCAGCCCATATGAAGAAGGCTTTTCCCAAAACACATCAGCAGGACAAATAAAAGCCTTTTTTAGCAACAGCACGGCTTAACAACATTTTGTTCCAACAAAACACGGAAGTACATATCTTATTTTCCAGCATTTCACAGTGTTTTCTCCCCTTCAACTCTCCCCTGTCGTCTAGCAAAGCATGGAATAGCCTTGCAAGATGATGGCTTCAGGGGCTTTGCAGTAAGTTTTTGGGGGGTGAGCTTTGGTGCTGTGGAGGGAGGAAATATCAACCCCTACAATGCCTCCAAAATAGACATCCATACATGTAAGGGATGCTTAACACATATGTTTGTTTCTACTAGAAATCCAGCCATGTATTGAGCTCCTGCATTATGGTTGTTGTATAAATATACATGCAGATACACATCAGTTCTACTACACAACCCTTTCGTAGCTGCCTCATCACATTGCTGATGTGAATTGCTGGTGAAAAGTTAAGGAGAGGCTCTTAGTTTCTCTAGGAAGAGCATTCCAGAGCCCAGGGGCAGCCACCAAGAAGTCTTATCACATATCTGTGAAGGGACTGAGAGAGGGTCTTCTAGAGAGGATCTCAGGACCCAGGCATGCTCACATGGAGAGATATAGGCTGGCACTGAATTAGTGGCATGCTCAGTGGTAAGTCAACCTTACACTTGCATAGGTATGTGGGTTCAATGTAAAGGTTAGTATTCCTTTCCTTCCTCTGGAATGACCAAAGCTTCCCTCATCATTTTACTTTAGTTCTACTGAATCATTCTCCATGGCTATTCCATGCTTGGTAGGGGAGCAAGGGGGGCTGGAGAAGTGTCTGGCTATGCTTTTATAGCCAGACATGAAATGATTACATCATCTGCCAAGACATCCAGTGAACCAGAGGACCACAGCTGACCTTGTAAAATCAAGTTGGGAAAGACCTCAAGGGCCATCCAATCCAACCCCCTGCCATGCAGGAAGTCACAATCAAAGCACTCCTGACAGATGGCCATCCAGTCCTTGTTTAAAAACCTCCAAAGATGGAGACTCCACCACACTCTGAGAAGTGCACTCAATCTCAGAGGATTTCACATCTGGCCTTGGCCACATTGCTACACCATAAGCCTTCAAATAGGCTTTAATCCACATTAAGTCAGACTCACTTTGAATTCTGCTAATGTCACGCTAGTCTCCGACTCATTCATTTCATTGCTGCCAGTTTTTATCAAACGAGGGTATGGGTTTAGCTCCAATCTGTGAAAAGGAACACTTGGAAATGATCATGTTCATTATTCTGATCGTTTCCTCCTTCCAGAAATAAACCAAGATTTTGACAGAATCATCTGCTGGGACAACAGGAAAATCCCTAAGAGCTATCAGAAAACCATCTGGATCCCTCCTGGGGGAAAGCATCTTAATCAGCCCTCCATCCCATCAGGTTGTAGCATGTCTAATCCTCACCAAGATGTGATCTGTCTATGAGAATGAAACAATACAAAGCTCTTCCATTCCCAGATCCCCATTATTCTATCCAGCACAGAAAACATAGGTCAAATCTGCACTGCAGAAATGGTGCAGTCTGACATTGCTTCAACTGTCATGATTCAATGCTATGAAATTCTGGAATTTGCAGTTTTCTGAGACAGTTAAGAGTGCTCTGGTGCCACAATAAACTCCAAAAGAATTCCATAGCATTTGGGTCATTTAGACCAGGGGTAGGCAACCTTTCCCCTTTAAGGGCCGAGGGACTTCAGCTCCCAGAAGCCTCAGCCATGTTGGCCAATAGTCTCATGTTGGCCAATAGCTCCTGGGATTCTGGGAGCTGAGGTCCCTTGGCCCTTAAAGGGGACAGGTTGCCGACCCCTGATTTAGACCATAGTCTACAGAGTGCCTGGCAGCATGAGTGGGGTCAGAGACCATCTGGAACTGAACCATGGTTTTCATTGCAGACATGAAGTGCTGCGCCATTCCTAAAAGGCCTGTCTTGGGGTGGTTGTGGCATGCCTTAATTCATCTCCCCTCTTTTTTAATGGCAAGAAAATAGAAAAGTCACTGCTTTGAAACATAGCTATTAAGATTCAAATGAATAGTATTATTGTTAAGATTACTTAGCTATGTTTAAATATTTGAAAGGTTGAAGGGAAAAGAGATTCTTAAACATTAGAAAGTACTTCCTGACCATAAGAGCTGTTCAACAGTGGAACATGCTGCCTTCTTTGGAGGTTTTTAAACAGAGACTGGATGGTCATCTGTTGGGGATGCTTTGATTGTGTATTTCTCCATGCCAGGGGGTTGAACTGGATGGGCTTTGAGTCTCTTCCAACTCTATGATTCTATGAGTCTATGATTCCTGAGGGGGTTTTTTTAAGGTGGGGAAATGAAAGAGGCTATCTCAGGTACTTGCTGATAAATTACAAAGGGTGTTACAAAGGGTGAGTGGGAAAACAGGAGGCCTCATTGACCCTTGCTTTTATTTATTCTGTTTGGATCCAGGCACTAGTCAGTTACAGTGCAGCCAGTAAATAATAGACCAGGCTATACTTACCTAAAACAATCAAGCTGGTTGCTTTTTACAAGCCTACCATAATAAAAACCCAGCTGTGAATTTCAGCAAGCAGACTTTCCACTGTATTTTAAAAGGTTGAAATCTGGTGGGATTTTCCTCCAGGCTCAGCTTGAAGCTATCTGATCTTGTCTCCCTTCAAACCATCATGCCTGCATAGGTGGATGATATTATTAATTCATGTATCTTAAATCAGTACCTGTCTAAGCAGAATACAATTACCACTGTCGAGTGACGGATGCTGTGCTCCTTAGCATCTGCACCTGGGGAGATCAATATCCATCATTTCTTCCACTGGAAAATTCAATAGGTAATTGCTCAATTCGCCACTCAGCTAAAGAAGCCAGCAGACACTTAAGGGTTGACCATCTGCTCAACAATACCATCATGCATTCACAATTTCATCTTTCTCTATCTTTTTTTTTTTTTACTGATTATGTCCATCCATCTGTGCCAAGTATCCATCCATTTGCCCCATGCCAAAATTCTAAAATGTTTACTTTTCTCATGAAATCATCTAATGAGCAAAGCACCAGGAAGAGGGCGATAATAGAGCTATTGATGGGGACTAGCTTGGAGTGGGCGCCAGTTCACTGTCACGGCAGGGAGTTAGAGTGAAGACAAGGGGGCAGCTGTTGCGTAGAGTTCTCCTTATGCTCCATAATTGTTTCTAGTGTGGCCATTTTCTCTGCAAGACTCACCAGCGTAAAGAAAGTGAATAACATCTATGCTATTCTGAGATGAACATGAACTCAAAGATATGACTCTAACTCAGAAAAACCACTACGTTGGACTATAACTTGAGAATCCCCTTGGCAGCACAGCCATTGGCCCTGCTGGTTCAAGGATACCAGAGCTTGGTAGGAACTCTTTTTCCCCCTACTGAATTGCTGTCAGCCCTCCATATCCATACATTTAACTGATCCAACCATCCACAGCTTGAAAATATCTTCCCAAGAAAAATCCCAAAAAGCAAACCTTGATCTTGACACTTTGTATAAGGGATACTATTTTACTGTGTCATTGTATTTAATGGGACACGAGCATCCACAGATTTTTAATATTCAGGGGTGGTTCTGGAACCAAATCGTTGTGGATACCAAGGGCCCACTGCATTTTAATAACTAGTTGCCTTCTAAAGTAATAAGATGTAAGAGGGTTGTTTTGGGGATGTGACATCTAAGAATACAATTCACTACTTTACAATGGAACAGAAACAACTTGCCCACTTGTTACTCATTACTGGATGTGTGCACTAACTCTGACTAATACAGAATGGAGGAGGAAGAGTCACATGGGTGGATACCTCATGCTGCAACCTGGAAAGGATTTTCTGTAATGACTTTTACATTCCCCCCCCCCAAAAAAATTTCAAGATGTAGTATTTCAATTGACCATGTCATCATCCCCCCCCCTTTGAGAGTTCATCTTCATCAGAAGACAAACCAGACATACCTTTAGAGGACCACAACAGATACCTGATAGCCAGCCAAGTCCACCTTCAGTTCAGCAAATCAGGTCAGATTCAGAGCAGGAAGAGGAGCTGGAGAAGAGCCCCACCCCCACCCAGTCCCAAATGTAGTAGTTCAGGAGTCTAGCTAAGACTGTCCTCCACAAATGAAGTGAGAAGCTTCAGTCAAGACATCTGGAGGAGCCAGTTGTGGAACACTCTCCCTAAACATTACCTGGGATCTGATCATTGGCTGTGGATATAGTATATCTTGATTTCAGTAAGGCCTTTGACAAGGTTCCCCATGACATTCTTGCAAACAAGCTGGTAAAATGTGGGCTAGACAAAGTAACTGTTACATGGATTTGTAATTGGTTGACTGGCCGAACCCAAAGGGTGCTCAACAATGGCTCCTTTTCAACCTGGAAAGAAGTGACCAGTGGGGTGCCACAGGGCTCTGTCCTGGGCCCAGTGCTATTCAATCTCTTTATCAATGACTTGGATGACGGTATTGGGGGCATAGTTATCAAATTTGCAGACGAGACCAAATTAGGAGGAGTAGCTAATACCCCAGAGGACAGGATCAAAATTCAAAATGACTTGAACAGACTAGAAAGCTGGGCCAAAGCTAACAAAATGAAATTCAACACGGAGAAATGTAAGGTACTGCACTTAGGGCAGAAAAACAAAAAGCACAGATATACGATGGGGGACACCTGGCTGAATGAGACTACGTGTGAAAGGGATCTAGGAATCCAGGTGGACCACAAGTTGAACATGAGTCAACAGTGCGATGCAGCAGCTAAAAAGGCCAATGCAATTTTAGGCTGCATCAGTAGAAGTATAGTGTCTAGATCAAGAGAAGTAATAATGCCACTCTATTCTGCTTTGGTCAGGCCTCACCTGGAATACTGTGTCCAGTTCTGGGCACCACAATTCAAAAAGGATGTGGAGAAACTGGAGCGTGTCCAAAGGAGGGCAACTAAAATGGTGAAGGGTCTGGAAACCATGCCCTATGAGGAACGACTTAGGGAGCTGGGAATGTTTAGCCTGGAGAAGAGAAGGTTAAGAGGTGATATGATAGCCATGTTTAAATATTTGAAGGGATGCCATATTGAGGAGGGAACAAGCTTGTTTTCTGCTGCTCCAGAGACTAGGACCCGAAGCAATGGATGTAAGCTCCAGGAAAAGAGATTCCACCTCAACATTAGGAGGAACTTCCTGACAGTAAGGGCGGTTCGACAGTGGAACACACTCCCTCGGAGAGTAGTGGAGTCTCCTTCCTTGGAGGTCTTTAAGCAGAGGCTGGATGGCCATCTGTTGGGGAAATGTGTTGATTGGGAGTTCCTGCATGGCAGGGGGTTGGACTGGATGGCCCTTGTGGTCTCTTCCAACTCTATGATTCTATGATTCTATGATCCTGCCTCTTTAGGGAAGTTCCAACCACAAGCTGCTTTCCTGAGTACAAGTTCAGTCTTCCTCCCAACACCTAGGCTTGTGCAAGTGTGTTTACTGAATTTATGACTCCTGGATTCTTGGTGCTACCATGACTCTCTGGAAATCTGAGTCTGATTTATGATTTTCTTGACCCTGCCTTTTTTTTTCTTTTTCTTTTTTTTCTTTTTTTGGACACTAGATACCTCTTGCCTCCATAGCTTACCACCTTGGGAATGCTGAACTTTATTTGAGGTTGAGAGTAGGAGAGCAGGAAAAGATTATGAAATATCAAGATCTACAAAAGGAGATTAAGCACTCCAGAAAACAGCTGTAGGTCCAGTAATGGCAGGTGTTCTGTGAGTAATACCAAAGAGAGAAAATGTCTGCCATAGACAGGATCAAAATATCACAGTTACAAAACCTGACAATACTCGGAATATGACACATTGCCTTGTTACCCAAAATGCTAGGGTCCTGGGATGGCACCCACAAATTAATATGTTTAGGAGAATTTTGATAGCTCAAATAAAATACCTTGGCTGGGATGACAGATCAACCCTGTGTATATCAGCTTCAAATCACATAGAACTCCAGAGGCAATTCCACATCGGTTTTGTAGTTTTATTAAGAAAATAAGCAACACACAGGCACACACCACTCACGCACACACACAAGAACTAATGATGCAAAGGTGGGATGATAGGGAAAGCAGAGGCTTTACTAATGGTAATATGGTACCAATTCTGCTGCATGGGCATCCAGAACGGAGATGGCTCAATAGCCACCTTGGCAATAGCCACCTTGGCCACCTTATTGAGGAGTCTAGTAGAACAAACAGAGTGTCTGCACAGTCCCAAACTAGGCCATATTGCTATTGTCTAGGTGGTGGTTTATATACTCAAAATCATGGATTAACTCACTGCTAAGTGGTTTTCCAAGAGAAAAGAATGGTCAAAAGATGGAGTAAATGTTTAGACAATTGGTGTGAATATCTCAGACAATGGGAATCTTCTACTTTTATAGAAGTTTCCTTTGTCTCTGTATGCACAGCCATCTTTTTGGTCGGACTCCCATCATCACTCTTTGTAGACAAAAGAGATTATGCTGATGCCTTGGTTGACCTCATTGTGGTGGGTGCCTTTGCTTACTCCCTTGCTAGAGCCAACTGGATTTCCAAATAGGGTATCGCCAGGTTTCTTCCTTGGGGTTCTTCTTTCCAGGTCACTCACCTCAGTGTCCCTTATAATATTAAATTGATATCAAAATTGAGGGGTGATCAGGGGCCTGGTCTTGGGGTAACAACTTGACAATACTTCCTTAGTTCTTAGATTCTTGGATAGAATCAGAGCCAGTATTCCAACCAGTAACTTCTGGTAGATGAAATTAGTTGTTGTTGTTTTTGTTGTTGTTGCCACCAGTCTTAGCATGCAAAAACACACATCCCCAGCCTGCCTTCTTGTTCCCTTCCATAGTCCTTTTTCATGGACAGCTAAATTAAATTTGGAAATATCAACTGATTTCACTAACACCAGATTTTGTCATACACAACACATTGAAAGCTTTAGATTGACCAAATTAATATAATGAGGCTAGAGGTGGTTGTTTCTAGAAAGGTTCAAAGGTAGGAAAGACATGTTGGCGTAACATCTTGAAAAGCAAATTTTACAGAGGATGTTTAAAATTCTCTTGACTGGCAGCCAGTGATAGGCTGAAGGTTCTGAATTCAGCAGGACAAAGAAACCCCTCAAAGTTTCATTTTAAAGGAGCTTTCTGGAATACTGAACCCTATCCCCAAAATAGGTTCAGAACTTTGGATATCTCCCTAAGAGTTCACTCAGAAAGCTAGACAGGATTCTTTGTCCCACTAACATGGGAGCTCCCAAGCACCATTGCTTAGAGACATCTGCATTCACCACTTGAAGATGTAAATAAATCTTTGAAATTTGAATTTGAAATTATTATTATTATTATTTCAGCACTAACTGCATCTCTTCTCTCCTCTGACATAATTTCCCATTGGCCAGAAAACACATCTCTAATAAGTGCTTCTTAATAGGCTGTCTGAAGAAACCCTTGGAGAAATAACTAAGCAGTCATGTAATAGTATCCATTTTTCCTAAAAGCCATGGATGCATAGCCACAAAAAGAACATTCCGTGATAGATAAAATGAACATTAATACTGAATTACACTAATGCAGTGGAAAGCTGCCCAGATAACAAAGTGAGCCTTTTCTAATATACTCACCTGTAACTTTCCAAGGCTTTTAAAGAGTGATTTGCAACTTTGCGAACAGGGCTAGCTGGGAAGCATTTTTGAAATGGAGCCGAGCTGTTATATCTGTTCACATAATCATCCTGCCATTACAATTTAGCTAGATTGCCTCAATTCCTGGGAAATGCTAATTAACAGCCATTTGTACAGAAAGAGCTATAGTTTTACAACTGACTGTTTGAAGCAAAGAGAACCCTTCCCTTCTTTTCAGTGATTTTAAAAATCATCAAAATATCAAATAACTTGAGCCCAATTCAGCAAAAAGACAGTTATGAAAAATTGCACTGAAATTGGGAGTTGGATGAGCAGTGAAACCCAACGGAGTTGATTTTGCTTGACTGTTTTCAATGTGGTGTTGGAGGAGAATTTTGTGCATGCCACAAATGAACATATCTTAGAGCAAATCAAGCCTAAATTCTGATTAGTATCATGGGTTTTTCTTGGCAAGATTTGTTCAGAAGTGTGTATTTATAAAAAGCCGAGATGGATGGGAGGAGCCTGAGCTCTCTACTACAGATCAATAGCTTGTAGCTTTGGACAGGCTTCTTAAAGTAATTAAAAGCAACAAAGTTAGCTCTTGTGACAAATGGTGAAGCCATGAGTTGCTTTTCAATCTACATCAAGGAGAGAAAGTGTTATTTGACTCTCACTTTACACTAGTGTTTCCATGTTGCTCCAGACAGAATGAGATGTAAAGGAATGCCAAAGATGGCACTGGTGTATTCTACGACTAATCTATCCCAGTCTGCCCTTGTCCCATAGCTATGACTCTGACAAAACAATAAGATTATTGTCCTCTCTTTATTAGACCTACAATCTCTTTTAAGCCTTGAGCTCTACAGCAAACAGTGTTCTGAATTCTTTAATTTCCTGGCTACAATAGCTTAGTAACATCATGTACGATCGATAATGCTATTGATCAATTTTTAGATGCTGCCTGTAATAACTTCTTTGCACAATGCATTGGCAACGAGTTGGCATGTCAGAGCAGCCTACTTATGAAAATGTAGGTTGCTTTAGCATCTGCTCTTTCATTCGTTCTTCCTTCACCTGAATTCTGCAGGGTAAAAGACCCAGAGACTTCAAAAGCATGATAATGAAGATAACATTGTGCATCCAGGTTATTAGGCATGGTACCATAACACAATGAATATATAGAAACATAGAGCTGGAAGAGACCACAAAGGTCATCCAGTCCAACCCCCTGCCATGCAGGAAAACACAATTGAAACAACATTAACAGATGGCCAGCCTCTGTTTAAAAACCTCCAAAGAAGGAAACTCCATCACACCCCAAGGCAGTGTGTTCCACTGTCAAACATCAGCAAGTTCTTTCTAATGTTTAGGTGGAACCTCTTTTCTGGTAGCCTCCAGAGAAATGTATATCCTCCAGCATTTCATAGATGAAAGCTGGGACATATATGTGACACATGTGAACAAGCATCATCTGTGTATGGTCAATATGGTAAAAGTTATTAATTAATAAGAACAGGCAAGCTAGGAAAGGCTGTAGCAGTTTCCTTTTGCCAAAGCCTACTGGGAAAGGCAAGATGACAGAGGATTAGATTCCTGCCAATCTGGGAGAGCTGAAGGGTATGGAAATGCAATTTCCCTCTAAAAGAAAATGCAAGACCCACACACTTTAGCAACATAACCTTTGTGGGGTGGGGTGGGGTGGGGGGACAGGAAGTGTAAAAACAGAAAGTGACCTTCTAGTTACTTCCCATTTTGTTGGACCTGTGGCAGGCCAGGAGCAATGTAAAATGTCCCCCCCCCCCCCCACATCTGAATATAAGTTCCAAACCCTAATATAGCTAGCATCCAGATACCACCACATAGCCTCCAAGATTCCACAGATGAAAACCAAGACACATGTGGCCAAGAAACGTCAGAGTGTAGTTAAGATGGCAAAAGTTATTAATGAGGAAGAATACATAAACTAGGAGAGGCAGCAACAGCTTGCATTTGCCTGCATTTACAGGGGAGAACAACACTTTACATCCTCCTCTTTTCTCTGCCCCCCCCCCCCCACTGAGTTCAATGAGTACAAACTTCTTTTGCCCAAACTCAGTTTGCAGAAATTGAAGTAAGCTGAGTACAATGGGGGGAGGAGAAAGAAGCGGGGTCACTTTAAAAGCAGCTTAAAAAGTGGGGTGATAGAGGATTAATCAGAACTGTCCCTTTACAGTTGGAACAGTTGGAGGGTACACTACCACTTTCTGTGCAATCAATAAAAAAGACCTGAAGGAATCCAGTAGCGCCTTTGAGACTAACTGGAAAGAAGGCATTTCTGCCATAAGCATTCATGGGCAGTGCAAATGTTTAGTTCTGTGGGTGGTGACAGGGGAGCTATAGCATGTTAATGCACCCTGCATATCCCATGTTGTATTTGGGGTCCCCATATTTTCATATTTCATATCTGTAGCCAGCATGTTCTTGAGTGATCACAATGACCTTTAAGAACACTTGGTAAAGTGTGGTGGAGTCTCCTTCTTTTGAGATTTGTAAACAGAAGCTGGATGGTCATTTGCTGAGGGTGCTTTGATTTGTGATTTCCTGCATAGCAGGGAGTTGGACTTAGTGGCCCTTGAAGCCTCTTCCAACTCTATGATTCTATCCCAGGAGAAAAGAAGTGAAGATCCAAGACATGTGGGCAATCCACATAATAATCAAGGCTAAATGGGTGTACTAATTGCTCCTTCTTCCTTCCCCCCAAGTCTTCTGCATTTCCTCTTACACTAAGAGACAAAGGAGGTCCCATTGCACTGAAGTAGTAAGCCAGTTGTCTCTGCCTACCCCTGTTGTGATTATTGCCAACCTCCCTGTCCATTCACTCTGGGGTTTTCCTGATCCAATCACTGTTTCTGTTACTCTAAAGTTAATGCCATCAACCAGTCTGGAATCCCAATGTCAATTCCTGGTAAAGAACGTCAAATGTTTGTTACCTTACTAAATAGCCCATCCACAGAGACTACTTTTTGGGCATAAATATTGGTCCCAAGAAGCTAGCCTCTGAACACACAATACACATACAATTGTCAGAGAGTGAACTCTACGTATGTTCTGTGTCACCCTCAGACCTCATTCTGAACTACTCATACTTTCCGTGGCCTACTCTTCAGACAGGTAAATACCACCTTCCATAAACCCCTCAAACTCTGCTATCCAGTTTTGATATTTTGATTTCAGTTAGCGCTGAATGCTGTATATTTGTGTGAATTGCTGTTGTGTGTGTGTGATTGCACTCTGCATTTTTCTAAATGAAACCTCCTTAATTCACCCAAACCTGGAGTTCTTCTCACTTATTTCTGGTATACACAGGTGCCAATGATCCTAAAGGTTATCCAGCCCTTTGCAAAGCTAATTTTCCCAACATTTAAAGTAATGTTGATATACTTAGTGAAGAAGCCCCCATCCCCCACTTTTCTTTGAATAACAAGCAGAGTCCCATATACAGAACTCTTAACATTATGCTCAACCGTGTAGTCTCTCAGCCTCCTCTCAGCCTCCATTTTGTCTTCATCTCAAGTTTTTTCTGTCAATTTTATAAAGATTTGCAAATTTGGGGAAGTTATGATCGCAAACATGATAAAGTAATTCTTTAGCCATCTTCACTGGCCAAATTCAATATGAACCACCATTGTTAACACAAAGGTGGCAATGTGTTATACCTCCTTGCTAGCCACTGTTATAAGTGAGGTGCCTGTCAGGAAGAAAGAAGTAGCAACAACCCTAATTCAATACTACAACCAAGCTGAATACACAGAGATTCAAAGGCAATTTTTGAAGAGCTAAATCAGGGATGGGCAACTCTGGTGGGTCTGGAGGCCAATTTCACTCCCTGGCATCAGCCAGGCAAGGGCCCACCATAAATCTTGATGAGTTTGTGTTTTCTGATGGCACACTGAGTCTCAAACTAGCACATAGGTGCCTCCCTGCAACCTCAATCTTTTTGAGCCTTGATGGGACCATTCCCAACTTCCCCAAAATGGGGATGGAATGGCAGAAATGGTTCCATCAAGGCCCAGAGGAAAGCAGGCTACATAAGACATGACCATGCTCCCATAATAAGATTTTCTCAACCTTTATGGATGTACCTTTGGAACAGTGCTGGAAAATTCAAGTATGAAAGCTGATGGATAACAAAGGTGGTACAGATTGGACCAGTTCAGAATTTTCAAAGACAGAATTCCTCAAAGAACACTACCTTGGATACCCTTAGGTATATACAATATCCAAGAGGTATGTGGGACCCATGAGATCTACAGCTCTTGTGACATCCGGCTGCCTCAAATGCAAAATATATCCAATGAGGGCCCTTTGTACTACACAACTGTATTTTCTATGATTCCACTTCAACTGTCTTGGACCCATCTTATGGGTTTTTAAATTTAGTGAGAGGTATTTAGAATTCTCAGCTTTAGTGCCTCTCCAAACTACAAACCCCAGAATTCCAAAAGATGCAGTCATGTTAGTGGAATCATTGTATTATAATTGTGTAGTATGAAAGGATTGACAAGGGTTCTACAGATCACTTTTGAACTTGATGTGAGGAAAGGAGGCCATCCATCATTAATATATTCTGTGTTGCCCAATAGTTTTGTCATATTCATAAGAGGAAGGGCATAGATTGACATCCCCTTTGCTATTACTGTTATAAATAACTGTGTGCTTATGACCCACAAGACCAGGAGAAGAATGTTAGTTAGGTCTTAATGAAGCACAATGGATGCCCATCTATAACAAGGCTAGGCAATCACCATGTCTTGGAAAGTCTAATTGCACAATTGGGGTCACTGGCCCAAGACAAAGTTCTGCCATCCCTGATAGTTATCAACTAATTAGAATTCAGAATTTAGTGATCCATCACAAACCAAACAGAAAGGGATAGCTCAGGGTTCTTATTTGATTATATGTGGAAGAAGCTTTCTATATTTTCATCAGCTCTCATTTTGGAGTAGGAGGGGAGGGAGAAAGCATACTAATACAGTTTAAATATTTATCCATCTTCTGTTGTTGCTAGCTCCTTGATCTAGAACAGTGCTTCCCAAACTTTGATCCTCCAGGTGTTCTGGACTTCAACTCCCACGATGCTTGCCATTGGCCATAGTGGCTGGGGCTTCTGGGAGTTGAAGTCCAAAATACCTGGAGAACCAAAGTTTGGAAATCTCTGATCTAGAAGTTCTCACTCCCTGTTGCCATTCCTTGTTTGGTCATAAAATAAGGTCCCAAAACTGGAATATAAGAACATTGAAAATTGCTCTGCCTCACCACAGCTAAGGTCTAATTCAGTGCTGAAGTGATATTTTTTGGACAATGACTCCCAAGACCTTCCAGCCAGTGGATCTGTTAACTGATGAGTTCTGGGGATTGTAGTCTAAAGGAAGTGCTTTTTTCCTGAAATAAACTTTGGCCATGTGTGCTGAAGAATTCGGGGAACTGTAGGGTTTAAAAGTAACTTTAATTGCCATGACTCAGTCTTACAGAATCCTGGGTTTTGTAGCTTGGCGAGAGACCAGAGCTCTCTGACAGACCAGGCTGAATTCCTCACCAAACTGCAAATCCTAGGATTCTACAGGGTGGTGTCAAACTGCTTTATTTCTGCAGTGTGGCAGGTCACCTCACATGCAGCTCACCTCATATGCAGCACTCGGGCCTCAAACTGCCAACCTTCTGATCTTCTGATCATCAGAACTGGCAGCCACCTCATCCCTCTTACATCTATATACCCCACACCATTATATTAATAACCATTAAGCATTCACCATAACTATTAAACATAACTATTAAACATAAACTAAAATCAACCAATTCACAAAAGAGTCAATGAGATTCTGACACCCCAAGTCGACTATCAAGATACTGTAATATTTTTATAACTATTTTGGAACCTACTTATGGTTCAAATGTTTCCAGAAGATTTTAAACAGAAACTTCTTTTAAAAGAAGTTGTCATTAAGCACATTCAGCTTGGAATATCTTGCAGGCCAGTTGTAGTCAACTGTTTGTTCTCATGAGAATCCAGACCATGTTGTATGGCTCTGTGTCTGAGGGTGTGTGGATCTCTGCCAATTTATGGTGTCATCTCTTGTTCCAAGTCCATTCCAGAAGTACTACAGTGTCATTACAGGGTAGTTCATAAATCCCAGAGTTCGTGGCATTTATTGATTAAAGCTCCAAGGTAAATTGATTAGTTGCTCTCTCTTGCCAGCATGTTATTAAAATAATACAGTGGGAGGTAATAAACATCGTATCAGTGACTCATAGAGATAAAGTTGTGTGTTTACTACAACGTAGGGCAAAGAATGGGGGAGGTCTCCCTGCATCTTCCGTTATTCTTTTGAAACAAAGAGCTCCTCCAGACAGGGAACAGGTATCCAGAACTTGCAATATTTGTTGCTATAGTTCATAGAGATTTGTAAATACCTCAATGATGTTTCTCTGGGATGTTTGTCCCAGATGTGTCAACATTGACAGGAAAATCCAGCTTATCTTTGGGTCACCCCAAACTACAGAGATCATGGGCTTGTCTACACACACTGTGTTTGGGAAAACTGTCCACACAGCTCTCCATTTTGAACATACCTAGGCTCAATCTTTTCCTTTTCTTTTGTCTCCAGTAGCTTCTGGAGAAAAAATAGGAAAAATAATAGGAAAAATAGCAATTGAAGGCCTTTTTTCCCCTTTTCCTTTTTAGGATTTAGATAAGTTGGAAATTCTAAGACTGTCATTCTACACATTTTAAGGATTACGCTCAGGGAATCCACAGCTCCAACTTGGTGAATGTGAAATCCATGGCAAAAGGGGGAAAGTGGCTTAGTTTTTATCTCTGCAATGAACTGAGGAGCATTAGCTCATTATGAACACTGCGGAACATAGAAATGGCTTCATTTGGCAAAGGTCTAAGACAGCAGAAGGACTGTTTTACAAGCAAAACCAAAAAACAGTTCATGGTTTTCAGGTGGAGGGAGAAGATTAAAAATGCTCCATAAAATCAGAGGTAAATGAGATCTCTGGCTGAGATCTGACATCATATACATAGTTACAAATGTGTAACTACATATTGTCTCCTGACCTGACTTCTAGCAGCTGCATTGAGCGATGGAGCTCTGTTCTGCTGGTGATCAATGTTCAACAGGATGATGTTTCCAGTCCCTTTCCACCAGTGAGTTAAGGTGTAGTGAGGAGGTGCAACAGGAGTCTTGCTTCTGATTGTTGTACCACAGCAAGAGAGAGCTGGAAACCTATCCTGGTATGCCCTGTCACCAGCAAAATAGACCTGCATTTTGAGGTGGGGGGCATTTGTGATCATGACAATATTGCCACAGTTATAAATATGAATACCAAATGGTTACAGATGTGTAAACCTGACTGTTCTTGTTGTCGTGTGCCTTCAAGTCATTTTCAACTTATGGTGGCCCTAAAGTTAATGGATCACAGAGGTTTCTGGGACTGAGAGTATGTGACTTGCCCAAGGTCACTCAGTGGGTTTCCATGGCTGAGCAGCAACTTGAATCCTGAACCCCAGAGTTGTAGTCCAATCCTTGAACCACTACACCAACTTTTCAACAGAATGTCATCCAACTTTAGTTGGCCTCAGGTGCATCCCTATCATGAACTATGGGTATATCACTAGCAGAAATATATAAAGATGGTGCTCAGTGACATAGAAAGCTTTCTAAATGAATTGGGCAAATGAATGGCTATAAGTCTTGCTAGCTCAATTGAACCTCCATGCTCAGAAGCATGCTGTCTCCGAAGATCAAATACTGGATACAAATTCCAGTCATATTCCAGTCATGAACTTTTTCAAATAATCTAACTTGTCATTGATGGATACAGATGCTAAATTTTTAAGGTTAGGAATTCATCATGAGTTTATGATAGTCTGAAAATGCATGATCCCAAAGAAAATTGATAGACATCTCCCCATATATCTATACTATAATTCAAAATGTCATTCCATCTGTTTAGTCTATCTGTTATATGGCATAAATCCCCACACTTGATCAGAGAGACACCAAAGCTGATCTATCATTTAATGAGACCAAAAAGAAGTATATGGTAAGGTTTTGTCCACTATCTGTCACTGATTTTATATACCTCCTGAGCAATCACTTCAAATTTTGCATTTTTGCATTTTTTTTATTTTATTTTGAATAAATATTTAAGAACCAGATCTGGCAGAAGATAACGACTAGTATCTGGCTGGAAAGTTACATCATTGTAAAAATAATGACTACATAGGATTTAGATAATGAAGACATTGAAATGATTCAAAAATTTTCTTACCTTGGCTTAATCATTAATCAGAGTGGAGAGTGCTGTCATGAAATCAGAAGATTAGGATTTGGAAGGACACATATGAAGGCAGAAGACAAAAGTCTGAAATGCAAAGATATATCACTGAATACTAAAATAAGGATGCTATAAGCCATCATATTTCCCATCTCTATACATGGATGTGAAAGCTGGAAAGGAAAGAAAGCCAACAAGGAAGAAAATCAACTCATTTGAGATGTGGTGCTAGAGAAGATTTCCGCAGATACCATGAACTGCTAAAAAGACAAATAAATGGATCCTAGAACAAATCAAGCTGGAACTCTCCCTAGAAGCCAGAATGGCTAAACTGAGGCTGTCATACTTGGGCCTTATAATGAGAACTCACTAGAAAAGACAATAATGCTTGGTAAGGTGGAGGGCAGTGAGAAGTGAGGAAAACCAAATGGATAGACTCAATCAGGAAAGACACAGCCATAGGTCTGCAAGACTTGAACAAGGCTGCTGAAGATAGAGTAACATGGAAATCTCTCATCCATGGGGTTGCCATGGGCTGAAGTTGACCCAAAGGCAACTAACAACAAAAAGAAAAACTGACTTACAATTGTGTACATTTGAACTGTACCATTGTGGACCATTAGTGTCCTCCGGACATCCCATTGGAACCACTGCATAAATAGATCCAGCAGCATGACTGTTGCATAATGTGTCTCAGTATGCAACATGTCCCAAGGCACAATTGGGACACAGTTGCCATGACTCAGTATGCAACATGTCCCATGTTGTGCAGTGAGAGTTCCCAGTGTAACAGGACATCTTCTGCAGTTCCCCACTGTGTTTTGCTTTGTTTTTGTTTTGCAGTTCACTAGCCTAGTTGTGTATTGTGTTAGCAATGTACATTTTACATTGAAATGTTATGACCTGTGGCCTCTGATGCAGGATCTCAGGCATCATATACACTTGGCCTAATGCTCCAAATATTTTTGTACAAGTTCAGGACTCATCAGCAAATTTGGGCTTTTCTGAGAAAATTGATGATTTTGGTACATTTTTCATGGAACAAATCGTAAGCGCTGTAGGTGTCACTAGTCAAATTTTTGTTTCATTCAGCTCTTAAGCAAGATGATCAACATTACTTCATGAATTGCCAGGTAGATTTCCTAGTATTTTATAAGGCCAGTGTGGCACAGTATTAGAGTAGTGGATTATGACTTCAGAGGTCCAGATTCAGGTTGCTAGCAAGTCATGGAGTTCACTGACTGCCCCTGGACTTCACGTGTTCTTTCACCCTGACCTTCCTCCCAGGTTTGCTATGAAGATACAATGGAGAAAAAAGTGGTGTATTTTGCCTTGAGCTCATTGGAGAAAAGGCAGAATAGAAATGTTGAGCAAGATCCTGCATTGTGTTCACATAGTATAAATCAACACTCCCAGTTTAGTGGTGGTTGAGCTGCACCATTCTTCTGCTAAATACCATCATTATGCAACCAATTGCTTATCTGTGCAGTGGAGGATGCAGAATTACTGTTTGAAGATAGATAGATAGATAGATAGAGAGAGAGAGAGAGAGAGAGAGAGAGATGCATATATTGAGAGGTCCATGTCTAAGTATAGCATAAGCATAAGCATATTTATTTCTTACCCGCCTCTCCCTATGGATTAAAGCAGGAAACAACAAATAACATAACACCTAACATCAATTAAAATATAAAACTAGGGCATATAATACAAGTACGTATTAAAATCAATCAATAAATACTTTAAAATTCATAATTTAAAACAGATCTTGACAATCATGCTAGAAGAGACTGGTTTTTACTGCTGTTTTAAAGACAGACAGTGTCTTCAGTTGAAAAATCTCTTCTGACATGTCACTTCACAATTTGGGGATGGCTGAATAAAATATCCTCTGATTAATAGTTAGCTTGGGCTCATTCACACTATGGTAATAAACTGGTGTGGAACCGATTTATTTCTGTGACGTTCACACTCACCTTGACCACAAATTTGTGGAGTTTGCGGGAAGGGTGATTGAAAAGCCCACTTAAACTGGCGCATTTGGCACTGGATGTCTTAGTTGTTCCTTTTAAAAGAACCACAATGAGCCAAATCTCCGATAGTGAGAGAATGGAGATTATCGCATGGAGAAATGCTGCTGTGATAGACGCAGGATTGTAAAGACAAAACTTTGTTTTATTGCACGCGCCAGCAGACAGGCAAATGAAATCTGTCTGCATCCCAGACTTCAGCCATGCTTATCTGGCAGATTTTCAATAACCAGAATCTGCTGTTTTTGAAAAGCCGTGGAATAAGCATGGCTGAGGTCAGGGCTGAGGATGGGCTGCACTGCCTGGCTGCCCGCATGTGCAATAAAACCCAGTTTCATCTTTACAATCCCGCGTCTATCGTGGCACCATTTCTCCATGCGATAATCTCTTAAACTATTGGATCTAGCTGTTGTTCTTGTTGGAGTAGTAGTAGTAGTAGTAGTAGTTGTGTGCCTTGAAGTCATTTCCAACTTAAGGCACACCTGTCATGGGGTTTTCTTGGCAAGGTTTGTTCAGAAGGAGTTTGCCTTTTCCTTCCTTCCTTCCTCCTTCTCCTTCATCCTCCCCCCACCCCCTGCAGTGTGAAAGGGAACAGGGTTAAAATGGCATGGAGAGATTTGGTATCACCAAGGAGACCCAGATCTCCTCGGTACAAAAAGCTAAGTGTGAATGAGCCCTTAGTTTTGGCTGACTGAAGTAGATGATCCCCAGAAGAATTGAGTGTATAGGGCAGATTACATGGGAGAAGGTAATCCTGTAGGTTAGAATCATAGAGTTGGAAGAGACCACAAGGGCCATCCAGTCCAACCCCCCTGTCATGCAGGAATTCAAAATCAAAGCATCCTCAACAGATGGCTATCCATCCTCTGTTTAAAGACCTCCAAAGAAGGAGATTCCACCACTCTCTGAGAGAGTGTCTTCCACTATCAAACAGCTCTTACTATCAGGAGGTTCCTCCTAATGTTGTGCTGGAATCTCTTTTTCTGTAGCTTGCATCTATTGCTCCAGGTCCTATTCTCTGCAGCAAACAAGCTTGTTCCATCCTCAATATGACATCCCTTCAAATGTTTAAACAGGGCTATCATATCACCTCTTTACCTTCTCTTCTACAGGTGAAATGTACCTTACCTTGACTCAAACCATGTGTGGCTTTAAAATAATAACCAATCACTTTGTACTTTGCTTGGAAACTGATTGACAGCCAGTGGAATTACTTTAATATTTTTTCTACAGACAGGTAGCTGGTTTGATGGATGGCTTTGGGAACTATATATCTATGCAGCTCCAGAGATTAGGATGTAAACCAATGGATTCAAATATAAACATTATGAAAAACCCATGCTCACACTTTAAAAAAAAATCTCTATCATAAACCATAGTGAAAACAACCAAACCAAACACTAACAAGACAACAGTTAAGTTTGTGGGGCTTAACAATAGTCCTATACTGTTACCTGAGAGGAACGCACTATTGAACTCTGGGGTCCTTAGTTCTGACAGCAGAGATTCCACTTTTAAGACACACTGAGCTTCAGCAATAGATTATTCAGCCATCTAAAATGCAACCTTTAGCTTTCAATTAAAAATTCAAGCCATCCTGCAAAGATGTTTTACCATGTCTGGAAAAGCTTTGGATTAAAGAATCATTAGCTGATCAATCTACTGCCTTTAGGGAGCTGGGTATGTTCAGCCTAGGGAAGAGAAGGTGAAGAGGTGATATGATAGCTCTGTTTAAGTATTTGAAGGAGTGTCATATTGAAGATGGAACAAGGATGGAACAAGATTTGTGCTGCTCCAGAGAATAGGATAAGGAACAATGGATTCAAACTACAGGAAAATAGAGTCTACCTAAACATTAGGAGGAACTTTGATTCTGTGTTCCTACATGGCAGGGGGTTGTACAGGATGGCCCTTGTGGTCTCTTCCAACTCTCTATGATTCTACCTTTAGATTTGTTTGTTAATTGAATCTGCAAATTTGCATATTATCAAAACAGGTGCCTTTCCAAAGTTAGTGAAAGAAGCATAAGGTCTCAACCCAACGATTAATCCCTACCAAAGTAGACCCATTGACTCAATGGTACTTTATTGTTGTGTGCCTTCAAGTTGTTTCCAACTTATCATGACGTTACAGTGAACCTATCATGGTAAGATTTATTCAGAGGAAGTTTGCCATTGCCTTCATCTGAAGTTGAGAGAGTGCTCAAAGTAACCCATGAATCCCATAAATAAATAAAAAATAAAAATAAAAAAACCCAATGGGTTTCCACTGCTGAGCAGAGATTCAAACCCTGGTCTCCAGAGTTCCAGTCCAACACCCAACTGCTATACCACACTGGCTCTCTAAAAGCTAAGACCCACAAGAGCCTTAACTTTTAGAGAGCTAATACAACCTGCATACATGTTAATGTAACAGGTTCCCATTCTTTCATTGGACCTATTTAACTTCAGAATGGCATCACATTTAGGCTCAAATGCCTAACAATTTAATTAAAATCAAAATCTGATTGTGGTTGTCAGAAGAAATTTGGAAATCCTTTGAAGTTCCCATTAAAATAATACACAAGTACTGAGGGTACCTCTACACCGTA
Organism: Phrynosoma blainvillii; assembly: GCA_026167975.1. Lineage (NCBI taxonomy): Eukaryota > Metazoa > Chordata > Lepidosauria > Squamata > Phrynosomatidae > Phrynosoma > Phrynosoma blainvillii. Next base: position 13,478,958 of record JANUYF010000004.1, on the reverse strand, counting down.
GAATAATGCAGTTCAACTACAATTCTACAGAATCCTGGGAGTTGTTGCTTCTTGAGGCACTGGCACTCTTTGGCCAAGAAGGTTAAAAAGACCTTGTGAAACTACAAATCCTAGGATTCCATAGGATGGAACAATAGCACTTAAAGTGGTGTCAAATTAGATTATTTCTACAGGGTAGATGCACACCAAAATAGCCAAGATTTTCTCTTAGGCTGCATTACTAGGGTCCCAAGAAGAAATTCCAGGTGCAGTTGAAAGGAACATATCTAATTTCCTTGGTAAAGCTCTAATGACATCTGATTATATTCTTGTCCATTCTCAGCCACCACAGATGGTTCCATGAAGGTTCTTCCTCCTGGTCAGAACTTTGACTTCAGAGTGGGTTGTGGAAAAAGTTGGATCTACTGAACTGAAGATCACACAGCCCTTTATCCAGCTCTCAACACTGAATGAAAGATTCTCCACAAAGTGTGCCTCCTTCGGTTCTATCCCATTGTCTACAGTCAGAGGGAGCTTTAAAGTTATGAGATGAGAGGAGCATTTCTCACAGAAGGGGAAACAAACTGGAAAACATCTCTACCAATATTACCTCCTGGCTCAAAAGAAGCATCTGCCTGTGCTTTGGATGAAGTTGGACCTCTGTTCCTATGGATTGCTCCTTTAATCTATTAAGAATATATATATGCTGCATGATTAATCTGCCAATTAAAGCTTGCAACCCTCTTTTTAATTTTTTTCTCCTGGAGACAACTTTATAAAAGGCAAAACCAAGTGGAAATAAAACCTCAGGAATGCAATTGTGGGGACTGGTCCCCCAAATAAGAATCCCCCACAATGCATTTCTTCTTCAATCCCCTCATGTCTAGTATTGCAGAGAATGGGACGTAGGAATTTTTTCACACCTAGAACTCTTATATTTGCTTTAGTAAGTTTGTCTGTGCCTTTTCTTTAGATACCTAAACTGTATTTCTAAATGCTCAACTGATGTTTTGAGTTAATGCAATGCTTGCAATTTGGGGATCGAAGGGGCCACAATTCTTATTGAGAGTCGTTCTTATGTTGCTTCTCATAGGGGGGGTTGCAGACTGCCAGAAATAGTGCAAATTGAGTCCACTTTTAGGGTTAGGGTTAGGGAATCATGGGAACTGTATTTTATTGTGGCACCAGAGCTCTCTGACAGAGAAGGCTCAATGTCTCAGAAAAAAAACAATTCCCATGATTCCCTAGCACTAACCCTAACCCTAAAAGTGGACTCAATTTGCACTATTTCTGGCAGTCTGCAACCCCCCATAGTTGCACAACTGAAACAGATTATTTACCCAGTCCTGCCCTTTCTTGCTTTTATTAATCATTTCTCTGTGATATGTGATTTGTCAGTGAAAAATCATTTCTCATGCACTCAGGCTTTTCTCAGATAGCCTTCATTTTTGGCTTAGACTGTGCAACAGAGTGATGGTCAGAATATGGACACGGTCCCTCTGTCCCTTATGGCCATCTCAGAACCAGTGGCCTTCCAAACATAACTCAGCTCATCTGTCTTAATGCTTTTATGCTATGTTCCTGCTGTTACAGCCCTTAGCTTGCTGGCTGACAGATTGGAGACACTCGTTTGCCTTTCATTATGTCTAGGTTGCTTAATGGTTTGGAAAAAAGGGAGAGACAAATTCTCCAGTAGCATCTGGAATCACCAATGTACCTTCTGGATGTTGAAGCAGCATCTCTACTGCCACTGTTCTACCTCATCCTGTGCTTGAATATTTTGGTCTTTACATAAATTCCAGCACATCACCTCAATTTGTAAATAAAGATCAAAATCAGTAATGTAAAAACCAGAAAAACAGAAGCTTAAATGTTTTATTTTTAATTTTATTACTCTGGAGATCAGGCTTTCAATTAAAATATTCCAGAGAGGGGAGTTAGTGTAGTCTACATTGGACTATGACTCTGGAGACCAGGGTTTGAATCTTGGCTCAGCCCTGAAAACCCACAGGGCAAGTCACTCTCTCTCAGCCTCAGAGGATGGTAATGGCAATTGCCAAGAAAACCCCATGATAGTAGAAATGTCATCATAAGTCAGAAATGACTTGAAGGCACACAACAACAACAGCAACAGCAACAACAGGAGATTTCAGGGCAGCTTACAAGTAGCATTAAGACAGGTAAGCAGATTAAAAAAAAGTAAGAAAGTATAAATAAGATAAAACATATTAAACAATATAATGAATAAAAAATAGATTTTTTTAAAAAATGTAATAGTTTTAAACTATGAACAACAGTCTTGGGTTGAATTAAAAAGACCCAAATACTTTGGTGAACAGCCAAGTTTTAACTTGGTGCCTACATTACAAGAGTATTGGCACCAGTCAAGCCTCCAGGAGAGAGTGCTCCACAATCTTTTTTAATAAAGCATTTCAGCTAGGTTTATTCATGATTACTTAATAATTGATCATTAATTAATTAATCTCCAGTAATTATCAGTGAATTAATCATTAATATTTCATTAACATGCTGTTTCATGAATTACATCTTATGCACGCTGGAGTCATATGCATAGTTAAGTTTCCCTGCAGAAACATTTGGATATTTTCATTCAATGAAGGATATCTTAGGGGGGTTGCAGACTGCCAGAAATAGTGCAAATTGAGTCCACTTTTAGGGTTAGGGTTAGGGAATCATGGGAACTGTATTTTACTATGGCACCAGAGCTCTCTGACAGAGAAGGCTCAATGTCCCAGAAAAAAAAAACAGTTCCCATGATTCCCTAGCACTAACCCTAACCCTAAAAGTGGACTCAATTTGCACTATTTCTGGCAGTCTGCAACCCCCCTTAATTCAGTTTATGATTTCAGAAGCAGAATTGTACATGCAGCACCACTCTGCATGCACAGATACTCTTGGAGATGTGCAGGGAGGCAGGCTGGCATGTGCAGGCCCATGATCATGCCATAAAGCTCCATGCTCACACCATAAAATTCAATGCTCTTGCCATAAAAGTCCACATGTGGAGTTACACATTGATTCTACTATGGAACTCCTGTGCAAAATGGCAGTCTTGCTCAGCTGAATTCAGCACAAGAGTTCCATAGCAGAATCAATGCATAATTTCATACGTGAAGCTTTATGACATGCATACTCTTTACTCAAGTATGAACGGAGTTGCTTTTGGACCCATTTCCATTAACACATGCCTACTTCCTTCCACACACTAAGGCCAACAACAAGTTAAACTTGCTCCTCTAGCTGGGCTGCTAGCCAATTTACACGCACACACTATACCTTCAGCACAAAGGGAATGCATAAATCACACTTCTATGAGTAAAAGCAGCCCACATTGTCCTGCTTATTTGGCAATGTAATGAACCTCCATTGTAACACAATCCCATTCCTGCTTCATTTGACTCTTCTCTTCCCATCAAAGCCAAGTCTGCAAACAAGAGAGGGTGATTGTGTTCACAGCGGGGATTATCAGCTGCCTCCTTCCAAGCCATTAAGCATGGGACCCACAAAGAGCGTGTTGCTCCATTATGAAATTGAATTTGGGTAATCCATCAAAGAAGTCAAAACAGAAAGCACAGAACCCTGGGAAATCATCTAGAACTGTTTCTGCAGCTGGACCCAGAGGGAAAGTAGTTAAACTATAGGAAACTTGGTATACTCACAGCAGCATAGTTTCAGATTCCAGATAGAAGAACAAGATTTTCAGAAAAGTTTAAAGCAGAAGTGGGTAGTATGTGGCCTGTAGGCCACACACGACCTCTCTTGTGGCCTTTGATGCTCTCCATAACATTTTGATGGGGTTGTGGCAAGAAAAAAAAGTTATACATAGTAGGTGAAGTCCTACATTACGCTTGCATAATGCAAATCTACACTCACTGGGGGTGCATCTACACTGTTGAAATAAAGAAGTTTAGCACCACTTTAACTGCCATGACTGCCTCCTACAGAATCCTGAGATTTGTAGTTTTATGAAGCACCATACCACTAGCAGAAAACATTAAAGGTTTGAAACAAATACTAAAGAAAGTCAGAAAGGAAAGTGTTAAGGCAAGCTTGCTCTTAAACATTAAGGGCTGATGCAGACCGGCCTAAAGGGCCAGCCTATGAGTGGTGTTGGGACAGGGTGACTGCATGCTGGCCGCCCCAACGCCACCATCATGTTGCGTGCCTGACCGCACAGCACACGGCGTCAGGGTGCCCCGTTGCTGCAGCGTGCACACATGCTGTGCCAAATGGGCACAAAAGAGTTGCTGCGGCTCTAAGGGTGGCTTTTTGCCACCCAAAAAGGAGCAACATTTGCCAGCTCTTTTTGGAATAGCAAAAAGGAGGATCAGGGCCACAACATGTGGTTGCCATGGCCCCAATCCGGCACTCCCAGGTTCTGCATTGGCCCTAAGAGAACAAAAATAATGACCACAGAAGAACTACAAGAATTAATATAGATGAAGAAGAAAGTGAAATAGTTAAGGAGTTCTCACACCTTGGAACAAACATCGATCAGGACAAGAACTGCAGTCAAGAAATCAGAAGACTAGGATTGGGAATGAACAAACAAGACAAGATCTTAAAGTGCAAAGACATTAAACTGAAAACCAAAGTTAAGATAGCCCAAGCCATTGTATTCCTCATCACCATGTATGGATGTGAGAACTGTACAGTGAAGAAAGCTGATATAAAGGAAATCAACTCATTAGAGATGTGATGCTGGGGAAGAGTGTTAAGGACACCATGGATGGCCAAGAAGACAAACTAATGGTTCCAAAAACAGATCAAACTTGGGAGATTATCAATTCAGTTTTAAAACCAGTTTACCTGAGCCAGTTTAAAATTAGAAGCGGGTGGCATCCTTATACTATCACACACATTTAGCCACTGAAATCACTGCCCAGCTGCAGCCTGACTCCAGCGCTGCTCCAAGGGCTGCTCCTCATGCCTCTTTTCAAAGCCGGGAGTTTTCCGGCTTGAAAAAATGGCCACCGGTGTGCCCCTTGGAGTAGCGATGGAGCTGGGCTGCAGCCGGGTGATGATTTCAGTAGCTAAATGTATGTGATAGTATAAGGATGCCACCCACTTCTAATTTTAAGCTGGCTCAGGTAAACTGGTTTTAAAGCTGATGCGATAATCTCCTTGAACTCTCTCTGGAAGTCAAGATGACTATTGAGACTGTTGTTCTTTGTTCTTTCATGATAAAAGATGACCCAGTAGAAAAGTCAATAATTCAAAGGAAGGTGGAGAACAGTAGAAAGAATGGAAGGCCACATACCAGATGGAGAGACTCAGTCAAGGGATCCATGACCCTGAACCTGCAAGACTACTCTATTTTGTGAAGTCATAGGCTTTCATGGCCGGCATCCATAGTTTTTTGGGGTTTTTTGGGCTGTGTGGCCATGTTCTAGAAGAGTTTCTTTCTGACGTTTTGCCAGCATCTGTGGCTAGCATCTTCAGAGAAAACTGAAATGGAAGAGCATGGGTCTATATATACTGTGAGACCCTGGGTAGGGAGGAGTGGTTCCCAGGTGAACTGTGTGCTGTTCTGTGTTGAATAGGTATTGTTCTGTTGTTAATGGCATAGCTCAGGGTATGCAATCAAGGATATTGTCTGCTATTCCCATGTAAACTGTGTATTGTTCTGTGTTGAATAGGTATTGTTCTGTTGTTAATGGCATGGCTTCCAGGTGAGGATATGCAATCAAGGAGATTGTCTGCTATTGTCTGCTGGGAAAGCCCCTGACCCTGGTTGGTTTTCCATTTGCATTTGCTGAGCGCCGATTTTCTTATTTTGTAGGACTGGCAGCCATATCTTGTTTACTTTAAGGGTTTCTTCTTTCCTGTTGAAGTTGTCCAAGTGTTTGTGGATTTTGAAACTTTTCTAGAACATGGCCACACAGCCCGACCCCCCCCCCCAAAAAAAAACTACTCTATTTTGCTTTGCTCAGACTTCACCTGGGCTGTTCTGGCCAGTCCTGGGCACCACAATTCAAGAAGGATGTTGACAAGCTGGAGAATGTCCAGAAGTATCCAAATGAAAGGTCTGGAAATATGCCCTATGAGGAGTGGCTTAGGGAGTTGGGCATGTTTTAGTCCAGGGAAGAGAAGGTTAAGAGATGATATGATAGCCTTGTTTAAATATTTGAAGGGATGTTATATTGTGGATGGAGCAAGCTTGTTTTCTGCTGTTCCAGAGACTAGGACATGGGGCAATGGATTCAAACTCCAGGAAAAGTGATTTCTCCTAAACATTAGGAAAACTATCTTGATGGTAAGAGCTGTTTGACATGCTGCCTCCGAGTGTAATGGAGCCTCATTCTTTGAAGGTTTATAAGTACAGCTGGATGGCCATATATGGGAATGTTTTGATTTGTGTGTTCCTACATGGCAAGGGATTAGACTGGATGGCCTTTGGGGTCTCTTCTAACTTATTCTTAATGACATCACCAGGGACATCCCTAGGTCTCATATTTTGGTCTAGAAAGTTCAGAGTCTGTGGCAATCCTGATCTAGCAACTCTAATATTGGCCTTTATTTTATTTATTGTTTTATGAAGTCTAGCTTCTTGCCTGTTGGTGCAGCTGGGTCTGGAACTGGAAGGAAACAATTAAAAGGATTAGAAAGATCCATTTCATAAACCACTTTCCAGACCACCAGAGGTTTGCCCCATAGCTCAGTTATAATTGTGATGTAGATTCTCCCTGACTAAAAGGAAACAGAGGAACCTGCTCACCCTCAAACCATAATCCTGTGGAAATTATAAGGTATTGTGGTTTCACCTTCATGTCTTTAAGTCATCTAGAGATGACTGTGTTGTATAACCACAGAGTGGGAGTGTAAACTTTAACTTGTTTCATCTTGCATGCTAAACAAGCATGCACACATGCCACTTCCTCAGGTTCTGCGGGAACAATTACACATCAAATCATAGACGTACTTTTGTTGGTATGCCTGTATTGTGGATGAGACTATAGCTATACCAACAAAAGTATGTCTCTGTGTAGGGCTATACCAATATAGGGCTATACCGACAAAAGTATGTCTCTGTGTACATGCATGTTCTGGATACTACATCGCCAAAGTCATAAAACCTATACCCTGAAACTTGAAATGTATATTATGAGGACAACATGGATGTACAGCTTCAGGTTGTTTTGCATCTCTCTGTGTGTGTGTTTTAATGGATTCATTAATTTAATGAGTGAAATATTGTAAGTAAGTAAAGCGAGCCTGCTCAAGAGTAATGAATCTACTCAAAAGCTTTGGTCCTAATGCTTGCAGCTGTTTGGGATGAGGCTTTGGAGGACTAAAAAAGCCATATGTGATTTATTTTCCCCCACTGTACAGCACAGATCCTGATACTGTGTCATTGCAGTTTACCTGTTCTTTACCTGAGGTATGTATAACAAATGTGTGTTTTTGTATGTTTCTTCAAGTTGACTGTTGACTTATGGCAATCTCATGTATTTCACAGGATTTCTTGACCAAGGAATACTCAGTGGTGGTTTTGCCAGTTCCTTTACCTGCACCAAAAGAAGGCAAATGGAAATTCCTGCTGGCTGGCCCATGTTTCTCTTGCTTGATTTCTATTTTGTAACTTTATTTTATTAGCTGTATGAGCAGGTGGGGAAAGATTATAGGACCATGTGTTTGAGGGAGAAATAGAGGAAGGAGGGAGGAAAAACACAGGAAATGAGATGGGGATGAAAGTCCCTCTTCAGAGTCAGAAATTCTTCTGAACACCTCCAAGTTCCCCCAAGTAGACCCTCCAAAGTGGGGAAAATCAGCACATACATCAACTTTATTGACATAAATGTATGCAGCCCAAACCCAAAATGGCCAGCCACTTTGACAAAGAAATAGAAACAAAGATTTTTTTTTTAAAGCCCTTTCCCTCAACCTTATGTTTTATCATTTATTTTATTAAATTATTTCTATCCTGCCCCATATCAAAAAATCTCAAGGTAGTGCACAAATCATTAGTAGCAGGTTTCAAAAATAAACAATTTAAAACAATATCAGTAATTTAAATAATGCACATATTTACTGATGCATTTTATAATTTGCAGGAATTTTGGCTATTGGGCTACTGTCAAAAATTGTTCAGCTGCATGTGTTCAATTCTTCATTTTTTTTTCCAACTGTGCATACCTTTAGCTGTTCACATTTTAAAGTGAGCCAACTCCCAAGGAGAGAGGTATATTTTGTCCCACAACGAACCTTGGGAGATGTGGAAATGCTGCTTTCCTTGAGACTGTTGACTCTGAAACCATTCTTTTCCATTAGGCTACTTCATAGATGTGTGCCTTCAAGTCATTTGTGACTCATGGAGACCCTAAGACAGGGGTCCCCAAACTATGGCCCGTGCGCATGCGCGCGCGACTGCAGCCGCTATTTTTTTATTTTATTTTTTACTTTGGCCCTCCAATGAGCTGGGGGACGGCAAACCGGCCCCCGGCTCAAAAAGTTTGGGGACCCCTGCCCTAAGGTGAACCTATCACAAGTTTTTTCTGGGGCTGAGAGTGTGACTTGCCCAAGGTCACCCAGTGGGCTTCCATGGTCAAGCTGGAAACTGAACCCTGTTCTCCAGAGTTGTAGCCCGTAGCTCAAATATTACTACACCACCCTGGCTCTCATGCAGCTAGGATCCTGTTAATGGATTGGCATGTAACATTTCACACCATCCTTTGTTAACAGATACTTGTTTTCAGAGCTACAAAACAGCCTCATGAGATCCAATTTTGTTGTAGCAAATGCATCTGGGTTTGATTGGGCACACTGATCTATCTTAAGATAAATCACTTTCTTCTGTATTGCATCACATACAGATTTTGCAAAGAGCACACATAAATGGGTAATATCTCTTCTGATTCCCTGTGCCTGACAAACTTGGGTTCCACTTAAAAACAACCAAAGAGAAGAGCTAAAGCAATTATCCTCAGGGAAACACTTAAAAACCCATCTCACTGCTTTATTACAATCCCAAAAATTAACGGCTGTGGAAAAAGACCTGTTACCTTACTGTAAAACTCGATAAATCTTTCTGTTCTTTGCTTCACTAATTTGGAGGCATACAGTTATATTTCTTCTTTCTTCTTCAGGGGGAAAAGCCTCAGTTAGAAGAAAATAAAAAGTTGGGGTAGAATTTAGAGACATAGCCATGTTAGTATGGAATATCAGTATGCAAAGGGATCTTGTAACACTTTTGAGACTAATTGAGCAAAAGGACTTGTAGCAGAAGCTTTCATGGACTTGGTCTTGCATCTAAGGAAGTAGGCTAAGGCTGCGTCTGTACTGCAGAAATAATCCAGTTTGTCACCATTTTAACTGCCAAGGGTCAATGTTATGGAATTCTGGGAACTGTAGTTTGTTGTGGCACCAGCGCTCTCTGACAGAGAAGGCTAAATGTGTTACAAAACTATAATGTCCAGAATTCCATAGCACTGAGCCATGACAGTTAAAGCCGTCTCAAACTGGATTATTTCAGCAGTGTGGATGCATCCCAAGCCTACAAAAGTTTATGCTACAACTTCGTTTGCTCAGATAGGCCCTGTCTGCATGGGCCAAATAAACCAGTCTCCCCTCTTCCTCTTAGTAGAAAGTTCAGATGATAAATGGCCCAAACCCTGAGTCTGTCAAAAACAGACTGGGTGATGTCCGGCCCATTCAACATGAAACCTGGAATATACTGCTCTTATTTGTTGTTGTTGTGTGCCTTCAGGTCATTTCCAATTTATGGTGACCTTAAGGTGGAAATATCATGGGTTTTTTTTTCTGAGGCTGAGAGGGTGTGACTCACCCACAGCATGGTGAGCGAAGAATCGAACCCCATTTTGCAGAGTCCCAGTCCTGCACACAAAGTACTATGCCATGTTGGCTCTAGCCCTCTTAACATGCATTAAAATAAGTCCTAGTTTGCTTCAGATCTTCCCAGAAGATCTGGAGCTCTCTGTTCTGATGCTGGGCAGGTGTTTGAAAAGTGGCCTGCTGTGCCACCCAATGTGCCCACTGCCATGGGTTCCTCATTCTAAGGTCTGAGTGAGGCACCATGCCTTGTGATCAATTGTTTTGACCTCAGAGAGAAGTGACTTGCAGCACCTTAGTCTCAAAGGTGCTACAAATCCCTTTGCTTACTAATCTGCTTATAAATCTGCTTACAAATACCTTTGATACCAGCAAAATGATGCTCCTGGTACAGAAGCCCTGTCTTCTCTGAGCTTTGTTGCAATCCTCATAGTTGTTGTGGAGAAAATTATTTTGTGTAGCAACAAACTATTCCTGTGAATTATTCCTGTTATTATTCAGAATATTCGGGATTGGCTTGGTCTTTGATGAGCAATGAAGAGCTGTTTGCTTTCCGAAAGAGCTGCACTTGCCAGAGATGAAAATTTCTAGGAGTGGTTTGTTGACATGGACTAGCAGAACTGCCTGACATTTTGGGCTCCAGCACTGGCTCTTCAGGCAGGCCTGATCATCCATCTAGAGCAGTCTGTGGTCCACATGTAGCCTCTAGAACAGGGGTAGGCAACCTTTCCCCTTTAAGGGCCGAGGGACTTCAGCTCTCAGAAGCCTCAGCCATGTTGGCCAATAGTCCCATGTTGGCCAATAGCCCCTGGGATTCTGGGAGCTGAAGTCCCTCGGCCCTTAAAGGGGAAAGGTTGCCTACCCCTGCTCTAGAAGCTCCCTGTCACTGCACAACAACACACAGTCATTGACATGTGTTGTGCAATGTTGCTATTCCACATGGGGGTTACACAGGGTTGGTGCAGCATATCTCTACTTGTAGATATTTATGCTTTGTGACAGGGATGTTGGCTTGCCCTCATACACTGCTAGCATGTGAGCACTTCCTACGTGAAATTAAATTGGTGGTTTTTTGCAGATTGAGCCATCCACCTATCATTAGTGTGTTTGCTGTCTATCTCCACCAGGAAATCTTGTTGGACTCGCCAGTGGGCACTTTATTGTGGGCACCCACAAACCCTGAACCAGTCCTGACAAATCTTCATGAAGATGATCCTGGGGAAACTCTCCCCATTACAGATGGGAAGGAATATAATTGCACTGCAAACCCAGCATTCCTCAACATCTGGAGAACAGCACAATTCCCACCTTTATATTAGGTAGAAGAGGGCATTTCTTGTCATTTGGTGAACTAATAATAATAATAATAATAATTTTTATTTATATCCCACCCCTCTGCCACGCAATCGGGGCAGCATACAACATATTAAAACATCACAGCAAATTAAAATCAATCCATATCCCATCCCATATTCCCACACCCACCCACCCCTTAAGAATAAATTAAACTGAAACAGATTAAAATGACAATAGTTAAAAATATACAATACAAGGATACAATAAGTTTTTCAATATCAATATACAGAGCGGCATTAATTCAGGCGGAGGAATTAAAGGATTAAATTGTCCTTTAATCTGGCACTGTGTGATCACAGTAAGATATATGATTGGGAGCATATGAGCTACCCTTCTCTAGCAAATCCAGTGCATCTGGTTTAGCATGATGTTGATTATAATCAATCAATCAATCAATCAAGTGCCATAACTAAATTTGGCTAGTGCAGGTGCAAATTTGGGTTGAAAAATAATACACCACCTTCATTTTAATAGCTGCTAATTAAAGGAGGGATATTAACATGCAGAATCCTAATTGACCATATGTCCTGGCAATAACTGAAGGGCAGGAAAAGGGTAAGTGAACATTAGATCATAGGAATGAGACTCCTTATCCCTAATAAAACACATTAGTGTCATCAAGATCCTCTGCTGTATTTACAAGTGTGGCTGCCACTGTGCCAGCAGCATCTGCTGGGATTCAGTTATTGCAGGGTAGCATGCAGTCAGTCTGTTAATATTGTTGTTTCAAGCTGTCTTCTCTCACTTGCATAGAGGATGCATATTTTGCAAGGTGATCAGGGAGTGGGATGAGAAACTTTTGGGAGCAAAATGTGTTAAAGAAAGGAATGAAATAGGAGTTGGCATCTTAGGGATATCTTATGCATGTGTAAGTTTCCTTATGCAAGTGCTTGGATATTTTTGGCTGATGCATAATGGATGTATTCAGTTGAAAGTTAGGAAAGCAGAATTACACAGGTGGTGCTATTGCACATCATTGCACATTTGCTTGTGCAATTTGACAACAGGGTGGAGCAGTGCAACCAAGGTATAACTCTGTGAAGGTAACATTACTCCACATCTCTATGTTGAATGGTCTTGGGACATTATCATATGAGGCTTTTAAATTAAATTCTTAAATTAAAGTTGGAGAATAGCAGCTTTGTGAATACTTATTGCTAGACAATGTTGCTGCTGTACCTGTAAAGCATTGTTAGACCATACCTTTTCATTGACAGGGAAAACCCATCAAAAAGTTCCCAACTGAGGGCCTTTACAGACTGCCAGAAATAGTGCAAATTGAGGCCACTTTAACTGCCCTGGCTCAGTGCTAGGGAATCATGGGAATTATTTTTTTTTCTGGGACATTGAGCCTTCTCTGTCAGAGAGCTCTGGTGACACAATAAACTACAGTTCCCATGATTCCCTAGCACTGAGCCAGGACAGTTAAAGTGGCCTCAATTTGCACTATTTCTGGCAGTCTGCAAAGGCCCTGAGTTGCTGTTTCATTCTCCATAGGTGTGACACATTGCTTCTGCAGCAGTTCCTATATTTGCAGTCACATGATGTCAGTGTCTCCTCCTTTTCTCATCTTCCCCCCATTACTATTCTCAAGGAGGCTGCTTTCCCTTCCCCCCTTCCATTTATTTCCTTTTTCTAATTAAATTCCATTATCATAACTCTAGAACTATATTAAAATAAAAAAAATAAAAACCAAAAGGCATGCTGGGTAGTTTATGGGGCTAGAAGGCAGGGCTAAGGGGGAGTGTGGAAGAGAGTGCAAGGGACCATCAATGGCAAAACCAGCATTGTCGCACTATTGCAGAGACATGCGATAATTGAATACTCCCAAACTGGTAGGTTTCTGTTCTCTTTTATTAATGTATTTGCAATGAGACTGAGGCTTGTGCAATAATCCCCTTGATCATGCTCTTTCTACTCACAGAATTTATAAAAGGGGGACGATTCAACAAGTTAGTTTTTTTATATACCTTGAGCATCCGTAATCTTATCAGTGCAGAACACGATGCAGATCAGAACTGTTCCACACCACCATGATGTGATGGCTAATCTGTCACCTGATGGACAACAATTTTTTGATCACCCTCTCTATTACCCAAGGCATGTCCTAGGGGCAACAAGGTACATTGTCCATCGCCACATTTATACAAAGGAATTGAGGAGACCTGAAAAAGCCCATTGAGAAGCAAGTATACTCAACATACAATGCTGACTGATTGTTGGACTGGTGGGGGGAAATGACAACTGGCAGTGAAGGGGGGGACTGAAAGAACTATCCTGGTTGAAAAACTGTAGGTGTATATATTTTGAATACTTTGGATTTGTGATTTCATGGGTGAAGGAAAGTTTTCCACTAATAACAGACTGCAACGATTTCACCTCATATCATGGCCAGTTCAACATCTGGTGCCCACCCTTCTGGAAATGGGTCTCTTTGCCTTCTCTGGTACTTAATCTTGTCTGGCCCTGCAGGCACAGATTCTGTCTCCAGCACAGATTCTCCTTGTTTTCTACTGAAATAACATCCAAGGGCTGAAGGCCTCCTCCATGCCATGATGAAATGGCAAAATAGAGGCCATCCAATTATAATTGCTTTGTAAAGGCAATCTTGTTATAATCTAGTTATAATGACTTGCATGCCTAGCCATGTAATATGATCTATTGGCTTCAGCCCATTCTGAAAAAGCCAGTGGGATTCTCGGGTTAGAGCAGTAATGAATTTTGGAAGGTGAGTTTAAAAAGAATTTATCTAAATGTCACATTATTGTAGTGGGTTGTTGTTGTTTGCTGCTGCTGCTGCTGCTGCTGTTATTCCTTATGAAAGGTCATAATTGCTTTTCTGCAGAGAAACCTGTGAGTTGCATTCTCTGCCACAATGACATCTGGGCCAACATGCAATTAACATTAATCAAAACAAGCCCTAATAAAAGAATATAGAGAAATAATTAACAAAAACAAATCATTGAGGGGACGTTGCCTGCTGCTGAACATGGCAGATGTGTAAAGGCAGAGCAGGGCAAGATCTCACCTTTTTTTTTTTTACCAAAATTGGACATGTTATCGGTGGAATTCTACAAATGAAATAAATCTCCCTGATGAAGAACACCAAGAGATTGGGAGATCAACATATTTCTACATTTTACCTAGCAGCAAAAGAGCCAAAAATCTAGTCGGAGGATGGAGCCCTGGATCCAGAAATGGCACAAGGCTCACATAGGAACAGCAAAGGGAGTAGAGGAGACAACTTAATGTCCCCAGACCTACCCTTTCCTGAGCTGCTAGAAAAACTAAGGGAGAACTTAGTAAAAGAAAGAAGTGCAGAAAGACTGGGCCCTAACTCTAGAGCCTATAAACTCAAAACTGTCAGTGATTATGGACCACATCTGTGATATAAAGGACCCCGCAAATGCAGCCCTTGAACATGGAGCACAGCATGAATCCCGCTTGTGTCACCTTGAACAAATGAATGAATACCTGTCTAACAAAGTGGAGGACTGGGAAAACTGAAATGGATGCCTGAATATAAGAGTGAGAGAGACTGTGGAACAAGCAGAAAAGAATGGCATGATATCCTTCTTACTTAACTGGCTAAGCACAATCTGCCCAGACCTTCTTTTACAATTGTTTGATATTGAATGGGTGCATAGGAGCCCCACAGGGAGCCATGCCCAGAGACATCATAATCCGTTTCACACACCACACAAAGAAGGCTTTGGTTCTAAGGAAACTCACTGAAATCCCACACCTCACTTTCCAAGATGAAACATTACAAAAATTCCAGGACATCTCACCTGAGACACTCTGGAGGCGTCAAAGCTTTCAACCACTGACAGCACTGCTGCAGCAGGCAGGTATCAAATATAGATGGGAATTCCCCTTCAAAGTAACTATATTCAAGAGTGACATTGTCATGTCTGCTTCAACCAAGACTCAAATGCTCAATATCTGCAAGGCTCTCGACATCAAAGTGCCTAGAGAGCTGGAGTGAGAAATCCTGGAAGAGGCCAAATCTCCAACACCAGGTAAGCCTGCACTCAATGGCTCAAGCTGGATGACAGCTCACCATGGATGGAACAAACACAGGGAAGGAACTGGAAACCCGAAATTTAATACATCCACCTAATTCTATATGACTTTGGTCATTCAGGCAAAAATCTCTTTATTCTGTTTGTGAGTTTGTCCCTTTTCGGCTTGTTTTTTCCATGATTGTACTGATTGCCTATCCTCTTCTCCACCCTCTCATGCTAGTGACTTTTCAGTCCCTGCCATCTTGGCTTCTTCTTCCCCAACCTGTTGTTTTTTTTTATAACTCTACCCCAGCACACCTCCATTTTCTTCTCTCTAGTAACAAATATTTGTATCCAATCTTAACTGTCACAAAACCTCTGCTGAGCACTTCACTCTTCACTCACACCCTCTCCCTTACTGTGCTAATAGATTTACTCAACCTCCTTGCCCTCTGCTGATATACTTCACTCTCTTCTCACTCCCACCCCTTTCTGTGTTCATAGATCTATCCAACCTCTTTGCTCTGCTGTTATACTCTCCAGTTCACTCTAACCTCCATTACATACTAATCATTTTCATTGAGATCTTAGCCCCCATGTCATCATACATCAATGACATTTCCCCCACCTCCCACTCCAGGGGAGATCACCAGAGACTGGCTAGATTGGGGTGCAGGGTGTGCACTGTGCTTCCCTCCCTTTGGTCTGTTCCTGGTTTTAGTTAGGTTTTTCAGTTAAGATTGTTTGTTCAAGATTATTTTTGTGCTAGTCATAAGGATGTGATCCTTGCAAAGCAAAACCCTGGGTCCCTCAACATAGCCACCCCCCAATGTGTGACTGCTGATCCTGGAGAGGGGTCTTGTTATAAGGGTTACTTGAAAATCAAATTTCTTTGGGGTTATATCCTAGAGATATACAGCTTAATTTCTTGAACTCTGGATAGACTCAGAATTGTATCTCTAAATGTGAAGGTGCTGGGGTCTCCACCAAAACACACCCGCGTTAATGGTAACTTGAAAAAACTTAAACCAAGCATAGCTTTCTTGCAAGAAACACATTGGAAATGGATGGGAAATATCCTCCCCAGGTCTCCCTTTGCAACTCTGTACACCACAGGTAACTCAAGCAAGTCAAGGGGGGGGGTAGTGATACTTTTCCCGGATTCATGCCCATTCCAGCCCAACATGATAATACGCAACCCATCTGGTCACTTTCTGATTTTGAAAGGAACCATAGCCAACACCACTCTCATGTTGGCAACTTTTTATTATCCCAACCCTAATCTGCAAGCCTTTATGTTGTCCTTCCTACAAACCTTAAGTGAGATGGCAGAAGGGATCAATATTATTGGGGGAATATGCAAATGAGGTTCTTGACTAAAAGATAGACAAATCCCACCATCTTGTCAAGACTAAAAGAAAGCTATCCCCAATTTCAGACCTTATATCTAAAAAAAGGATGTCAGATCTGTGGTAAACATTGTACCCATCAGCTAGGGATTACACCCTCTGTTCACACACCACACGTACTCTAGAATTGATTACTTCCTTGTTTTGCAATCCTCCCTTTCCAATGTCATTGATGTCCAGATAGAATCTATAGACTATTCTGACCATTCAGCCACAGTGCTGACCTGGCAGTTAAACCCAGACTCATGGAAACCTTGCATTTGGAGGTTTAACCCCAGACTTTTTACTAACAAAAAGTACAAAACCCAGATTCAAGATAAATTAAGCAGTTTTACTTGGAAAATAGGAAACCAGAAACCTCAAAAGCCCTACTGTGGGATACCTTGAAAGCGGTCCTCAGGGGCCTATTAATTAAAGAGGAAGCCACACAGAAAAGCTCAAAGATGCTACCAAAACCAAACTCCAAGACATAGCTTAGTTGTCACATACCCACAAAGAATCACTTGATTCTAAAATCTTTCACCAACTCCAAATGAAAAAGGCAGAGTTAATGGCATTAGATGTTAGGAGAATACAAACTTCCCTACATTATACCAAGGTGTATTATGAGTTTAACAACAAAAACTCACACCTCCTGGCCAGAGGGGTTAAATGCAAGGCTAGGAAGGGACTTGGAGATATCTCATCCACAGGGTTGCCATGAGTCATGGTGGACTCAAGGGCAATTAACAACAAAGTGAGAAAGTACCCCAGATCAGAACTGCTAAAGTGGTGAGTTCAGCCCTTTGTTTGTCCCCAACTAAATGTGAAAGTTTCCAGACAATATTTTTCTGAGGCTCAATCCCTGAAGGCAAAGAGAATAGATTTATGCTAGATTGAACTTTTTGGTTGCTAATGATTCACTGCCTGAATAAATAATCTTGGTTGTATCTCCCAGTTTAAGATTGATGAGTTGCTGCACTGGTATTAAAGATATTTAAGAATTACCATCTGTGATATAAATCATCCAGCTGCTCCCCAGGATGTTACTGTGTCTAGCCAAACACACACACACACAAACGGGGGGTATGAGAAATAAGAAAGGAGACTGATGTCATGTCCTGATATTTTGTCACCCTACTCCTTTTGACGGTTACATTTAGCTGGTTTGATCTTCTTAGGTGAAAGGTAAATTGAAATAATAACCAAATGGGTTGTAAAGAAAAATTAGACACTGTAAACATTTTAATTGCTCTCTCCCCTCTGTGTGTCCAAAATCCATACATAAATGTCAGCAATTAGCATCTGAAAGTAAGTTTCTCTTTCTAATGAGAAGTCTTATGCTCCTAATTTTTGTCAAAGGTTTTATGTGAAGTGACTTTGGCCTTCCATGTGCTTTACTTTGAGCATTTGTAGATTTGTAGGGAACCCTGGTGGCGCAGTGGTTAAATGCTGGTATTGCAGCCACTTCACTCACAAGCCACAAGGTTATGAGTTCAATCCCAGCCAGGGGCTCCAGGGTTGACTCAGCCTTGCATCCTTCTGAGGTTGCTAAAATGAGTAACCAACTTGTTGGGGGCAATTAGCTTACACACTGTAAACCACTTAGGGAGTGCTTAAGTACACCAATATGTGATATAGAAATGTACTTGCTTGCTACTGCTACTGGATGCTTCTAAGAAATCAATTTTCCACAAAATTCTGTGTATATTATAAAGTTTTTTGGAAGCAAAGAGGCATCGATGCTTGATCAAAGTGATTAGTAAAGAGAAGGAAATTTAGATAATGCCTGCCCATTGTTTTCATATCTCTGTATCTTTTTTTGGTCTGTGTAATTGCTTCCCTCTTACCTGCAGATATCACTTCCCCTTTCTCTGAAGAAGTTAGTTAGTCTCTTTGGCTGCATCTGTGCTGCAGAAATAATCCAGTTTTACACCATGTTAACTACCATGGCTCAATGCTATGGAATTCTGGGAATTGTAGTTTGTGATGGCCCAGAGCTCTCTGACAGAGAAATCTCAATGTCTCACAAAATTACAAGTCCCAGAATTCCATTGCATTGAGACATGGCAGTTGAAACAGGATCAAACTGGATTATTTCTGCAGTCTGGATGCTTTCCTTTGTCTGCAAAGGAACCTTCATGGGGCTTTAACCCCAATAATGGCTGCTAGCTTTTAATCATACATGAGAGACAGCTTTTAGGGGCTCTTCTAACCAAATATAGGTCAACCTATTTTGTCTATCTCCTTTCCTCTCCTAAAATGGATTTACTCAGACAATAAACACATTTTTTCTATATATTTTTTACCCTACAATAGGATCCAAAGTCATTTCTCCTGTTTTTACCACAAACTTCCATTGTGCTAGCCCTGCTGCATTCTGCATTTAGAAGGGAATGCCATAATCACAAAAAGTCAACATGGGCTTCAGAGAAACAAGTCATGCCAGAAAAATCTGATCTCTTTTTTTGATAGAATTACCAGCTTGGTAGATGAAGGGAATGCTGTGGTTATAGCATATCTTGATTTCAGTAATGCCTTTGACAAGGTTCCCCATGACATTCTTGCAAACAAGATAGTAAATACAACTGTTAGATGGATTAGTAACTGGTTGACTGACTGAACCCAAAGGATGCTCAGCAATGGCTCCTCTTCTTCATCCTGGAGAGAAGTGACCAGTGGGGCGCCACAGGGTTCTGTGCTATTCAACATCTTTATCAATGACTTGGATGAAAGCATAGAGGGCATGCTTCTCAAATTTGCAGATGACACCAAATTAGGAGGAATAGCTAATACCCCCAGAAGACAGGATGAAAATTCAAAATGATCTTAATAGATTAGAAAGCTGGACCAAAGCTAACAAAATGAATTTCAGCATGGAGAAATGTAAGGTACTGCACTTAGGGCAAGAAAATGAAATGCATAGATATAAGATGGGGGACACCTGGCTTAATGATACTACGTGTGAAAGGGATCTAGGAGTCCTAGTAGACCACAAGTTGAACATGTGTCAACAGTGGGATGTGGCAGCTAAAAAGGCCAATGTGATTCTAGGCTGCATCAACAGAAGTATAGTGTCTAGATCAAGAGAAGTAATACTGCCATATACTGCCACTGTATTCTGCTTTGGTCAGGCCCCACCTGGAATCCTGTGTCCAGTTCTGGGCACCACAATTCAAAAAGGATGTTGAAAAACTGAAGCGTGTCCAGAGGAGGGTGACTAATATGGTGAAGGGTCTGGATACCATGCCTTATGAAGAATGACTAGGGAACTGGGTATGTTTAGCCTAGAGAAGAGTTGTTTAAGAGGTAATATGATAGCCCTGTTTAAGTATTTGAAAGGGTGTCACATTGCAGATGGAGCAAGCTTGTTTTCTACTGCTCCAGAGACTAAAACACGGAGCAATGAATGCAAGCTACAGGAAAGGAGATTCCACCTCAACATTAGGAGGAACTTCTTGACAGTAAGAGCTGTTTGACAGTGAAACACACTCCCTTGGAGAATGGTGGAGTCTCCTTCCTTTAAACAGAGGCTGGATGGCCATCTCTTTGGGTTGCTTTGATTGTGAGTTCCTGCATTATTATTATTATTATTATTATTATTATTATTATTATTATTTTTACCCCGCCCAATGGAAGCCCAATCCAGGCGGCTTACAGATTAAAATACAAAAAATACATCAATAAAATACATAACAATAAATAGATAGAAAAATACCCCCCAGCCCCCTTAAAAAAATATTAAATCAGAGATATTTTAAAACAAAGAATTTAAAACAATTCAGTTAAAAACCCAATACAAATAATTATGAGGAATCCTGAACACTACGAGATTGTTGGGATCCCCCACTATTCAGTTTTCACAACTCCCTTAAAGTTGCACTAGCAGGGGGACGATGGTTTGTATTTCATTTTAATGTAATAATAATTTTAATTTTTAAATGTAATTGTTTTAACTGAATTGATTTAATAACTTTTTAAGGGGGGGAGGAGGAAATTATTTGGTTTTATGCTGTATGTTATTTTATCCCTGTTCACCGCCCGGATTGGTTTGCCACAGGGCGGTATATAAATAAAAATTATTATTATTATTATTATTATTATTATTATTATTATTACAATCCTCACCATCAGATTGATGGGGCCACGAGAGGATCGGCTTGGTGGGACTGTGTCCGAGGTGGGAGTCACTGGTCTGGAAAGGCCTGCCGGAAGAGATCCGTCTTGACAGCCTTTTTAAAGCTGTCCAAGGATGTTAAAAGACGGATCTCATCCGGCAGGTCATTCCAGAGTTTAGGGGCGACAACTGAAAAAGCCCTCCGGGAGGTAGCCACGAGCCTCGACTTTTGAGGTTGCAGTAAGTTCCTCCCGGAGGACCAAAGAGCGCGGGGAGGATTGTACGGGAGAAGGCGGTCCCTGAGATAGTTTGGACCCAAGCCATTTAGGGCTTTAAAGGTAATAACCAACACCTTGTACTGGATCCGGAAACCAATAGGCAGCCAGTGGAGGGACCGCAGAACCGGAGTAATGTGGTCCCTCTGAGATGTTCCCAATACAAGTCTAGCCGCCGCATTCTGTACCAGTTGCAGTTTCTGGATCAAGCACAAGGGTAGCCCCATGTAGAGTGCATTGCAGAAGTCGAGGCGTGAGGTTACCAACGCGTGCACCACAGTCTCGAGATCCCTTACTTCCAGAAAAGGGCGCAGCTGGCGTATCAGCCGAAGCTGATACCAGGCGCTCCTGACAGTCGCATTAACCTGGTTTGCCATCAGAAGCGACGAGTCAAGGAGCACCCCCAGACTGCGAACACAGTCACTGGAGGAGAGTGTGGCCCCATCCAGGACTGGAGGTTGCAGCCCAATTCTTGGTTTCGGGGCCGCTACTGTGAACACCTCCGTCTTGTCTGGATTCAGCTTCAATCTGTTTTTCCTCATCCAGCCCATTACCGCCCCAAGACATTCATTGAGAGAAGAGATGCCATTGGAATTCAAAGCCAACGAACGAGACACGGAGAAATAGATTTGGGTGTCATCAGCGTACTGATAACACCCAGCACCATAACTCCGTATTATCTCACCCAGCGGCTTCATGTAGATGTTAAATAATAACGGGGACAAAATAGCTCCCTGAGGGACCCCACAAGTGAGGTCCCTCTTACTGGAGCTACAGTCCCCAAGCAGCACCCTCTGGGACCGACCCAAGAGGGAGGACCGAAACCACTGCAAAGCAGTGCCCCCGATACCTAACCCCCTCAGGCGGTCCAGGAGGATGCCGTGATCTATTGTATCGAAAGCCACTGAGAGGTCTAAGAGCACCAACAGGGTCACACTACCCCTGTCGATGCTCAGACGCAGATCGTCGGTCAAGGCAACCATGGCAGTCTCGACCCCAAATCCTGTCCTGAAGCTGGTTTGAAATGGGTCTAGATAATCGGTTTCATCCAAGACTGCTTGGAGCTGAAGAGCGACCGCCCTCTGGATCACCTTGCTCAAAAATGGCAACAATGATACAGGCCTATAATTCTTCATATCCAGGGGGTCCAGGGAAGGCTTTTTCAGAAGCAGCCTAACCCCCGCTTTGTTTAAACATGATGGAACATGTCCTTCCCTGAGGGACGCATTGATGATATCCGTGAGGAATCTCAACAATGCATCCCCCCCTGGACGGCCAGCCATGATGGGCAAGGGTCGAGAGGACAAGTTGTCTTCCTCACTTTACCAAGCAGCTTGTCCACATCCTCGGTACTCACAGATTGCCACTGATCCAGTAAATTTACATCGGCGGAGTCGTTGGACACCTCGCCTGTAGACTCTGCCCCAATAGTGGTCTCTAACTCGGCTCTTATCTGAGAGATTTTATCTGCAAAGTAGTTGTTAAATGTGTCACAGCAGGCCATCGTCAGGTTAAGTAAGGGATTTGGCGCAGGGGGAACCTGCGTCATCTCCCTCACCACCCTAAACAACTCTGCTGGACGAGACTCTGCAGACGCAATACGTGCAGAGGAAAACGCTTTCCTCGCTGCACGTATCGCCTCCCAATAGGAATAAAGAAAATTCCTATGGCGAGTTCTGTCAGATAAGAGTCGAGTTTTTCGCCACTTGCACTCTAGCCGTTGTCCATGCCGCTTCATCCTCCTAAGCTCAGGTGTATACCATGGCTTACGATTAGGAGCAAAATGGCAAGGGCGCTTGGGAGCGATCGTGTCGATGGCCCTGGTAAGATCACTATTCCAAGTGTCTACCAGAGCCTCGACAGGGTCACCGGCATTTCCAACCATTAATCCCTCTAAGGCTTTCCGGAATCCAATTGGTTCCATAGGCCTTCGAGGGCGGACCATTCTAATGGGTCCACCACCCCCGGCGGGGCAGGTGTTGGCTCTAAGTTCCGTCTTGACCAGGAAATGATCCGTCCATGACAATGCACTTAGGGCGGAAAAACAAAAAGCACAGATATACGATGGGGGACACTTGGCTGAATGAGACTACGTGTGAAAGGGATCTAGGAATCCAGGTGGACCACAAGTTGAACATGAGTCAACAGTGCGATGCAGCAGCTAAAAAGGCCAATGCAATTTTAGGCTGCATCAGTAGAAGTATAGTGTCTAGATCAAGAGAAGTAATAGTGCCACTATATTCTGCTTTGGTCCGGCCTCACCTGGAATACTGTGTCCAGTTCTGGGCACCACAATTCAAAAAGGATGTGGAGAAACTGGAGCGTGTCCAAAGGAGGGCAACTAAAATGGTGAAGGGTCTGGAAAGCAAGCCCTATGAGGAACGACTTAGGGAGCTGGGGATGTTTAGCCTGGAGAAGAGAAGGCTGAGAGGTGATATGATAGCCGTGTTTAAATATTTGAAGGGATGTCATATCGAGGAGGGAACAAGCTTGTTTTCTGCTGCTCCAGAGACTAGGACCCGAAACAATGGATGCAAGCTGCAAGAAAAGAGATTCCACCTCAACATTAGGAGGAACTTCCTGACAGTAAGGGCGGTTCGACAGTGGAACACACTCCCTCGGAGAGTAGTGGAGTCTCCTTCCTTGGAGGTCTTTAAGCAGAGGCTGGATGGCCATCTGTCGGGGATGCTTTGATTGGGAGTTCCTGCATGGCAGGGGGTTGGACTGGATGGCCCTTGTGGTCTCTTCCAACTCTATGATTCTATGATTCTATGATTCTATGCGGAGGTATTCACAACCTCCGCCCACGGATACTCCTGTTCCGTACTAAAGACCGCATCGAGGGTATGACCTGCACAATGTGTAGGCCCGTTGACCAATTGGGATAGGCCCATGTTTGTCATGGAGTCCATGAACTCCCGAGCCGCACCTGTTAAGCTGGTCTTGAGCGGGATGTTGAAGTCCCCCAAAACTAACAGTCTGGGGGTCTCCAACAGCAGCTCAGAGACCAGCTGCGTCAGCTCGGTCAGGGAGTCTGCTAGACAACGGGGTGGTCGGTAGACTAGCAAAATCCCCAAGCTATCCCTGGTCTTCAAGCTGAGGTACATGCACTCGATGTGGACTGTGTTCCAGAGAGGTATCCTGGTCAAGGTCAAGGTATTTTTATGAACTAGAGCCACACCACCACCACCACCCGCCCGCTTCCTCTCACCTGCTCACTAACAGAGTACCCAGCTGGGAGATCCTGCACCCAGATGACAGCGCTATCTTCTCCCATCCAGGTCTCTGTAAAACAAGCCAGGTCGGCATCCTCATCCAGGAGAAGATCCTGGATAATATGGGTCTTGTTTTTTTTACCGACCTGGCGTTACAGAGGAGCAGAGTGAGGTTATGCAGAATGGAAGGTCTGCTCCCCAAACCATTCTGGGATACAGAGGGGACTGAAGGTGGGATAGCTATTAGACAGCGATCCCGCCTTCTTTTGTAACATTTGTCCTCTCTGTACCAGCCATATCTCCCATTCCCCGACGCTACTTCTATAGCCGCCCCAGATTCTGTTCCCACCTTGGTAGTAATGGGCTAAGCTGATTGAATGTTAAAGACCACTCAATGGGTTGAACCACTAAAGCTATGTTAAAGTGTTCCAAAGTAGCACACACGACAAGGCAAAGTAGATCACAACCCAATTGATACTCAGCTGTAATATCCCCTACACCAATAACAAATAACAATCAAGCCTCTGTGGCTAGTTCTTAGTAACAGGCTGAGGTGGGAATTGTATTGGGTCAAAGGAGGACTTTTTCTCCGCGGCTTGGGCTTCTAGCAGGGCTTTATACTCCTGCCCTGGGCCGCGGGGACATGCCCCCAACGCCGCCGTCGGTGCTCCCAGATGGAAGAGGAAGGGAGCCAGGCATTCCGCAGCTGCGGTTCCCTCTGGCGCGCGGAGCCTCCCGGGGTGCTGGTGCCGCGTCCTCGGCAGCTTGATCTTCCGGCAGGGCTTTATAGTCCTGCCCTGGGCCACGGGGACACGCCCCCAATGCCGCTGCCGGTGCTCCCAGATGGAAGAGGAAGGGAGCCAGGCGTTCCACGGCTGCGGTTCCCTCTGGTGCGCGGAGCCTCCCGGGGTGCTGGTGCCACATCCTCGGCGGCTTGATCTTCCAGCAGGGCTTTATAGTCCTGCCCTGGGCCACGGGGACATGCCCCCAACACCGCTGCCGGTGCTCCCAGATAGAAGAGGAAGGGAGCCAGGTGTTCCGCGGCTGCGGTTCCCTCTGGCGCGCGGAGCCTCCCGCGGTGCTGGTGCCGCATCCTCAGCGGCTTGATCTTCTGGCAGGGCTTTATAGTCCTGCCCTGGGCCACGGGGACACACCCCCAACGCCGCCGCCGGTGCTCCCAGATGGAAGAGGAAGGGAGCCAGGCGTTCCGCGGCTGTGGTTCCCTCTGGTGCGCGGAGCCTCCCGGGGTGCTGGTGCCGCGTCCTCGGTGGCTTGATCTTCCAGCAGGGCTTTATAGTCCTGCCCTGGGCCGTGGGGACACGCCCCCAACGCCGCCGCCGGTGCTTCCAGATGGAAGAGGAAGGGAGCCAGGCGTTCCGTGGCTGCGGTTCCCTCTTATGGTAATGCCCCTGGTTGGGAATAAGTTAATAAGATTGAGGCCAACATTCCAGGTTTCATTTAACCACTGACATTTGGCCAACCTCATCTTATTTTCCTGAAATTATTACGAGGGCGTATCGTAAAGTTTTAATTATCACCTTTTAAAAAAATTAACAGAAAGTTTCTTTTGATTTGTCATTGTTAACTTCTCTCTACGTAGTCACCATCCAAATTTACACATTTTTCCCAGCGTTTCCTGACCCTTTGAATACCATTATTGTAGAAGCCTGCAGATTGCACCTTAAACCACTCCTCCACTTCATGAATGACATCATCTGTGTTGTCAAATCAGCAACACCATGATGGATTTTTCATTCTGGGGAAAAGAAAAAGTCACTTGGTGATGATGACTGACAATATTTAATCAATATACCATAATAACTTCTGGGTGAAAATTATTACTTTACAATACCCCCTCGTACATTCCCATTCCAACTTACAGTCAGCCCTCCATATCCATGGATGTTTTTATCCATGGATTCATTCTCTCTCTCTCTCTCTCTCTCTCTATATATATATATATATATATATATATTCAAAAAAGCAAACCTTGATTGTTGTCATTTTATATAAGGGTCACCATTTTACTATGGCCTTGTATTTAATGGGACTTGAGCATCCTTGGATTTTGGTGGCCATCAGGGTGGTGGTGGTGGTGGTGGTGGTGGTGGTGAGGTCCTGGGACCAAACCCCAGTGGATATCAAGGGGCCACTGTATTTTATTTTGTAACATCAACACAGTCACATTCTTTCGTACCTTCTCATGCAGTCAATTACGCTGGGCTCTTAGAATGAACCGATGAAGGAGCAAGGAGCACCTGAGCTCATTAAAGGCAGCTTAGCCAAGCCCTTAGAGAGGAAACAGAGGCACTTTCTGGTCAGAGCAAAAGCTTTGAAAGAAATGGCAGGGTGCAATTCCTATTGCTGCTGGAGGCCTCTGGGACCCCTGTTTTCTCCTTTGAATGGGTCTGCTTTAATAATTAATTTATAATTGATTTTTAAAATTAATTAATTTCAGGTAGCAGTCTAGGAGAAAGCAGGTGGCCTGCTGTTTTTAGCTAATCCCCATAACCAGATGATTAGTCCAATATTGCTGGGCTAGTATGTTTAATTTCTAAAATAATAGATGCTGGGGCTCAGGCCTCTCTCAGAAAATACATCATCCACGTGCAAAATACAGTCGGTTAAAGCTCTGAGGCTTGTGATTTGAACCAATTCAAATGTCTGTCTGTCTCACTCTGTGTACAATGGGTCATTCGTATTCATTGGGGGTTGGTTCCAGGACCTTCTGTGGATACCAAAATCCAGAGATACTCAAGTCCCATGATATACAATAGCACAATACAATGTTGTCCCTTATATCAAATGGCAAAATAAAATTTTGTTTTTTGGAATTTATATTTTAAAAATATTTTCAAGCTGTGGATGCTTGAATCCGTGGATATAGAGTGTATATGTATGTTTTTGTGTGGCGTTCCTTAGTAACCTGGAATGGTTTGACTTCATTGTTTGTTGATTGTTTCTAGAATGGATTCAAATTACAAGGACAGTGATTCCACATAAACAATGGGAAGAACTTTACTATAAGAGCTGTTTGATAGTGGAAAGGACTGTCTGGGACTCTGGGAGGGTGGTGGATCTTTGGCGGTCTTTAAACAAAGGTTGGATGGACATCTTTCAGGAGTGCTTTAATTGTGTTTTCCTGCAAGGGAGAGGGCTGTGCCTCTTCCAAATATATAATTCAATGAGTCTTTGATTCTATAATTTTATTAGACACAAGGATGTGACGATCTCTGTCTGAATTTTAGAGTTTCTTCAAGTCCCACCTGAAGTCCAGTTTTCTTGCCATCATTGCTTTGTCTCAGGTTACAAGGCTGGCTAAAATCTTACTTGAATTGTATAGCATAAATCTCCAGATGCTTGATTCCATATTCATTGTACCATGGAAGCCTTGTGTTGAATGGCAACACTGAGGAATTGAGCCAAGTCACCAAATGTTCAACTCAGTGTACAACCAAAAGCACGTGTGCAACCATGTTCAGTACACACAGTCGGTATTTATAAACAGTAGACATGCACATACATAAGCAATGCCCTTCATGCACATCTCTCTTCTTTTGCACCCTTGAGCCAAATGTCCCAAAAGCTTCCATAGGGAAATATACACATGCCTAAGAACCAACAGGTTTCTGGCTTCTGTGTTTCCTTCACCCATTGATTTATCCTGCATTTTCTCCAATTTGTACATTTATTTACACAATTATGTATGTTTTAGGCATTCACAATGTAGAAATATTTGGCATCTATATTAAGCATAGAAATATAGAGTTGGAAGAGACCACAAGGGCCATCTAGTCCAACCTCCTGCCATGCAGGAACTC
Source organism: Phrynosoma blainvillii (assembly GCA_026167975.1). NCBI lineage: Eukaryota > Metazoa > Chordata > Lepidosauria > Squamata > Phrynosomatidae > Phrynosoma > Phrynosoma blainvillii. The sequence continues at coordinate 13,450,990 of JANUYF010000004.1, read as the reverse complement.
TTAATCAAAGCATCCCCGACAGATGGCCATCCAGCCTCTGTTTAAGACCTCCAAAGGAGGAGACTCCACCACTTTCCGAGGGAGTGTGATCCACTGTTGAACAGATCTCACTGTCAGGAGGTGCCTCCTAATGTTCAGGTGGAATCTCTTTTCCTGTAGCTTGTATCTGTTGTTCTGGGTCCTGTTCTCTGGAGCAGCAGAAAACAAGCTAGCGCCCCCCTCAATATGATATCCCTTCAAATATTTAAACAGGCCTATCATATCACCTAACCATCTCTTCTCCAGGATAAACATACCCAGTTCCCTAAGTCGTTCCTCGTAGGGCATGGTTTCTAGACCGTTCACCACTTTAGTCTCCCTCCTCTGGACATGCTCCAGTTTTTCAACATCCTTTTTGATGTTGCCCAGAACTGGACAAAGTAGTCCAGGTGGGGCCTGATCAGAGCAGAATACAATGGCACTATTACTTTCCTTGATGATCTAGTTCAGGGGTCCCCAAACTGCGGCCCGCAGGCCGGACCCGGCCCATTAAGGCCTTCCTACTGGACTGGCCGGTTCTGCTGCCGCCGCCGCCGCCATCGCCACCTGCGCGCTCCACCGAGGGCCATTTTGTCTTCCAAAATGGCACCAGAGTCATGTGTATGCGCATGTGCCTCTGGCCCCCCGGAGATCTGGGGGCCAGCGAACCGACCCCCAAATCAAAAAGTTTGGGGACCCCTGATAGATACTATACTTCTGTTAATGCAGCCTAAAATTCCATTGGCCTTTTTAGCTGCTGCATCACACTGTTGACTCACATTCAACTTGTGGTCTACTAGGACTCCTAGATTCCTTTCACACATAGTCTCATTAAGCCAGGTGTCCCCCATCTTATATCTATGCATTTCAGTTTTTTGCCCTAAGTGCAGTACCTTACATTTCTCCATGTTGAAATTCATTTTGTTAGCTTTGGCCCAGCTTTCTAATCTATTAAGGTCTTTTTTATATATATTTTTAATAACTGTTTATATTTTTAATAACTGTTTTGTAATTTGTTTTGCTGAGTTGTTTTTTGGGGGTGAGTGGGGGTGGGAATGAGGGAGGGGATCTGATTTTATGTGAACTGTTGATGTTTTGAATTCTGCACGCCGCCCCGATTGCCTGGCAGAGGGGCGGGATATAAATAAAATGTATTATTATTATTATTATTATTATTATTATTATTATTATTGAATTTTCTTTAAATTGAAGACTGAGGTGCCAGTCCAGGCCCAACACCTGCTGCTCAAGTGGCTTCCTTCTGCCAGTATCAGTGGTAACAAGGACAGAGCTTTATCATGCAGGAGTACATTTACATTTACCTTCTGGTTGTAAATAAGTTGTTGTTATTTTTGTTGATTTTGAGGTTGTGTGCCTTCAAGTCATTTCTGACTTATGGAGACCCTAAAGCAAACCTATCATGGGGTTTTCTTGGCAAGATTTGTTTAGAGGATAGTTGCCATTGCCTTCCTCCGAGATTCATTGTTATGGAATTCTGGAATTTGCAGCCTTGTGAGATATTTAACCTTCTCTGTCAGAGAGCTCTGGTGCCACAACAAACTACAAATCCCAGGATTCCATAGCATTGACCCATGGCAGTTAACGCAGTGTCAAAATGCATTATTTTTGCAATGTAGATGCAACGCAAGTCATGATTCACACACATACAGGACTTTGTTCCAAACCAGGCATGAAGTCTAATGGGCAATTAAGGTATATTGCAACAAATCAGTGCTCAGAAAGACCTCATTACTTAAACAAGATTGAAATGCAACAGAAATGCCGTTATGCTTCCCCTTGTCCCAGATGATTCAGTGGCTAGCCTGGAGTTGCAGAGTCCATCCAGTGGCATCACTTGGGTTGGCGTCACCCGGTGACATGGTAACTCATGGTGTAACCACCCCTTTTGACCTCCTCCCATGCTCCACCATATGAAATCCTTAGCAATTTTTTTGTACTAATGTTACTGATAATTTGTAATTTCAACATACCACTGAATGTATTATTAATAACTGTGACATAAAGCAACTAGCAAAATTAAAATTATACCTTTAAACTACAATCTCATATGCACAGCCTAAATGTATTTACATTTATATTGTTTCATGTGTTAAAATGAAATTTAGGTAAGATTTGATGCTTTTAAAAAATTAAATAATATTTTTAAAAAATAATGTTAATACTTTTTAAAATTAAAAAATTGTAATTTAATTTAAAAATAAAAAAATAAAACTGGGGTCTCTCATTTCTCCTCCCACTGAGCCTCACCCCTATCACACCATCTCTTCGGCATTTTAAAGGGATGCAAGTGAATGCCACAGCCCATTTCTGCCAAAAGGTAGATGCTTGGAGAGCAGTGATGTCACACATCCCTTAGGAGGCGCAGTCCACACCCCCTACACCTTATAGAGATACCCCTGAGTCCATCCAGAATGTTGAGGATACATCACTGTCTCCAAGATGAGACATCTCTAGGACACGTGCAATGTTCCCAACTGCTGTGGCATCAAATGATGAACATTCTTGCCATTTCACACCCTGCCCTTGTTGTGATTTACTACAAACTGTCCAACACCCTTATGAAAGAATTATAGCCTTATTTGGATGGAATTCTTTGTACAATTGCAGTAGCATGAAGGTGAAAGCAAGGCTCTTTCTGGAATGCATAAGAGAAAATGGCCAATTCTTACACCTTTAAACAATACGCTACAAAATCTGAGATTCTACATCACGGTCATTGTTTCATAACTTTACATATCCATAACTTTTGTTGCAGAAATGCAATGAAACCCTGTTAGTGAAGTGCAAAGATGCACACCTGGGCACCATCAAGGCTATTTTGATGGACATGGGGCACTTCTTAGGCACATCAGGTGCTCCCGATAAGTGTCAGCCACTTCTGATGTGCCTTAGTCACTTCCAATGTGCATCAGGCACATCTCATGAGTATTGGGCACTTGTGATGCAAATTGGACACTTCTGATGCACATCAGACACTTCTGATGTGCAATGGGCACCTCATGTGTATTGGGCACATTTGAAGCACATTGGACACTCCTGATGTGCTCCAGCACTTCTTAACCAGTAGCTGGATGTGCATTAGATGTGCCCCAATGCTCATCTGGGCCCATTGAACATTGGAGCTATGGCACGTACACTCATTTCACTGGCTCCCATTATGCAACATCCATATATTGTAATGTCATAGCAGTCCCTTGGTGAATGTGTATATTGCAGAACAACTCACTTCCATTTCCTGCACATGTAAGTCACATGCTGAATTCCAGCTAAGACTATTAAATTCATTCAGCAACAGTGAAGAACTCACAGGGTATGGGGAGGGGGCTTAATCTAAGCTCAGAAATTCCAGTCCATTGGTTGGGTCCACATGTAGTTATGCCTATATCAAAATAAATAAATTGATATTCTGGTATGTGGGTGTTGGTATGTAAGTGTGTACAGACAGTGCATTTGTGTAGATATAAGTCAGGGCTTGCTGACATTACACCTGTAGTTGGCTATTTGGTCAAATGCAGAATGGCTTCATTCAGTTCCAGACTGTGGAGGCAGAGTTGCCCATGCACTTTCATTGTGTATGAGTGAGAATTGAGCATAGATTGCACATTACTGTCCTGTTCTGGTGCCTCACCAGCAAGGATGATGTAGCAGAGTAGTCAAGTCAGTCCAAGTCAATCAATCAATCCAAAAAGGACATCCAAAAGTACAATCTGCAAATGGAGTAAGGTATGAGGTTATCAGGCAACACAAGCCAGGAACATAAGCCAAGAAGGTTGCATCCCCCAGGAAAGGTTTGTTGTGAGCAACAGGTTGCTTGAGAGAGATGCTGGAATTTATGGTCAGTTTTCAGCTTGCAGCAGTTCCCTGATTAATGAGTGTCTGGCATTTAAACACTCCAACCTACACCAGACCCCCTTCTCTTTCTCCCTTGGTCTGCAAGAGTAGGTACTGTAACCTCTGAGTCTTGCTGTTCCACAACTGCCATGCTTTCTTGGCATTCTGTCTCACTGGCAGGGCCCTCTTGTCTTTTTCTCTGCCCTCTCTGCCTCATCTTGACCCTCTTTCTCACTTTCTGAATCTGAGTCCTGGGGGAACACAACAACAATTACATGAGGATGCACATGAACATTTGGGTTGTGCATTTAGTTGCACGTTGTTGTTTTGGTTCAGTGGTGCAACACTGCTATTCAACACAAGGGTTGTGTGACATAATTCTGCATGCAGAGATTCACGTTATACAGTGTACTATCTCAACTATAGGGTTGTTGTTGTTGTTATGTGCCTTCAAATCATTTTCAACCTATAGTGACCCTAAGGTGACCCTATCATGGAGTTTTTTTGGCAAGATTTGTTCAGAGGAGTTTTGCCATTGCCTTCCCCTGAAGCTGAGAAAGTGTGACTTGCCCAAGGTCACCCAGTGGGATTGCATGGCAGAATGGGGAATTGAACCCTGGTCTCCAGAGTAATAGTCCAACACTCAAACTGCTATGCCATATCGGCTCATAGGATTATAGTCACAAATAATTGATTAGATAGTTATTCTAGATTGAGAAAATCAAAGTAGAATCATGGGCAAAAGTAGCTTTTTAAAAAATAGAAAAAGAGAGGAACTGAATATTCATAGACATATAAGGAAGATTAATTTCAGCAAGAGATTTCTCCTTATTGTTTCAAGTGGCCTTTTTGATTAGTGCTAGACATGCAACCAGGGACCCAGAGTTGCACTCCTGTGCTGCTGATGGCTACATTGTGAAATGTATTCTCAGAAGGGAAATTCAAAATGCAATTATTGTGATTTAATTAAGACTCAACCACATTCATGGACATAGAAAACACAGGGAATCCAAAGACGAGGTCTGGGTCTTTTGTCATTTCCACAGGATTAAATATATTTCATATACTGGAAAGGAGTGCTACACACAGATTTCTTTAGCTACCCTTATTAATTAAAAGCTTCTGGAATAAAGAACAGTGTCAGACTTAAAAGAAGCATAAAGCTTAGAATCATAGAGTTGGAAGAGACCACAAGGGCAATCCAATCCAACCCAATTCTGCCATGCAAGAACTCACAAGCAAAGCACCCCCTACAGATGGCCATCCAGCCTCTGTTTAAAAACCTCAAAAGAAAGAGACTGAATAATCCCAGGGCTGTGATGGCCTCTAAGGAGAAAACAGAAAACAGACACCCAGTGGCAATATAGTACCAATATCACTAGGGTGATACAGACTGAGCACTAATTAGGGTTAAAATTTACTCAATTTAAACTCCCAAAATATAAATAATAGATTCAGGATACATAAGGTCTAAGATAGAAAGCAGAAAACATGCGTTAAGGAAGAGAATGTGTATTAGGGAAGGGAAAGTATGTGCTGTTGAGAACCCAACAACAGCCTAATTCTGGGCAGAACAACTGCTCAAGTGCAAACAAGGTAGGAGAATGTCCATCAGACATGATTGAGAATAAACCCATAGCAGGTGATAAGATGGCTGATGCAATCAACTTGCTGATGTTATAATAATAATAAAGTTTTATTTATATCCCGCCTTTAGCAGAATCTATCAAGGAGGCTTACAATTAAAATACAATCCCATACAGTTATAGTAAACATATGAACCCCCCCCCCCTTAAAAATATATTAAATAATTATCAACATTAAAATAGGCTGGATGACAGTCAAACATCTAGATTTCATGGATTTATAGAGTTAAAAGTATCCTCATGTGCTATTAAGGCTGCATCGGCACTGCAGAAATAATCCAGTTTGACACTACTTTAATTGTCATGGCTCAATGCTGTGGAATTCTAGGATTTGTAGTTTGTTGTGGCACCAGAGCAGAGCATCTCAAGTTGGACACCTAGATGGCCAAAGTGTGATACTGGGACCCCAGTATCCAGGTTATCTGATAAATTGCATAGGACCTTCAATCCCTCAATCTAAAGAAACAACCATACCTGTTTCAGAGAGTGATGAGTTTGTTCTCCTTGTATGTTCCACCTTTAAAGGATCTATCTAATGTGTGAGAGTTCACCACCTTGAATATTCCTCTAAAGTCTGGACTACAACCCAGAATGAATTCACTGGCCCTCTAACATAAATGTCACCAGCCGCTACTAAACAAGTCTCAGCTCCTCTGGCAAGTTGGCCTCAAGCTTAAAGCATTCTCTTTTATTCCTATCACAAGTCTTCCTTTCTGGAAGGAAGAAAGAGACTTTCTGGAAGGAAGAGACAAGAGACTTTCTGGATTTGCCTTTTAAAGAGGCTATACACAACAATGTAATGAATGTCATGCAACCAAGGAGGAGGTTCATAGGGGTGCCACTACAGGTGAGTGAGAATGCACTGGGTGACACGTCAAGGGGGTTGACACATGGTTGGGTCCTCTGCCCACCATGGTCACTGATGGGGCGTGCAGTGATATTGCTACCCAACCGCCCCTTCCAGGTCCAGTGGGGCCACCAGAGGTGGCCAGGAAAGGAACTTGCCAGCGACAGCAGTAATAGCATCACTGACTCCTTCCTGCCATCACAGGTTCCCTTTCCCACCCACTGGCTGCCAGGTGGTAACAACAGATCATCACAGCTGCCTGCACCTGCTCCTTTTTCTCCACTGCCTTGGCTTTTTCAGCTGAGAAAGCCACTGCCATAGAGGAGCACAAATGGGCAGGCACCAATGGTTGCAGTGAGCTTGCAACCACCCACCAGTGCCCACCCCCTATCCACTACATTAACTCCTTAGGCTGAGAGAGCCATAACCACAGAGAAGCCCAAATGAGAAGCTCCACCTTCCCTTCCTCCTCTCCTCTCTTGCTGCCTCACATGCCCACCCCCTGTCAGCCCATTTTGGGTCTAGGTGGGTGGAGGGAAGCTAGCCAGGTGAGCAAAGCAGTGAGAGTGCAGCAGCCCTTTCCAGGTACCCACGCTGGGTTTCACCAACCCTAGGCTACTAGGGGCTCATATGCAAAGATGGGTTTCTCCAAATGGATCCTTTCTGTCTTATGTGCTCAAGGAGTCTGAGATTGAAAAACAAAGAGGACCAGTGTCCATCACTTGAACTGAACTTGTGAATGTTTTTAGAAGAGATGAATAGAAAAATGAAAGTAAAATGTTAGCTGGAATCCTGTTGGCATCTTACACATAGGTTCTCCTATAGAAATAGTTGAACATTTTTGCTTGATGCAGAATGTCCACATTCAGTTCAATGTTGCAGAAGCTGATATGAGCATGCAGTTCCATTGCATATGTTTCTATGGATTGGGTTATATAGTTGGCTGTACAACTTAAGACATTCAACATCAATGCATTGTTAAGGAAAAAGCAACATGGGATATACAGTAATAGAAATAAAAATATGTATGTGAATGTCAAAGTGACTAAGCAGGAGCAATCAGGAAGATACACAGGTGAAAAAGATAATATAATTAAGAAGCCTTGAGAGCCAAGGACAAAGTTATAGAAGGTATATTGAGAACACCTGTGATAGATTGCAAACACCTGAGACTCATTAAGTAGTCAAGGTAAAGTGATGAAACACTTGGGTTGGTCTTAGGTATGGGATGATCTATGTGGACCAATCAAGATGTATGTACACACCCACTGGGTGGAAACTGACTGGTGGGTGGTGTCTAACAATGGCTATAAATTGCAATGTTTGCTAATGTACATTGTGGAGTAGTGGTGGTGTAGTTTTGGAGATATTGTGAAGTGTAGAGATTGTGATTTGTAGGGCATATAGTATTTGTGGTGAGTTAGAGCCAGAGGTGAAGAGCTACAACTCCCATCATCCCTGACAAGGGTTATGGGCCCAGATACTAGAGCAACCAGCATCCACAGAAGCTGAAAATTCCAGAGTGTGGAAGAAAGTTTTGTGGAGCTTTGTGAGTAAATCATTTTGTATTTTGTCTGCTGTGCATACTCAGAAGGACTGTGTCATATTGAGCCACTGCACAAATTAAGATGGAGATCCTAAAGTTTAGTAAATTAAATAGAAATAACTACTCTACCTGGAAAATATATGCCCAATCTCTACTCATAAAGGAGTCTCTGTGGTCAACAGTTGAAACAGGGCTGGCAGCTGATGCTAATGCAGCCACTCGAGAAAGAGACGCTAAAGCAAAAGCATGTCTTTATCTCATGTTAGAAGAAGACTTGATTAACGACGTAAGAGATAAAGTGTCCGCCAAGGATGTATGGGATACCTTGCAGAGATTACACACTCCTTCAACTGCGTTTGCAAAAATGCTTTGGTCTAAAAGAATTTACAGACAAAAGATGACGAAAGGTCAGTGTGTGATAGAACATTTAAAAACAATGCAAGATTTATTTGTGCAAGCTGAACTGAGAGGAGTGGAAATTAGCAAAGAGCAGCAGTGTTACATTTTACTGGAATCGCTAGATTCTTCTTGGGACAACATTACAAATAGCTTGCAAAATTTGCCAGAAGCTGAGCTGAACAGAGACGTAATTGTTGCCAGAATATTGGAAGAGAACTTGAGAAGAAAGCAGGGTGACTCAGCAAGTTTAAGGACTGTGCCAAAACAACAAACAACGCCTGATCTACGAAAGCAGGAAGAAGCAGCTTATACCAGGGAACAACGGAGGTGTTTTTATTGTAAAAAGATTGGTTATCTGCAGAGACATTGTAAACAATTTGCTGCTGAGAGAAGCAAGCAAGGAGAGAGCAGATGGCATCCGCGGCAGTATCAAAAGCAGTCCAAACCTCCATTTTTGAAGGACAGTGGTAACAAAAAGGGGTTTGCAACCATGATTAAGGAAAAACAAAATGATAATTATAAATGGTTAATTGACTCAGGAGCATCATCTTCAATGTGTAACAATATTAATTTGATAAGTAATAGAAAATCAGCTAATGTAAATGCTGTAGTTTTAGCTGATGGGAAAGAGCTCAGTACTGTAAATCAAATGGGTACAGTTTTCATTCCAGGGCTAAAGGAAAACTTTAATGATGTGTTACATGTAAAGGAGTTAGAAAATAATTTGTTATCAGTGAGCAGGTTAACAGACAGAGATTACACAGTTATATTTGAAAAGGACATGTGTAAGATAAAATTGAATGGGGAATTGCGAGGCATAGGCTTGAAAAAAGATAAGCTTTATTATTTGGAGGACAATATTGATTGCTACAGGGTTGAAAATGTTAATAACATAGACAATAGTCCAATTCACAAAGACTGCATACATGAACTCCACAGAAAATTTGGCCATGCTAGTTTCAAATGTTTAAAGAAGTTAATCAGTATGTGTCCAGATTTAAAAGTTGCTGAATGCAAAAATCACTTAGATTGTACTGTATGTAATCAGGTAAAGGTCAGAGCTTTTCCAGTAGCCAAGAAAACCAAAAAAATTGCCCAAAGACCATTTCAGTTTGTACATGCAGATGTTGCCCAAGCTAATTGTTTATCTTTAGGGGGAAGCAAATATTTTCTGGTAATTGTTGATAGGTATACAAGGTTTGCTTTTGTAAGAATATTGAAAAACAAATCTGATGCTGGGCAAAGTTTAAAAGCATGGGTGAGAATGGTGGAAAGACAATTTGATATTAGAATAGGCACCATTGTTACTGACCGGGGAGGAGAGTTTCTAAGTAATCAATTGTTTAATTGGTTTCAAAAGGTGGGAATAAGACATGAAACTACTAATCCTGCTTGTCCTAACGAAGATGGTTTAGCTGAGAAAAAAAATACAAGATATAAAAAAAATAACGGCTTGTTTGATGGCAGATGCAGAGGTAACAGTACATATTAGAAACAGACTGTATCATTCTGAAATTGAAGACATTCCCTACAGGGTATTGTATGGGAGAGTGCCAAATTACAAATATTTGAGAGTCTTTGGACAATTTGCTCATGTTTTCATACCAGCTTGTTTCAGGAAAAAGGGAGAACCCAAAAGTAAAAGACTTAGGTTTTGGGGGTATTCAGGAAATAGCTATAAGTTTCATTTAGGTGGAAGAGAAGTGCAGTATTCCAGGTCTGCAAATTTCGAGAGACATGCCGGTTGGGACAAATTGCATGCCAATAAGGAAGTTTTCTTGAGGTTAGAAAGTTCAAATGAGCCAGAAACACAAACTGAACCAACTCCAGAAAACGGAGGGGTTTCAGTTAAGCCAGAAGCATCCACTAGCAGCAGTGATAGTTCTTCAGATAATGAGACACAATCTAGACCTATTACTACTAGAATGACTGAGGACAAGAGATTTAGCCATAGAACTATAACTCCCAGCACAGAAAGTGAGGATGAAAGAGGCAGATCAGCAGAGTTTATTCCCAGACGTAGTCACAGAGTTAGAAAGCCTCCAGATAGGTTTGTTGTGACAAATGCAAGAGCTTGTTTAGCAGTGGAAGAGCCTGAAAGTTTTAAAGAGTTGGAAAGTTTGTCTAGAGAAGAACAGGAAAGATGGATTGATGCAATGGATGATGAGTTTGGTTGTCTGGTAAATAAAGATGTTTTTGAAGTCGTTGATAGACCCAAAGACAAGAAAGTAATTGGTTGTAAGTGGGTGTACAAAAAGAAAGAAATGCCAGATGGAAATATTAAGTATAAATCTAGGTTAGTAGCTAAGGGTTTTGCACAACAGCAGTATGAGAACTATGACAAGACATATTCTCCAACTGCAAAGCCAGAAAGTTTGAAAATGGTTCTGGCTGTAGCAGCAAAAAGGAATTTAGTTGTAGAACATTTTGATTTTAAAACAGCCTACTTAAATGCTAGTTTAGATGAAGAGATATTTATGGAGCAGCCACAAGGTTTTGAAGAAATTGGTAGTCAGAAAGTTTATAAATTAAAGAAAGCATTGTATGGGTTAAAACAAAGTGCCAGAGCATGGAATTTGTGCATTAATGATGAGTTAGTTAAGCTAGGATACAAAAGGAGTGTTGCAGATGCATGTGTCTATACAAAAGGAGACATAGTGTTAGTGATCTATGTAGATGATTTGTGCGTGGCAGCAAAGTCAAGACAGGAGATTGAATCAGTAAAAAGAGAGTTGTCTAAAAAGTTTGTTTTGAAGGATCTAGGTTTATTAAAGTCTTATTTAGGTATTGGTGTTGAGTGGACAGAAGAAGGACATTGTTTGTTAAGTCAGAGAAAGAAAATTGAAAATTTGATTGAAAAGTGTGGATTACAAAATGCTAAAATAGTAAGAGCTCCAATGACAACTGGTTTTGTATCTGAAAAAACAACTAGAGATTTTGAAGACAAGACTTTATTCAGGAGCATAATAGGATCTTTACAATTCATATCTTGCCACACCAGACCAGACATTTCGTATGCTGTAAATGTATTGTCCAGAAGAGTTAATGATCCAAAAATTGAAGACTGGACAGCAGTAAAACACTTATTGAGATATTTGAAAGGAACTCTAGATAAGAAATTGATAATTAGAAACAGTCATTCAGATTTAGATTGCTATGTAGACAGTTCTTTTACATCAGAATTAGGAGACAAGAAGTCAGTTACAGGAATAATAATCAAGTACAGTGAAAGTCCAATAGTCTGGAGAAGTAGGAAACAAACAAATGTAGCGATAAATACGACGGAAGCAGAATTCGCAGCTTTAAATGAGATAGTAAATGAGGTACAGTGGGTGGAGCAGTTATTGAATGATTTAAATGAAAGTTACAAGATACCAGTAGAAATTCTGGAAGATTCACAGTCATGCATAACAATGGCTGAAACTGAAAGTTTAAAGAACAGAACAAAATATGTTAGAGTAAGATATCAAAATGTGCGAGACATGGTTCAGAAGGGTAAAATAAAATTGAGATATATAGAAACACAACACAACATAGCAGATTTGTTCACAAAAGCATTGATGGCGGAAAAACATGAAAGACTGACACAAATGGTTGGAATGACATTGTAAGACACATACAATATTTTATTTCGGAGGGGATTGTTAAGGAAAAAGCAACATGGGATATACAGTAATAGAAATAAAAATATGTATGTGAATGTCAAAGTGACTAAGCAGGAGCAATCAGGAAGATACACAGGTGAAAAAGATAATATAATTAAGAAGCCTTGAGAGCCAAGGACAAAGTTATAGAAGGTATATTGAGAACACCTGTGATAGATTGCAAACACCTGAGACTCATTAAGTGGTCAAGGTAAAGTGATGAAACACTTGGGTTGGTCTTAGGTATGGGATGATCTATGTAGACCAATCAAGATGTATGTACACACCCACTGGGTAGAAACTGACTGGTGGGTGGTGTCTAACAATGGCTATAAATTGCAATGTTTGCTAATGTACATTGTGGAGTAGTGGTGGTGTAGTTTTGGAGATATTGTGAAGTGTAGAGATTGTGATTTGTAGGACATATAGTATTTGTATATATAGTAAAATAAAATAGATCTTTTATGTAAGACTACTGAGTTGTCTGGTGTCTTGAGTAAAGATACAAGAGCCAGCAGAATCCTAGAGAAGTTTGGAGACATCTCAGGAAGAAGAGTGAGAAGGCTTGGAGAGTTTGTCAGGGTCTTCAGCCTATTCTCTGAAACTCTGCTGCTTGGGAAAGAAGCATCAACCACTGATCAAAGCTGGTCAGCTCTGCTACATAACAAGGTGGTGAGTTAGAGCCAGAGGTGAAGAGCTACAACTCCCATCATCCCTGACATGCATAACTCCACATAAAGAGATTTAGAGCAATAGTTCTCAACTTTGGTCTTCCAAGTGTTTTAACCATAACCAGCGTGGTCCATGGTCAGGGATTCTGGGACCAGAAGACCAAAATATTTGGAAGACTAAAGACTGAGAACCATTGGTTTAAACTATGCAAGCCCAATGCAGAATAAAAATGTCAACCCTTGTGAGTGTAAAATTAAATCTGAACATTGTTTAGCACTTTGTTAGTAGCTTCTTCAGAATATAACAGAAACTATGAAGGAACTGCTCAGTTATGAACTGGACTGTGTTCAACCCTTCACATCCAATTCTGTAGAATTTATGTTCATTGCACATAGTCTTATGCATGAATAATGCATTATGTTGTCTTCATTTGCCATTATTGTAATTGCAGTTTTAATTAAATAAAATAGCCTCCCCTGTTTAGGACCCGGTGAAATGTGATGTTTGGTATATGAGCTGGCATATCATAGCATGGAGTTTTATATTAATGGCTTGGAATGATGCTTCAGCACCTCAATTCGAACACTGGCTATTTCAAATGGCAGCAACAATCAAAGCAGTGAGATCTAGGACAAATAGCAATTTACATAAATGTAATATGAAATAAAAAAAGGTGATATTGGTGATATAATTTTAGTATGCTGAGAAGGGTGAATAACAACATTAGCTCCTCAAGAAGGAGCTGGGAAGATCAATGAGGGAGAAGACTTGTACAGATTTGAAAGGTTAGTGATTTGCTTCTATCTTCCATGTTTGATTTGTTTGTTTGTTTGTTTGTGACAATTTGGATGAAAATGGTGTGTCATAAAGGTGCTCCTAATAAGAGGCACATAAACTTCAAAAATTCAGATATAGCACCTTGTTTTCATGACAAGAGGCTACTGTCAGGACAGAAATGAAGAAACTGAATGGTTTCCAATTGGCAAGGGGGTCAGCCAAGGCTGCAATTTATCACCCTATATCTTTTAATTTATACCCTGAATATATCTTCAAGGAAGGGACATCAATAATTTAAGATGCAGATCATACACTACTACTAGCAGAAAATAGCAAAACTTGGAATGATTACTGAAGAAAGGGGGGTTGCAGACTGACAGAAATAGTGTGAATTCAGTCCACTTTTAGGGTTAGGGTTAGTGCTAGGGAATCATGGGAACTGTTATTTTTCTGAGACATTGAGCCTTCTCTGTCAGACAACTCTGATGCCACAATAAAATACAGTTCCCATGGTTCCCTAACTCTAACCCTAACCCTAAAAGTGGACTGAATTCACACTATTTCTGGCAGTCTGCAACCCCCCAAAGTCAAGAAAGAAAGTGCAAAGGCTGGGTTACAGCAGAAGAGTAAGAAAAAAAAAATAATGACCATGGATGATTTACATAACTTTAAAGCAGATGACAAAGACATTGAAATAGTTCAAGATTTTCCCTACCTTGGCTCAGTCATTAATCAGAGCAGAGACTGCAGTCAAGAAATCAGAAGAAGACTAGAACTTGGAAGGGCAGCTATGAAAGAACTAGACAAGATCCTGAAGTATAAACATATATTAGTGAATACTAAAGTTAAGATTGTCCATGACATCATGTTTCCCATTTCTATGTATGTTTGTGAAAGCTCAACAGTGAAGAAAGCTGATAGGAAGAAAATCAACTCATTTGAAATGTGGTGCTGGAGATGAGTTGTGCAGATACTGTAGACTGCAAACAAGACAAATTCATAGGTCCTAGAGTAAATCAAGCCTGAACTCTCCCTAGAAGTCAAGATGACTAAACTGAAACTGTTGTAATTTAGCCATATCATGAGAACTCATTTAAACAAAACAAAACAAAAACAAAACCCATAATGCTTGGTAAGACAGAAGACAGGAGAAAAAGGGGAAGACTGCATTACAGGTGGATAAGCTCAGTCAAAGAAGCAACAGCCCTGAATCTGCAAGATCTGAGCAAGGCTGTTGAGGATAGAGTGACTTGGGGGTCTGTCATTCATGGGGTCGTTAAAAAACAACAAAGTGTAGATCCTAGTCAGGTATCATTAATGAGAAACAGTCTAAGAAAGGGGTGAGCAACTGTGGGAAGCTATGGGTGTTGATTTGTGTGATGTGATTGTAAATGCAGCAGAGTTCAGAAGCCTGCTTCCTTTCATCAGCCATCCTGGAAATTTTGTTTCCATGAAAACACATTTGTAAATCCAAAGTAAAGCTTTATTGTTGCATAATAAAAACAGAAAAGAAATATATACAATCTATCTTGCCAATGGCAAAGACCATAGGGTCACATCTTGTAGATGTTGTTGTCATACGGTAGTTATCCAGTTAAGTTGAAAAGACATATAGCAAGTATTTAACAAAGGTGAACAAAGGAACTCTTGGCCCATCCCATACTCCACCTCCTGGGTGTTAACCTATATGATGATTGGTATCCCAGCCTCTAGACCAGCCTCTAACTGTGTGTCATTCCCCATGTGACCTGGTTCTCATGAGAAACATATGAGCTCATGTGTTTACCTGTTCCCAGGCCCAAAGTGTTATTGTTATTCTGTACTGTGTAATTGTTTTGGCTTTAAACCACCTGCTGGCTGAGTCCTCTTTGTTTCCTTAGACACTTTTCCCATAAGAGATTTTTCCACACACACACATCTCTACATTTCACTTTGACTGTATATCCCATCCATATTCCAACAATGGGGCCTCATCAGCCTTGCAGTAGATGCTGGAGGGTTGCACCCCCAGTGGACATCCTGCCAAAAAAAATAAAAAAAAATGCCCTCCAATTGCACCCAAATGCCCCCTGGGGACATGAGGGCATTTTCCAGTCCATTTTTGTCCCAGAAGATGCATTTTTAACAACAGGAAACGAGAAGAAGTTGTTGGGCTTTGTAGTCAAAGTGGAAATGTACAGATGTGAGAAAAATTTTCCTGTGAAAGTTTCAGCCTGCAGATGGGTTACAAGTAAACAACACACACAGAACACAGTCAAGGTCAGCGAGCCTGGGAACATGGAAGAAAGAGTGTAAACAGATTAGGTCATTGGGTTTGGTGAGAACCAGGGTCACATGACACACAGAAGAAGGCTGGGTTTTGAGCTGTTTAGCAAATGTCTATAAAGGTAACAACCTGGGGGTGGAGTTTTTCCTTGAGTAGCTTGCTGGGCTTGGCATGGCTTGGCACGGAGTTTTCTTTGTTCTAATGGCTTTTCTACAATGTAAATAGTTACCATGTTAATTCAGCATCTGAAGAATAAAGGCCCTTCTTTTGAAGAGAATTTGGTCTCTGGTCTGGTTCATGGAATGCCAGAAGGCTGCAGCAAGTTACAGATCCAGAGATGTATAGAGCTGGCGAAAGGCAGTCCTGCATACACTCTGCACACTTTCTAACCATAAATCAACAGAAGTTACTTCCTGTACGGTTTCCCTTTTTTAAAAGAAAAGGGTGCCAGGAGGCACCACAACGAGATCCTATATGCCACCACGTCATGTAGAAGGCATTTGGGGCAAACAAATTTTACTTTTGCCCATGAGGGGATCTGAGGCCCACAGACTACAATTTGCCTATTCTTGGTCTAATGCTTTAGCCACAATTGTACCTGAGTTGTGGGGGGGGAGTACACATTGATAGTGCTATATGACTCTTGAAGAGCAAACCTGCACAACCAAATGTACAGTAGTAGAGTAGAGAGGAAAAGTAGTCAGCAGATAAGCCTGCTTCACCAGCTTTTGTTGTTGTTGCTAACTGCCCTCGAATCAATGGCAACCATATAGATCACCAGCTACCCCCAACATTTTTAAAATAAAAGCTTAGATATGTAAGTTTGGCCACCAAAATGAAAATTATAAGAAAAGTGGAGGCTGATGAAAAAAAATCATCCCTCGATGACTGGATGCAGTGCTTCAATGGTCTCTAATAGGATCAGAATGGTGTGTGTGGGTGTGTGGGGTGTGTTTGAGGGTTTTTTGTATGTTATGTTTAAATTTAATAAATTTCTTTGCCTTCTTTGTCCTTCTGCGCATGGGCCAAAAGGCTGTTCCTTCCCTTCCCCATTCTGGCACCATTCTTGCACAATGGATGATTGGATGAAGGATGTCCCAGAACTCAGTTCTGGTGTGAGCTGTCTAGACAATATCTGGCACGTTCTGCAAAGGCACTGGGGAATAACACTCTTAAAACAGTTTTTAAAAATATACCTGTTACTCCAGTTATTGCAGGAGGATCTAGAGCCCTCTGTTCCCACTGAACCACCCAGTGCATCTGCTGCCACCATGGGTCACTCGCTCTGAGGTCAGAACAAGGTGCCCAGTCATGTTCTCATCGCTGGACCTCATCCTGAGCTCAGATGTGAGTGACCCGTAGCAGTGGCGTGACCTGTAGCAGTTTTCAGGTGGCTATTGTCCTTGCTCTAAATCGAGAGCTTTAGAAGATCTGGGCAAAATTGTACAAAAAAGTTGTTCTACTAAATCAGACATTCGGGTTAAAACCAACATTCCAAACAGCTCTAACCTTGGGACAATCCAACCGCATGTGTAAATAGGAACCAAGAGTCTTACAACCTCTTCAGCAGCATTTTGGGGAGGCATCTTTTGCCATTTTTGATAATCTAATGGGTGTTACCATCTATGTATGGCCTTTAAGGTTCCCTCCCTCATCAATGCTGACCATGATTTATGGAGGGGGGGGAGAGTCCCAAATGTGTGACAGTGTGGTTTCAGAGATATCCATGTTTATATCAGATTGCCAAATTATCCTGACAGGCTGACTCACGCCATAGGTGGATTATATTAGATTTTTATATATTATGGCTGCCCCACCTTTAGATCAGCATTATTAGCTTTTCTAATGAGTTGTGCCTTCTCATGATGTGGCCAAAATGACAGTTTTGTCATCTTCACTTCCAGTGAGAATTCAGGCTTGATCTGATCAAGGATCCATTTGTTTGACTTCTTGGCTGTCCACGGTACCCTCAGCATTACTCTCCAGTATCACATCTCAAATGACCTGATATTCTTCTTATCTACTTTCTTCACCATCCATTTCTCACATCCATACACGGTGATGGGAAATACAATGGCTTGGACAATTCTAGAAACAATGTTCAGTTATGTTTCTTAACTGAGGTATACTTGTAGGTGGATATGGAACCATCCACCCATACATATGTGAGAACCTGCTACAGAAGGAGCATTCTGTATTTAAGACAAACATGACAATGTAGCAGAGATGTGAGATGGGAGGAAGGGGGGAAAAATTAAAGAGGTCTACAGCCATTACTTTAACTGCCATGGTTCCATCCTGTGAAATCTTGGGATTTGTAGTTTGGTGATGTATTCAGCCTAGTTTGTTACACAGCTCTGCTGCCTCACCAAACTACAAATCCTAAGATTCTGTAGGACAGAGTCATGGCAGTTAAAGTGGTGTCAAACTGCTTTTATTTCTGCAGTGTAGGTACACCTTAAGTGATGACATTAGGCTGAACCAGTGGTATTTCTACTAAAATATATAAGAATCAGAGGGAAGTCATTTGGGGTGAAATACAGGAGAGACATAAATAGGGGCAAGTGGAGCATATTCTGGAGCAAACCAGCAAAGAGGCATCTTAAGGATGGATCACCATTTTCAATGCTTTCCTCATCCTCAGCCAGATGCACCAGAGGCTGCTATGGTTCAGGCTGTAGCAATCCCCTCTCTATCATGCATACATTTTTCTGGTCTTCTGGAAGCAGAGGAAATCTTATATTCCTTCATTTTTCTAGCTAAGATAACCTACATTTAGTGCATCTTTCTTCTGACACTAATTTTAGTCATGACATTTATATCCAATCAGCATTTTTGGAGCCACAATACCATTTAAGATGAATGCTGATAGCATCTGTCTTTCCCTTTTCCCCTTCTTTGATCCTCTGCTCTGAAAAGTCAATCTTTTCATAAGGTTGATGAACAGGATATTTTTCATCCATAGACATCAAAGCATTTCATTAGCCTTTATTGATTTAAGCCCCAGAACTTCCCTTTGAAGAAAGTAGATTTTGTTACACCTGAGGTTTTTTGGTTTTTTGGTGTCACCTTTTTAGTCTTCTCTTCTCCAAGCCAACCATACCCAACTCCCTTAGTTGTTGCACATAAGGCTAGGTTTTCAGAGCTTGGATAAAGATTGTGTGACCCCATCCCCTGTTAAAACAGCTGCATTGGCTACCGGTCCACTTCTGGGCCGAATTCAAAGTTCTGGTTCTGACCTTTAAAGCCCTACATGGCTTGGGTCCAGACTATCTGATAGCCTGGGTCTGCATCTACACTGCAGAATTAAAGCAATTTGGCACTGCTTTAACTGCCATGGCTCAATGCCATGGAATTCTTGGGTATGTTGTTTTGTGAGATATTGAGCCTTCTTGCTCAGAGAGTTCTGATACCACAACCCAGGATTCCATAGGATGGAGAAATAACAGTTAGAGCAGTGTCAAATTGCATTAATTCTGCAGTGTGGCAGCAGTCTGTATCTCCTTACATAAGCTAGGGTGTGCATTAAAATGTGCAAGGGAGGGCTTTCTCAAAGTCTCATGACCCTCACAGGCATAGTTGGTGAAGACTCATGAGAAAGCCTTCTTGGTGGTGGTTCTGAGGTTGTGGAACTCCCTTCCATGGGCGATCCAGTTGACCCCCTCCCTCCTGTGTTTCTGCCAGGAGGTAGAAGGTGTTCTTACTTAGGCAGACTTTTTGAATTTTAATTATTTAGTTGTAGTGTGTGCATAAAGTGTTGGGCTGTATATTTTTTTTTGAAGTTTTAAGTTTTAAGGAGGTTATGTTATAAATTTGCTTTAAGTGTTTTTTTAACCATGTTTTTAATAAAACTGATATTTAATTCTCTTTTAACTTTTCTAATCAATGATTTAACTGTTTTTTTTTTTTATTTTTAAAAATATTGCCACTTTTAAGCTGCCTTGGATCCCATTTTGGGAGAAAGGTGAGATATATGTGCAATAAATATATACATAAATAAATAATGGCATCATTCCTGGTGTCACCAAGAAGTGATATTCTGGACATGTAGAATGTACTTTCTTGTCACGTCAAGACTTTTCCCCTCACCTTTTGGGCTGTTTTGGATGCACCCCCCCAGGTTTTAGGGCCTCCAGGTATTCCTTTTGGCCAAGAAATTCATTTTGGGGGTAACTTGCAGAGTCTGGGGGGCCCTGGGTGTCAAACAATGCAGAGATTCCTTACAAGCCACATGTAGCCTATGGGCCACGCAGTTCCCATCCCTGATCTAGCACAAAAACTGAACAGTTAAATTTAATGTATCTCTGTTTGATTTCTCAACATACCAGCCCTCGAGGGATAAATCAAGAATGGACAAAGCACATTCCGCGAGCTGCACAGATCTCCCAAATGCCTCTTTTGTGGTCTGCACTTCTGAACCAGTTGTTGTTGTTAACTTTATTTAAACCTCGTCTTTTCCCCAAGATTGGGATTCAAGATGGGTGGGTTGGGATGGCAGAGCAGCATTTGGCTGTGTTGCAGTAACTGGATGCACAGCGGTGACATTATCCCTGTAACCTCCAGGAATCCTGGAGAGTACTTATTGCCAGGGTTGTCGGTTCAAGATTGTCCCAGAGACGGAAGTTTGTGAGCCAAAACCAAAAAACAGGAACAGACCCTGCTGATGTCATTAAGTGTAATATATTACACAGTTGCTCATGGCTTGTCATGCACACACACAAATAACCAAACAGAAAGAGAGAGAAACAGAGAGAGAATATTTGCCTGTTTGGAAATTAAGGCAGAAATCTTAGCTAAAGGGGCTGTTCCCAAATCTAGGTGAAATGAGGGGATTATTCGTGTTCCCTTTATTTGTTATATTTCAGTGGAAGGAACGGGCAAAACCACCTCTGAGTATTCCTTGCCTAAGAAAACCCTACGGAATTCATGGTGGTTGCCATAAGTTGATAGGAAACTTGAAGGCACACACATGTGCACACACACACATATACATGCTTCCAGTCAGAAGCAGAGCAGAGGGTGAGCCCTGATTCTACAACAATTAAGAAGGAAGGAGGAAGCTAACCAAGTAAATACCTAGACCCTCCTGGAGAGTCTGCAAGATGCAGCAATAAATCTTCAAATTATTGTGGGAATCATAGCAACCTGCTCCTCTATTAGCTGAACTTGAGATTTGTACACAGTTGTTCCTCTTGTCCAGAGCCGAGCCCACCACAACTGGAGAATTTGCACCCTTATCTCCCACCTGGAGATGACCAAGGGAAACTAGAGAATGAGGGCCAGGCCCTGAGATTTGCAACCCTAATTGTCTCTGTGCATCCAGCTATTGGAACATAGTTGAGCATTGCTCTGCCATCACCATCCTCATTCTCTGCTAGCCAGTAAATGGCTCTGGGGCAGTGGGAGCACTAGAGCAATTCAAGACATTAATTTTTGTGAGAGGGAAGATGTATTGTAGTTTCTTCACCTGTCCAAAACTTTATAATATACCTCCCAGCCCAAGATCTCAGCTGTGAATATCCATGTTAGCTTTCAGCTCTTCAAAATACTATTATGAGGGTCAGAGATTACAGGCTGTCTCCCTTAACTGGAATTCCAAAATGCAAAATATTCCAAAAACCATTTTTTTTTCCATGGGTGTTTGGATTAATTTTGAAATATTTGTGTATACATAATGAGATATCCTGGAGATGGGACCCTAGTATTCATTTATGGTACACAAAATTCATTTATGTTCCATACATACCTTATTTATACACATAGCCTGAGGATAATTTTATACAATATTTTTAATAATGTTGTGTGTAAAACAAAGATTGTGTAATTGAACCATCAGAAAACCTTGACTTTCTGATGGTTCAATTATACAATCTTTGATTTACACACAACATTATTAAAAAATAAGGTATATATGGAACATAAATGAATTTTGTGTATCATAAATGAATACTAGTTTCCCATCTCCAAGATATCTCATTATGTATATGTAAATATTCCAAAATCCAGGAAAAAAAATCTGAAACACTTCTCCAGTCCCAAGCATTTCGCATAAGGGAGACTCAACCTGTATTTATTTTTTTAAATCATATTTTCTATTGAAAGACCTGTGCCCTGTTTGGGTTCTTGTAATACATTATCCCCTGTCAACTATTCACAGCAGCCAAAAAAGCAGAATTATAGTTGTTATAACCTACTAGTAATTTGAGAAGATCTTTGGATGTGTGTACGTGATTTGTTTTTAGCATGAGCGGTCGACGCTCCTTCTTGCTTTACAACGGCTTAAGCTGATCTGGGGTGTATTAATAAGAAAGAACTTTTCCTTTCTCTCAGCCCCCTTCTTCATTTTCTTTGTTCTCAGCACCATACTAGAGAGGTCTAATCCCCTATTGATTGAAGGTGATGTAAAAGACACATTTCAATTTACCTGATCGATCATTGAGGCTGGTGAAGAGGCAGTCACTTCTGGATTGGGTGTTTTTCTTCAGTCAACTCAGCTCTTACACACACAAACACACACACACACTTCAATCCTGAGTATTTCATAAAGGTACAGATCCTGCAGCAAATTCATGGTTGCACTGTAATATAGGAGGTTATTGCATCATGATTAAAAGCATTTCACCCGAGCCAGCTTAAAATTAGAAGCTCCTCGCGCTTCTTTTCAAAGCCAGGAGTTTTCCAGCTTGAAAAAATGGCCACGATGATGGAGCCGGGCTGCAGCCGGGAGGCGATTTTGGTGGCTAAATGTGTCTGATACTATCAGGATGCCTCCCGCTTCTAATTTTAAGCTGGCTCAGGTAAAACACTTTTAATCATGATGTGATAATCTTCATAGCCACTTTCTGTCCCATATGAGATAGAAGTGGGGAAGGAAGGAAGGAAGGAAGGAAGAAAGAAAGAAAGAAAGAAAGATCTGGTTATAGTTGACTCATGTTCAACTTGTTGCCTACTAGGACTCCTAGATCCCTTTCACATGTACTGTTGTCAAGCCAGGTGTCACCCATCTTGTATCTGTGCATTTCATTTGTTTTCTGCCTAAGTGTAGTAGTTTACTTTTCGCCCTGTTGAAATTAATCGGGATTGTCCCTACCAAATCAGGGCCATTTAAAAGAATGGTCCAAACCCTTGGCTTGCCAGGAAACATACAGGAAAATTATGGTCTAGACACACTTAGGCTCATTCAGGGTTTTTGTGCAGATCAAATGGAGAGAGGAGAGATTGCCCTGATGTGCTCCACAGAGAAAGGGCAGGAGATCAATTGAATTAATCAATATGCATTTGCAAATGTCAAGCACAGAATAAACTCTGGCTAAATAGATTGTCTTGCAGATTTTATTTTCACAACACTGAGTCAAAGTTTCCTGGGCAGAGGAAACAATACTTGCTCACTTGATATTCTCTCTGTGTTTCTGCACCAACCAGACTTCCCAGTAAACAAACCTGCCTTCGTTTCAAAGCTTCACATCAACATTCCTCCAGACGTAATGAATTGTTGGTACATTCAGCCCAGCAGGAGGAAATATGCTTGAAAACTTATCAGAATCAGGAGTGAAAACCATTCTGGGCTCATTTTGTACATCAGTAGCTCCCAATAGATCATAGATTACAAGAAACTTCTCTGGAAATCATTCTTAAGGACTGACTTGAGCAAAAAGGCTGTGGGGCTGCTTTTTCACATTGAAAAATGACTGTCTGATGGGAAGATGGTGTAGCCTTTTTTGCTAAGGAACCTCTTGAACTAGAGTTTAGGAAATTTTAATTATTAATCTGTTCCATATATAAAGGGCAGGTAAATTGCAGACTGGGGGCCCGGCGAGACTCTCTCCTCCCCACCCGCAAAAAAGCAATGAATTGACTACTTTTGGAAGTCTTTAGAAATGGAGGTACAGCTTTTAGATGGGATAAAGGTAGGGTTGCCAGTTCAGGATTGTTCCAGTTTTCCAGATCAAAACCTGAGAGCTAGGAATGGCCCTTGGCAATATCATTAAGAGTTAAGCATTAAGTACCAACTACAGTGGCTCACAGCTTGTCATTCAAAGACAAACAGATAGGAAGAGAGAGAGAGAGAGAACATATTGTCCTGTTTGGAAATTAAGAGAGAAATCTTAGCTAAAGGTGAAATGAGATTCTTCTCATTAATTTAGGGAGATGGGATAAGGAACATTTCATTAAAGATTATTGCATCAGGATTAAAAACGTTTTACCTGAGCTGCCTTAAATTCGAAGCTGGGAGTTTTCCGGCTTGAAAAAAATGGCCACCAGAGCACTTCTTTTAGCGGTGATGGACCCGGGTTGCACCCGGGCAGCGATTTCAGTGGCTAAATGCATCTGATAATATCAGGATGCTACCCGCTTCTAATTTTAAGCTGGCTCAGGTAAGCCGGTTTATATCTTTATGTGATAATCTCCATATAAACAGATTGTCTGTGCTTAGCTATGTGTGATGGAGAATGCGGAGGTACAGACCTGATGTGTAACAAAAAGATTTAGTGTGTTACCACTTTTAGGATTGGAATTTAGAAAGCCTGCCCCCAATGGAATTCAATTATTTGTTGTTATTATTGTTGTGTGCCGTGAAGTCATTTTCAACTTATAGCAACCCTAAGCAGTAAGGTGACTCTATCACAGGGTTTTCTGGGGCTGAGATTGTATGACTTTCCCAAGTGGGTTCCACTACCAGGTGAAGATCTGAACTCTAGTCTCCAGAGCCAATGCAAAAACCAGTAGACGATGCTGGTTCTCGAAATATTTACATCCTACCCTATATCTGAAGATCCTGGAGTGGCTTACAATAACATCAATTTAACACAATAAATAATAACAATAGTTTAAAAGATTAAAAATATATTAAATAGCTTATCAATTTTTTAAAATAATATTTTAATTAATGCAGTTTGGCATTGCTTTAACAGCCATGGCTATAGATTCCAGTTCTCTGCAAGTGTTTCTCTCCACGCATGTGTACTCTCAGACAGCACTTCAGTTTCCTCTATCATCACATTATCTATGTTTCACACATATATTCTACAGCAGGCTTTAGAGGATGGCTTTGCCTTTGAGAAGCTGTTCCTATAACACCTTGAGTTGCTATTCAGTCACACAGTTATTACACCTTTATTACCTACATCTCCACTCGGACTTGGTAGGGAGAGAAGGTAAAACTGGCTGTAATTATTTATTTTTTTAAGAACTATGAGTGAAACAACATAATTACTAATCTATGTCCAATTAATGGCCTTTCCCACATATATATGTATACTTATATGTGCGCATAGATTTTGTGTGTGTGTGTGTGTGTACATGACACAGAATTACCTCTATCTATCTATCTATCTATCTATCTATCTATCTATCTATCATCTATATATCTTAAAAATAAACAAGCAGCACTTCCAATAAATCAGTTCTGGATTCTAGGAGGATGTAGCTAATCCCTTAGATTATATCTATTTATTACAGTGATTAACAAACAGAACTATTTAAACATGATAGCAAGATGGAAACATCTTATTACAACATTTAAGTTGCTCTGTTTCTTAATCACTCTAATAAACAGAGCCACAACTATTATTAGTTGTACAACTAATATACAAATAGCTTTGTGTGTTGTGCATATCTCTTGACTTCATAGCTAAGCCCAATTCTGTTATCGATCCTTTCTTCTCTGCTCCAAAATTTGTGAAAAGGTTATTTGAAACAAATAAATCAGGGTTTCCAGCTAATGAAACCATTTACGACCATTCTTATTCTACTGTGGAATTGCTGGTCAAGTAGACTTTCCCCTTCTGATGGGAAAAGCCACAGTGACATTTAAAAAAACAACACTATTTTACAGCTGTTCTTTTAATAATTCATGGAGAATGGAAGTGACAAGAGAGTGAGCGCTGGTGGTGTGGGTATGCAGATATGAATATGTGTGTCTGTGTGGGCGAACGGCCAGCCAGCCGCCACGATTTACTCTGCCTGAGTGACAGCGGTGCCTCTGACACCCAGCCCCTGTCTCTGACTATCTGCCCACAAGACACTTTGCTGTCCTTCCTTTGTCATTTAGAGGCCACGATTGCGGTGACAAGTGTGACACTGGCTGTCATCCCTTCCAGACGTCTGATAATAAACGAGTGCTGCAGTTGGGTATAGAGAGAAATTGCACTCCCATCCCTGCAGTGAAAATGCTCAGTATGTTCATAGAATCATAGGGTTGGAAGAGACCCCAAGGGCCATCCAATTCAACTCCCTGCCATGCAGGAACACCGATCAAAGCACCCCCAACAGATGTCCATCCAACCTCTGTTGAAAAACCTCCAAAGAAGGAGATTCCACCACTCTCCAAGGCAGCGTCTTCCACTGTCGAGCAGCTCTCACTGTCAGGACGTTCTTCCTGATGTTGAGGTGGAAACCTTAGGTGAGCTCCCAATCATCTTCTTCTCAGATTGGAGTGTGCCATCTTTTGGCAACCTGAGTTACCATTAAAGCCGTGAAAGCACCTTATCGTGCAATTTTAAAGCATGGCGTAGTTGGTTGAGTGTTGGACTACAACTCTGGAGATGATGTTTGGATTCCCAGCTCAGACATAAAACCCACTGGGTGACCTTGGGCAAGTCACATGTTCTTAGCCTCAGGGGAAGGCAATGGCAAACTTCCTCTGAACAAATCTTGCCAAGAAAACCCCATGATATATTCACCTTAGGGTCACCATAAGTCAGAAATTACTTGAAGGCACACAACAACTACATAGTACAGTGGACCTTTGGTATGTGCTGGGGTTTGGTTCCAGGACCCCTGAGTGGATACCAAAATCAGTGGATGCACTAGTCCCATTAAATACAGTGGCATAGCAAAAGGCTGTCCCTTATGGGAAATGGCAAAAATCAAGGTTTGATTTTTGGAATGTATATATTTTTGGAATATGTTCAATCCATGGATAGTTAAATCTGTGGATATGGAGAGCCAACTGTAGTTCAAAATATATAACATGGCAAGAAACTATTGGGGGGATGTAGGCCCACATGCTCATTTTGCAGGCCAACTCTAAGCAAGTTTTGTGGGCATCACTAAGAAAACAGGGTTATGCATACAAAGGTTTTAGGAACAGAACATTGGGATCTGAGAGGCTGTGGGAAGATTCTGTGCATGGAGGGCATTTTCAGGGTCTGGCCTTTGTCTTCCAGTTCTCAGTGCAAGGGGGAGGAATCTCAGGGTGAAAGCACTTCCTTTAAAGATCTGTGTGTATTTTCTTTGTTTGTTAAACTTGTGCTTTTATTTGAATGGCATACTCTGGCTAGCTGTGACTGATGCTTACTGTATTGTGATTAATGGTATACTCAGGGGCTGCCTCTTGTAGCATTATCAGGGCCTATCTGCTGTGGCATCACAAGGGGCCATCCCTAGGTCTCAGGGTCTGGGATAATTCTGATGTGTATGTGTGTGTTGTGTGCCTTCAAGTCATTTCCAATTTATGACGACCCAAAGGCAAACCTATCATGGGGGTTTCTTGGCAAGATTTGTTCAGAGGAGGTTTACTATTGCCTTTCTTTGCTGAGAGAATGTGACTTGCCCAAGGTCACCCACTGGATTTCATGACCAAGCTGGGAATTGAACCCTGAACTGTAGCCCAGCACTCAAATCACTATACCATGCTGGCTCTCTAGCAACCCTATTCTGGTCCCTCCTCCTGTACACACAAGGATCTCAGATGCTGCCAGGGTTAAAGCAAGAGACATATTTGTTGACCAGGCTACAGCTTGAAACGCTTCTCTGGATGGTGTAGGTAGGATTTCAGGTGCTGAAACCACTTCATTCTAGTCACTGGCTCACTCTGGCAGGATGAACTACAAAGTGCCTAGACCCATTTATTCATCCCAAGTAGAGGAGACCCATAGAATCAATAGGAACTTGGTAAGTCAGCACTTAATGTAAATTCCATTGACCCTGTTGGTCTATTTTACTTGGGACTAACATTTGAATTTAGGTCAAGGGTGGGAATCATACAGCTCTCTAGATGTTGCTGGATTGCAACTCCTAGCAGCCCTAGAAAGCACAACCAGTGATGAGTCCAACACAACCAGAAGGGCCACATTATTTCCGCCCTGAGTTAGGCCAAGTTGTAAGATTCCACCTGAATTCCCCCCCTCCTGAATGGTAATTGCTGTGATCATATATTTGAGGAGACAGAGTGTAATGTTACACTCACAGAGCTATGGGTAATTGTGCAAAGCCATCTTGTTAATGAATTGTGATGCTGGATGTACACATGCATCTGTATGCACAACACCCACCCATGTACAATGTCCCACATGTAGGATTCCACAATCATGAATGTTCAGCATTGGGCAAAAATGTCCCTTTCTGTATAAGAAATCTATGAATGAGAGAAATACCAACAGGATTCTGACCTTTTTCTTTTTTGGCTTTGATCTGCCTCCTGTTCCATTCCTTTGCCTCTCACTCTGGGTGTGATTCCTGGTTTCCACTCAATCTATGCAATATGGATGTTCTAATAAGAAGCCCCGTTCAGCTCCCTTGAAAAGCCAATTATTCTTGCTTGGGAGACCTTGCAGAGAAACACTGGTATCCTGTTAGTCTGGACTTATACTTGTATATTTCTCTTTTTATGGTCAATACAGAGGTTGGTATTTCCTTCTTCCCACCATACACACACCCCAACTTCCTGTAGACCTATTACAGATCCCTCCACATCCATTCTGTACCTGTGGAGTGGAAGTTTCAGAAGAGTGTCTGGCTATGTTCCAGTAGCCAGATGACAAATTATTACATCACTTGTTGAAAGCTCTGGAGGACCCTGGCAGACCTCAACAGATGATGTAATCATTTAATACCTGGCTATGAGGACACAGTCAGACACGTCTTCAAACCTCACTCACTGCTTCTCAATAAATACAGAAGGGTTGTGGTGGTGTGGAGAAGATTTCAGTGGCCCTATGGTAAGTCTGGAGGGTGTTGAATGGCCAGCTGTAGTGTAGTTCTATATGCTGAGCCTTGCAGAGTTTCAGCCAATATGTGGTGTAATGGGATGCAGCCAGAAAGGACAATTATCAACTCCTTCATCTGTGGAAAGAAATACCTTAGGTTCACATGGACTTCATGGATCATGGATCAAATTGATCAGAGTGATAATGTTTGGCCTCTCATGGGTTTCTGAGTTTAATATATGATTAGAGGGGCAGCAGAAGCAGAAAATGTCATATTTCAGCCTGTTCTGGTGACATTCTACCCTGACATTAAAAACAAGATTCCCCACTCATTATGAGAGCCTACTTGCAGGAATTCATTTTGGAAAGTATAAAATGCCCAAGATCTTGGGGAGCCAATGCTAGAAGTTGCATATCAAGCTAGAAGTACGAATTTTAATTTCTTTTCCTATTATCTATTGTCAGGCCAGAGTTTTCCTGTCTGTTGCTTCTTTGGTGTGTTTCCAAGGTTCCTGCTGTTTCTTTCTTCATCATTCATATGGATGCTCCTCCTCTACCAATGAAAGGCATGACATCTTAACAGTATGTAGCTCATTAGATTTGGCTGCATGATAATGCACCTCTGTGTGTGTGTGTCTTGAGATGCCTATTGACCCCATTAATTTTTATAGGGTTTTCTTAGATAAGTAATACTCAGAGGTGGTTTTGCCAATTCCTTCCTCTGAAATATAGCCTGCAGCACCTGGAATTTGTTGGAGGTCTTTCATCCAAGTACTAATCTGGGCTGACCTTGCTTAGCTTCCAAGATCAGACAGGAACTCATTACCAAAAAAGTGAAGAGGGTAAGCAGCAAACAAATATTTTCACCAATGCTAAAGATTACAATTGCCTCTCCATTTTCACGATGTATGTGTACATTCAGCATCACAATTTATCCATTCCAGACACACACACACCCTGCAAAAACAGAAAATTGCAAATATTCAAGCCCCATTGAAGGACAGCATGCGCCATGGGTGTGTTCCCCATTTTGTCCCCTTCCATTTGCTGCCCACAAATGGGCAAGGAACATGGACACCAAGTCTGCAAAAATGGAGAGGTGACTGTAGTCAAAAAGAGAGACATGTTCTGCACAGGTGATACATCCAAATTTCCACCTTGCATCCCTAAGGATGGAGAAATCTGTCAGTGCATCTTTCTTGTACTCTTGAATTTTGTAGATTTCAGTAAATTGTGGTCAAAACCAAACTGAAACAAAATTCTCACCCACTCTTACTGATGGCAAATCACTTGGCTTCCCTCTTCCCCTCCTTTGAATCTTGTGAGCATTTGGTAAATTCTGATTTAAAAATGGACGCAAACAAAATTCTGTCACATCAATAACCTTCCTTCCCCATCCCATACTTAATCTTTAACAGCAGTCATGCTTTGGGAATTGGTTAAGTTCCCATTCTTTCCATCCCATCCTCTCCTTTTCCTTTCTCTTCATCCTGTAATCACATATTTGATTGCAAACCTCTCTAGGGAAGGACTCCCTCCCCACCTTTAAAGGTAAAGGTAAAGGTATTCCCCATTGACAAGGTTGTCAACTTATGTCCAACCATAGGGGGCAGTACTCATCTCTGTTACTAAGCCAAAGAGCCAGTGTTGTCAGAGATTACTCTGTGATCCTGTGGCCAGCATGATTGCACAGAACACTGCTTACCTTCCCACCAAAGTGGTACCTATTTATCTACTTGCATTTGCATGCTTTTGAACTGATAGGTTGGCAGAAGCTGGGACTAGTGACAGGAGCTCACCTCATCATGCAACACCCAGGCTTTGAACTGCCAACCTGCCGATCTTGCAAACAACAGAGTCAGTGTCTTAACCACTTAAACCACTGCATCTCCACCTTTGGTTACATTTTAAAGTGCCACTTCCCTTTAAGGCTGTAAAGTTTATGTTTTTGTATAGGGCTCCCAGGTGTCAATTTTTTCTTTTTTTTTTACAGGACCTCCTCCAGCTGGGAGCTTGAAGTCCAGCCTTGTATTGGGGCTGTACAGGATGCTCCAAATGCTGTCTTTCTTGATTTTCTAAAAGCAGGTCCCAACACAGCAACCCCAAAGCATTTGGTATGCATGAAATGGCCTTACAGACCAAATGGTGAGGGTGTGCATGCTAGGATCATAGCTGGTGTGTTCCTGTTCTTCTTCTTCCCTGGCCAGTCACCTATGGTGAATCTCGCATCTAAATTTCTTTCTCTGGGGTGGTGCTTGGGCTGCTTAAAATGCTGAAACAACTCCAAGAGTGACCAGAAGCTCCCTTCTTGTTTTGAAAAATCAGTATTTTCTGATGTTTAAAAAAAAACATGCTGGAAGGAGAGCAGCAACCTATTTATCAGGCGAATTTCTGCTTCCGGAGACATGCAGGAGAAACAATTCAACCTTTTTGGGGACTGAAAAGGAGTTGTCCAGAAAGTCTGGAAGAACTGAGGACCACAAAGGCTGCAGGTGGCCTCCAAGTGCACTTTGCCCACCTTGATGTAAATAGGAACTATTCTACCAGTCAGTCCTTGAAAAGACATAGCTACTGCTTCTTAAAGGTAAGATTTCAAAGTCATTTGCATCATCTTCACAGAAGCCTTGGTCTATTCAAGTTCAAAGCCGGAGAAGTTCTTTCATTCTTCCCCCTCTGAGTGGACCAAGGCAGGTGACAAAACATTCACATTTCTGTTATGAACAGTCGATTAAAGCCGTCAAGGTGCCTGTTGGCTAACAATAGAGCTAGTTGCCCTCTGCGAGATGGGGGCTTGTGAGCGGAAAAGGTCACCCGGCCTCCTGAGCGACAAGATGAACCTCACATAAGTTGCCGTTTCAGCCGAGGCGCAAGGTAATTACTTCTGCAAGCTTGCAAAAGGATTAAGCTGACTTTATTGAGATGGCTCAGGCATGGATTGGTCGTAGTTATTGTTTCAGAACAATTACCATGCAGATTGAGAGAGTGTAATGTAGGATGTATGCAGATTTAAAGAGTATAACACAAGAAAGCCTAAAATCATGTTTTTATATTTTCTTTCCAATATTTTCTTTCAAAAGCCAATCACAATTCATGTCTTGGTTTAGCACCAGCCTATGAATTAGCTGTTTGCACTAAAATATCTTCTTCTTTTTCTGGGGCAAGCAACTATGGAGAGTGTGGGGAACAATTTTAGGCTCCATGGGAACCTCGGGGTACTGTGTTTGTGTGTGTTGTGTGCCTTCAAGTCATTTCCAACTTACAGTAACCCTATCACAGGGTTTTCTCTGCAAGCTTCTTCAGAGGGGGTTTGCTGTTGCCACTCTCTGAGGCTGAGAGAGTGTTACTTTCCCAAGTGACTTTCATGGCCAAGTGGGGAATTGAACCCTGGTCTCCAGAGTCACAGTCCAACCATCAAACCACCACACCATGCTGGCTTTCTGGGTGCCATACGACTGCCAAAAATTGCCAGAAAAACAAAAGTGAAATAGCTAGAAGTCTCTTTATTGAAATGAAAAATAGATTTTTCTTTAATCAATATCAAACAAAGTGGTGGGGACCCTGTAACATATTTATAAGATTACTTGCCTCTCCTGAAGGCTTCCAGAATAGGTGATGCACTTTCCTTTCTGTCAGATAAAGAGCAGCAGAGGAAGAAGGGAAGGTTCAAGGGCCACAAAATCAAATTTGAGGACCAAATATGGACCTGGGCCAAGCTTTAAACCTCCCCTCCCAATATACAGAGTACATTTGTACATTTTTAGGGCTTCTAACATATGCTTCTTTAAAGCCTTGGCAATGTTTTTGTTATCTGATTGAGGTCACAAAGAGCACAGACCAGCAGCACACTAAGGTAGAACTGACTTACAGAATTCAGTGCTGCAGGATATAGGGAATTCTCGCTGGCACCGATGGATTTTATTTTTTAAAAAAGAAACTCTTTTTAAGGGGAGGTTACTTTTAAGCTAAACAACACAGGCCTTTTTATCCAATTAAGAACTGCAGAGTACATAGGCACACATGAACTGCTCTGAATAATTACCAAGTTGCCTTTGAAAACAGGACTAAACAGATATTTGAACGAACATTAAAGACAATATGAAAGAGAGCAGTTAAAAGAGAATGGTGATGGAATAAATCTCTGCCCAAGGGTGTAGCTACGAGGGAGAGGGATGAGACCATTGCTTTCCCAATAAGAATGCAGTTCCCTCCAACGAAAGTTTCCTTCAGTCTCCAAGTCTCTAGCATTGCATCAACTGAATGTTTAGAAACATAATTGAGAAATCCAAGGAAAAGGGGCCAGCAAAGTTATCAGGGAAACTAGAGGACAGCAAATAGAGGTAAACAATTTTTAGTTTTGCACTTTCAGCAATACTAGAAATTTGGAGAATGAAATTCCATTGGGGAGGAAAGAGGTTTTATTTGGATGGGGCAATGCCCCTCCATTGCCACACTCCTTGCTCTACCCAAAACACTGGAGAGTGACTGCTAGTCAATGTGGTTATGATGCTGAAGCCCTCCAGAAGATGCTGGATGCCAATTCCTATCATCTCTGATGGCCAGGCCAGCTAGGGTTGATGGGAACTGCAGTTGAACACCAGAGGTGAGAAAACTAGATATTTTGGAGACCATACTGAGCTAGGTCAGGGGCAGGGAATATATATATATCGCTTTCTGGCTGTTGGACTACAAATCCCATCACCCTTAACCAGCAGTCAATAGTGAGGGATAATGGCAGTTGGAATCCAATTATGTGTGGATGGCCATCTGTTTCTCCTTCTCACTTTAGATCAGTGGTCCCCAAACTTTGGTCCTCCAGGTGTTTGGGGCTTTAACTCCCAGAAGCTCCAACCAGTTTGGTGAAGAGTCAGGGATTCTGGGAGCTCAAGTCCAAAACACCTGGAAGGCCAAAGTATGGGGACCACTGGTTTAGATGGACAGACAGTCTGACAAAGTGCGAAGCAAGGTTCTTACATTCCTGATGTAAGTCTGGTGGGGGCTATTAGCCATGAGAGCTAAAAAAGGGGAACAGCCATATCCTGAACTTGTGCATGAGTAAAGAGAGTGCTCTGCTTTGCCATTTAGCCACTCACCGCAGGCAAGAGAACCTTGCATCACTGATGAAGGTTTCGTCTACCTTTCTATGAGCCTGCTGTTTTTCTTCAGAATAGAATAAATGCTTCCTTGATCAATAAAGAGCAACTTTTCTGTCTTACACCCAAATTTATGATGCCATAGAAAATGAGGACCAGGCTCAAAATGCAATGTTTGGGAAATGCTTTTCCCTCTATCCCATATTTTGAGCAAATGGGGTTATAAAAGTAACTTTTATGGGGGAATATAAAACCATCATTTATAACGTTCTTCAAAATGTTTTGTTGCTTGCTTAGTGCCCAGGAATTATGGCTAAAAAGAACTCATTTGTGTGTTTCTTTTTCTTCGAGTCAGAGAGTGACAGAAAAAGCATGAAAGGGGGTAAACTGCCACTTTCATTTTTCGTTTACACCCTCGTGATTTGGCCAAGATCCTACAGTGGTGGTGTGTAGCATACATCTCCACGGATGGGATCGCACACTGATTGTGCTACACAACTCTTGTGTTGAACAACATTGCACAACTGAATGCACAATGACATGTTCATGTATGCACATGTGCATCTGTCCACATCTGCATGTCCAATGGCACCACATGCGCAACTCTTCTTGAAGTGAATGTTGATGTTGTTTGTTGTCATTGCTGTGTGAGTTCAAGTCATTTCTGATTAATGGCGACCCTAAGCAAACCTATCATGGGGTTTTCTTGGCAAGTTTTGCTTGTCATTGCCATCCTCTGAGACTGAGTGTGACTTGCCCAGAGCTACCCAGTGGATTTACATGGCTGAGCTGGGATTCAAACCCTGGTCTCCAGGGCTCAAACCATTACACCACCCTGGGTTTCTATGAAATAAAAATGTCCAAGAGCTTCATAGGGAAACTTACACATGTGCGAAACATGAACAGGATTCCAGCCTCAACTTGGAGCTCTGGAGCTAAGACGGGATCTCAGCAAACTCCCTTCTATTTGTTGTTGTTGTTGTTCTGTGCAATCATTTTGACTTTGACTCATGGTGACCCTATCAATGAAGGACCTCCCAAAAATCCTGTTAACAGTGCTGCTCAGATCTGGAAAATATGCTTTGATTACCTCTCATTTGGACCACTGTATGTGGAAACTGTTTGGAAACTTCAGCAGGTCCAACATTGTTGCTGAGTTCCTTCAAGTCTTTTCTGACTTATGGTGACCCTAAGGCGAACCAATCATAGGGTTTTCTTGGTAAGATTTGTTCAGAGGAGGCTTGTCGTTGTCTTCCCCTGAGGCTGAGAGAGTATGGCTTGCTCAAGGACACCCAGTGGGTTTTCATGGCCGTTTTTGGCTTGAAGGCACATCATCATCATTATCATCATCATCATCATCATCGCCCCCCAAAAGCTCTGCTCATTGATAATTCTGATTTAATCACTCTCTCTGCCCAACTGAGGGCCTTTACAGACTGACAGAAATAGTGCAAATTGAGGCCACTTTAACTGCCCTGGCTCAGTGCTAGGGAATCATGGGAATTGTAATTTTTTCTGGGACATTGAGCCTTCTCTGTCAGAGAGCTCTGGTGCCACAATAAACTACAGTTCCATGATTCCTTAGCATCGAATCAGGACAGTTAAAGTGGCCTCAAGCTGCATTATTTCTGGCAGTCTGTAAAGGCCCTTATTTAAAAGGTTGCAGAGTTCAAATGCCAGAACACACACAGATCATGAACAATTTTTCATTCGTTTTGCTGAAAACAGTCTTCCAAGCTTGCTCTCTGGAATTAAACCACAACAGAATCATATGCCCAGACACTAAACAAAGCAGGCAAGACAAAAGTTATTATGGGAATATAATCAAGAAATCTTTGCAAAAAGAAACCAAAATGTTACTCCTGCATTCAGAAGAGCTATAAAGGTAACATTTGCATATATTTACTGTTTGGCTGTGCTTTTGTAAAATGCATCACATTTAGTCAGAAAAAAAAAGACAATAATTTCCATACTCAATCATCAGGAAGCGAAACTATCCTTATCAGGCTCAAAACAAGCCAAGCCTTAAATTGCAGTAGGTGTGCGTGACAGTGATATATTAGAATTTTTCTTTTAAACTACACCTGTCACGGACGGTGGAAGTGCAGAGTCAATTTGAAAATAATTTACTTGAAAATGTGTAAGCGATGCATGGCAAATTAGTTTCTGCATTCCCACCCCTGTAGCCAGATATTAACACAGGCAATTGCTTAATTGATTCAGAAAGGTTTCCCTGCTAATAGTGTGAATTTTGCTACCATTTGCCACACTCTTCCAAATGCAATTTTAATGGCAAATGGGCTGTAGATAGAGTAACTGAAGTTCTTTAGAAAGGGGGGGGGGCACATTTTGCAGCTGTTACTCTTGCTTTTCTGATTACGGCAATGAGTAATCTCTGTAAATGAACAATGATGTTTAATTGGAATCCACAATACAAATTCATTTGCTATGTTAGCCCCTGATTTCTCTGCATTTTGTACAAATGATAACAATCTCCATCTAACTCTATTTAATGGGTAAGCAATTTCCTATTCACAACAATTCTTTTTATTTTGTCTGCATTTCCATCAATTAATGGAAACAAGAGATACAGCTAATAAATCAACGAGGAGACTTTTTTTTGTTCTTCCACTTAAGACGGGGTCTCCAAACTACGGGATGCGGGCCAGACCCAGTCCATCTAGGCCTTCTTACTGGCCTACGAGGCCTCCTGCTGCCGCTGCCACCACCACCGGATGCCATTTTGTATTCCAAAATGGTGTCTGGATTTGTGCACATGCACAAAATGGCGCCCGGAGTCGTGCACATGCACATGAATAGTGTGCATGTGCGCGTGCGCATGCGCGCATGCTTCTGGCCCCCCAGAAGATCTGGGGGCCAGCGAACCGGCCCCCAGATCAAAAAGTCCGGGGACCCCTGGCTTACCATATTGTAAATTCCTCTGGAATGGTTCTCTCAGTAAAGGGCTGGCTTTGTGCAAGTGTACCTCACTTAACAAAGTCTTTGACAAAGAAGCTCCTTTTTACAAAGTCTTTTTATGCTTGCCCAGACTAATATTCTTCCTTGTGCTGTCTAGCTGGAAGTTTTTTTAGCAGCATCAGCATTGGGAAGATGGCAAAGGGAGGCTAGAGAAACACAAGACTTTCCATGGCAGGTTCCAGGAGTGAGTCTGTGGCAAACAGTGCTATAAAACGTCAGTTGAAAAAGAACAGGATTCTGCTCTAGCTGACTACTGTAGCTGTGTGTAACAAGGTAAACAGCAACTGTGACCTGAATCTCTTACTAAGTATACATGAACACCATCACAGAAAGCAAACGGGGAGAGCAAATATGCCTGCACCACCAGCCACATGCAGCATGTTAAAGAAGCACAGATGTATAAGTCTGGCCACCAAAAATTGAAATCATAAGAGAAGATGAGGCTGGTGAAAGAAACAAGTCATTTCTGGATACATTTTGGAAGATGCCTTTAGGTGGTCCCTAAGAGATTCCATGTTTCTGTCTCTTTATGCAACGCTTACCTAACCTGGTTGTTTCATTTCACAAATGCATATTGTTTGTTTTGAATAAAAACTTTACTGAAACATGCTATTGCTCTTCTTGTCAGCAGTGCAGGAACTTATCCCAATTCATGTGGCTTCTGACTCTGGTACCAAAGTTTTTGTTAAAGAAGTAATGTGCGGAAACACTTGGTTAACTGAAGTATACCTGTATTTTGGGTGCTTTATCCTGCTTAATGAATTGGGATGCACATACCAACCTTAGTCCCTCTCTTCCCCAAACTCTGTTCACGTGTTTTGCCTCCACCACTTTTTGTTATTCAATTATTCAAAATAAAGGCAATATAGTCTTAAAAGGTACTATAGATGTTATTGGAAATATATGATGATGATGATGATAATATAATAATAATAATAATAATAATAATAATAATAATAAATTTTATTTATAGCCCGCCCCTCTGCACGGCAATCGAGGCGGGTTACAACATTTAAAACAATCCAAGTTAAAACATTCCCTCCTCCCCTAATCCACCCTCCCACCCCTTAAAACAAAATTAAACCAAAGAAGAGTTAAAATATAACAGTGCAATTAAAACAATAAAATAACAACAAAGGATCAGTTGTGCCAGGTAAGGATAAAAACTAATATCCGTACAACAGCTGTTATTCTGGGAAGGCCTGTCGGAAGAGATCTGTCTTTACTGCTTTTTTGAAAGCAGCAAGAGTAGTAGTGAGATGGATCTCGTCCGGCAGGCCATTCCAGAGTCTGGGAGCGAGAGCAGAGAAGGTCCTCTGGGAGGTCTGAGACAGCCTAGTTTTTATTGGCAGTAACAGATTCCTCCCAGAGGACCAAAGGGCGCGGGGGGGATCATACGGGGAGAGGCGGTCCCTAAGATAAGATGGACCCAAGCCATGCAGGGCTTTAAAGGTCAAAACCAACACCTTGTACTGCACCCAGAAACTAATCAGCAGCTAGCAGAGGGATTTAAGCACTGGTGTTATGTGCTCCCTCCTGGATGTTCCTGTAATTAACCTGGCTGCCATATTTTGTACCAGTTGTAGTTTCCGGGTTAGGCACAAGGGTAGTCGCATGTAGAGTGCGTTGCAGTGATCCAGACGAGAGGTTACCAGGGCGTGTACCACAGCTTCCAGATCCCTCATATCCAGATAAGGGCGCAGCTGGCATATCAGCTGAAGCTGATAACAGGCGCTCCTGACCGCCGCATTCACCTGACTAGTCATGTGAAGCGACAAATCAAGGAGTACCCCCAGACTGCAAACACAGTCCTTGGAGGAGAGTGTGACTCCATCCAGGACTGGAAGCTGTATTCCCAGATCTGCTTTCGGGCCCGTAACTGTTAGTACCTCCGTTTTGTCTGGATTGAACTTCAATCTGTTTTTCCTCATCCAATCCATTAACGCTCTGAGACAGTCATTAAGAGGAGAGACGCCATCTGAAGTCTGAGACGATGATCTGGTCATGGAGAAGTATATCTGGGTGTCATCAGCGTACTGAAGACACCATGCTCCATGCCTCCGAATGATCTCACCCAGTGGCTTCATATAGATATTAAATAACATTGGGGACAGGATGGCGCCTTGGGGGATGCCACAATTAAGCTCTGTTTTGGAAGAGCAACTGTCCCCGAGCCTCACCCTCTGGGATCTGCCCGAGAGGAAGGAACGGAACCACTGCAGAGCAGTGCCTCCAATTCCTAACTCTCTCAGGCGCTCCAAGAGGATGGCATGGTCTATAGTATCAAAGGCCGCTGAGAGATCCAAGAGCACCAACAGGGTCACACTACCCCTATCGATGCCCAGGTGGAGGTCATGGTCAGGGCAACCATGGCAGTCTCCACTCCATATCCTGTCCTGAAGCCGGTTTGAAATCGATCAAGATAATCGGTTTCATCCGAGACTGCTTGGAGTTGGGAAGCAACTGCCCTCTCAATCACCTTGCTCAAAAAAGGGAGCAAGGAGACTGGTCTATAGCTATTTCTATCCAGGGGGTCCAGGGAAGGTTTTTTCAGGAGTGGCCTAATCGCCGCCTCCTTTAAGCAAGATGGTACACTACCCTCCCTGAGTGATGCATTGATCGTGTCCCGAAGGAACACCCTCAACGCGTCACCCCCCTGGACGACCAGGCAAGATGGACAAGGATCGAGGGGGCAAGTCGTCTTCCTCATCCTTCCAGGTAGCTTGTCCACATCATCGGTACTCACAGATTGGAAATGATCCAGTAAAATGTCATCAATGGAGTTCCTGGATACCTCGTCTACGGATTCTGCCAAAACAATGGCGTCCAAGTTGGCTCTTATCCGAGAGATTTTATCTGCAAAGAAGATATTAAATGCCTCACAGCAGGCTGTCGTAGAGTTAAGCAGGGGGTTTGGTGCAGGAGGAACCTTCGTCAACTCCCCTACTACCCTAAACAGCTCTGCCGGGCGAGACTCTGCAGACGCAATACGAGCAGAACAGAAAGATTTTTGCACTGCACGTAAAGCCTCCCTATAGGAATCAAGATGCTTCCTAAGGCGAGTTCTGTCGGATAGGAGGCAAGTTCTTCGCTATTCGCGCTCTAGTCGTTATCTGGGTTGCTTCATTCTCCTAAGCCCCTCTGTATACCAGGGCCTAAGGTTTGAGGCGGGCCGGAAAGGACGCTTGGGAGCGATTGTGTCAATAGCCCTGGTGAGATCGGTGTTCCAAGTGTCCACCAAGGTTTCGACAGAGTCACCAGCGTTGCCAACCATTAAACCCTCTAAGGCTTTCTGGAAACCAATTGGTTCCATTGGCCTTCGAGGGAGGATTGTTCTAATGGGCCCACCACCCCCGTGGGGGTAGGCAATAGCCCTTAGTTCTGTCTTGATCAGAAAATGATCCGTCCATGACAATGCGGAGATTTTCTTGATCTCCGCCCACGGATATTCCTGCTCCGTACTAAGGACCGCATCGAGGGTATGACCAGCACAATGTGTGGGCCCGTCGACCAATTGGGATAGGCCCATGTTTGTCATGGTATCCATGAACTCCCGAGCCACACCAGATAGGTCTTGTAAACTGGTTTCCAGTGGAATGTTGAAGTCGCTATGTGGCTAATGTAGCAAACGTTGATCAGAAGGGAGACTGCAATCAAGAAATCAGAAGAAGGCGAGGAATGGGAAGAGCAGCCATGAAAGAACAAGACAAGATCCTAAGGTGTAAAGATATACAACTGAGCACTGAAGTCAGAATTGTCCAAGCCATTGTATTCCCCATCATCATGTATGGATGTGAGAGCTGGATTGGGTAGAAAGCACACAAAAATCAACTCATTTGAGACATGGTGCTGGAGAAGAGTGCTGAGGACACTGTGGATAGCCAAAAAGACAAACAGGTGAGTCCTTGAACAGATTAAGCCTGAGCTCTCTCTGGAAGCCAAGATGACAAAACTGAGGCTGTCATACTTTGGCCACATCATAAGAAGACATGACTCATTAGAAAAGAACATAATGCTAGGGAAGGTAGAAGGCAGTAGAGAGGAAGACTGCATGCTAGATGGCTAGACTCAATAAGGGAGATCGCAAGCCTGAACCTGTAGGATGCGAACAGAGCATTAGAGAATAGGGAGTCTTGGAGATGTTTCATTCACAGAGTCACCATGTGAATCTCAAAAGCAGTGAACAATTAACAGCAACAAGGGACCACATCAAAGAATTTCAGAAGATTAGCTTTTGCTTCATAGACTATGGGCCTCTGCACACCGGCCCAAAGGGCCAGCCTGGAGGCAGAGTTGGAATGGGGCAGCCGCACGCTGGATGACCCAACCCCACAGCGATGCTGTCCTGATGCCGCATGCCGTTACGCATGTCGCATGGCATCAGGATGCCCTTCCAGTGCAGTGTTCAAACACGCTGTGCCGAAATGGGTGCCGAAGAGCTGTGCGCTGGCTCTTAGGGCGGCCTTTTGCTGCCCCTAAAAGGAGCAGAATTTTGCTGCTCTTTTTGGGGGGCAAAAAGGAGGATCGGGGGTATAGTGTGGGATTGCTGCGGCCCCGATCCACTGCTTCCCAGGGTGGCCCAAAGCCACCTGTCTGCACTCCCCCTAAATTTGGTTGTCTACATCATGAAAAAAATGGGACGTTCTAAAAGCAATGGGAGTGCTACATTTGATTATCCTAATGTAAAACCTATACTCTGGATATCATGGTGGAATAAGGAGAAACAAAATGGTTTCCAACTGGTAAGGGTGTCACACAGGGTGTATATTATCATCTTGTCTGTTTAATTGATAGGTAGAATATTTTCATATAGAGAGCAGGATTATACTCCGAGAAAAGAGATGTAAAAATTGTAGGAAGGAACACCAACAATTTAAGATATGCAGATGACACACTATTACTAACA
Source organism: Phrynosoma blainvillii (assembly GCA_026167975.1). Taxonomy (NCBI): domain Eukaryota; kingdom Metazoa; phylum Chordata; class Lepidosauria; order Squamata; family Phrynosomatidae; genus Phrynosoma; species Phrynosoma blainvillii. The sequence continues at coordinate 13,409,419 of JANUYF010000004.1, read as the reverse complement.
GAAAATAGTAAAGACCTGGAATGACTGCTGAGGAAAGTTAAGAAAGAAAGTGCAAAAGTAGGGTTGCAGCTGTATATTAAGAAGTGTAAAATAATGACCACATCAGATTTACATAATAAAGATTAAGAAAGGGAGATTTAACTGGTAGCACAGTGGTTAAATGCCAGTACTGCAGCCACAAAGTTGTGAGTTCGATCCCACAGGACTTTAGGTTGACTCAGCCTTCCCTCCTTTCGTAGGTCAGTAAAATGAGTACCCAGCTTTTTTGGGGCAATTGGTTAACACATTGTAAACTGCTTAGAATGCTGAGTTCATGTACATATTGAGACATAGAAATTATTATAAAAAATACTGTACCTTAGCAAAGTATTGAATGAAAACAATGACTTTAGTGAAGAACACATGGCTTGATTACATCCCATTCAGATTACTGTAACACATGCTATGTGAGGCTGCCTTTAGAAACTGTTCGGAAACTTCATCGGGTTCAAAATGTTGCAGCTAGAATTCTGACTGAGGCCAGTTATAGGGAGCATATAACTCCCTTGTTGAAACAGTTTCACTGGCTACTGGTTCGTTTCTGGGCACAATTCAAAATGCTGGTCATGCCCTATAGTTCTATATGGCTTAGATCCAGACTATTTGAGAGACTGCATCTCCCACTACAAACCTGTTAGAGCCCTAAGATCTTCAGGAGAAGGCTTTCTCTTGGTCCCACCACCATCGCAGACTCACTTGGTTAGGAAACAAGAGCCTTCTTGGTTGGCTGCACCCACCCTCTGGAAAGCCCTATGCTTGCCTTTGACTGGCAGGCAGGGAAAAACAGTTTCATTCAGACAAGCTTTTAATACATAATCATGGAATGGCTTTTATTCGGGGTGTTTGTTATATTGAGTGTGTATTGTAGTTTTTAATGTTCGCAATTTTAGACTGTTTTTATTTGATGCGTTTAATTTTTCTAATTTCTGTAAAGTCTTTTAAAATGTTTTTATTTGTGAGCCACCTTGGGTCCCTTTCTGGGAGAAAGGTGACATAAAAACGATGACTACGATGATGATAACAGTCCAGTAGAAAGAGAGGAGGACGGCATGCCAAATGGTTAGACTCATCATGGACATGAACCTACAAGATCCAAGCAGAGCAGTGGAGAATATGGGGGCTTGGAGATGTCTCATGCAGTCAACAACAAATAATAACAATCCCTTCTGACCTAAAGCAACCCTTGCACTGGATTTCTATGCTTTTCCCACATCTTTTCAGGTAGGAGTGATCTTTCCAAATCTTGACATGTTTCACCTCTCAAATATGATCATTTTCACACTGTTATACTCAGGTGTGTTGGTTCTTGAAGGAAGAGATGCTTCTCAAGTGATGGCTTCCAACTTTTGGTCCATATTATTGCAACAAACAAACAAACAAGTCCTTCCGGTAATTCAAGACTTGCAAAATGATTTATTAGACTGGTCTGCTTAGGTGGTGAAAAAAATGTGAAGACTTTATGTAATTTTAAATCCCCTGAACAGAATTTTATATATTTGTATTATTAATAATAATTAATAATAATGTAGAGCTTAGATACAAAAAGGAAAAGGATAGTCCTTTCCCAATATACATAATAAACTTGTAGCTATCTACACATGGGCCACAATCTGTTAGATATATTCACCCAATTGAAATCATGTTTAACTCTCTGCTGGACTATAGCCCCCAGGGATTAATTATGACAATCTCCCAATTCATTTCATCTTTATAGTCATTCAGGACATAAGTTCATTAAAATTTACAAACACAAGTCAATTTTTGTACATATTAACAAGAACGAGTCCTTAGGATTCAAACAGCTGGCTTTGCAATAATGGCTGGCATTTAGTAGAATTTTCAGAAAGCTACAAAATTATTCCTAATGTTAACTGAAAGGTTTTTAAAATCACGTTTTCATCCCTTTTCTTTTAAAAAGAGATGCACAAGGAAAACTGCCATCAATTCAATTCACATATTTTGCAATACATGTACGCACCCAGGTTCTATTTGTATAAGCAACGTTCTACTGATTCAAATCAAGATGCAGAATTTATTTCAATTCTGCAAATACTCAGTGCCAGTTCAAACACTGTATTTAGAATATGTCAATTAAAAGACTCCAATTTTCTGTAGCAAAAATTCATATAATTTCAATCAAGGGTGAGGGGTGCACAGGTGCATACATTTAAATGCTCTGGGTTGTGCCCCCAAGTAAACATTCTCAAATCTTTTACTGATTGATATTTACTATGTTTATTCAAGTTTACCTCAGGAAAACCCTATATACTTTTGTGTGCAGTTTATTTATTGAACGTATACTACGCCTTTTTCCTGCGATCGGATCCAAGGTGGCTATGGAATCAGAAAACTTGTTGCCATTTGGACCTTGCATACTTTTATGCATACACAATCAAAAGATAAGATGGTCTTGCCCCTCAGAACTGCTTCTGGAACCTTTTAGCTTCCAGAGTGACTAGTTATTACTGGGCATTTATAAGCCTGCAATATTGCTTGGCTTTCTTCTTTTTAAAATAACAGGTAGATCTTGCTTTAGGTGATTTTCCCTCTCTCCTGTCAGTCTGGTGCTGTGGTATATCTACAGTGTCCTATCATTTAAGTGTGTGTGTATATGAGTGTGGGGTGTAGCTTACAGGTAGTATGTGACACCCCTCTTATTCTTTTACAACCCTAAAGCTCTCTGCAACCCTCGATTCTCCCTCTCTTTCGCTTTCTCTTTGGAAGGAGAGAACAGGGCAAGAACAGTGGTTGCATGCAATGTGCAGTTGCCCATTTCACAATTATTTTGAACAATGGAGGAACAACTCCCACAGAAAGAATGGACACATAATGAGAGATACTGAAGCAGAAACTGGATTTATAAGGCCAGCAGTTCTCATACAGGATTTAGGGCTCTACACAGAGCACACAAAAATTTGGTCCTATAAGACTTGGTGTGTGTAACATTCCATTTCATTCTGTTACACTTATTCAAGGAGGACCATTTTGTATAGCATATGATATAAAGGAAGAGCTCTGCCATCATATCCATAGATATCAGCATTTGTTGTGTGAGAATGATGATGCATTAAAAAAAAGACAGCCAGGAACTGGAGAGTCATGTTCAGACTGATTTTCCTGGGATTCGAAAACTGAACTGTGACACATTCTTTACTTAGCAGATTCTTAGAGTGACTAGTTTTTGAGTGACACACCTTTTTGACATGTGATCCAGATCAGGGCTGGGAATAGTTACCAGCTTCCAGTATTTCCCAGCCAGCATAGCTACTGGCCCAGTACAGTTGCTGGGAGATGAAGCACAAAACTAGGAATTTCAAGCTCTGGTCCTGATCATGGCTTGTTATATTCAATCTACATTTGTTCATTCTGCCAGCAAATTTAACTGGGACATGCAGTTGAAACACATACCAGAAGAAGGCCAAATTATATTTTACAGCCCACTGAAAAATGGTAATGTCAACAGGACTTGACTCAAGATCACAGCCCTTTTCTTCATCAAGAGCAGAGTGCTGACCTTTGAGTAGAAGGGAGCCCTGAAGATTCATAGTAGGTATCTATTTCATTATTTATGGGGGTGGGTGGATGGCATTTTGCATGTCATCTTTTTCCAATCCATGGTGATCGATGCAGGTCCATGCTTCAGAACTGTGCCGCTACTAGGAAAGAGACTCCGCATTTGTCAAACTGGGAAACCAGAGCCCTAGCATATTGCTTTAGCACTCAGGTTTCCATAGCTTTCTGCTGGTTCTCAGTGCCTTGAAAAGGCATCCATTATACTAGTAGTGCATGGTCTAAATCCTCTTGTTTAGACCCAGGTAGAGTAGACCAATGAATCAATTGTTGAATGGTAAGTCAACACATAGATAAATCCTACTGATAAACTGTGTGTGCTCTAGTTGAGACTAACAATAGAATGCAGGCATGTGTGTGTTAATCTAGAACTCTGTGCCCATGCTCTAATTAATACACACACACATGAAGTTATTGCTATCACATGTAAAGAAAAAAAAAGAGAGAAATTAAATAATGCTTTATAGATAAAACAGGGGGGGGGGGGAATCCACTACAAATTTTCAATATATATGTCCAAAGGATATCATAACCATAAAACACTTTAGCAGGGGCTGTACATCATTCAGACATGCACTGCCTACTGAACGTTTTATGGTTATGACATAAAACTTTTCACTTGTGTTTCATATTAGTTCCCATCCAAATGAACATCTAGCATGCTTGGGAGGCACTTACCAATAGAATTCTAGCTTTGAAATGAAATGCTACATGATCTATAAGAAAGCACATTTTGTTCATGCAGTGTTCTTTGAAAATTCATGTATAAGAAAGCACATTTTGTTCATGCAGTGTTCTTTGAAAATCCATCATGGCAAATAAAAGAAATCTATCCTTTGGAAGGTTAAAATGCAGTGGGTTTTGAGGGGTGTTTTTAAGCACCTGAGAACACCTGATGCTGGACAGGATAATGTCTAATTCATACAAATGCCTGTATCGTTTCAGATGGGCCTATATTTGTGAACAGCTTCACTGTGTGGCCTCTTGCTTTACCCCATATCCTTGGCAACCCAAGTTTTTCTGACAGTTATTAAAAGTGTTCTTTTAAATCTACAATCTTCTTAAAGTGCATAAAAGGCAGACAGGCCAACAGACACAAATGCAATGCTATCCAAAGTTATCACTGGCTACTTCTCTTGGTTTTCCTATTTGTCTCATTGTGCAGATACCACAAATAATTATTTTTAACCCTGAAAGAAGTCGCTATCCATTTCTCTGCAGATCTGTGACTTTAGGAGATCCCTAAAGCTCCTGAAAAAGGAAGGTATTATTTTTTAAGTGTAAAAAGCAGAGTGATTTTCAAAAGAAAACTGTGTATGGCTCAGTATGTACCAAACCATCTACTGGCAAAAGGCCACCAGCCCAATCAACAACCACCCACACATCTGCCAAAGGCTAAGCATACAAAGGGCTAGCAGCTGCAGAAGGCTTTGCTCAGGCTTGCCATTAAATACACAATGGAAAATAAAATGTGTTTCGATTTGGCAGGACCAGGAACCTTACCTCCCTGGGGACTTTTTGTCTAGATTTTCTACATGGATTGTTCCGGTTCTACAGCTTGTTCTCCCACTGCCTGCATGGCTTCTTGCACATAAACAATAAGTTCAGAAGCCTCTCCCCCCTGGGTGTAGACTGTCACTGTCCCAAGCCCCTCCACGTCATCTGAGGAGACAACCAAATGATGTTCTTCAGTCAATTCAACTGATGCCTGCTGTAGTGATTCCTGAATCATCACTGTGTGGCTGGTTGGCTGTTCCTCTTCTGTCACCTGCAAGGACATTGTGAGAGTTACAAAACGTTCAGCATGGCAGGCCTGCATTACAGCTGTGATAGAGAGCAAAAACTCAAAGACAAGTCACTATAACTCATATTTCATAAATTAATGGTACTTCAAGAAACTGTGGTAAACACTTCAGTCAAATCTTAGAATAAGCCTACCTATGAAACACAATGAACCAAAGGCAGTTATACTCAGACATGAAACAGAACCATAGAATCATAGTTGGAAGAGACCACAAGCGCCATCCAGTCTCGGGTTAAAAACTGCCATGTAGGAAGACACAATTAAAGCACGTCTGACTGATGGCCATTCAGTCTCTGCTTAAAAACCTCCAAAGAAGGAGATTCCACCACATCCCAAGGCAGTGTATTCCACTGCCGAACAGCTCTTACTGTCAAGAAGTTCTTCCTAATGTTGAGGTGGAATCTCTTAGTTTGGATCCATTGCTCCATGTCCTAGTTTCTGGAGCAGCAGAAAACAAGCTTACGCCTTCCTCCATTTATCATCCTTTCAAATATTTAAACATGGTTATCATATCACCTCTTAACCTTTTTTTCTCCAGGTTCCCTAAACCACTCTTCATAGGGCAAGATTTCAAGATCCTTCATCATTTTGGTTGCACTCATCTGCACACACACCAGCTTGTCCACATATCCTTCTTGAATTGTGGTGCCCAGAACTGGACACAGCATTCCAGGTGAGTTCTGACCAAAGCAGAATAAAGTGGCATGATTACTTCCCTGGATCCAGATACTATATTCCTACTGATGCAGCCAAGAATTATTTTGGCTTTTTAAACTGCTGAATCACATTGACTCATGTTTAGCCTGTGGTCTACTAAGGGGCACTGCAGACCGGCCTAAAGGGCCGGCCTGGGGGTGGAGGTGGGGCAGGGCAGCCGCACACCAGCCGCCCCAACTCCATCCCAACGCCCATTTGCATGGCACGCAGCATCAGGGTACCCTCTTGGTGCAGCGTGGGGTTGCTGTGGCCTCGATCCCTTTCACCTGTACAGTTTTCAAGCCAGGTGTCACACATCAAGCCTTTCATTTTTTTCTGCCTAAGTGTAGTGACTTACATTTTTCTCTGTTGAAATTTATTTTGTTAGTTTTGGCCCAGCTTTCTAATCTGTTCCTGTCTTCTGGGTTATTGGCTACAACTCCCAATTTGATGTCATCTGCAAATTAGATAAGCATACCCTCTATTCTATCATTCAAGTTACTGATAAAGATGTTGAATAGCACTGGTGCTGGACAACCCATAGTAAACATAAGAAATGTACTGAGTTTCTGGAAGGCCACCATACACAGCTGTTGAGCCACACTGATTTGGTGGACTTCCAATTGTACAGGACTGAGCATGCAAGATCTAAATAATGTATAGTCATCATCAAACTTCAAGGATAACTATAAGTGTGTGTGTGTGTGTGTGTGTGTGTCCCTCGAGTCTTTTTTTGGCTGTCTCTGGTGCCTCCAATTTCCTTGGAATGTCCTTTTTTGACAAGAAAGGGTGAAACTTCCTGGAAAAGTCTAGAAGCAATGGTTCACTTTTAAAATAGGCTGCAGGGCTCTCTTGAATTGCTTAACATCAAGACCTGCAGGACGGCGATCTCTGGCCACATCTGTTTGTCTTTTGAGGGGGAGAATTTTGCGAGGTCCTTGCAGTTCCTGGAGGTTCTTCAGGACAGAAGATTGTGCCCAAATCTGCAAGAACTGCCCATCCCTGCTATATGTGGACAGAACTTACATTTTTAGCTATCGAACAAAAGAGCCCATCTGAGAGTATGTACGTATCTATTTAATATCTTATCTTTCTCCCAACAAGAGACCCAGGGTAGCTTCTTATAAAACAAGAGAAAGGTCCAATTTCTTTCTGCATTTATCCCTTGAAAGATTGTGTCTCATGCCACAAGGGGACTAAGGCCTTGGGGGGCTAAGACTGCCAGTTTGACAAAACAGAGGCAATTCTATACTAAGACACAGGAGAGTCCATCTGTAAGTACAGTGTAAAATCATTGCTTCTCAAGCCATCTAATGCGAGAGACAGACACTTTTTTCCCCTCAGCATCACCAAAGTACAGGGACCAGTACTTTATTTGTACACTGTTATTATCTGCTATCCCCTTCTCTCCTGGAAACTCACTACAGCCCAGTAGCTGATGGCCACCACTTTGGGTAGGACTGGTGTAGATAATGCCTAGCATCACCCTATCCTTTTTTGCTGATAACTGCACCAGCACCCTTCCTCCTGTAACTGTGTTTATGGAAAGCTTGTAAGGAGTCCATTAACTAATAATCACATTGAAGCATCCAAAAGCCATGGAGGTAAATGGTTCATCCAAGAAATGGTGCAACAAATAGAAATCAAATAATCCTCTTATACCCTATTGGAGAAATCTTTCAAGAAACCCATATACCAAATAGTGCATCAAGATATCTAAAAACAGTGAAGGTGAATGACTTGTTAGTGGAGTGGAGTAATGCAATGAACTGAGTAGAAACCAATTAGCAGGTGTTAACAGAATTAGTTCTGTTAGGGCCAATGCAGCAGCCTGTAAGGAGTGGCTTTGTGCTGCCCCTGGGAGCGCTGGATTGACGCTGTGGCAACCACACACCGCAGCCCTGATCCGGCTTTTTGCTACTCCCAAAAGAGGAACCCTGATGGCGTGTGCCATGTGTGGCAGGACAGCATCGGCGGGGCAGTCACCGTGTGGTCACCCCGCCCCAACTCCACTCCCAGGCCAGCCCTTTAGGCCGGTCTGGATCGGCCCTTAGTTTGTGTTCTGGAAGGGATTCTGGCAGCAGCTGCTGTTTACCTTGTCTATTGCAAACAGACACAGCTACAAAATGATCTAGAGTAGAATCCCATTCCTATTCTTTCCTAGCTCAACTTATACTGCTGCAGCAACCTGACACCAAAAGTCTGAGTTTCTCCAATCTTCTTTCACCATCTTCCCAATGATGCTGCTGCTTGTCAGAGGACAAGAATATAAAATGGGAGACAGACATAAAAGGACTTTGTAAAAAAGGAGCTTCTTTGTCAGAAGCTTTGTTAATTGAGGTATGCCTGTACTGGCAAATATGAAATTATTTCTCTGGTATTAAAAAATGAACTTTTTCTCTCAATGGATTATTTCTTGATTAAAAAAAAAAAAAGCAATTCCCATTTCACTTTTTATTCACATGTCTCAGCTCTCTCATAATATAACTTTTTGCGCTCCTATCGACTGATCACCCATCAAGTAAGTAATGGGAATATCAGATACCTCAAGGCTCCCTTCATTTGTAGCAGACTTGCTGTATGGAATAGTAAGCGACGAAGCATGAACATAAGGGCAAGAAAAACACAAAGGATGAGATTAATCATTTTGGGGGGAAGAAAAGAAAAATACAATTGTTTGGTGCCAAAAGGTTTCTTGTACAACACAGCTGTGCTCAACAGAAGGCCATTTTATGTGTACATTGATCACTTTATACCAAGCTCACTGTGATGTTTAATTGATTTAGCTGGGCTTCTTCTTTTGCTTGGAGTATGGATATATTTTATTCTGGTTTGGTTTGTGTTTAATTTAATCTGAAGGAGAGGAAAACACAGAGGAAGTTGGAGGGCTAGAAAAATGTAACATGACATTTTTGTGACAGACGGTAACAGATAAGCCAGGAAGACAAGAAATTTCATTTAACAGGCACACCTTCCGCACGGCATCAGCTCACTTTGTATTCCTGGTTTCTCAGACAGTTGAAGAAAGGTTGTAACAGGCTAGCTTTGAAGAGTCACACTTATCGGTCTCTCACTACTTTATTTATGCACATACTTCTTTTTTCATTATTTAGGAACATAAGACAAGGCCAGCTGTATCAAGACAGAAGTCTCATCCTGTCCATCAGCCATCATGGTGGCCAGCTCAGAAATGGAAAGATTTGCCTTTTCTGGCTACAATCCCCCAAATACCATTAGTGTTGGATGGGACAGTCTAGAAGTTGAAGTTCAAACTTCTGGTCAGCTATACGTTCCATGTCTTAAGCATTTATTCATCATTCTAAAAGAAAGCACTCCATTCTTTTCTATTGTTTGAAAAAAGGCTGACCTGAATGAGCATTGGGACCAGAATAGCATGGGCTCAGCCCGTGCTACTCTGGTACATGTGTTCAGCCCCTGAATCAACTTTTAAAACTTAAAGTTATTTATTGCTAAAAATGCACCTCTATGCCCTCTACAATCATAGAGTTGGAAGAGACCACAAGGGTCATCCAGTTCAACCCCCTGCCATGCAGGAACACACAATCAAAGCACTCCCAACAGATGGCCATCCAGCCTGTTTAAAAACCTCCCAACGAAGGAGACTCCACCATTCTCCGAGGGAGTGTGTTCCACTGTTGAGCAGCTCTTGCTGTCAGAAAGTTCTTCCTAATGTTGAAGTGGAATCTCTTTTCCTGTAGTTTGAATCCTCTGCTCCAGATCCTGTTCTCTGGAACAGCAGAAAACAAGCTTGCTTCAGCTTCAATGTGACATCCCTTCAAATATTTAAAAAGGGCTATCATATCCCCTCTTAACCGTCTCTTCTCTAAGCTAAGCATACCCAGCTCCCTAAGTCATTCCTCATAAGGCATGGTTTTCTTCACCATTTTGCTTGTCCTCCTCTGGGTATACTCCAACTTGGCAACATCTTTTTTGAATTGTGGTGTCCAGAACTGAACACAGTACTCCAGGTGAGGCCTGACCAAAGCAGCATAGATTGGCACTATTACTCTAGGGAGCAATATTACTGTCGGGAGGAATTTCATCATGTGGTAGGTGGTATAAAGAACAAAACATGGTTGAGGGAGCTGGGCATGTTCAATCTGGTGAAGAGAAGAAAGAGGAGTGACATGATTGCACTCTTTAAATATCTAAAGGGCTATCACAGAGAAGAGGATGCAGGCTTGTTGTTTGCTTCCTCAGAGTGTAGAAGTTACAGGAGGGTAGATTTCAGCTGAATACTTTTGGAGGAACTGCTTAGTTGTAAGAGCAGTTCAGCAATGGAAACAATCACCTAGAGAGGTGGTGGGATCTCTTTCTCTGGACATCAAGAAGAAGCTGGACATCTATCTACGGGGATGCTATTGCTGGAGTTCCTGCATTGAGTCTGTATGTGTGTCCATGTGTGTTGGACTCAATGGACTATGGGGCCCCTTCCAACTCGATGATTCTGTTTTGTTCCTTCCCCTCAGATAGCTTTATGTCCAGAAAATGCCCCTTTAAAACCAGACATTTTACTTTCCTTTACCCACCCCTGACTCACATGGAAAGATACGCTTCCTTTTCTCTAAGATACAGACAATGAAGGACACATAGGACTTTAAATTGCCAGAACTTTCAATGGTCTCCAGAATCTAATTTCCAACCAGAACAAAGCAACTATTTTTCTGCCTATCACTACTGCCTTCCCTTTTCATATCAATCACTTTCCTTTTGCAGCTCATTTAAAATTAACCCACTAAAATTAATTGAGACTTTCTTTATGACAGAAAGGTTATACATGTCTGTCACATGTTTCACATTTCCTCTCACTGAACAGGCAGCTTGCAGTTTCTCTTCAACATAACTTTCGAGTCTTCTTTTGTCTTTTTAAGTGCCATACAAAATCTTCCTGATGAAACAGAATCTTTGAGGAGCTGCATCCTCCTCAAGGCTACACATTTGCACCTCTTTGTACTTTCCACGCCATCCGTCCGACAAGGCTACAAACGAGTCAGACTGTAATGAGGCAATTCAGGTACTTGGTTACTGAAAAAGGACCCGCTAACTGGGAAGACTGTCAGTTACCAAAGGAGTGGGTAAGATGCTTCTACAGTGCACAGTTTAGCAACCCACAAATGTCCGGCATCATTTAGAATGAGTGAGACAATTGGCTCTATAGTTGCACAAAGGATGCTGTGACACCTAAATTCATTTGAAGCAGTAGTTGGGATGCTTTCAGAGAGTCACCCTAAATCAGGAACTTTTTGTATTCTGGAAGCATGTAAATTCCTGGTCACAATGGATATACCTTTTACTTCAATAGAGCAAGCAATCCAGCCAACATTCCTGCTTAATTATAAAACACCATTTACAGAAAATAAAAGAGTCAATTTACTTATTTAAAGTACTTGTATTCTGCTGTTTGGCTTGAAATCCTCCTAGAGCAATTTACAGATGAGTAAAAAACAAGACATCTTATTTTATTTTTTAAAAACAATCAAGGACAGGGATGGCAATCATGTCAGATGTTGCTGAATTGCAACTTCCAGCATCCCCAGCTAGATCTTTTCATCATTTAGCTTTCACCTCCCTACACTGAAACTGGAAATGACATGGTATTAACAGGCTTGTTGCCATAAGTTGCAAATGACTTGAAGGCACATAACAGACTCATCTTTACACATGAGAATCTTATCTAGTTCCAGCACAGCTACTTCTTCAAGCCTTCATCATCTTCTGATTTCTTCACTAGACTTCACTTTGACTGAATTGGCACTATTGACAATTTCAACATCCCTACCATCAATTTTAAAGTTATGTAAATCTTTGGTGCACAACAGTTTTGTCTTCTTAGTAATATGTTGCAACCCTGCTTTTGCATGTTGCATGTTCTACATTACCTTTTTTTCAATAGTCATTACACATCATTGCTGTTTTCTGCTAGTAATAAACTCTCATTGAGTATTTTAAATTAATGATGTTTCTTCCCCCAGTTTGCAACATTTCCTTCAGATGGACATGAACAATTACTAGAGTGTAAAACCCCAGCTATCAATGGTTTTCCTGGCAAACCATTCTAAGTAACATTTGGGTGGAGGAAATAGAAGGAAAAATTATAGAAGCAATGGGTCACAGGCCAGTCATGCAAATTTAGTAAGCTTGATAGGGCTGGTGTCATGATTTTATGTTTCTCATAGGAATTTGACCACAAATGGGTGATGGATGTAGTGAATTGTGGTTGGGGGTTGCAAATAATTGACAGGAGATCTGGGGCAGGTTTATGGCTATGGATGAGAGTTTGCCTTCCGTTCCCAGAGGCTGAAAGGAGATGGGTCTGGAAGGACTTAACTTCAAAGCCCTTTTGAAGTGGACAAACGGACAAACGGAGGAGGGCAAAGGGGAAATGGACAAAGGGATTTTTAAGTGTCATTTTGCTGGAAAATACTCAAGAGTCGATTCTATAGGGATTGCAGCAGCAGTGTCTTAAATCCGCACTAAAGCAATAGTGAATTTACACTTAAAATGTTTTCCTGGTTTTTCCAAGTCTCTTGCTACCAAGCATGACAGCTAGCTTACTGAGATGGGGGAAGCGTTTAGAATTTCACAAGTCACAAATACACAATTTATATTGCTGGTTCTAGCCAGGTTGAGAAACAATAATGCAGAGGCTAAGGCAGGGGTAGGCAACCTTTCCCCTTTAAGGGCCGAGGGACTTCAGCTCCCAGAAGCCTCAGCCATGTTGGCCAATAGTCCCATGTTGGCCAATAGCTCCTGGGGTTCTGGGAGTTGAAGTCCCTCGGCCCTTAAAGGGGAAAGGTTGCCTACCCCTGCGGTTAAGGTGAGGAACTCTGGTAGGGCTTGGGTCAAATTTAGCTTTTCTCTAGAGAATAATTTCTGCTTCTGAAGGCTTCTAATCAATTCTCATTTTAAATAATAATAATAATAATAATAATAATAATAATTTATTATTTAATAATAAAATTATTAAAGTACCAGCTGGGTACTCTGTTAGTGAGCAGGTGAGGGGAAGTGGGCGGGGGGGGGGGGGCGCGGAGTGGCTCTAGTTCATAAGAACCATTTGATCTTGACCAGGATACCTGTCCGGAACACGGTCCATTTCGAGTGTATGTACCTTAGCCTGAAGACCAGGGATTCGGGATTTTGCTAGTCTACTGACCACCCCGTTATCTAGCAGACTCCCTGACCGAGCTGACGCAACTGGTTTCTGAGCTGCTGCTGGAGACTCCCAGACTTGTAGTTCTGGGGGACTTCAACATCCCGCTGGAGACCAGCTTAACAGGCGCAGCTCAGGAGTTCATGGAGACCATGACAAACATGGACCTATCCCAATTGGTCAACGGGCCCACACATTGCGCAGGTCATACACTCGATGCGGTCTTTAGTACGGAACAGGAATATCCGTGGGCGGAGGTGGTAAGTACCTCCGCATTGTCATGGACGGATCATTTCCTGGTCAAGATGGAACTTAGAGCCTACATCTGCCCCACTGGGGGTGGTGGACCCATTAGAATGGTCCGCCCTCGAAGGCTAATGGAGCCAATTGGATTCCAGAGAGACTTAGAGGGTTTAATGGTTGGGAATGCCGGTGACCCTGTCGAGGCCCTGGTTAAGACATGGAACACCGATCTTACCAGGGCTATCGACACGATCGCTCCCAAGCGTCCTTGCCATCCCGCTTCAAACCAAAAGCCTGGGTACACGCCGGAGCTTAGGAGAATGAAGCGGATCGGCCAATGACTAGAGCACAGGTGGCGGAAGACTTGACTCATATCTGACAGAACTCGCCATAGGAACTTTCTTCGTTCCTATTTGGAGGCAATATGCACAGCCAAGAGAGCTTTCTCCTCTGCACGTATTGCGTCTGCAGAGTCCCGTCCAGCAGAGCTGTTCAAGGTGGTAAGGGAGATGACGCAGATACCCCCTGCGCCAAATCCCTTGCTTAACCCGACAATGGCCTGCTGTGTTTAATAACTTCTTTGCAGATAAAATCTTTCAGGTAAAAGCCGACTTAAATGCTACCATTGAAACAGAGTCTATAGGCGAGGTGTCCAGTGATTCCGCCGATCTAGTTATACTGGATCAGCTCCAGTCTGTGAGTACCGAGGATGTGGACAAGCTGCTCAGTAAGCTGAGGAAAACAACCTGCCCTCTCGATTCTTGCCCATCGTGGCTGGCCGTTCGGGGGGGGGTGGCGCTGAAGAGATTCCTTGCGGATATCATCAGCGCATCCTTCAGGGAGGGACATATACCATCTTGTCTGAAGGAAGCGGCTGTTAGGCCGCTTCTAAAGAAACCCTCCCTGGATCCCCTGGACATGAATAATTATAGGCCAGTGTCCTTAGTTCCATTCTTGAGCAAGGTTATCGAGAGAGCAGTTGCTCTTCAACTCCAGGCGGTCTTGGATGAAACCGATTATCTAGACTCATTTCAAACCGGCTTTAGGACAGGCTTTGGGGTTGAGACTGCCATGGTTGCCTTGACCGACGATCTGCGTCTGAGCATCGATAGGGGTAATGTGACCCTGTTGGTGCTCTTAGACCTCTCAGCGGCTTTTGATACAATAGATCACGGCATCCTCTTGGGCCGCCTGAGGGGGTTAGGTATTGGGGGCACTGCTCAGCAGTGGTTCCGGTCCTTCCTCTCGGGTAGGTCCCAGAGGGTGCTGCTCGGGGACTGTAGTTCCAGCAAGAGGGAGCTCACTTGTGGGGTCCTTCAGGGAGCTATTTTGTCCCTGATGTTATTCAACATCTATATGAAGCCGCTGGGTGAGATTATACGGAGTTATGGTGCTGGGTGTTATCAGTACACTGATGACACCCAAATCTATTTCTCCATGTCTCGTTCTCGGCCTCGAATTCCAATGGCATCTCCTCTCTCAATGAATGTCTTCAAGCGGTAATGGGCTGGATGAGGAAAAACAGATTGAAACTGAATCCAGACAAGATGGAGGTGCTCACGGTAGCAGCCCCGACACCAAGAATTGGGTTGCAACCTCCAGTCCTGGATGGGGTCACACTCTCCTCCAGTGACTGTGTTCGCAGCTTGGGGGTGCTCCTTGACTCGTCGCTCCTGATGACTAATCAGGTTAATGCGATTGTCAGGAGCGCCTGTTATCAGCTCCGGCTGATTCGCCAGCTGCGCCCTTTTCTGGAAGTAAGGGATCTCGAGACTGTTGTGCACGCACTGGTAACCTCTCGCCTCGACTTCTGTAATGCGCTCTACATGGGGCTACCCTTGTGCCTGGTTCGGAAGCTACAGTTAGTTCAAAATATGGCAGCCAGGCTTGTTTCAGGAACATCTAGGAGGGACCACATCACTCCGGTTTTGAGGTCCCTCCACTGGCTGCCTATTGGCTTCCGGGCCCAGTACAAGGTGTTGGTGATCACCTTTAAAGCCCTAAATGGCTTGGGTCCAAGCTATATCAGAGACTGCCTCCTCCCATACAATCCTCCCCACGCACTCCGGTCCTCTGCAAGGAACTTGCTGGAGCCCCAAAGATCGAGGCTATCTGCTACCTCCCAGAGGGCCTTTTCTGTCGTTGCCCCCAGGCTCTGGAACGGCCTGCCGGACGAGATCCGTCAATTAACATCCTTGGACAGTTTTAAAAAGGCTGTCAAGACAGATCTCTTCCGGCAGGCCTTTCCGGACTAAAATTCCCTGGCCCCAGGCTGTCCCCTCTTCCCTCTGCAACACTATTTGAACCCTCGTTCCCCTCGTCATCTAATTACGGGGTAATGTGGTATGGTTTTAGTTATTTTAATCCTTATGATTTTCTTGTTAATTTGTTAATGGGATTTTAATTATGCTATTGTTTAATAATGTTTTAAGGGGGGAGGGATATCTTGTTTATTGTAATTTGTGTTTTATGCTGTAAACCGCCCGGATTGGGTTACCATTGGGCGGTATATAAATAAATTTTATTATTATTATTATTATAAAGTTTATTTATACCCCGCCCCTCTATCAAACAATCGGGGCGGCTTACAACAAAAATACAGATTAAGAAACAACCCAGAAACCCCATCCTCCCCCCACCGCTTAAAAATTTATTAAACTAAACATCCATTAAAATCATAAAATCATAAAAAAAAAAGGAAGTGAGGCACAGTGGTCTACGGTTGGATTCAAAATTACAAGAAAAAGATTCTCCTGTCTCAGAAAGTGGTGGACTCTGGAGATCTTTAGCAACAAGGTGGATGGGCATATTTCAGGAGTAATTTAGCTGTGTACTCCTGCATGGCAGAGAGTTGGACTAGAGACCCTTATGGTCCCTTCCAACTCTTAAAATCTTACAATTCCCACCCCACATAGTGCCCAATGAAATACACACAGCAATTGCTCTCTTAAAACTAAACTTTTTATTTGTCACTGTTAGTGGAATTTCAGCATCTTAGTTCAGTTGATAGACAAAGGGGTGCTGTTTTGTTCTTCTGCATGGTTTTTGCATGTTGTCCTGCAAATGACATTTTGCCACATACATAGAAAGCTTACAGCAACAAGCCCCACTGCCCAGGGGAGAGTGACATTCCATTCATCGAGACTTACAAACAAGTATAATGTGGCCTGAATGGGACTTGAAATTGCCTTGTTGTAGTCGAAAGCCATACATAATTTTAAATGCAGTTGAGATGAGCAAATGAATAACAAGGCAAGGAAGATAAATAAAAATGCTGTTGACACAGAAGTGAAATGAAACCAGAATCTCATTTGGTGCAAGGACACCAAACTGAATGCTTATTCAATTTTATATTCTCTTGAAATGAAAATGGCCAATAAAGAAAGTTAACAGCCCTCCTACCTGCCTTTATCCACATGTTTTTATTGGCTTTGTCATTCAAGGAAAAAATGATTAAGTGCTTTTACTTGTGCTTCTTGTTCTCTCTCTCTCTCTCTCTCTCTCTCTCTCTGGTGGACATCTATCTATAATCCTCTTAGCATGACAAATTACTGTATTTTTCAGGGTAGGCACACTTCAAATCAGCTCAGTATTTACATGCCTTCAACATGGATCCTATTGGATTGATCGACTGGGTGTCATCTTTTCCAAAATGGTTTTTTTACTTGCCTCCAATAACAGAGTCAATTGGATGACAGCTGCTACTTAGCCAAATGGAGATGTCCTTCCATTTCTGTGTATTGTACTAGTAGCACCTTCAAACCATTCAAGGCTAATAGTCACACACTAGAGTAACGTGGTATAGCGGTTTGAATTTTGGACTAGAACTTGGGGAGACCAGGTTGAATCCCCACTCAGTCATAGAAACCCACTGAGTGCCCTTGGGCAAGTCACACTCTCTCAGCCTCAGAGGAAAAGAAAACAATGGCCAGTCTTCTTGGAATAAACTCTTGGAGAGCATTGTTATTAATCAGAGTAGACCTGAATGCTAATGACAGCAAAGCCAGAAACTCTTTGCTCTCAGAAAGGAGCCTGATTTTAAATCTTTATGGGGTATGGGTATGATGGGAATAGACCATCAAAGTGAGAACTGAATTCACTTTGAGAGACTTTTTTGGCACCACATTTTAGTGGTTTGTAGCTCCAAAGGGAAAAAGGTGAAATGAAAAGTACCAGCATATTGTCAGATAAGCTCTTTTGACTGCTGGTAACTAAACCCAAAAAGAAGCATTGTAACCTTTTAGAATGCGAGTACCCCACATAAAAGCTGAGAATCCATCCAATGAAGGTGTGAAAAGGAAGAAGTCATGAACCACTGGGAACGTCAGATTAGGCCCCCAGAAGTGCTGGATTTGGTTCAAAGTTTGAGGTTCTCCAGCCATGTTGCAAAACATGCACCAAAGGATTTCATGGCTAAGCAGAACTTTGAACTTTTGTTCTCTCCACTGAACCACTTGCTATGAAGTTTCTATTCACAGATAGAGAACTCACACCAGGAACATAAAAACAAGTATTCCTTTTCAAAGTAAGTAGAACTTACAAGATGACTGAGAATGTTAAGTTTCAGAAAGGAACAGGGTCACAACAGGGTTGAAAGGACAGCAAAAGAAAGTATAAATAATTCACAGGGATGTTTTTTTTAAAAAAAGAAAAGTCATTTTCTAGATAAAAATGGGGAAGACAATATGGAGTAGGTCAAGGACAGTAAAAAATGATTGTTAGGTAAGGGGAAAACTTCAGAATTTCAAAGATAAGGAACACTGGGGGTTATTTCAGGAAATCGAAGTGTTTTAGAATAAGATGCTTCAAGTCCACCTGTGCCAAATGATTATGACTCTGAGCAAACCAGATGAGATGGGACTTTCATCCTCAGGAGTCTGCCATATTTACATATAATGTGGGAATGGGAAAGGTATTCTTTCCATAAAAATGAGCGTGCAGGACAGGGGAGTGAAACCTGACCTCCTCTTCCGCCTTAACTCTTTGAGCTGATTTGCTGCTAAGCAAGGACTTGGTGAGGCAATTAGAGGACAAGGGTGGAGATACGGAGACAGATGACACTGATATATTGCAGAGACCTTGAATAATTTTCATTCTCACCATCCATTAGAGTAGCTGAAGGTCACAGGGCTAGGAAAGCAGCAGACTACCATTCCAGGAGAAAAGTGAAATAAGGCACACACACACACACACACACACACTCACATTTTAAAATGGTATTGTGGTGAAGAATGAGGAATCCAGAATGATTACAAATGATGAAAGCACCGCCTCTGATGAATGTCAGTCCTCAAGGTGAAACTGATACTGCGTGTTTCTTTTCCTTCTTTCCTCCCATATGAATTGTTTTCAAATCTATAAGGTTAATCTTTGCATAGACTTCACAGTAGGATTTTCTGGTCTTAGGGTTTGTTTACACATTCACAATGCACTCCACACAAGCTATCTATGATCACATGTATGCTTATAGTGACATAGAATGTATTAATTGAATCAGCCCTTCCAAAATAACAAGGCACAGCTACCCAGCTGGCATTTCTTCAACTGTTGTATAGCTTTGCATGGGTGCCCCCACCCAACACATTTAAGCTGCTAAGATTATGGATATCATCACTGATGGCCAACTGTACTCATGGATAAACCACTTCATACATTATTTTCTGCATGCATATGAAATCTCAAGATTTCCTTGTAGGACATGGTCTGTGTCTTTGGGCCTTTGCAGACTGCCAGAAATAGTGCAAATTGAGTCCACTTTAAATTGAGGCACTGTCTTGGCTCAGTGCTAGGGAATTATGGGAACTGTAATTTATTGTGGCACCAGAGCTCTCTGACAGAGAAGGCTCAATGTCTTAGAAAAAAATACAATTCCCATGATTCCCTAGCACTGAACCAGGGCAGTGCCTCAATTTAAAGTGGATTCAATTTGCACTATTTCTGGCAGTCTGCAAAGGCCCTTAGTCTTTTGGAACTATTTGTTATGCATATTCCATTTTCTGTTATATTTAGGTATCTTATTCAAAATAACAGAGTACAGCAAAGGTTGATGAATAAGAACTTTAAATCAGACCTATTAAAAACTTAGGGGGACTTGTCAACTCAGGCTGGATCATCCAGACTGATGAGAAAAACCACTAGAAACTCAGACTTGTGACTTGCATCTAATTTGGATCCAAAGTCCAACTCAAATACAGCAAAAGAGTCCTTAATTGTCACATAACTCTCCTTGCCATCACAATTAGAGCTTCCATCTTGTTGATCTGGACATGAGCAAAATAACTAAGCAAACTTAGCACCTCAATGTAGCACCTCAATCAAGTTATCTTTTGTGGGTAAGGAGGGCTCTAATGTGCAGAGATGGTCCACCATTCTGCTTTTGCAGGTCTCATGGAGATACCTGAGAAGCTAGAATTAACCCATTCAGTTATAATGAAGGAGGAAGCCACCACTGTGTGCCAGTATATACAGCAAGTTCTGGAAAAGAGTTGATTTTGCAAATACACACACACACACAAAATCAGCTTGATTAATTTGCCAAAGTGTTTGTGTGTATGATGGGGTATTACAAAACTCAGCAGAAGCATTTTATCTGATAGCTAAACCACTAACAAAGGGTCAGTTGAGCATTAAAGTATCACACTGCAACACAGAAAACTCTAGAGTTCATAGATGTGCAATAAACAAACATCTCAGTTTAAACATCCTACTGGCTTTTCTCAGTAACACTTCAAATGCTACATGGATGTGGCAGGAATGCAAATGCTGAGCGATCTGCTGCTCATGTTTTTTTAAATGGTATCTGAAGACATTCATACATGTCCCTCAAGGTGAAATTAATGAGCTCCATATGCATTTGGAATTCAAATACTTCACTACATGGGAGAAGTACATTTTGGCCCTGGTCTGAATGTTATACAGGAAGAGCAAACAGAAGATATACAAAGCCCAAGAATTTCCCTCCCCTTCCACACCTGCCTTTGACCTGAATTGGCTCCCAGAATTTGGATTTTATTTCTTTCACTTTCTTTCCACCTGGGTTCAGTTCATCTTCCTACACACACAGAAGGAAAATTCAGCGTTAAGTAGTACACATTTCCCATGTGGAAAACACTTCAAGTGGAAAATGTGGAAATCATCATAAGTGACAATTGCACACACTAGTTTCACTAAAAGTGGAATACAAGGTACACTTTATTCACCGCCATCTGCCAATATGCAGCAACTTCAAAAACAAATCCTGAAAAATCAAGTCTTCCTATTTTCAAGGATGCCCTGTGAAAGTGTTTTGGACATAGTCTCTCCTAAAGCTGCCAGATAGTTTTCACTCACTTCAGGATAGTGTCTTCCTGAAGGGCCCATGTCTTCGCTGCTCCTTCAATAAGCTCCCAGACTAGCAATGCTGAGTGGATAGGACACATTATTCTGCATGAAGCTCTAAGGATCCAAACAATCTTTTGAAATTTGCTTTTATCCTCCCTTTCCCAACATACCCCATCTTTCCCAACAAGGATTAGATGGAAGGAAGTCATAGAAAATGAGTGGAGTTTTCACCACTCGATTATCATCATTATCTGTGCCCCCTCTGGTAAGTTTTGAGTAGGATTTTTGATCTCTTTACCATAGGGAGCAACCTATTTTCCCTACAGTTTCTCGGCTTACACCCAAAGAAAATGCCACAGTAAAAAAAGAGAAAAGGTGGAAGCAATCACCAGTGTAACTTGGTCTCACTCTCTTCTCCATATTAACCGGGTAGGGAAGGGTAACAAAGTGCTCCCCAGTCATGTCCAATCTCTCTTGCACTTGCAACTTTCCTCTACACCAGGGGTAGGCAACCTTTCCCCTTTAAGGGCCGAGGGACTTCAGCTCCCAGAATCCCAGGAGCTACTGGCCAACATGGGACTATTGGCCAACATGGTTGAGGCTTCTGGGAGCTGAAGTCCCTCGGCCCTTAAAGGGGAAAGGTTGCCTACCCCTGCTCCACACTATTCCTAAAGAATCAGATTGCCAGATTCCCTAGCCATGAAAAACACCTGGGAACAGAGTGTCTACAGAGATTATCACACATGTAAAAGACGGAACGTTCCCGTCCTTCTGGCACAATCATGCGAAGATTATCACATGACGTCTGTCATTATCCTGATCGCAGTAAGATTTTCAGACGACGTCGCGCTTATCTCATACTTCTCCCATCAGTGAAGTGGCATGGCTGCATCACCATGTATTAATGGAAACTCTCATTAATAATGATGGGGCCACTGACGGGAGAAGGACAGGATAAGCGCAGACACAATAAGGGTGGGAGTGATCCCTTCTTACCCTGTGTGATAATCTCCTACGTCTGTGCATGTGGCAAGGGACTGTTTTAGGCAGGAGAATCAAATATTTTGTTATGTTCAGTAACTGATTGTCAGTTCCATGATGTTTTTAAATGCAACTCGTACTTGTATCTTTGCAACTTCTTAAACTAATGACTTGGCAGAGGTACTCCAAGAAATGATATTTTAAGGCCTTATGTAATCCTTCTTCCTTTAAAGTAGAACTTTCTTTCTACACCACTCTCTTGGTATTTTTCCATTTGGTACACAGGAAGTTTTTCTTCAGATAAAGGGAATTTACTTCTCCATACTCATCCCCATGGGGCAAAGTGGGAAGAGGACAAGTGGGCAGTGAATAGTTCCTGTTTGACTAGCTCTCACTTTTTTCCCCAAGAGCTCAGGGAAGAAGAAAAAGACTACACTACTACTATCAAGAGGCAGGCAGAAGCACTCAGTTGCATTCTAGGATATGAGGAGGCAAGAGGTAGGTTTTTTCCCTCACTCACATCTGAAATACATCCTAATAGAGCAGCCTTGATTAACTTACTACTAGAAGACAGGTTTCCTACATGGAAGCTGCCTGTAGTTCTGATGGCCTTGAAAAGCCTCTGCTTTGAAAGATAATCCTTCAAGTTACTAACCTTTCACTGTTAGTGGTCATAAAAATGAGGTACCTTCAGGGCTTCTGAATGGAAGCTTTCTCAACTGATGCACAATTGTGTGTGTGCTCCATACAAACAAAATGATCCTGAGACCAGACACTCTGGGGCTCTGCAGATGGCGCAAAGCGCTGTCTTGGAGCAAGGGAAAGGGGAGGGGCAGCCACACACCGGGCACCCCAACCCCTTCCTAAGGACGTCATCAGAGCGAGGTGATGTCCTCCTGGCACAGCGTCCGGACACGCTGCACCGGAAGAGGCGCAAAAGAGCCGCATGGCGGCTCTTTGGGCGCCCTTTTCACCACCTGGGAAAGGAGCGCTATTTTGGTACTCCTTTCCCAGGCGCCAAAAGGGAGGATTGGGGCCGAAGCATGGGGCAGCACTGACTCCAATCCTCAGCTTCCCAGGGCAGCCCACGGCCACCCGTCTGCATCCCCCCTCTGTCTCTAAAGCCAGTTGTATTTTCCACTGGGCACAAAAGCTTTCTCTGTTCACCTTGTACTGAAAACCAGCTCACCCCATGGGCACTGCATTTTTACCAAAGAAATGCACAGTTCAGAAAGCCTTTATTTGTTTCCTTCTAGGAAAGGACACTTGTAAAGCAGCCTCATGAAACTTGATCAGCCTCTTCACCAATCAAGGTGGAAGGTCCTGATGAAGTAAATGCTAACCATAAAATGAAGTCCTTTCTAGTTGTTACTGCTCTTGTAAATCTCAAAGAGTATAAATTACCTCTGAAGCTTCAGAAGGAAATAGACATTTTCTTACAGTGAGTTCTGTCCTTTAATCTGCCTAGAGGGCATTCTACCTGTCTCTTCCCATGGGTTCATCCCACCTGAGAGGTTCTGATTAATTATAAAGCAACCTTCTGGAGGATGGGACCATCAACAGCTACTAATAAAGATGGCTGTGTATCATCTAGTTTCAGAGACTATATGCCTGTTGCTTGGGAGTGTGAGATGGAGTGTAAGAATGGAGCATGCAGTTGCATTCAGGTCTCATCCTTCAAAAGCTACTGATTGACCATTATATGAACAGAATTCTGGATAAGAAAGGTCTTTAGATTCCTCCAATACAAATGTTCTTAGATACATACTTGTTGGAAAAACCAGTTAAAGTTGTCAGAAATGTGCTTGGTTTGGCTCATGCCTTCATTCACATGCAACATTTTCAGGACAGTCAGGATGAATGTCATGATTTTTGACAGCTCAGTGTTAAAGTGGAAGAAAGCTGCCTTAAGTTTTCCAGTCTGGTTTGGGAGGTTGGGTTGACCCCTGCTTCTGGGAAAAAAACAGCCAAAGAACCTTATCAGGTTCTATAGGTGCCATTCTGCAGTGGATAAGTACTCTTTGGGAGGCTCACAGTGAAGAAATTTCTATTTTTAATATACCTGTGCAAAAGGGTCATGGCTGGATTGTCCTCAAAGCCTCTGTTCTTTTGAAAAAGAGCAAACAATTTTGCTCCATTCAGAGTACTCATTATTTTATAAATACCCTAGGATTTTCAGACTTTTTCCCCAAGTGAAAAACTCAAGCAGTTTTTATTAACAAGGTAGATGATCTATCTCTGGATCATTTTGGGTGCCCTTGTTTATACATTCTGCAGCTCAATGGTATATCTGCTTTATAAATCTGTGCAGAGGTCAAGACCAAGCATGATTCCTGCTGATTTCACAATATGATACTTGAATGAACCATTTTCCTTTGCTTTTTGTGTGCATTTTTACAGCACTGTGCTCCAGTTTTAAAACATTATTTTAAAATGTGCATCAGCTGGTGAATTTCAGCGGCCTTTCTTTGTTCTCTCTTAGAACTCTGGAATAAATGCATGCACACACATTTCAACAACATATTTTAGGGAGCTGAGAATCAGGCAACAAAGAATAGCCTGGACATTTATTTAGCTCAACTTAATTGAGTTTCTGCAAGGCTGGCCAAGGAATTGTTCAAGTCCTTCTCAGCTAATTTGGTTCTCTCAGGCTGTCAGCCTGATTCCCTGACTCATCATTTCTGTTGAGCAGAGACACCCTAGGGAACCAGGTGACATATAAAGGAGAACAGAAGAAACTGCTGAGAAGCCGCAAGGGGGCAAAGGCTGGCAGGAAAAATTTGCAAATCATTTTGCCACACCTGAAAACAGGTGCCATTGTTACTCAGTTAAACTGTGAGGTGGACCAGCCTGCCTTTTCCCTTGAATAAATGCTCTGCTGGAAGCCCCCTGCTGTTCATGGTGACAGCTGGAACTCAACTATGGATCCATCTGATAATGTTTCCATCTATCTACATTTAATCACTTTACTAATCAAAATATCATGGAGGACTTTATCAAATGCTTTGCTGAAATCCAGATAAACAACATCTACAGCATTCCCACCATCTATGGAACTAGTGACCCACTTAAAAAAAAATAATTTGGCACAATCATTCATTTGCTTGAATTCTACCTGAAAACCCCTTTTTATTGCTCCTTGCTTGCTGACCAGTCTCAGCTCATTCTGAGATTTAGTTTTCCTAACAGAGAGGAAGTAGAACAATGTATTTAGATTTTAAATTGGAATATTTTACCCACTCTAACAAAAAATGAATTTTGTCTTCTACAAGCACATAGCCAAATGGGCATAGCCGGTACTTTGTGAAATCTTTCCTCTACTATTGAAACAACATTTAGTTAAGTAAACCCATAATTGGTAAGGGGATGGGTGATTTGAAGCACTGAGAGTAAAAGTGAATACATTATTCATTGTGTCAGATTATTATGTTGCTTTTAGAACAGCAAAAATTATTAAGTCTGCTATAAAAGTGAGGCTGGAGACCTTGACAAATTGCTTATTTTAATGAAAATTTGCCAGATACTATCTGGTTCTAGATTTGTAATGTATAATCTGTATTAGTTATTAACTGTTCTTAGCTTCAGTGAGGAGTTATGTTACAATTGTATTGTCTACTATAATTAATGGAGTTTTTTATAATTTTAATATTTGCTGTTTTTTTAGCCTTTCTGTATTGTTATTCTGATCTAGTTTATTGATTTTTAAAAAAATATAAATTAACACTGTCATTTTTGTGCTGTCTGCAAAAGCCTAGCTCTATTATTATTATTATTATTATTATTATTATTATTAAATATAACACAGCCTAAAATCCCAGAACTCACCCGCCCCTTAAAAAAGTATTAAACAATTTATAGATTAAAACATGTTTAAAATAATCTCAAAAAAACAAACAATAACAGACAGTAACAGCAACTACAGCAGAAACTGCGAAGGAGAAGATGGGCTAACTCCTGAGGCCGGGAAATCTAGTCAGGAAAGGCCTGCTGGAAGAGAACCATTTTAACAGCTTTTTAAAAGCTGCTTAAAGGCGTAATCTGACGGATCTCGTCTAGCAGGCTGTTCCATAATCTGAGAGCGGTTGCTGAGAAGGCCCTCTGGGAGGTTTCAGACAGCCTTGTTTTAATCAGCTGCAGCAAATTACTCCCAGAGGACTAAAGTGCGCGGGGTGGATTGTATGGGAGGAGGCGGCCCCGAAGATTGGTTGGACCCAAGCCATTTAGGGATTTAAAAGTAATAACCAACACCTTATACTGGGCCCGGAAACTAATAGGCAGCCATTGAAGAGACTTTAATACAGGTGTTATATGGTCTCTCCTAGATGTACCCGAGACCAACCATGTTCTGTACTAATTGGAGTTTCTGGACCAAGCATGAGGGTAGCCCCATGTAGAGCGCATTACAGAAATCAAGACGAGAGATTACCAGTGCGTGCACCAGTTTCGAGGTCCCTTACTTCCAGGAAAGGGTGCAGCTGGCATATCAGCCGAAGCTGATAACAGGCACTCCTGACCGTCGCATTTACCTGATTAGTCATCTGGAGTAAAGGATCTAGAAGCACCCCCAGGATACGAACACAGTCCTTCATGAAGAGTGTGACCCCATCCAGGACTGGAGGTTGTATCCCAATACCTGGTTTCGGGGCTGCTACTGTGAGTACCTCCGTTTTATCTGGATTTAGTCTCAATCTGTTTTTCCTCATCCAGTCCATTACTGCCTTAAGACAGTCATTGAGAGGAGAGACGCCATCTGAAGCTGAAGCTGAAGACCGAGACATGGAGAAATATATCTGGGTGTCATCAGCATACTGTTAACACCCCACCCCATGTCTCTGAATGACCTCTCCCAGCAGCTTCATATATATGTTAAACAGCATCGGACAGGATGGCGCCTTGAGGTACGCCACAATTAAGCTCTTTTTTTGCAGAGCGACTGCCCCCGAGCAACACCCTCTGGAATCTGCCTGAGAGGAAGGAACGGAAACCACTGCAACGCAGTGCCTCCGATTCCTAACCTTCTCAGGTGATCCAAGAGGATGTTATGATCGATTGTGTCGAAAGCCACTGAGAGGTCTAGGAGCACCAGCAGGGTCACACTACCCCTGTTGCTGCCCAGACGAAGGTCATCAGCTAAGGCAACCATGGCAGTCTCAACTCCAAGTCCTGTCCCAAAGCCAGTTTGAAATGGATCTAGATAATCGGTTTCTTCCAAGAAGCTTGGAGTTGAAGAGCAACCGCCCTCTTGATCACCGCTCAAAAAATGTAGTAAAAAGACTGGCCTATAGTTATGCATATCCAGCGGGTCCTGGGAAGGTTTTTTTCAGAAGTGGCCTAACCTCTGCTTTCTTCAAACAAGGTGGAACATGACCTTCCCACAGGGATGCATGTGGGAACATCCTCAATGCATCCCCCCCGGATGGCCAGCCATGATGGGCAAGGATCGAGAGGGCAAGTTGTTTTCCTCACTCTACCAAGGAGTTGTCCATGTCATCGGTATTCACAGATTAAAACTGATCCAATATAATATCATTAATGGAGTTGCTGGACACCTCGTCTACTGATTCTGTTACAACACTGGCGTCCAAGTCGGCTCTTATCTGAGAGATTTTATCTGCAAAGAAGGTGTTAAACGCGTCACAGCAGGCCACTGTCGGGTTATGTAGTGGGTTCTGCACAGGTGGGACCTATGTCAGCTCCCCTACCACCCTAAACAGTTCTGCTGGATGAGACTCTGCAGACACAATACTTGCAGAGCAGAAAGATCTCTGCGCTGCATGTATTGCCTCTCGATAGGACCAAAGAAAGTTCCTATGCCGAGTCTTGTCAGATAAGATTTGAATTCTCCACCAGATGCGTTCCAGTCACTGTCCAACCGCTTCATCTTCCTAAGCTCTTCCGTATACCATGGCTTACGATTAGAAGTGAGCTGGAAAGGATGCTTGGGAGCGATTGTGTCTATAGCCTTGGCGAGATCGGTGTTCCAGGTATTGACCAAAGCTTCAACAGAATCACCGGCATTGCCAATCATTAGACTCTCTAAGGCTTTCTGGAATTCAATTGGTTCCATCAGCCGTCGAGGGCGGACCAATCTAATAGGTCCACCACCCCCAGCAGGGTGGACAATGGTTCTTAGTTCACTCTTGACTAGGAAATGATCTGTCCATGATAATGTGGTAGTTTTAGTAACCTCCGCCCACGGATATTCCTGTTCCATACTAAACACCACATCGAGGGTATGACCTGCACAATGAGTGGGCCTGACAACAATTGGGATGGGCCCATGTTTGTCATGGATTCCATGAACTCCCAAGCCGCACCTGTAAGATTTGACAAACTGGTCTCGAGTGGGATGTTGAAGTCGCCCAAAACAAAGTCTAGGTGACTCCAGCAGCAACTCCGAGACCAGCTGTGTCAGCTCCGTTAGGGAGTCTGCTAGACAACGGGGTGGTTGGTATACTAGCAGAATCCCCAAACTATCCGTGGTCCTCAAGCTTAGGTACATACACTCGAAGTGGGCTGTGTTCTGGACAGGTATCCTGGTCAAGGTCAAGTTGTTCTTGTGAACCAGAGCCACTCTGCTTCCCGCCCCCCCCCCCCCCCGCCCACATCCCCTTACCTTCTCACTAACAGAGTACCCAGCTGGGAGGGTCTGTGCCCAAGTTGTAGCTCTATCCTCTCCCAGCCAAGTCTCCATAAAGCAAGCCATTTGAAATAGGAAATTATCTCCAAGTATCATCAGGAATTTTATGGGCAGCTGAGTTAGTCTCCCAGTAGATATCAGGTTAATTGAAGTCGTCCCCCCGCCCTCAACTACTAATTCCTGCATCTTTGAGATTTCTGAGATTTGTGTCTGAAAATCCTCCTCCTCCACCTATTCTTGGTTTCATGGCCTGGAGCAGGCTCCTACCACAATGCTTCTTTTATTTATTTCTCCATTTATTTTAATCCAAATGCTCCCAACTGGTCCACTCTGATCATGGATTTCTGTACAACTGAATCTATATTTTACATTTAACACTACTCCCCTCCTTTTTTTTGCTACAGCTATTCTTTTTGAACAGGTTATCCTTCAATTGTTTAGAGTCATCCTATCAAGTCTCTCTTATATCTAAAAAGTCATATTTACCTTCTTCTACTAGGACTAGTCCTCTGTCTAAGAAGTTAAGACCATGGTCCCAGAAGCCAAATCACTCCCATCTACACCCTCTATGTAGCTAGCTATTCACTTTCATTATCTTCCTGTCCCTGTGTAGTCCTCTATCCCTCACTGGCAGAATTGGTGAGAATACCACTGTGCCTTAAAACCCTTCAACTTCCTGTCCAAAGGAAAAGAAGTCAATGTAATACCCATCCAGGATCTGCTCCCTTTTCTTATGAACAAGATGGATACTCAGAGAGACCTCATTTTCCTCAAATGTTGAGGGCAAACAGTTCAGTTTTTCCCTGGGTTGCTCAAATCATCTGTTGGCCTGAATCTAACTAATTCTGCCAATCTACCTTCTCAAAGCCCAAGCAGTTAAACCTGGGACATTCATTGCCATGTATGTTTGGGGAGAAGTGTATGTGTGTGACTGTTACCCCCAGTTTAAAGGACCTTGGATTTAGACAACCAGGGTGATGCCCAGCTCAGAGGAGGGCTGGGCTTGTCTCCCTCAAAGGGGTCAGAAGAACTACTCTCTGGCTTTTGTTCATGTGAAATCTTACTTCTTTCATTTCATGTTCTGATTAGATGAGTTCCTATCAAATGGCAAAGGATGTCCAGTTCTTCAACCTGTGCTCATGCTAAGCCAAGGTTCTTAGCTGTAACAAAGTTGTATCCCTTTTGTTCTAACAACATGTCCAGTGCCATGTGGTGCCCTGCCCTCATTATAATGCCATGATCATTTGGGGCGGGGGGAATCTTTCTCTCCAACTTCAGCATAGTCAGATGAGCTCTGATAAACCTGGCACTGCTGGGATTGGGAAGCTGTACTGATAAGGGCATGCACAATGCCTGCCAATCAGGTAATAAGACACTATGTGCTTGTGACTCCTTGCTAAAGGTTTTTAAAAGTCATTTGTGTCTGTCATTGCAGGTTGCTGTTTGGCAGGGGAGGTTCTTTCATCTCTGGACTGAAGGTAGATCTGGCTTGTTGAAACTGAAGAATGTGTGGGAAGTTTTAAGCAATGCAACAGAATTGTGTATCAAGCCCTTCAGTGCCTGCTGAGCATTATACTATGCTATCTTCTTGGT
The DNA here is from genome assembly GCA_026167975.1 of Phrynosoma blainvillii. NCBI lineage: Eukaryota > Metazoa > Chordata > Lepidosauria > Squamata > Phrynosomatidae > Phrynosoma > Phrynosoma blainvillii. The sequence continues at coordinate 13,379,359 of JANUYF010000004.1, read as the reverse complement.
GTTTGATAATGGCTCCTAGGAATGTGAAATATTTTTCCACTTTATTTTGTGCATATAAAAATAAATTTGCTTTATCACACACTATTAGCCACAGTTTTTTTTCTTTTTTAACTTGAAAAGAACTATAAAGATTAGAATAATGTCAGCACCCAAAAGATTTTAAAAGAAACTGCAAAAGAAGTAATTTGGCAATTAACTTCAGAATCTTTCTTAGTGTGCTCAAACAGATGAAAACCAAAAAAATATAGTAAAGGCTCGTGAAATGCATCATACTTCTGTCTACAAACATGCAAGTTATTCAAATGCGTTTTTATGTGTAAATAAAACTTAAGTAGTGAAGTCAACAAAAACATACAAACATACATCCTTACCATTTCACTATTATCTGCAATCCCTTTTTTCACAGTCCAGCGAAGTCCAATAAATCAAGCATCTTTGCAATCTCACTGCCTCCCTGAGTTATCAGATGCCTACCTCATTACAGAAGGATGCTCAGAAATGCAGAGGAAAGTGCTGGTTGATTTTCTCAGAAATACTACCTCAAGGACAATTTAAACAGCCATTTTTACTGGAATGTGACAACCTATCCTTGGAACAAGCATAGTACCTTCAAATAAAGTGCCTGTTTGAGTGAGCCAGGACGCATATGCACTGCACAGGCAGACAAGTGTGCCAGGGACCAATTTTTACTTCATGTCACCTTGCTAGGTTGCATGAATGGGTTTGTGTTGCTTCAGAAAGTGATGAGCTGTCACTTCCAGGTTTGGTTGAAAATCAGCTGTGTTGGAGGGCTTTGGAAATGATGGAGAACACGCCTACACAAACTGCTGGTTTTTCTCAGTGATTTGGGCATTTTCTGTGTGAATTTTCGCACATTTTTTTTTTAAATTTGGAGGGCCCCACAGCTTTAGAGGGGCTGCAAATGTGGGGCTATGGGGCACATGCAGCCTGTTGCCTATACTTTCCCCCACCTCTGTGGTATACTAAATATCTAAAAATAAAAAAAATATTTCAGTTCTCTCATATGAGAAACTGCTAGTGTGTGCGTGCACCTGTCTCAAAGTCCCCTGCATGGAAAGTGCCAACACATGAGGATATCTCTCAAATATTGACATTTGAGCATCTTTCTTCCTTCTAGAACCTGCTAAAATAGCTAAACAAAGAAAAGCTCTCCCCCTTCTCCTCTGGTTTGGAAATGGGGAGGAGAGCAGTCTAATTAAGTTTATGGCTCAAATCCTTCTGATTACCTTCTGGCAAATAATGGTATACAGTGGAAAGAATGTGACATGAAGAAAATTTCAAGACAAGCAACACTTCCATCCCCAACCCCACTCAAATTTGCTGCAGTTTTGCATATTGTTGTTTGAATAAGTTCTCAGTCACCACTATGAAAGCATAAATGGCTTATGAGAAGTACTGTATTTCAACATCATATACTGAAAGCATTCTCCCCACTCCAAACCTTGATATGCACAAGTCACCAACTCAATTATGCTCAACTTTGGGCTCATCATTCTTGCACGTTCCTGGTTCCAGAAGCAAATATAGCTCAAGGTGGTGCTGCAAGACCACTCTACTAATGAGCTGCCTAGCTGAAGGGAGATTGTCTCAATTTATTATTCCAAAGCTCTGAAAATATTAATATTTACTCACAGAAAACTCAGCCCAAATCGGTTCAAACAGATTACAAACACAGATATACACATGCACCATGGCACATGAAATTAAAAGGGTTTTCATTTTTACCTGCTTCACAACAGTCACGGTTCCTGGAGCCATGGCAACCACGGAGGCAACAGCAGCTGCATCATGGGGTTCTGAACCCAGTTCTATGATTTGCTGTAGGATATTTACAGCTGTGGGGTCAAGTCGGCCACCTTATAAGAAAGGATGACAAATAAGACCAGCATTAAGACAACACTAATGCTCAAAATTTCATTCTGTTCACGTTCAGCTCCTTTGCTCTCAGCTTGCCTTTGCACATTCCACCAAGTCCACTGCAAAGTCAACTCACCTCTCTCCTCATTCAAATCTTTTACCAAAACTTTCTCCCTCCTCATTCCCATCTCAATTTTCTCCTTGCTTAATTTTGCCTCCTCAGAGGCCTCATTCCCACTTACATTTAAACCAGTTTGCGATTCGCCTTCGCTCTGTGTCAGTGAATTGGCTCCAAAAGATCCGTTGTTCCCACTATGAAAGCGGATCTTTTCATTATTCCCTTGTAATTGCTTCTTTTTTGGCACGATTGTTGTTCCCACTAGTTTGTGCCCCTTCAAAATGCATGTCAATCATCTGCTTGTCATCAGTGATGCAAGCGGCAATGATGGGGCTATTCCTCAATTTTTGCAAGCCATCAGCCATGGGGAAAGTTGTGGGGAAGAGAGGAAAATCAGGTGTTTGTGTCCTCTTTTTGCAAGCCATCAGCCTTGGGAAAAGTGGAGAAGGGAAGAAAATCGGGGGTCTGTGTCCTTTTTGCAAGCCATCAGCCTTGGGAAAGTGGAGAAGGGAAGAAAATTGGGGGTCTGTGTCCTTTTTGCAAGCCATCAGCCTTGGGGAAGGTGGGGAAGGGAAGAAAATTAGGGGGTCTGTGTCCTTTTTGCAAGCCATCAGCCTTGGGAAAAGTGCAAAAGGGAAGAAAATCAGGAGTCTGTGTCCTCTTTTTGGCAAGCCATCAGCCTTGGGAAAAATGGAGTAGGGAGGAAAATCAGGGGTCTGTGTCCTCTTTTTTTGCAAGCCATCAGCCCTGGGGAAAGTGGAGAAGGGAGGAAAATTGGGGGTCTGTGTTCTTTTTGAGCCTTAGGGAAAGTGGGGAAGGGAGGAAAATCAGGGGTCAGTGTCCTTTTTGCAAGCCATCAGCCTTGGGGAAAGTTGTGGGGAAGGGAGGAAAATCGCCCATATGTCACACTGCAAAGCAAAGGTAGCACTGCGGGGGAGGGGGAATGGCTGATTTCCCAAAAACTGAGTTGGGATGGTAAACTCCCCTCTGCCATTAGTCCCTCCTCTCCAGAATGATGCGATTCAGATCCATCGTTCCCACTTGTTGAACACACTTCTGAGTAGGTTCTTTTTAAAAGAACCACCAGGAAACTACTGTCAGAAAAGACCCTTTTTTTTTGGGGGGGGGGGGCGTTTGCCTCGCTTCATCACAACTGAAACCGAGCTCAATAGGATCTAAACCTGTTTCAAGTGAGGACGAGGCACATATAATCCGATCAGCAATTCGAGTTAAATCATAGTGGGAACAAGGCCCTTATATTACTGTCTGTCTCTTGTTGTTCTTCAATCCCGAATGGGTTGCTCAGAACTAAATCCTGATGGATAACTAAGGCTTAATTTCAGAAAATGGTTTTAGGAATCAGTATGTGAATGTAATAGCCAGTCTTGTGAGACCTTAAAGAACAAAACATGTATTGTGGTATACACTTTTGGGCATCATATGCCTGGTGCGTGATGCTTGGTGCCATCTGGATTGTAAGCTCTAAGCATGGGCCAGTTTGCTTAACACAGTACCTAGTAGATGGGTGCTAAACAAATTTTAAAAACTATTAACAGTAAATTTGCAAGAATCAAGTTATGGGTCTATTCTGTGAACCATTGTTTAGAACAGCCACTGCTTGTATTTCTTCTTTAACACTGGATGAAAAAACAAACTATAAGATCGAATGGTCAAATCCTTTTGAGAAAAAGTCCACTTCATCTTCAAAAAGTTGCATTTTAAGAACAACTGCTATCTGAAAGGCAGCACTGTCCATACTTTCAGCACCTTCATATCATTAGAAGCTTAAACAGAATAGATAAGTAGCTTCTCTTTCAATATCTTGGGGGAACTCTTTGGAAGGAATTGAGAAACTGTCCAATAGTTACAGTGATTCATGACTAGAGAGAATTACCTATGTGGTTAACATGGGAATTATGACCCTTGGTGTACTCGCTGCCCTGTTTATCTTTACTAACATAATGGCATAGCTAAATCTCATTTGCTACAAAGCATTGCTACATCCATCCTAGTAAATGATCAAATAGTCACTGAAGAGGCAGCAAAAGGAGAAAACAGTAACTGCAAATAGCCACAAGCAAACAAACAAACAAAAAAAATATTAAAGACCCCCATCCCTCACAGGAGGATGGGAGAGCGTCTTCGTGTCATCACTAATTTTGAGAACAAAATCAAACTTGTTGACTATTAGGCCTAGCACTAAGATGTAGTAAATTTTACAATCTTTACATAATGGTGCAATCAATGGCTATGGGATCCAACAAGCCACATGTGTGCCTGGACCCCTCCAGCCTGCTGAAGGAGTTAACACTGATTTATGACAGTGTAAAGAAAAAGCAAGAAAAGAAATTCAAATGACTTGCACCTCTTGATAGCATACTTCTGTGTAAAAAATAAATTTGCACAAGAGCGATGCAAATGCTATTTCTACAGTGGCAGACCAGAGAAGCAAAACAAGGACAACACACATTTTCTGACCCCACCCCCATGAAACAAACCTTGTACTTATTTACAGCAGTAATCCAATTTCTTGCTGAAGAGACCATGCGTGCCTCCCACCTTTGTCATGTTCCTTTTCGACAAAACATCAGAAGTGGCAATGCTAGTGGGTATTCTGTAGCAGCTTCTTTAAAATGCCTGAAGCCATTCAAGGTTTCAGGAAGAAGCTGTGTTGCTGAAACCAGGTATGTTTTTCAAAAGTGCTCCAAACTTGGCAAGTGTAATGTGGAATGAGCTGCCTCATCTCTGTTGCAGCCACTTTTGTTATCATGACATAAAGCTGGGGTAGCACTGTAAGAAGTCACAGTTCAAATACTGTTTCAGCCATAACTCTCACTGGTGGTCACAGGTTAGCTTCTCTCTCTCTCTCTCTCTTTTTCTTTCTCTCTTTCTTTCCCTCTCAATCTCCAATGCCTACCTGTCATACCATAAAGGTATTGTGAAGATTGCTACAATACTATACAGTTATTGTATGGTACGGGGAGGATATAAACAAATAAAATTTCCTTCCTTCTAACACCCAGGAGGCCCACTTCTATACAAGGCAGACTACAACTCCAAAAAATTTCTGAGAATTGCCCCTAAAGAAGGCCAACTGGTGATAAGGCTGAAATGCATTGGGCCTTTTAAGAAATACAAGTTTTTGACCATTGCACAGCACATGGGACTTTGTCTCCGTACAATTCTTTATTGTTGTTTGTTATTGTTGCTGCGTGCCTTCATGGCGACCCCATTATAGGGCTTTCTTGGCAAGATTTGTTCAGAGGAGGTTTGTTATTGCCTTCCCCTGAGGCTGAGAACATATGAATTACCCAAGGTCACCCAGTGGGTTTCATGGCCAAGTGGGGAATCAAAGCCTGGTCTCCAGAATCCTAGTCCAACTCCCAAACCACACTGGCTCTTGATAGCTTTCCTTTTTCCCAGTCTGAGACGCCAAGCAGTTTATAACAGAGTTAATAGATATAAAGGACATCATACAAAAGTTTAAAATATAATTCAACTATCAGTAAAAACTAAGAGCAGTTAAAAGCAAACCATTACAAAGAACAAGTATAAAAAGCATAGCACATGAAAAGCTCTTTCCCCACAAGCCCTCAGCCCTCAAAGACCTGCTGAAACAAAAAGGTCTTCATCAGCCTGTGAAAGTATGGAAGGGGGAGTCTAAGCTCTTTAAGAAGGGATTCTCAGTCTAACCTCTCTTGGAAGGGAGAGTCTGGGAGCAGACACCAAGAAGGCCCTCTCCTGTGTTCCCACCAGATGTTCCTGTGAAGGTGTTGGGATAGAGACAATGGTCTCCTCAAGCAGATCACAAAACATAGGGAAGGTCATTCAAATAATGTGTTCCTGAGCTATTTAGGGGTTTTGTAGGTCATAACCAGCTCTTTGAATTGTGCCGAGAAACAGACTGGAAACCAATGCAGCTGTTGCAACAAGGGAGCTCTGTGCTCCCTGTAGGTGTTGTAAGGATCATGTGGTTAATAAATGAGGCTCACTTTGAACATTTAATATTTCTAAACTATATTGCAATGTACTTTTTTCTCCATACAGATAACAGTTTACCATTTTCTGAGGTATATCGTAGATCTTGTAGAGCAGCCACAGCAGTCTGAGCTCCTTGCATATCTTCAGCTTCTGTAATATGGAGATACGATGAGGTTTCTTCATCAGAAATCTCTGTTGTTTGCTGCAAAATATGCCAGATGCCAGTGACCAGTGAACAAAGGTAATCAGCAGATACATCACAAGAATGCCAAAATTTTGATTGACTGACTAATTGATTGAAAAGCATGTATAGGGTTCCTTTTAAGTCACAGCTTCCACAAAGCTGCATATAACTACTGAATAGTGCACATCTTTGAAGGATAAAACCAAGAGAATAGAGTATTGCAAAATGGCACAGATTTAAAACTTGGCAGTACAAAATGCTGTATGCCTTCAAGTCCTTTCCAGCTTAAGGTGACCATAAGGTGAATCTATTAGAGGGTTCACTTGGAAAGATTTATTCAAAGGGGATTTGCCATTGCCCTCCTCTGAGGCACAGAGAGTATAACTTGCCCTAGGTCACGCAGTCTGTTTCTAAGACTGAGTGGGGATCCAAAATTGTATCTCTCAGAGTTCTTGTTTGACACTTGAACACTACACCATGTTGGCCCATTTTGGAATATACCAAAAAGGACTATGTAGAATTTTCTAGGAAGGGAATTCTACCATAATGGGGTCACCACTGAAGAAGACCTATATTTTATACTCACCAACCTATTTGATCTTACATGGGACATATGAGGAGGATGAAGGCAATCTTTTAGGAGAACTTTAGATGACAACAAAACTAGAAACCAAGCGCTACATTACACTCAATTCATGTTTAATTTTGAACACTTCAAGAGCTGTAATTCAAACTTTCAAGTTGGCACTAATCACTTGTGACTTCTAATTGATTTATCTTTTAGTCTTCTAATATCCTTTCATATTTTATGTCAATTACCTTCACAGAAGTTCAGACTTCATAATTCCTCAAACTGAGTGTTCAATCCTTTGCACATTTTCCTAAGTGTAAGCTTAACTAAACACAGTAGGACTTTCATATGAGTAGATATGTATAGGACTGCACCATGTAAAATTGAACCATAACAAGTTTTCTCAGGCCATTCAGGTACCCAAGTACCCAAGTTCTATTTTGCAGACACTTCAGTACATTAACACAAGTTAAGGCAAGGATGAGTGTCATGGAATCTTCCAGTGCATCTCCTACCAGTTTTCACCATGGGTTATGCTGGTTGGAGTTATTTGGACCAGCAGTCCAACAACATATAGAGGGGCTGCATAATTCCCATTCTTAGGTGAAGCTAAACACAGATCATTCTACTCTTGTTCTCACTCTAGCAGGCCACACAAACAAAACACCAAGGTCCACTTTTGAGGCTCTAGTCTAAAATCTGCCTTGGAGATAATTCCTAAGGATGCAGATGCCTAAAATCTGAACTGACATACTATAGTGGCATGCAACAGAGTAGGCAAACTGGAATAGGTTTTGGCCGTACTGGATTCGATGTAGCTAACTCAGCAGGGATGCTCTACATAAAGTGTTTTCAAGTGTCTACAGCAGGCCTAAATTAATATTTAATGGATTTCTAGCTTGCATTTTAGAGTATGTAGCATACACTGCACAGCCTTCCAAGATATGTTACCAAAAATAAAATAAAATAAAATAAATACATTGCAAAGTACCAGCATAAGTTATAGCACTTTTCAAACACTACCATTACAGTGACAAATATGAAAGGAGACAGGAGTTTGTTTATTTTTTAGGTCTTCCAATATTTTCCTAAAATCAGACATAGTGTTAGCCATGAACATTTCCTGAGATTGCACTAAAAATAGGAGTCATATTTCAAAATGCTGAAAGATTATGTTTAATACTGAAAAAAAAATCTAACATGTTTTTGGCATGTACACATTTTAAAGCTGTTTTTCAGGGGGTTAAATAAAAGTCTGCAGAAATGACATCAGAGTCCTTTTGATCAAAAAGTTCTGCACAGTTTTGCTCTAAGGGGTTTATGGAGTCTACTGGATGCTCTCTGCTTTACTCTATTATTTGAAAGATTCTATCACAGTGCAATGCTTCTATAGTCACCAACAAAACACCATTCCCTAGTGGATCAGAAATCAAAACCTTCGATGCTAATAAGTAGGGTCGTTGGGTACACAGAGGTGTAACAATCCTCGAAATTTCCTGTCCCCAACAATTTACGCACTAAAAGCCATTTGGCTTTCAAAGGGCTCGGAAGCAGACAGGTAACCAGTGTAGGCAGTGAACAATAAGTGTAATGTGATTCAAGGACCCATTTAATCTCTTGTCACTACATTGTTAATAAGTGGGAAGTTTCTCAACCATCTTTAAGGACAGCCCTATGTAGTCTTCAATAAAATAACACAGCTGGATGCAATTAGTATGCCACTGAGATGAAAAAGGCCTTATTTAGATAAGGTTGTAGATGACAAACTATCTGAGGCTGGTAAATGACACTTGTAGGCCATTTGATGATATCTGGTTTTCAGCACAACTGCCAAGGCCAGGAGTATGCTGCAGCTCTGTACTTGGCTCTCTAGCTAGAATGCAACCTTATCTAGGATAAGGTGTCAACCATCACCCATAACTCCATATTTTCTGATCCATAGCACATCTGTCTTCAGTATATTAACTTGGGTGGACAGAGAAAAGGCAGATCATATGTATGGGCTTGTATGATAGCATTCTATTAATTACATGTTTATTTCCTTTGTTTTGTCAACAACAATATACATCTTATTCAGTAAATGAAAATGAATATCTATAACAGAAAATTACAATGAAATAAATGCTTAAGGGTTATGACATTTTCACTGGACAGTTTACCTTCACCTAGAAAGAAAGAATACAGAGAATACAGTTTTTCACTATTTAGGACAGGTTATATTATATTTTTTTCAATGCACTCCTCCATCACACCACTTTAGAAAGGCACAAGCTTTTAGGGACAGCTGTCATAACTTGAATTTACCTCCCACTTCATTTCCCCATCACGTTCCACTAATCTGAGTCCATGTTTATTTTTCAGGTGTCTGTTGCACTCCCATTTTGTTCCATACACAAAGTTGCATACTGGGCACTTGATACCACCTGCAAAAAAATTAAAACAAAGAAAGAAAGAAAGAAGGAAAGAAAAGAAAAGAAGAAAAAAACACATAGATTTTGCATTGGTAGGGTGTCAGAATCCTCACATTGATATTAAATGAAAATATAAGCTTGCCACATCACACTGTTTTTTTAAAAATCAAGTTTAATAACTCTGTCCTCTGTGTTTAAGAAGTGTTGAAGACTTTACACCTACTGCACTTCTCAAGCACCTTCTTTTCCATGAATCCTCTCCTATCCATTTTAGCTGTGTACCACTGGTGACAGTGTCTGAAATTCTATTTTTATCCTGACTAGAGTAAATACAATAAACCTATTAGATTTATCCATGTGTTAACTCACCACTCAACAATTGATTGAATTGGTTTAGTCTTGTTTGTTGTTGTTAATTGCCTTTGAGTGGACCCCAATGTATGGACACCCCATGGAGGAGACATCTCCAAGATCCCCTATCCTCCACTGCTCTGCTTAGCTTCTGCACATACAACCCCATTACTTCCCTGATTGAGTCTAGCCACCTGGCATGAGATCTCCTTCTCTTTCTACTACCTTCTGCCTTTCCTAGCAATATTGTCTTTTCTAATGACCCATGCCTTGTTGTCATGTGGCTAAAGTATGACAGCCTCAGCTTCGTCATCTTGGCCTCTAGAGAGAGTTCAGGCTTGATCTGTTCTGGGACCCATTTGTTTATTTTTTTAGCCACAGTATCCCCAGCACTCTTGCACAGCACCACATCTGAAAAAGGTTTTCTTCCTATCTGCCTTCTTCACCTGAGCTCTCACATTGGTATGTGGTCATGGAGAATACAATGCCTTGGATGATTCTAACTTTAGGATTCAGTTGTATATCTTTGCACTTTAGGTTTACTCTAGATGGGACTAATGAACAGGATGCCAGCCAGTGATGTCTGGCACAATATTTTTCCCCAGGGTTTTTAGTTCCCTATCCTTTAATTTTTAATAAGTTAAGTAATGTAAAACAGTTTACAACAATTCTTCTTAAGTTATCTGTTTTGCGGACACACACTCCTGCAATATGCCAGGGACTGCTACTATATTTACGGCCATTGGCTACAGTTGTTCCATTCTTTCCTGGAAATTTGCCAAAGGATTTGAAACTGTGGAGATTCCCCACCACAGAAATCTAGATGTAGTGGGATTCTTCACTGTTTTGGAATTTGTCCGTGCAAAATTCAAACACACTAAAACATTGGGGGGGTGGGGGGTGGGGTTATGGGCTTCCTGCACATAAAATCATATTTTTGGCACAGAAATCATATTTTCTGTGGATTAAAGCCACACTGCTTGTTTTCAGAGAATAAGTCTCAAAATCAGAATAGTCCTCCAAAATGGCATGGCTTTCAAGGACTCTCTTCCAGGAGGAAGAAGCTGACTAAATAGTTCATTCTTGGCTGTGAAAAAGAAGTAACTTGCACCCTTGCTCCATACCCTAACTCCATATTTTCAGTGACTGTAAGCAAAATCTGGGCAAGCCTTCATACACTGAAGTCTATTCTGATGGCAAGCCATTCTAAAAAGTTACAACCAGGTGCTGAAGAATTTGTAACTGGTTCATCGATTTCCACAGCATAATAATGGCAAGTACAATATGTTCCCTTTATAATTGATTTAATCAACAAGGTGAATTTAATCAACAAGGATTTAATTTACTACCAAGATAGTAAAAATGACATGGAATTATTTTTTCTATGTTGTTTGGTAATGCTGAATTAACATTAGGCCATTTCACTCATTTATTAATCGTCAAGGGTTTTCTAAGATCCGCCTATTATTATCTTCATTGAGTCAAACATACAGGTTGTCTAACGCTAAACTGAAATTGCTTCTCCATTAAATACCTTAACATGCAACAGTGAATGACACTCAAAGTACCTTTGGCACAGAATGGGACAAAAATATCATCAGTTACAACATCAGAAATGAAATATTCATTCCATATCACCCTCTTAATAAAAACTCAATTAGAAGAAAGACCTTTCTATATTTCTTTTAAAATTAAAATTACTATAACTATAGCCCCCTGTTAATTAAAATGGTCACCTTCGTCATTCTGACTTTAATTAACAAACAACAAATGGAAGCATGCAATTGAGCTGCTAGCATAAAACTGTGTAGCAGTTAACTGACATCATAGTTAAAGAAAATTAATTTCGCTCCAATTCATTAAATACTCTGGCAGTATGGAGAAAAAAAGGTCACTGAATGACATTCTTTATCTGCTTTTGACACCAGTGGACATACGCAAGTTGTATTTGAATATCTCATACTTCTGAAATGCCAGCTGGGAAACTGTACTGTTGTCTTCTACCCACAAAAATGAATTGATTTAATTGTCCTTTGGAAATCACATTTAATTTTAATATCACTTTGGTGACAAGGGGTCATAAATGGAACAGAATTCCTGATCCCTATCTCTGGGAGAAACCAGATACCCTGAGAATCTGTATAGGAGTGAAGGCATGAACATGCACTTATTTTATAAGGCTGCCTTCCTACCACCAGCACTTCAAGTTGAACCTCCACACTGGTACTTAAGGTCCTCTCAAGTTTAGATTATAATTAGAAGATGGCAGAAGAAAAGCTGCCCACGTGAGAATTTACTGAAAAATAATACATGCACAAGTTATTCTCAAGAGTTAATGCACCAAAGCCGTAATCTACTCTTTACTAAGGAAAGTTTAAGTACGAGTATAACTCGTTTAAGTATAACTTGTATAGGTATGCTGCCTAAAGGACAGTGGGGTTTTTAACAACTTTGACCTTACTGTGCAGAAGTGCCTCAACATTACAGTTTCTATTTTGGTCACTAAATAACAAAAGCAGACAATAATAATGTCCACAGATGACTTGCATAATTTTAAAGTGGGTAACAAGGACAATGAAATACTCAGAATTTCCTACACCTTGGCTCAGTTGTTAAGCAAAACGGACACTAGTAAAAATAAATAAGAAAAAACCTTAAGACTTGGAAAGACACCATGTAAAGATATATCATTAAATACCAAAGACAGAATAATCCAGGCCATAATACTTCTTAAATTCCTATGTATGGGTGTGAAAACTGAATAGTGAAGAAAGTTGACAGGAAGAAAACCAAAGTATCTGAAATGTGGTACAAGAGAAGAGTTCTATGGATACTCTACGGATAAAAGACAAATAAATAGGTTCAAGAGCAAACCAAGCCTGCACTATCACTAGAAGAGAAGATGACTAAACAGGGGTTGTCATATTTTAGACATATCATGAGAAGACATGAGTCACTAGAAAAGACAATAATGATTGGTAAGGTAGAAGGCATCAGGGAGAGAGAAAGAGAGAGACCACATTGCAGGCAGATTGATTCAAATATGAAAGCCACAGCCCTAAGTTTGCAAGAGTTGAGCAGGATTGTTGATAACAGGATGACTTGGGAGGTCTTTCATACAGTTGCCAAGTCAACTTGACAGCAAATAACAATAGCAACAAATTCTGGCCACATATCTTCTTTTGGGTGGTAAAGAACAAGAGATTGAATTCTTTGGGGCAGCTTTTGGAGATGTCTGGGATGCCAAGCCTCAAGTTACTTTATCAACTTTATCTTTTAAATGTTCTGTTGCAGCTAAGTTGTCAACAGTAGTTAAAAGGGTGAATGCTGCATGCACCATTGCCTAGAATCTTCCCACTATTAATGCAAGAATTTGCTATAGCTGATGAACAGAGGATTCCTCCTAAGACACCAATGTTATACATGTGTGGCTTTTTCTTATTGTTCTGCTTCCATTTCAGATTGCTACTGCAAATTCTGACTGTTCATGCATCCAATAAATCTGGTTCTTGCTGATTCAGACTGTTGTTCTATCTAGTTTGCTGCAGTCTGTACTCACTTGAAAAGAGTGGCTGTCCAGGATTTCAGACACAACTAAGAATGAAACAGACGTGTTTCATTTAGTAAAGGATTCTCTCCAGCCAAGGTAACCTTGAAAGCCCACAAGTTGGACATGAGGCCTTCTCTTGTTGTTCACCAGCAACTGGTATTCAGAACATACTGCCTCTTTTCTTGATGGTAGTTATCTCAACATCATGAGTAAAAGCCAATGGATCTCTCTTAACCCTACCTGGAATGCCAGAGGTTGAATACGGAACAAAATGTGTGCTCTTTCACTGAGCCCTTTAAACATTCACATTGCAATAAATACATTACTCTTTTTTTCTTACTCAGGACTGAAAACAGACAAACGCCAGGATACGTCTTGTACTACCTTCACCTCTCATTCCTATCTTTGTGACAACTGAAGGAAAGACTCAGTGTAAATTTTGAATACTTTAGGCTTGTGTCGCCATTTGATCATGGTTTAGTGCTTCTGACAGACATAAATTCTTTGCCAAAAAATAAAAAATAAAGACGACGGATAATTTGGAAGTGCTTTTAGAATGTTATGGTTGAGAGAATTATGTTTTATTCATTATCTGGAGCTAGAGTGTTATTTTGGTACCCATTCTAGTGTAACAAAAAGGGGAGATTTTTAAATCCCAAGATGCTTCTTAAAGGGGGGAGGAGGGAGTTCTACTTTTTTTGTCACCCAACAAAGGGATAAAAAAGTTGGAAACTATAAAAGTAAGAAAGTCAGCTCTCCGCAACAGCTCAGCATTTTCAAATATAATGGAATCTAATTTGGTCTCCTTTATTTCTCCACATGCAGGACTTTTATGTGCCTGTGGACTTTTATGTGTCCTGAATCTTTAAATCCATTTCATATTTTACAAGCTACAGGATTGTGCTATCAGACTGCCAACTGCACAACAGCAAAATATCCTTTTGGGAGATGAAAAGAGCATCACACAGAACTCCTGTCTTTGCATCTGGGTATTATACTATTCTGCCAAACTCATTCCTGAGGGTCCAAAGAGAAATTATTCCCCATCTTTGTGACTGCAGGTTGCAATGACTGTCACAACATAGGATAATATAGTAGTCGGAATTAAAGCATGCGGTTTTGTTTTTTTAAAACAACAGCAACAAAACAAAACAAAAAACCCAACCCGAACCTCACACTTTGATGCGCTGCTCATTATTTGGAAGTATGCCAAGCTGATCTCAGTGGAAGTCACAGCTGAGAAAATGTGTGCAGGAATGAAGCACAAAATAAGCACCTCTCAGTGAAGCAGCATGAAAGGCATGCTACTGCAAAAGATGCGAAAAAAATGAGCATCAAAAAGATGTGTGTTAAATGGGTCTAGCACGGAGCCTTCTCGCCAAACTGCTTCAGCGATGCAGCTCAAATAATAATAATAATAATAATAATAATAATAAATTATTTTTACCCCGCCCCTCTGCAGAGCAATCGGGGTGGCTTACAACATTAAAATTTACATAAATACAATCCCCATCCCATCCCAACCAACCCAAAACCCACCCACGCCTAAAAAAGTATTACACAATATCACAGGTTAAAAGCACATTTAAAATAAATACATTAAGAGGGATCAACCCTCATTGTAACGAAGAATAGGGAGGGAGGGGGAGACTAACTCTTAGGCCGGGAGATCTAGTCAGGAAAGCCCTGCCAGAAGAGATCTGTCTTACCCGCTTTCTTGAAATTACTCAAAGTAGTAATTTGACAGATCTCGTCTGGCAGGCCGTTCCACAGTCTGGGAGTGGCAGTCGAGAAGGCCCTAGTTTTTATAGGCTGTAGCAAATTCCTCCCAGGGGACCTGAGTGCATGGGGTGGATTGTATGGAAGGAGGCGGTCCCGAAGATAGGATGGACCCAAGCCATTTAGGCCTTTAAAGGTGATAACCAACACCTTGTACTGAGCCCGAAAACTAATAGGCAGCCAGTGAAGAGACTTCAAGACAGGTGTTATGTGGTCTCTCCTTGATGCTCCCGAGACCAATCTGGCTGCCATGTTCTGTACTAATTGAAATTTCCGGACCAAGCACGAGGGTAGCCCCATGTAGAGTTCATTACAGAAATCAAGATGGGAGATTACCAGCGGGTGCACCACAGTTTCCAAGTCCCTTACTTCCAGGAAATGGTGCATCTGGCGTATCAGCCAAAGCTGATAACAGGCACTCCTGACTGTTGCATTTACCTGATTAGTCATCTGGAGTGACGGGTCCAGGAGCACCCTCAGACTGCGAACACAGTCCTTAGCGGAGAGTCCCATCTCCCATCTAGGACTGGAAGTTGTATCCCAGTACCTAGTTATGGGGCCATTACTGCAAGCACCTCTGTTTTTTTCTGGATTTAGTCTCAATCTGTTTTCCTCATCCAGTCCATTATTGCCTTAAGACAGTCATTGAGAGGAGAGATGCCATCAGAAGTCAAAGCTGATGACCGAGACATAGAGAAATATATCTGGGTGTCATCAGCGTACTGATAACACCACGCCCCATGTTTCCAAATGATTTCTCCCAGCGGCTTCATGTATATATTAAATAGCATTGGGGACAGGATGGCACTTTGAGGGACACCACAATTAAGCTCTTTTCTTGTAGAGCAACTGTCCCTGAGCCTTACCCTCTGAGATCTGCCCGAGAGGAAGGAATGGAACCCCTGCAATGCAGTGTCTCCAATTCCTAACTCTTCCAGGTGATCCAAAAGGATGGTATGATCTATTGTATCAAAAGCCACTGAGAGGTCCAATAGCACCAACAGGGTCATACTACCCCTGTCAATGCCCAGATGAAGGTCATCAGCTAAGGCAACCATGGCAGTCTCCACTCCAAATCCTGTCCTAAAGCCAGTTTGAAATGGATCTAGATAATCGGTTTCCTCCAAGACAGCTTGAAGTTGAAGAGCAACCATCCTCTCAATCACCTTGCTTAAAAAAGGTAGTAATGAGACTGGCCTGTGGCTATTCATATCCAGGGGGTCCAGGGAAGGGTTTTTCAGAAACGGCCTAATTGCCGCTTCCTTCAGACAAGGTGGAATATAGCCTTCCCTGAGGGATGCATCAACGATGTCCCTAAGGAACATCCTCAATGCATTCCCCCTCCCCCCCCAGACGGCCAGCCAAACAAATACAAACAAGGGTCATTTAAACCACTTCAAATTGGTTAGCAAACTGGTTTATAACATAGTGGGAATGAGGCCCAGGGGTTCACTCCCACATCAGATTGAAAAGTGACACAGAAAAAACCTGGTCATCTTCTCAGGTTAGGTAGTGAATGCCAAATTTGCAGAAAGCATCACATGCATTTTATCAAACTAAAGACTTGCAGCTATCCTCATTGCAGCAAGGCATGATTCCATCCTGCCTAAAAGAGGCTGTAGTGAGGTCACTGTTTTTTTTGGGGGGGACCCAATTAAAAAACTTTTTATTATTCTAATTTAATGTTTTATTTAAGAGGACTGTGTTCAGTGCTTTTATTTTTTTTGTATTCCAGATGATTATGTATTGTTTTAATGTATGGTGTGAGTTGCTTTGGATCCCATTAGGAGAGAAAAGTAGGATCTTAATAACATAAATAAGTGAGTAAACAAACTTGTTTCATGAAAATCAACCAGAGTTCTTTCCTAGTGAAGTCTTATTGTGGTTATTTATATTGCACCATTTCCTCAACCCTGGGAGTCAAGGCAGCTTATAAAAATTAAAACAGACAGAGGTAAATGTTAACATCATTAAATGTGTCCAAAATTTAAAATACCGGTATAATTAAACTATCAATAGAATCAAATGCAATATAAGTAGGGTAAACAATAAAAGCAACAAATATGGACCACACAGCACATTATTAAAAGCCCTTCTTTATAAACAGTCAGTTCCCAAAGGCCTGTTGAAACAATTAAATCCTTATCTTCTACTATCAGGAAAAAATGGAGGGTGCTAGTCTAGAATCTCTAAAGGAAGGAATTTCAGAGCCTGGGAGCAGCCACCAAGAAGGCCCTCTCTCTTGTTCACACCAAATGTACCTGTGAGGATGATGGGATCAAAAGAAGGGCCTCCTTTGTATTTATCAAAACTGAGGCAGGCTCAAATCGGACAATAGAATTCTTCAGCTATCCTGTAGCTGAGCCATGTAAGTTTGTTCAGGATTGCAGATATCAGAGTAAAACAAAGCTTCATAGACAGAGTTTAAAATGTAAAAAATCAGAAAGGCAAAAAACAAACTAACCAAAAAAAACCCATCCTTCAAACACACACACAACTGTCTTCTCTCAGCAGTGTTTTTGGCATTGTTCCATGAAGAAACAAACATATTGTGTAGCAATTTAAACCTACACGAATTTTTCCAAACAGATCCATAAGAGGTTGATTACACCTTCAGCTCTCACATTCATGTGGATTTTCAATTTCGACACAACATCTGCCTCAAGTTTTTCTCTCTTGAAAATTATGCTGAAGTTACTCCCCATGGAGGAAAAAGAAACCCCGTCATGATTTACCACTGAAAATGCACACCCCATTCCACTATCTTCTCTCCAAGAGAAATTTAATTGTCCTTTAATTCAAAGAAGTGTGTTAGTGTAATGCTTTTGAAACAGACAGGTTACCTTGTTGGAGAAGGGCTTCGGCAGGAAGTTCTCCAGAGCCTGCATTAACATATTCCTCATAGGGATGTTTCCTATTGTAATGTCTTTTCAGAGACCCTGATATATTGCAGGAGTAATGGCAGTGTGCACACCGGAAAGGCTAAAGAAAGGAAAAGGAAATCCATTACCCATAGGTACTACTTGTTTTTGAAATCCCATCTGTGGTACAATAACCAGAAATTCAGATTTCTGGCCTGGAAATATTTAATTTTAGAGCTAAACATGTAAAATTTCTAGGAAGTTGGAAGCTCCCCTCTCCGGAAAACCCAGATTTTATTTTTAAAAGATGGGAGGAAAAGTGTTGTCTAACCATTTACAGATTGTATTATGTAAAATGCCTCATGTCTAATTGGCATAAAATTATGATGTCTGGAACATTTAAAGTGCAGTTACTCCTCCATTCTTGTGGACTTCAAGTCTGTGGTTTTACATATTCACAGAGGGGCCACCTCCATTTAAATCAAATTTTTGCTGGCAGGGGGGCGTCCAGAATGGATCTCCAGTGAAAACGGAGGGCCAACTGTACAGTTTATTCAGGTAATAAACTACAAATAGAAATGTACTTTTAAACTTTTTATGTTTTTGTCATAAATGGAATTCCATGGTCCTGAACTGTAAGAAACATATGGATTGGCAACAGGCCTCTTTCATTTTGTTAATTTATAAGAAACATGTAAAAAACAATAAAAAGAGGGAGGGAACCCAAAAGAATTAGTAAAAACAAAGAAAGTTATTTTGTCTTTTTTAGTCCTGCATGGTGTTGAGTAGATATAACGACACTTCTTCCCGTTAAAAGAATGAGGAAAAGGAAACCAAGACCAGGAATTGCAGTGATCTGATACTGTACATTGTCATGCATAAATCTTCCTGTTATATAGTTTTAGAAATCATTTTGGAGGAGTAAATATATGAACACTTTGTCGTAAACCTTTTATCACTCTAAAAGAAAATATTCTACCACCACTTTTTCCCCCAGGAAAAAAAAATCTTAGGAAAAAACCCCGTTTTCCCCCCAGAACTCCACATCTCTATTTAGCTCCATTTCGATACGTTAACAAGCTAATTTATTCCATAATGTCATCCTTCTTAAGTATGCACACAACCCTGTATATTATATCCAATTTTATTACCTTTTTTTTAATGCACCGCAAAGTTTTACAATGAGATAGAATGGTGTTGAACATTTCAGCTAACTATGGCTGCTAAATTTGCTCTTTTTCATGAAAAGACAGATTGTTAAAGCAGGATGCATCACTCTTTCCAGAGTTACAAAAACAAGTACAGCATTTTTAGTGACTCAGTATATTAACAGGGCAATAAAATTAATGCTCTGTACTAATATAGTGCCATACCTCTTTGTGCAGGCAAGGGACAAAACCATAGCTTATGCCCCATTCAGAAATGACTGCTAAAGAGAGATTGATGTAAGGCTGTAAGGAAGCTGTTGCACACAGCTCTGTACGCACAAGCAACAATTATTCTCACAGGACTTTAGGTGGCATACTGCAGTCCTGAAAATGCAGACTTGCAATATCACAAATGCCAACACAACATACTCATAAATGGCCTGTGGGTTAAAAAAACAAATCCTCATATGTTTCACCCTTGCATGATATAAGCATAGGGTATATATTGAAGAACATGCTTTGCTCAGAATGCAGGTGTGCATGTATTTAACATTGTTCTATACGATTCCAATACTTCAAAGCATTAAATGAAAAGAATATAAAATCAGTAACATTTCCAGAGGTAAGATCCTGAAAGCATTCAACTGAAGGCATATCCTATCAGATATATGAAAACACATCCTTTGACCAAAGTGCACCAAAGCTCAAACTGAAATACATTCAAAAGGCAACAGAAGATAGAATTCTAGAAAAGTACCTTTAACGCAGCAATCTTCAAGCTATAATCAGGAGCATACTAGCGTGCTACAAGGGGGTGAAGTGTTCCATGAAAAATTAAGTTGCTTGGCATCGTGGTTTGAGTCTTGGACTATGACTCTGGAGACCAGGGTTCAATTCCCAGCTCAGTCATGAAAAGCCACTGGGTGAACTTGATCTAGTTGTACGCTCTGAACCTCAGGGGAAAGCAATGGAAAACCTACTCTGAACAAATCGTGCCAAGAAACCCCATGACAGGGTCTTAGGGTCACCATAAGTTGGAAATGACTTGAAGGGACACAACAACAATAACACTGATGGTTCAGTCATCACTCTATGCACCTTGTGACAGGAAGGCTCATGCAGTCTCTCCTTCTGCCAATAGCTGGATATGGGTAACATCCTAGGGGTGGGAATGAGGACACACTAGATTTCTGAGATGCAGTCCATTCTACAGCTGATAGTTTTGTGATAAATCCCAGAAACATCACTACTGTCCAGAATGAGTCTCTTTCTAAAACCGTAACAGTCTGGGCATAATAAATAGACTGCCCCACCATTGCTAGAAGATGTGTTCCTTGCCCACAGAAAATGAAAGGATGTGGTGTAATTTTTGCAACAAAGGAGGGGGTGCAGATGAGAAAAACTGGGACTATGTCCTCCCAGTGCTTCAGGACTCCCCCCCCAATGAGTTGCAATACCAGCAATGAGACAGGTTGGGAAGAAAGGTTTTTGAAGTTTGTAAACACTGGGAAGAAAAGCAGAGGAAAGGGCAAGTGCATACACCCTTTGTTGTAAAATGTAGACTCCCATCTCTGTAGAATGAGCTGGGAAACAAATATGGCTGCCCTGTTGCTTCTGAATTCACCCTGGAGAAATCCTCTCTTTGAGGAAAAGGCTGCTTAGGGATGTACAAAACACAGTATTTGTAGAGGGCAAGTAGACAATTTTGCTAAGTGTTCCCTCCCTGGACTGATAGACCTCCCTGGATACTTGATGGGACTGGTGACCTTTTACTAAACATGGCGAAAGGAAACAACTGACAGCTACATTTTCAGGCAGACAGTCATGCTTTAGAAGCTCCTCTTCCTTGAAGATGGATCATTCTAAAGAGAACAGGCTTTGCAATTTGCAATAAGCAACTTTCTTTTGTGCTCGGAGTAATGTGTAACACTGAATAATATTGAGGTGCTGATAGTTTGAAAGTCAACCACAAATTTCAAGCTTCTTCCCCACATACGTAACATTTGATCTGGGGTGTGCTCCTTGACATCTGAATACGATCATCATGATTACACAATATTATACCATATTCAATTGGGAGGTCCTTCAGCTCAATAAACACACCATCTGGTACTAATGCTAACTTTCTTGCCAGCCCAGTAAAATTTGACGTTACTGAAAGTTCCAAAGTTTGTCATCTCCATGTGACCTCCCAAGGAATACAATGGGCAAAAAAAGTCCCCATGGACCTGGTGCAGTTCTCTGCTCTGTACTGCTTGAGGGCCCTGCATGCAAGTTGCAGGAAAGCAATTTGGCAAGGAAATGCTTCATGCTGTGTGTATACCATATGGAAACTCCTTATCATTTGGTTTGCCATGCTGTATCTCCAAATTCAATTTGGGGCTCATAAGTTTGAACATTAGTGCATAGCTTTCAGGCATTGTGTCCATTACACACAGAGGGAACATAGCACTCAAATCAGTAGCAAAGTGAAGAATAATAGCTTTCACAAGAAATGCTAAAAAAATTGATGGCCTTGCAATTGGAAAGGTAATCTGAGGCTTAGAAACAACACTATTCTCTGAATGGAAACACTGGCTTCAGAAGTAGTCTAGCTGAAACTTTTTGCTATTGTTGTTAACTGCCCTCGAGTCGATCTCGACTCACGAGCCTCAACCCTATGGATGAGACATCTCCAAGACCCTCTGCCCTCTGTCCTATACTGCTCTGCTTAATTCCTGCAACCCCTTAATACACAAACTGACCTCCTTAATAGAGTCCATCCATCTAGCATGTGGCCTTCCTTTCTTCCTACTTCCGTCCACCTTCCCCAGCATTATTGTCTTTTCAAAAGAATAGTCTCTTCTCATGATGTGTCCAAAGTATGACAGTCTCAGTTTGGTCATCTTGGCTTCCAGGGAGGTTTCCAGCTTGATCTGCTCCAGGACCCACTTGTTTGTCCTTTTGGCTGTCCATGGGATCCTTTGCACACTTCTCCAGCACCACATTATCTCAAATGCACTGATTTTCTTCTATTCATCTTTCTTAACTGTCCAGCTCTTACATCCATACATGGTAACAGAGGATACGATGGCTTGTATGATTAACTTTTGTGCTGAGTTGTATATCTTTGCATTTTAGAATCTTTTCTAGTCCTTTCATAGTCACTCTCCCCATTCTTAGTCTTCTTCTGATTTCCTGACTGCAGTCCCCATTTCTATAAATATTTGATCCCAGGTATGGGAATTCTTTTACTATTTCTATTTCTTCATTGTCTAGCTTGAACTTGTGAAGGTCCTCAGTGGTCATTATTTTTGTTTATGTTCAGCATTAAGACTGCCTTTGCACTTTCTTCTATGATCTTCCTTAGTAGGTGTTCCAGGTCTGTGAGGTTTCTGCTAGTGTCATTTGCATATCTTAGATTGTTGATATTCCTTCCTCCTATTTTCACTCCTCCTTCTTCTGTGTCCAAGCCTGCTTTTCTTATATGTTCTGCATACAAGTTGAACAGATAGGGTGAAAGTATGCAGCCTTTTCTGACTCTTTGCCAACTGGGAACCATTTTGTTTCTCCGTGTTCTGTTTGGTCAGTAGCCTCTTGTCCCGAGTACAGATTCCTCATTAGGACTATCAGATGTGTTGGCACTCTCATGTCTTGAAGGGTGTTCCACAGCCTTTCATGGTCTATGCAGCCAAAGGCTTTGCTATAGCCTATAAAGCACATTTTCTTTTGGAATGCCCTGGTGTGCTCCATTAGCCATCATATGTTTGCAATGTGATTCCTACTGCCTCTTCCTTTCCTGAACCCTGCTCGGACCTCTGGGATTTCTCTCTCCATGTATGATTGGAGTCTATGTTGCAGAATTTTGAGCATAATTTTGCTTGCAAGGAAGATCAGTGCTATGGTCCCATAGTTGCTGCAGTCTCTTGTGTCTCCCTTTTTGTGGATAGGGATGTATATTGATCGCTTCCAATCTGTTGGCCATCACTTTGTTTTCCATATCTGTTGACATATGTTGGTTAGCACTAGAGTTGACTCTGTCAATGTGGATTGCAGCAGTTCAATTGGAATATCATCTGTTCCTGGTGATTTGTTTTTTACTATTTCTCTTATTGCACGGGTTCATCTTCATATGGTTCTTCATTCCATGTGCCCTTCATTTTGTCATCTCTTTTGTATAATTCTTCTGTGTATTGCATTCAATGTCTTTTTATTCCTTCCTTGTCTTGAATTATGTTATTTTTATTGTCATAGAGTATCCCAGTCCTTCGTTTCAATTTTCCTTTGATTTCCCAGATCTTGTGAAATAGAAATATGTTCTTCCCTTTTTGTTGTTGTCTTCTATTTCTCTGTGTTGGACGTTGCAGTAATTTTCCTTATCTTTCTGCACAAGCCATTGTACTGTTGCATTCATAATTCTTAGTTTGTTCCTATCTCCCTTTTGTTTTTCTTCTCTTCTTTATTGTTTGTAGTTTTTTTTCTGTCATCCATGGTTTTTTCTCTTTCTTTTTGTTTATTGCCCTCCCAAATTAATCACCTTGTAAAAATCAATAAGTACCTATATCCCACAAAATTCCCTTTAGAGGCCTCAAATAAATTCATGTAAACAGTCTTGCTGACTAATAAATTGAATAAAACAAAGCATAAACATTTCTGTAACATGTTTTGGGTTTGCAACAACTCTGAGAAGTAATTATTCATGTTTTCATTTTGCCAATGTGGACCAGAAGATAAAAGTTAATGGAGGACCATAAAGCACATGCTTCAGGTCCAGTTTTTAACACTTTTATTTATTAAACTACATTTAAGAGAAAGCAACAAACACTTCAAAATCAAATCAGTTTTTTAGTGTTGTGAAAATGTGTGCCTCTTCTATTTCTTAAATCCACAACACAATTTATTATTACAGTATCACAGATACCTGCTTGGATATTTTATAACAATAAAAACTACTTCAACCTTCAGATATTCTAAAGATCATTAAAAAGCAATCACAAAACTCTTATTGGATGATTTTGTATTCAAAGGTAGACACACTTCAAGGGGAACAGCAAGCACTCCACAGAACTTCTAGCATTGTCAGTGTCATATAGGACTAAGTTTGGATGAACAATTTTCAGGTTCAAGAGATAAGCCTGGAATTAATTAAGTGAATAAGTGAACTCTTCACTTAGATGTGATACTCTCTGTGTGATTCTAGGCAAGTTACTTCTCAGCACTAACAACCTTGAAAGACTGATGCAGTGTTAACATAGCATCCTAACCACCATAGAAGAATTCAAAGATATAGCCATGTTAGTCTATAGAATCAGTATTACAGAATTTTTGTAGCACCTTAGAGACTAATTAAAAGAAAGAGGGAAAGAAAGAAAGAAAGAAAGAAAGAAAGAAAGAAAGAAAGAAGTTGGCAGCATGAACTTCAGTCTACTTCCTTCAGTTATAGACTTCATTCTACTTCCTCAAATGCTTTTGGTGGAGTCCACCAAAAGCATCTGAAGAAGTAGAAAGAAGTCTATGAAAGCTCATGCTGCCAACTTCTTTCTTTCAGTTAGTCTCTAAGGTGCTACAAAATCTCTCTAACACAATGGAAGAAGAGAGTGATCTAACACAATAACCAAGAAAATAAAAAGAAACAGTATTTGATCTGAAAAATTCCTTATGAGCTTGGTTTGTGTTTGTGTGATTAACATCAGGTTAACTTCAATAGGAGTATGGTTGGATGAGTGTTTACTTGAAGGTCCCAGTTGGGTAAATCAGTGTTATTCTCTTGTGTTTGCTATGGTATATTTTTCATGGTTTTATAATTTTTAAGTTAGGGTTGTTGTTTTTACTTGTTATATTAATGTGGTGTTTTTATTGTGTTTTAAACTTGTACTGTTGCATTGTTGTTGTTTTAAAGAATTTTTTGTGAGCTGCCTTGGGTCAAATTTGGGAGAAATGCAGCATATAAGTAAGATAAATAAAATGTAAAATATGTACAACAGGGATGAGGAATGTTTACAGACCCAAAGGCAGAACTGGTCCTGGACAAGCAGGTTGGAGGCCAACAGAAGAGGAGCTTCTAAAGCATGGCAGAATTACTGATATGTGCCCCACTAACAAATTTGAAAGCATACATACACACACTCATAAAAAAATCTCCTATCATACACACACAAAGAAACGCTCTATATTCCACAAATATTTATACACACATAAATACTCATGTGTGATTGTCTTTTCCCACTTCCTTCCTTCCTTCCTTTTTGTTTTAGGCAGCCATCCTCTCCCCAGTAGGGCCTTGCAACCTAGAAAATGCCCCCCCCCTTTAAAAATGTCCTCATTAGGACAAATGGAGGTTTCTTAAAAGGAAATGCAGAGAGGAAAACAATGAGAATTCCTTATCACCAATCAGCAATTACCTCATTTCCAATCAGTGATATGAAACAATGAATGATCCACTCCTTGCAATTTGGGAAAAATTCTCTCCTCTCATAGGAGATAAGAGAGTTCATCTTCAGAGGAGAGTTTGGAGAGGGGAAACCAATGGTAGAGATGGGAGACTCTGCTACAAGAGATTCTCCTTTTCTGAAGTACTGGAATGAAGCCTTAATGGTTGCCACAAACCCAAAGTCCTTTTTGTCTTTCCATTCCTTGGAAACATTCCTCATTCTCTGAATGTTCTTCAAATTGGATGAAGTTCTGTTTCATGACATTTATGTCTATAAATATATAAAACAGCAGTATCTCTAAAGGATTTGCCTATGCTTGAAATAAAACAAAGGGGAAAGGTTTATTATATGTTTTAAAATCAGAGCATGAATTCATTATTTACAGTATTATATTTTATGAATGCTGCATGTTGCTTTGGGGATCTTTTCCTCTGGTTGAAAAACAAGAACCATATCTATGAAATACATAAGTAAAAAAATTGGAAATATGCAAAGGGTCACAAAAGAAATCGGGGGGGGGGGGGGGCAGAAGAATGTAAATACTTCCTTGGCATTACAAAACTAACTTGTACATAAAATTTAAACTCTGCGTTCCCATTCATTACCTGCAACAACTCAAAGCCATATTCTATTGGACATAAGTACCGGTACTGTATCTCAGCTTCCCTATTCTTTTTTCAGATCCCTCTCAGTGCCTGTAACACATAAAACCATCTCGGTTCTGGCTCACCTGCTGTGTTCTTCAGTTTTCCTCACTTTCTTGACTAATATTCACCCATTGCACACCCAACTCACCTTCTTTCATTCAGGCTGCAGATCTTTCTGTCCTTTCATATAGTAGCTTCATTTTCCCATCTAATATAATTCACCATTCTCGATCCTATGCCAGCCATCAGAATATATCATGTCCAAGCCTTTTTAAAAGTTCAATGTTGATAATCAGTTCAAATGTTTCTGAAATTCATATTGCCCATTGAATGTTGTTTGTTGTTGTGTGCCTTCAAGTCATTTCCAAGAATATACCGTACATTTACTTTATTTGTATGTACATGAATAAAGGATCATGTGAAAAATAATGTCTCAAAAATAATGTAAAATGACAGCACTTATAAAATTCTGGTACATAGTATGTTTCATATGGTTCTTACAGTTCAGGACTGTGAACACAGTAACATTTATGGTGGTCTCATACATCTGCTTGTACAGATTTATCTCACATCTTTAGAACAATTTATAGAATTATTAAATTAAAAATAACATCTGATCCTTAATATTCTTACTGATGTATATGTAATCTGTAAAAATGTCAAATATTGTTAAGTTATATGAAAATTGAAGCTAGGGCTTGTTTTGCTAAACAGTAGAGACAAAGATTTCTCAGCAATTGAGAAATAAAAAATAAATGATACGAATATGCAGTCATGGCTGGAATAACTAAAAAAGGATAAAGCTGTAATCATTTTATTGAAAACTGTTGACTGTATATTGAAAATTGTAGTAAGAAAGCATATCTACTAGCTTATGCTAATTTGTATTTCATCTTTTATAGAATATTTATTATGACTAATAACAGTGCTACCCCATACATGTCAACTCTGAAGTAAGCCCTATTGGTGTCACTGAAACTTACTCAGTGAGCATGTCCTTATATTCATATCCAGGTCCCCCTTTTTAGTGGCAACTACACTACTCCCAGTGAACTATTTCTGGATCAGAACAGAATGGTGTTCTCTTTTAAAAGCAAGTATTAAATTTCATTAAGTGAGAATTTACCATTTTAAAAATCTTTCAAATTAAATATTAAAAATTACAGGACTGATGTAATCCAAAACATGTAACTTTGTGAATTCCTCCTTCTCTTCCTCAGGCTACAGAACATGGGGATGGGGGACTTCTGAACTCAATAATCCTCCAAGCTTATCAAGTTTTCTGGATTTGACCTCATTTTTATCTTTTTTAAAATATAAAAATGGTACCTATAAAAAAGTTAGGTAGATGGCACTTAAATTCAAATGAAGAATATAGTTTCCACTTTTGGATCCAAATAGTCTTCACATAGCCAATCTGCTTTAACGTCTGAGTTACTCAAGCAATAATCAAATCATGACTGAGCAACTTTTGTGAAAGTTGTAACAGTGCAGTAATCAAGATGCTGCATCCACTTTTGTTTTGGTGCGCCATTAAGTTATTTCTGACTTATGGTGACCCTAAGGCAAACCTTTTGGGATGTGGTGGCTCAGTGGTTAAGATACTGATTCTGATGACTGCAAAACCGGCAGGTCGGCAGTTTGAGGTGCGAGTGCCATGGGACGGAGTGAACGCCTGTCATTACTCCCAGCTTCTGCCAACCTAGCAGTTCGAAAGCATGTAAAAGTGCAAGTAGATAAATATGTAGCACTTTGGTGAGAAAGTAATAGTGTTCTGTGCAGTCTTGCTGGCCTCATGATCACAGAGTTGTCTGACAACGCTGGATCTTTGGCTTGGTAATGGAGATGAGCACCACCCCTTACAGTTGGTCACAACTAGACAATCTTGTCAAGGGAAAACTTTTACTTTAAGGCAAATCTATCATGAGGTTTTCTTGATAAGATTTGTTCAGATAATATTTGCCATTGCCTTCTCCTGAGGTGGAGAGCATGTGACTTACCCAAGGTATGCTGTTCATGGCTGAACTGGGTATCAAACCCTGGTCTCCACAGTCACAGTCCATTCACAACGATTAGCAAATAATGATGGAGCACCTCATGCAACTAGACCAACAGCCAAGACCACATTAAAGTATTGGGAGCCCTCGGTAGGACCCACTTTGTACATATATGTGACCTCCCTATTCAAATGTGTTGGGAAGTACGAAAGCATCCTCTGTATTGGTTCCAGCTGGCATGAATGAAATCGGAGTGATGCCAACATGCCACCTGACTCTTCACTTGATTTCCAGCTTGCAAAAATGAGGTTAGGGTAGATGGTAGACTCTACCAACCCTGGGGGAGGAGGGAAGAAATCTACAGCCTTCTCTACCCAGGAGGTTTTCTCTCTTGACAGCATCACACTACAGAATGCTTGTGTGTGCATGTTTGTGACAGCAGCATGAGACCACTCACCACTGAGAGCCCTGGAGCTTTTGTTCCAATTGTAGCTTTCTCAGTTCTTTTCTTACCTTGAAGGAAGCATGCTGCTCCATGTGCCGTAGAAGCTGTGGTTTTTGAGCAGCAGTATAATCACACACTGTACACTTGAATTGTTTTCCTGCAACAGAAAGCAACCAATTCAGATACAATTGGTGTGCCATGTTGAAGAAAGGAAAAAAACAACATGATAATGGGGGAACCAGTAAAGATGGTGAGCATGGGATAGGCTGTTATCTTGGAAATATGTTTAGAAGATGAACTGACAGGCTGAGGTAACCTGAACGAGCATGATCAAGAGATCAAAAGAATCTATTCCACCCCAAAGTTTCACGGGGCATAGCACTTCATTGGATAACCTAAAGGCTTAAAAAAGAGCAAGCAAGCCAGCCAGCTAGCCAGCCAACCAGTAGTGTGGTCCACAAACAACATTCAAAAAAATGGTAGGTCAATCTCTTTTACAAAAAGTGAACTTTTGTGTCCTCTAGGACTTCTCAGCAGGATGGAGTGGGGTGGAAAGAGCAAGGAGTGGAAAGAGAAAAATCCAAAAATCAAAGTGACTAGATATTGAAGGCACAGGATCTGTTGTTACTCAAGATGGAATCTGAAAATCCCTATTGATCTATTTGCAAAGGTCCTGAAACTTGCACACACACACACACACACACACACACACGGCTGGCCCTCTGGAGCAAGAAGAAATAGCATATTGCAGCCCACTGGACTTGAAGAATGCCCAACCCTATATACAATTCTGACAGATGATTCCCTCCCACCTTTTTTTTTTAGAAAAATATTTTTGTATCCAAGATGTAGTTTCACTTCATTTTGATGTCCATATGTTTTTAGCCATACCGTTCTTTTTAAAATTGTAAACAGCCTTGAGTCTCTGATTGGGGGAACGGCAGGATATAATAGTAGTAGTAGTAGTAGTAGTAGTAGTAATAATTGTACTTATTTGTTCAAATTCACACTGCATAATCTTATACTACACAGTAGTTTACAGCACTTAGTGAGCCTCATCTTGCCTCTCCTTCAGTGCTAGGTCTCTCTTATCTCTTCACTCCTCGATTATCTTGTGTGTGCGTGTATTAGAATATCAATGTGATAAGAACATATTTAAACCTGTTAAGAGATCTGTTTTACTCCCATTCTTTCTTTATAACCAGGACAGAGAGATTCTGTTTGAAATCCTTTTAAAAACAGCCATCAAGAACTTAAAAGGAAATCCAAAAGTGCAAGTTGAAAAGGCAAATCTATACTAATGTGTCAGAAAAGCAAGTTACCTTTTCAAAATTCTGGGTTGTTGATGAAATTTGGGAGTAGCTTTATACAGATGACAGCTTGTATAAAACATTCTATTGAAAAAAAGCTTGATGTTTAAAGTGATCTCTGTGGAAATGAACTAGAAAAAATAAGGCCACGCTCTAAGCTTCATTAAGCATCATAAAGTGGAACTTGTGGGAAAGTTTCAACTCCTAGAATGCTGTAGTCATCATGGAGGTTTATGGTAGATGCAGAGTTGTTCCTCCCTGTTCACAGACTTCGAATCCGCGGTCTTACTCTTCATGGGGGCGGGGGGGGGGGGGCGGGGACAAGCTGCTATAGAGAAAATGGTGGCCATTACTTTCAATGGGGCTCAAATATTTGCAAGCCGCCATTTTTGCAGGGCCATGGGTTTCGGAATGGACCCCCCACAAATTGGGAGGGGACAACTATAAAAAAAAGTATATATTTTTCCAAGCTCTGCCATAAGCAGCTGTAAAACTCAGCTGAATTTTAGTATTGTCATGCCATTTCATGGAATTCTAGGTAAGGAACAGGGAAGTGGAGAGAAGAGGAATAGCCTTGCAGGCTTGCAGGAATAGCCTTAACATGAACAAAAGGCTGACCAGCCAGTACTGATGCTGGACAAAGTCAGTATTTGGTTTAATCCATACAAGCAGCCCTTATTTTCTTACACTAATACACAAAAGCTATGTATGGAATATGGAGTGACTATTTTAAAATATTTTAAAATTACAGAACCAATGTGGACTAGTGGTTTCAGTGTTGGACTGGGAACCTGGGAGAATAGGGTTCCAATCCCCACTCAGTTACAAAAACTCACTGGGTGACCTGGGGCAAGTCACACCGACCTGGGGCAAGTCACACTGACTCAGAGGAGTGGGATGGCAAACCTCTGAATAAACCATGCCAACCTAATCCTAGGATAGTGCTGCCATAACTTGGGACTTGATTTGAAGTCATATAACAAAAGGTTTTAAAATGTATACTCCAGGAATGTTATTTAAACATTTTCACAGCTCTTTAAATAAACAATAACGGAGACACTAAAAAAATTATGCAAGCAGAAAGTATCAGAAGAAAACATCCTGATTGGGTAAATATGACAATGTGGCATGGTCAGAAAGTCAGATATGAATGGCATGCAGTAATTCAAACTGTGTGCCTTTTAAAAAGCATCCTCTTTTTATGCCTTTTGAAAATTTTGACAATGACAAACAGACCAAGCCCCTTCATGCAATCCCCAAAATTAATATATTAAGCACAGAGCTGTACATTCATTTTCATATCACCTATACATTATCTAAGTAAAAATAGCAACTGTAAGTTCAAATTCTGTAATAATATCTGCTGCACTAAAAAGCCAGTTGATTAGTTGGAGATCTATCTTTGACACTCAGTTCTGGAAAATGAACTACAAATTGTGACTTCTAAGGGACAGGTTATTCACCCCATATGCAAGGCTGTTAAGGGGCAAGCTATGACATTTATACTGGGTTTTCCATGTGAGCCAGACCAACTATATGGATCATAATTGCACCACAACCACACATCCTGAGCCACTACTGATTGGCTTCCACACAACCAAACACAAGAGGTACGCACAACAGAAAAATCACTTTCCATTAAACTTCCAATGGAAGTGTTTTTTAATGGTTACCTCCCAGGACAATCCTTATCTATGTGCTAAGCAAGCTGACAGAAAAACTACTCTTCCAATCAAATCCCTATATGCAACTTAGCATATTAATTGACGACCTAAATTTTGGACCCGACAAAGAGCTACCCACCATCAGCAGTGTGGAGGAGTTTGTGGCTCTTCAGGGTGCCCTTGGATTTGAACTTTTTCCCACACATATCACACAAGTGGGTTTTTTCAGTGCTGTGGCGGTTCATGTGTGCTTTCAGGTTGCTTTTGCTGCGAGTTGCATATTCGCACAGAGAACATTTGAATGGCTTGATGCCTACAGAAAAAGGGAAGAAACACAGACATTATGTGAAGCTGGTCAGATACAAGCTTGACTGGGGTAGGATTAACAATTATTTCTGGCAAAGAAGTGCTCTAGTATGTTTCATACCGTTTACTTCCATTCTGAATAGGAGTCAGTGGGGAGAACTGTAGGATTGTAGTGTGAGCAATTTAGGGGGTTTTGCATAAAAAAACTATATAAGGTTGAACTACAAGGCAGACATCACACCTAGTTTGGCCACAAAATAATAGCTATTCTTCCCTTTCCCTTGTCTTCCTATGTCAAATTATGCAGAGATCAAGTGACAAAGAGATTCAAAGGATTAATTATTAACAATTCTTTACTTATCTGCTGAGGCAGAAAATTGTGAAATATATATTTCTGAACTTGATGAGCAACAAGCAACTGATTTACATAAACTTTGCTTTAACTCCAAAACAAGATACAGCAGGACAATGCCAAAAGCTGATGCATGTTCTGTTTCCAGAAAATGAAAGCAACAAACAGAATATTGCGAACTGAATGAGTAAGGAATGCAATAAATGTAGTCAGCACTGGGGATTAAATGCTGTATGGTGCCTGGGCCTATAGTAGTCATTTACATTGGAAAGGATAATCTTCAAAGTGATTTGTTTAGACAAAGTATTAGTTCAATGGATTCTAATGTGGCATGTACCATAATAGGAAGATTTTTGGTCACCAAAGATACATATAATACTTTGTAACTATTTTAGTTAATGCCACAACTGAATCTATCATTCTGTAGAATATTCTGTGCAATGAAACAATTCCAGGTAACTGGACTTGAATTGCAAATCCCAGATTATGTCTTCTGCCAACCCTTCCCAGTTTTATGGTGATGTACAGTCTAAGCAGCAAGTACTTTACCTGTACGTTCACGAAAGGCCAGATCATGCACACATGATTGTCACTTGATCACTGCAACATCAAGGGGCTGAGCAGACAGGATAGGAAAACATGGACTGAACCCATTCTTTCTTAGCCCTGGTTCTCACCTGAGTCGATCCCTGGGTCAGTGTGGGGATGGGGGGGGGATGTTCACACACCTGTCTCTATTCTTCTCAGGACTACCATGCACTCCTTACCTTGCTGTGCTGTCACTTTCACTCAGAAGCTGACACGTTATTGTGTCTGATGCAGAAATGGGGCACATGGCCATGTGGGTGCAGTCAGGCATCCCATTACCACATCAGACATGGTGATGCAGGGCTTCTGAGTGAATGGGATGGCCAGCAAAATAAGGGGTGCAGTGTGAATAACCCAGTTTTGTGGCAGTTTCTAGGAAAACCAGGGGTAAATTACCCTGGGGTAAAGGCTGTTTACCCTGTGATCAGGCTAGATCCTCCAGATTTGAATCTCGCCCGATCCTGCCCCAAGGGTTTTGGCCTGTGTCGTCTGAACTAGATGACATTAGGCTGGGGTTAATCCGGGCCTTTTGGCACATACAAACAACCCCCAAGTGAAAGCTTGCATGCTTGAAGAAGCCATCCCAGGATCATGCACAATCACCTTAAAGGTAATACTTTAGAATCAGGTCATGTTCTCTGTTGCCAGTTGTGTTAAGAAATCAGAAATACGTGAACTAGTCCCAAAATTGGAATACTGATTAACTTGCATGAGCAAAATAGAGCAGCCTTTTGGAAGCCTCCAAAGAACTGGTCTGCCAGTGTGAGTAGCCACAACTGAAAGCCTCTATTATTCCCAGAAAATGGTCAGCATTTGAGATGAACAACTGGATGAACATATATACTTATACTGATTAATTCATTATTTTTACCAGTACCTCATCTTTTTCCAAAATGCAGCTCTCTCTCTCTCTCTCTCTATATATATATATATATATATGTACACACACACCTTTAAATAGCAGTTGTAGAGTTCCTAATCTGGATTGGGAACATGACATACTATGAAAGACACTATTCCTTTCCCTAAGTTGCATGATTTTTTCTGACAACAACAATAGTTGGATGCCACAGTTATGAACCTGACAAAATGGCCTCCCTACAGCTGCTTGTTCTAACCAGAAACAGCTAATATAAAATGGAGTCACATATTTTATCTAATTTGTCCCAAATTTGGTATGTAACCAAATTACCATCTAAAAAGACAGGTGCTGACTCAGCTGCAGTTACCTTCATGGGCCCAAATGTGACGCTGCAGGTCCGATCCATTCTTCATGAAATAAAAATTGCAATAGGGGCATTTCATGGCTCTCTTTCCTATCAGCCCTTTCAGCTGAACTCTCCTGCCAACAATCTCAGAGATGGTGTTCATTGAAACCTCTGGGATGGGGTAGGGTGAAGAAAAACAACAAAACAGAAGTATGTAAGAAATTAATCAGTTCTCACATTTAGGGGGTATGTCAAAAATAAGTAAATTACTGAATATTGTTATAGTGTTTCTTGTTGCATCTTTTCAGTACTTTTTCTTTTGTATGTTTCTCTCTCAGGTGAGCTTTTAGAGTCTAAAGAAAAGAACTTCATTAATTTATAGCCTTTCCAATGCTGGTCCTCCTTCTGTGTGTCACAAGCTTCCATGGTAACTGACTATTTTAGTGATAAACGAGAATCTAGTTGCACCATTGGTACAGAAACTATTTTTTCCCCAAGCAGGAAGCATTCTCAAGTGGGCAATACCTAACAGGGCAGCTTTGCTAACCAAATATTTATGAGCTTCGATACTCTCAAGAAGGAGCATAACATTTGTTTAAGGATGCATCTGGGATTTCCAGAGAAGTTGAGAATATACAAGCAGACAGCATGTTAACAACCACAGAAGGCCTGAAAATTCAGAGGTCTGGTATAATTGCTAGAAATAATGAAAAGGTGGTATGATTTTGTCTCATTGGTGCATAATCATCAACATAGTCATAGTTTTTGAGGTGTAGTATTCTATCTGAGGGATATGACAGAAAGCAGTGAAACCACAGTAGGGATCAGGGGCTGAAGTGGAACACTGAAGGATGTATGAGGTGTGTATGTGTGTGAAAT
Organism: Phrynosoma blainvillii; assembly: GCA_026167975.1. Lineage (NCBI taxonomy): Eukaryota > Metazoa > Chordata > Lepidosauria > Squamata > Phrynosomatidae > Phrynosoma > Phrynosoma blainvillii. The sequence goes on along the minus strand of JANUYF010000004.1, from coordinate 13,344,721 downwards.
GAGGCACTGTTCTGCCAGGAACACAAAATTTCTAGCATTGCAGAGTCACTAAAATAATTCATGCCTAAAACTCTTGTATTTTCCATATTCACATTTCCTTGGCAAATTTGTCTGTCCTTTTCTTTGCAGTCTTAAGTTACTGCAACTGTAGAAATTTGGGGACTGAAGGAAAATTTCATGGGGGTAGTTTCTTATTTGGGGGCAATGCTCTCATTCTACCCATTCACCCTGAATTACACCATGGGGACATTCTTGAGATGATGGTGGCTTTTATGTGGCCAAGCTGCAGAGAGCTTTTCAGGCACAAGAGAGAACAATACTATGCAACATCAGCTCCCCTTACTGGCAGGCAGTATCAATTAGATAAGTGATAAAATCTCACTAGCCATCTGTTAACACACACACACACACACACACCACAAGATTTCTGGTCTCATACACGATGAGAAAATAAGCACTTTCGCCTTCTTCCCTCGAGGTTTCTGTAATTGGTGCAAAAAATATCTCTGTACAATATTTTCCCATTGGGAAACAGGCACAGCACATTCATAGTAAACACAAAAAGACTGGCTGACTGATGCAAAAGATATAAACAACCCATCCAACACTTCTGATTTTTAAAGGTCCATGCAGAAATAAAGCAACTATTATAGTTTAGCTACGCAACAGGCTCAACAATGGAAAAATTGTTCTCACAAATGCAGAATCTCTCAAGCCTGACAGAATATATTTTGCCATCTTGGAGATAAAAAGAAAATTACAGCTTCATGCATGTGAAAATGAGGTGAGGATTTATAGTGCTAGTATAAAACTGTGGATTTAACCAGATGGCAGGTTTCAGCAGAGTTTAATCTTGCCTGTTGGGGTCATGAGAGAAAGTCATGACCCAAACAGATAAATGGAGACTGATGTATGTATATGGTGGCACACTTTCACTGCAACACCCAACCTACCAAGCTCACAGCTGATGGCATGGGAAAAGGGACTGAACAATTCTGTCTGTCCCATATTTTCAAGCCAACCAGAAAGGTATTCATCATCCATCACAGTCCTTTCTTAGACCACAGAAGAGTGATCAAAAACAAATTGTAATATGAACATTTATAATGGAAATGTCTAAACCATAAACACATTCACAGGCGGCCCTCCACATTTGTGGCTTTGATTTTTGTGGATCTGATAATTCACAGATTTGATTAATATGTTCTTTCTAGGAATCTCTAGGATTCAGTGCAACTCTATGGTTAATGTCACCCAAAAGTCATGCTGTAGGACCTAGAGATTCCTAGAGAAAACATCTTCTTTAGAACACATCTTTACATTTCTTCAGACATTTAGACAGCACAGTTCTATCGTCAACATATGGCAGAGGTTGACCACAGAATTGTGCTGGAGGACCTAGAAATTCCTAGAGGTGTTTTCTCAGTAGTTTTTTATTCGAAACCTTTCTACTTTCACAGGGGTTCTGCACCCTTAATCCCAGTGAATGTGGCAGGCCCGCCGTATTTCATACTGTAAAGTTTATCCCTCTGTCAATAATTAGATTTCAGATTAATGCAACTTCTTTTCTGCTCTTCCTCTCCTTCCTTTTTTAGTTTTGTCTTCTCTTCCATTTGTTTTCTTTTGGAAAATGAAAATTTTTAAAAAAACTGCATACAAAACATGGCTATTTAAGCAAACCATGTGCTTGAGGAAATTCCATATAAAAATCAATTTGAATTTTTATGTATGTGTTTTTTTAAAAAATGATCACAGAAAAATATGAAACTTGAATGGAACAGACTTGTGAAACGCATGGGAAACACATACAGAGAAGATATAGATGGATTTCTGCATGACTGCTTAGAGGAGAAACAGGGTGGCACAGTTATGATACTGAGTCATGATTGCTGGGTGTTTTAGTTCAAGATGCACTCACTCCCATTGTCAGAAAGCTACCGGTGGCATAGGAGGTGGGCCAGTAAGCATAGTTTTTTACCCCTGCCATTTTGTTTTCAAAATGAAAATGATGATGAGTACCAAACACAATGCAACTAGGGCCTATTATGCAACTAGTGCCATGCCTCCATGATTATACTACATTTAAAACCATTAGCGTGTCTTATCTTACCTGGGTGGTTTGTCTTTATGTGTGATTTTATAAGCCGGTCTTCAGAAAATGATTTATCACACACAGGGCAGGAATAACTCTTTTTGTCCTTTAAAAGGATACAAAAAATGAAAAGATTATACTATCAGTTCGCTGAGCTGATTACTAAACTCATTACAAACTGAATAATATATGGCTCCCAACAAGGTGATAACTGGAAGGCTCAATTGCAAATTTCATCTGGTGCTATGAAAAGCAAGAATCGTTATCATGATGAGGCACACCAGAGAAAATACAAAAATTAGGCTTCATTACCACATTGTTGATTTCAGAATGATTCACAGTTTTGATGATCTATCCAAGTCAGAAGCAGAAACCTTCTGCAAGGTGGTTCTATACATGATTTACATGAACTACATGTGAAGCAAACTAAAGTGGGAATAATGCGGGGAAACTGAATTTATCTATTTATTTGATTCATTCTCCAGCAGATTCAACGATACTATCTTCAGATTTTGAGTGTGGGATACTGTTTTTTCAGTGCTTTCCTAATTAATTTTAAAAATTATCATTAAGTTAAAAAAGACAAAAACAAGTACAATAGAAAAAAAACAAGGCTAAAACCCTTCTTCCAATTAGTCTTCTTCTCTGCTAGCAAGTTTTTTCTCCATTATTATTATTTGTTAATATATGGGCAGACCAAAAATAAAACATCCGATCTGTAGCTTAGAGAGGTGAAGTCCATTACTGTTCTGCTGCAACAAGGCATTTTTATTGTATGTTTTATTGCACCAAGTTGTAATTATAGATGCGTTGCTCTTTTTGTATACAGGGTGATTCAGAATGGTACAAAAGTAAAGCTGTTCTTATTCGGTTTTGCACCGTTCTTTTTTAATCACCCTGTAGATCTGTCAGCAACTGATCAGATCTGACTTTTTGTGTTGCAACTGATCAATTGCTCCAATAGAATTCCTCTCTCTGGTTTTGTTCACCTCAGATTTAGCTTCTTTCTGCTGTATGAAAGGCCTTGTATTCTCATTCTACTATACACATTATCTCCCTTTTAATTGCTATTATTGAGTTCTAGAATGAAATGTAGATTTCATTTACTTAAAAGTTGCTAGGTGTGAGTTAATTCTCTGGATAGCCATACAGCCAAAAAAAAAAAAAAAATGTATCTTAAGGTCAGAACCCCCTATCATTTTGCTCTGTGTATAGTTCCATCCAGGATTACAAATACCTAGTCACCAGTAGTGTGAAACTTGGCTTCTAACCAACCAAATAAGGATCTCTTTTAAAAGCTGCTTTGTCTTTTTTTTCTTTCTAGACAATTCAGGTATACAGTGGGTAGGTGTTAAATACTCTCATGATGTGAAAAGGAACCATAGTGGCACAGAGGTGCAATGCCAGTACTGCAGCCAAAATATGAATTCGATCCTGCAGGGCTCCAGGTTGACTCAGCCTTCCATCCTTTCATAGGTCGGTAAAATGAGTACCCAGCTTGTTGGGAGCAATTGACTAATACATTGTAAACTGCTTACAGAGTGCTTTGCAGTATAAAGTGGTGTAGAAATGTAAGTGCTATTGCTATTGCTATATTATTAATATTTTATTGAAGGCTAACAAGAATCATGAAAACTATATGAAGGACAGGAGGTTTCATGGTCGCTAAGGGAATTTCTGTCACCTCTGCAAAATATTGTAGTTATCATATATACTTAACTATAAGTTGAGGACAGATTTTGGGGCCAAAATTAAGGCTTTTGATATGACCCGTATCAAAAGTATGGAGAGTATATTGACCCATGGGTAAGTCGACTCAGGTTTCTGGGGCCAATTTTTTGACTAAAATCTCTAGACGTATACATCAGTATATACAGTAACTTCCAAGGTTCTAAAAGAACTGTGAAGCACCAGTGTATCTTGCCCAGGGTTATTAGATGGCAACTCACAACCCATCAAGGGCTTGGGTCAAGATCCTTCAAGCTGAGATGCTGCCTAGCTCTGCTAGAATAGCTGTCAGTTCTAGTGAGAACTGACCCAAGTAAAACCCCTGCCATCAGAAAGCAACCTTACAGTCGAAGGGGCCAATTCACACTTCACTGGACTGCCAGTTATGCTGCTTTAAGCTTATTACAGTACTTGCTTCCATTCAGACTATTATTTGGTCTGTGAAAAGTGAAACTAATGATAATTTAGCCTACCTTATGATTTTTTCAACTATCAAAAAATAAACAGATTTTGATGGGTAAGAAAGCAAATCAAGTAGGATAAAAGAATACCACAGTTAGAATGGATTTAGTAGAAGAGTTAAGGTTACCAATTTGCAATAGTAAGGACTGGAAGAACACGTTATGCTCTTAAAGGTGGCAATGTATGGGGTGGAGGCTTTCATTCAAGACCCCTTTCTACATTACAAGCTTTTGAAGAGGCTATCTTTCAAGTTTCTTCCAATCCAACTAAAGGGCCATCTATTCCCACTTCTGTTAATGTAGTACAGTCACCTCTTCTTTCTCGTGGACTTAAAGTCCATGGTTTTGCATATTCACGGAGGGGCAACCTCTGTGAAAATCAATGGGGCTTGAATATTGCCAAATTTCCGTTTTCATGGAGAGCCGACTGTAGTCAATCAACTGTCTTCTAGACACCCATTGGCAGGATTGAGGGGCACTATAGAAATTAAGACATCAAGAATGACTATAGATATCTTTCAGTTTTGCCTCTACAATTGAAGCTCTTCATTCCAAGCTGGCTTTTGAAGCTTTTAGCAGGCAGTTGAAAATCACTGCTTAGCCTGATATTACTGGAACTACAGGCAAGGAGTAGAATTTTCTTTCAACACTCTTTATGACATTTTAAGATGTGGTGTGTGTGTGTATTGCACTTTTATTCTCATACCCACTCTGGAGGACTGTGGGTAAAGCTTTCTTCTCCCATTACACTGGGGTAAAAGGCAGCTGAGCAGGGAGTTGGGGTGTGCCCAGGAGTGGCTGGCCTTAAAAGTCACTCCACCACCCCCACCCCAGGAACACCTACCAGCCAGCCAGCCAGCCAGCCAGCCAAAAGGCAGCTGAGCAGGGAGTTGGGGCTGGCCTTATGAGAGGCTGGGCAAGGATTTAAAACGCCCGCCCAGAACACCTGCCTCCAGTGGTGCTCCAGATGCCATAGCACCGGCAGCAAGGCCGCAGAAAGGCCGAGTGGAGGCTGAAGCCCGCCCAAGGCATCATCTTCTCCTGCTGAGAAGTAGCGGCCAGATTGTGGTGGAGAAGTACAGGCCTCGGAGTTTGTACCTGGGCCTTTAGCTACTCTGCTTCAGGTGGCTTTGCACTCCACCGCTTTACCTGGGGCCGGGAAGGAGGCGGAGGTGGCTATCGGAGTTGTGTCGGGGAACGGGAGATATGGTCGGAACAGAGTGAACAAATGTTACAAAAGAAGATGGGATTGCTGTTTGAAAGCTATCCCGTCTTCAGTTCCCTCTGTTTCCCAGAATGGCTTGGAGAGCAGATCTCCCATTCCACAGAACCTCACTTTGCTCCTCTGCAATGCCAGGTCAGTTAAGAATAAGACTCATGTCATCCACAATCTACTCTTGGATGAGGATGCCAACCTGGCATGCTTCACAGAGACCTGGCTGGGAGAGGACAGCGCTGTTACCTGGGCACAGGCCATCCCAGCCGGGTACTCTGTCAGTGAGCAGGTGAGGTGAAGTGGGGGGGGGGGGGGCGGAGTAGCTCTAATTCATATGAATAATCTACCCTTGACCAGGATACCTGTCTGGAATACAGCCCACTTCGAGTGTATGTACCTGAGCCTGAAGACCAGGGATCGCTTGGGGATTCTGCTAGTCTGCCGACCACCCCGTTGTCTAGCAGACTCCCTAACCAAGCTGACACAGCTGTTTTCAGAGCTTCTGCTGGAGTCCCCCAGACTTTTAGTTTTGGGGGACTTCAACATTCCGCTTGAGGCCAGTTTAACAGGTGCGGCTCGGGAGTTCATGGAGACCATGACAAACATGGGCCTATCCCAATTGGTCCTTGGGCCTACACACTGTGCAGGTCATACACTCGATGTGGTCTTTAGTACGGAACAGGAATATCCATGAGCAGAGGTTATTAGTACCTCCGCATTGTCATGGACGGATCATTTCCTGGTCAAGACGGAACTTAGAGCCTACATCCGCCCCACCGGGGGTGGTGGACCCATTAGAATGGTCCACCCTCGAAGGGTAATGGAACAAATGGGATTCCAGAAAGCCTTATAGGGTCTAATGGTTGGGAATGCCAGTGATCCTGTCGATGCTCTGGTTAATACTTGGAACACCGATCTTACCAGAGATATCGACATGATCGCTCCCAAGCGTCCTTGCCAATCCACTTCAAACCGTAAGCTTTCCAGAGCTTAGGAAGATGAAGTGGTTTGGACAACGACTAGAGCACAGATGGCAGAAGGCTTGACTCTTATCCGACAGAACTCGCCATAGGAACTTTATTTGGTCCTATCAGGAGGCAATACGTGCAGCTGCAGAGAGCCTTCTCCTCTGCACGTATTGCGTCTGCAGAGTCTCGTCCAGCAGAGCTGTTTAGGGTGGTGAGGGAGCTGACGCAGGTTCCCCCTGCGCCAAATCCTTTACTTAACCCGACGACAGCCTGCTGTGACGCATTTAACAACTTCTTTGCAGATAAAATCTCTCAGATAAGAGCCAACTTAGACGCCAGGGCTTTAATAGAAACCATAGACGAGGTGTCCAGCGACTCCGTCAATGTAATTATATTGGATCATCTCCAATCTGTGAGTACCAATGACGTGGACAAGCTCCTTGGTAGCGTGAGGAAAACAACCTGCCCTCTCGACCCTTGCCCATCATGGCAGGCCGTCCAGGGAGGAGATGCACTGAGGAGATTCCTCACGGATATCATCAATGCATCCTTCAGGGAAGGACATGTTCCATCTTGTTTGAAGGAAGCAGCTGTTAGGCAGCTTCTGAAAAAAACCTTCCCTGGATCCCCTGGATATGAGTAACTACAGGCCTGTTTCTTTGTTGCCATTTTTGAGCAAGGTAATCGAGAGGGCAGTTGCCTTTCAGCTCCAAGCTGTCTTGGATGAAACCGATTATCTAGATCCATTTCAAACCGGCTTCAGGACAGACTTTGGGGTTGAGACTGCCATGGTTGCCTTGACCGAAGATCTGCGTCTGAGCATCGACAGGGGTAGTGTGATAAGATAGATCACAGCATCCTCTTGGACCGCCTGAGGGGGTTAGGTGTTGGGGGCACTGAATTCCAGTGGTTTCAGTCCTTCCTCTCGGGTAGGTCCCAGAGGGTGCTGCTCGGGGACAGTGTCTCCAGTAAGAGAGAGCTCACTTGTGGGGTCCCTCTGGGAGGAACTTGCTGCAACCTCAAAAATAAAGGCTTGCGGCTACCTCCCAGAGGGCTTTTTCAGTTGTCGCCCCCAGACTCTGGAACAGCCTGCCGGATGAGATCCATCAATTAACATCGTTAGACAGTTTCAAAAGGGCTGTCAAGACGGATCTCTTCCGGCAGGCCTTTCCAGACTAATTATCCCGGCCTCGGGTACTCCCACCCCAATGTTCTTCTTGTGGCCCTATCTACTGATGGAATGAAGAATATTGCTATGGGCCAATGTTATGTCTTTGTATTATGTTTTTAAATTTTCTGATTGTGATTTTAAATTTTATTGATTTAATACTGTTTTAAGGAGGGGGGATGTTTTTGGCTTTATGTATGATTTTACTGTTGTGAGCCTCCCGGATTGGGTTTCCCAAAGGGCGGGATACAAATAAATTTTATTATTATTATTATTATTATTATTATTTATTGTTTTGTTTTTAAATTGTTTTATAAATTATTTTTAAAACATCATTGTTAGTTAATAGCATAGTTTAGTTGACTCTATTTTATTTTAATATATATTGTAAATCAGGGGTAGGCAACCTAAGGCCCGGGGGCCAGATGCGCCCCCTCGAGGCCTTTGGACCGGCCCCAGGGCGGTCCTTCCGCTGCTGCTGCCCCCCCCCCCCACATGATATTGATTATTGTTGTTATTACTTGCTCTTGGGGTTTTCTTGGCAAAATCTCCACAGGGGTTTTGCCATGGCTTTTCTGGGGCTGAGAGAGTGTGCATGCATATATATATTATTTATTTATTTATTTACTTTATTTACTTTATTGTGCTTTGGCCCCCCATTGTCTGAGGGACAGCAATCTGTTCCCCAGCTCAAAAAGGTTGCCTACCCCTGTTGTAAACTATGCTGGGTTCCATGTTGGGAGAAACTGTTGACTGCCCGGGTCAACCTCAACTCATGATGGACCCAAGCCATGTAGGGCTTTAAAGGTCAAAACCAACACCAGTATGATTGCATAAAAGAAAAATGTTGGGGCTGGGCAGATCTAAAAAGACTATAAAAAGGAGCATCTGTGTCAAAGGCTTTGTTAAGTGAGGCATGCCTGTATGAGCCTAGACAGAGGCTCACCATCTCAGTAAGCACTAGCTGCCTAGTTGCTATACAAGAAAGACCTATTTCTCTTCCCACCACCTCCTTGCAGTGTGGTCACTATCAGAACCAACATGTCTGGAAATCCAGAATAGACAACTATAGTCTTTTGTTTATCCAGTTAATCTTGGTTAACTGCCAAATTATCCTTAGTAACAATGATGCTCTAATTCTTAAGATAAACTGTATCTTTTGTATCTTAAGTAAGATATGTTACCTGTCTCTCTTGATGAGGTTTAAAAAGCTCCTGCCGGACGAGATCCGTCTCATTACTATGCTTGCTGCTTTTAAGAAAGCAGTAAAGACAGATCTCTTCTGGCAGGCCTTTCCGGAATAACTTCCCGGACATGAGGAGCCTGGCAAGCCGCCTCGATTTACTGTTCCAAATTGTGTCCGCTGCCTTGTTGTTTTATATTGTTTTAAAGTTTGTATATGGTTTTTAATAGAATATTAGTTTAATTCAGTTTTAAGGGGTGGGAGGGTTAGGGGATTGGGATTGTCTGTTTTTAACTCTTTGTTTTAATTATGCTGTAACCCGCCCCGATTGCTTAGCAGAGGGGCGGGCTATAAATAAAAATTATTATTATTATTATTATTATTATTATTATTATTATTACCCAGTGGACGAGACATCTCCAAGACCACCTGTCCTTCACTGCTCTGTTCAGTTCCCACAAGCTCAGACCCGTGGCCTCTCTGAATGAGTGTAATCACCTGACGTGTGGTCTTTCTCTCTTTCTACTGCCCTCTACCCTTTCTAGCATTATTGTCTCTTCCAGTGATTCATGCCTTCGTATAATGTGGCCAAAGTATGACAGCCTCAATTTGGTCATCCTGGCTTCCAAAGAGAGTTTGGGCTTGATCTTTCTAGGGCCTATTTGTTTGTCTTCTTGGGAGAAAGGTAAGAAAGTAAATAAGCAAAAAAATAAAATAAGTTAGTACACTGGAACTGCTTTCTTTCAATATATGTTGGGCTGCAGCGGAGTTCTGGTCCATTTCATTCCACTGTTTTCTGAGAGAATAAAGAGAAGCTAAAGGGAAAGATTCCAAATACCTTCCCTCCTTCCCTTCTGTGTGCATGCACACAATGGGGCTTGAATAGTTTAGAAAGCAGAAAATATACAGATCCTTCAGCATATTATAATTCCAGAGCCAATGTGATGGATTTGCAATTCTAACTGCATTGTGAACATATGGAGTTAGTTCAACAAGGGCTCCTGGGAATCCTAACAGGCTGGAAGACACATGCTGTTGCACCTCTGCAAATGCCAAGATTGGCAAAATGCCACAAGAGGCAGAGAGATAAAAATGCTCAGGTCTTGTGCAGAAACAGGCAGAACGTGGAGGAAAGTTTTTTCCCCTTGTAAAAGAAAATAGTAGAAGACCATATCTGCTGTTTGTGGGATCGTCTACATCCTACTCAGTCAGTACAGTATAAATGCATTTAAAGATCTTTTCTTAGCAGGCTGTTATCTTTGTAAGAGGAAAAATTCCAATGCTGAGCTCTAAGAAGAGCACATAAAATTCTCAGTGGGACTGGCAACCATTTTCAAAGCATCTCCAGGTCTGCAGTTCCTTTTTTCCATGGCATTCAAGGATTTTGAACATGACCCTTGGTATCTCCTTGCATTTGTCCAGACACGAGATGATTATAAACACATTCACCATCAAAAGATGCCAGTACTTATAGGGGAAACAAACAAATAAACAAACCCCCCATGTGTACATATTTTCTAATACAAATACAAATTATCTTGCTTTTGCCCTGCCACATATTGGAGATGCATATGCCTGTATAGTCCAAATAAACTGACTCAGGTGGCCTTTCTATAATATAACTTCAGAAACAAATTTACACCTCCCATATGTGAAACACTTCATTTATTTCATGCAACACAATTAATTTAGAAAGAATATATTCTGAAAAGTAAAACAAGTGACCAGTCTTCATCAGCAAGAAGCCTGAACTGCTCCATATATGAGTATCAATTAAAGATATATTAAAGAGTATTAAAGAGATAGAAAACCTGGGGAGTGAGGAAGTAGGAAAGTAGCAACACTTGAAAAGCAGAAGAGAACAGAACTGAGTTCTGGAGTTTAGAGATCAAGTACTACCACTCTAGTCATAGAAGAATATTTTCCCCAACAGAGGATTTCCAGGGGATGTATGAAAGGCTGACAAAGACCACAGGCAGAGATTTCAAGACACTTTACAATATTTCTCACACAATACTTTCTCCATCTAGAGGGCTACCTACTGCATCCATCCATCCATCCATTTCTTTATTCCACTCACCATTTCTAGACCGGGACTCAAAGTGGCTAACAAAAGATGGAAAATTATAATATAATATTATATAATTAAAAGCAAATAGTAGTTAAATACAACCAATTTAAAACTTTAAAACCATTGTTAAAAAGAGTATAGCACCATGAAGAACACTTCTTGAGTAAGCAGTCAATTTTCTAAAGGTTTGCTAGAAGGGAAAAGACTTCAACTGCCACCAAAAAGACAGCAAAGGAGGCAACCTAACTTTCCTAGGGAGGGAGATCCAAAGTGTGGGAGCAGCCACAGTAAAGGCTCTCTCCCATGTTCTCACTTAACATTTCTGTGACAGCAGTGGTGAAGGAAAAAGTGCCTTCTCTGAAGATCTTAGAACTTGGACAGGCTCATATGGGAAGACAAAGTCCTTCAGATAGCCTGGACCTGAGCCATATAGGGCTTTATAGGCCATAACCAGCACACTGAATTATGTCTGGAGACAGACTGGCAGGCAGTGGAGCTGTTGCAGTAAGGGAGCTAAATGCTCCCTGTAACCAGCACCTGTTAAAAATCTGGATGCAGTTCCAGCTAACTCTGAGGCATCAAACAAATAAAATAGCAGGGGTGGATTGTCTCATCCAGGGGCAGGCTGAAAGTCACCTTTACCAGTTCAGTATCTTCAAAAATACGGTGTTCTTTGTTACACACAGGCAGTTACTCGACCAACAGCTTCCTTGGAATATGCTTGTGACAACGTCAGGAATCATGCAGAGAACGCCTGGCCAAAGCTACCTCATTTAACAGTAAAGTGAATGTGGCAGTTTTTCTCAGTGGCTCTCAGTCATTTGGTGTTTTTGCAGATATTCACAGAACTGCCTGGGGAACTTATTACTGTGTTAATCCTTCAGAGTAACCCTGCCACGTTTCCCGCCAGCGTGAAGGCATTTTTTGGTCTGAGACTTTGCATTCCTGAAACCACTCAAGTAATAAAAAGGTAGTCCCAAGGAAAGGCTCCATCATAGATCAGAAGCCCATCACAATGCCCTTGTCATGGATGGTAACAGAGCCTTGCTTAATGATCCAGTTGGGATTTCTTTACAATACACTTCTTGTCACATTCTGAGAATCTGCATTTTCCCTGGACACAGAAAGTGCTAATTCACCCCCGGCTTTTAGAAATGCTGCCTTTTTGAAGACCTTCTGAAGGACATAAAAGAGGTAAAATGTCCAGTGTTGACTACAAACAAAACTTTAAATGCTTTCCTGTATTTTCTGTTTTCCTTGCTATTCAACATGTACAGATGGGGAACCCAGGGCTGGGGGAAAATGTCTAGCCTGGAGTGACAAATCTACAGTTCTGTTGCATCATGGCAGCAACGTAAAAACACCAGAATTACATGGAAATACATATAAGGTTTTGGTGTGCCTCTGGAAGAGCATCCAGGCCAGCTGAATATCAGCCTCAAAAATCAAAATCTCTATCCTTGCTAAATCATTTCATGGGGTTATAGGGGTGAACTTACAGAGGCTTTGTACTTTACACACCACCAAGAAAATTAAAAACAGATTTTTCTAGAAATTGTGGATCACAGGACTTTTTCATTTACTTTAACAAATCTGTACCTCTAAAGCCAACATCAAGACTAGAACACAATCTGCCATCAAAATCTACACAATTTTGGGAAGTAATCTGGATTTGGAATTACATCCCACATTGGGGGGGGGGGGGGGGCGTGTACAATTAAAACCATTCATATATTTTTTAAAATGCACACAAAAATGCTTTATTCCAATAAAGAAATGTTCAAAAGTGCACATATTTACAAAAACACACACAGCAAAAAAATGCATGCATGTAAAAAACAAATACAAAATGGCTATTCTCCACATACAACATATACAAAAATCTACACTAATTTGTGAGAAGATAATGTGGATGGGGAATGGAAATCCAAGGCAGAAATAAGATGGAATAAAATCTGAAGCAGAAAGCAGGGAAGCCATATTTGGCAGACTCCTCCACTCTTACATAAGAGAAGAAACCCAAACCTGAAAGGCTGGTTTTTTTATCCTGATGGGCTATTTTTCAATGTGTGGGGAAGTCTACAAAGTGAGCCCCAAATTGCAGACTGAAGAGGTATAGTACAAACCCAGGCTTATCATGCCAGTGACCAAATGTATTTTTAATGGTAAATTTGAGAACTAAATTTCTAATTTTAATTGTGTGGCTGCCCTGCAAGGGGCTACACCACAAACTTTAAAAGCTTCACAGGTGTAAGAACACACTGATCTGGCAGTAAGATCTATTTATTCAAAAGTATGGCACAAAGTCAAGCTGCTACTCAAGTCTCCTGGGTTGTCAAGCTTGTCATGAAAATTCAGTTTCCTTCTGCTACATTTCCAATCTTTTTTCCCCTTTTGTTGCCACATGTATTTCCCCTTTGGCTTGAAATATTATGTTACATTTGTTCCTCATGCGTCTGAAAAGGAAAAGCCTGGTAATGTCAACCTGATGAAACTAATCTGAACAGAGGAAAGGTTTGTGCAAGGTTTTCTATATATTCCTGCCAAGTGAATTCATTCAGCTTTGCAAAATGCTATCCAACCTTAGAATGTGTCTCAAAGTGCAATTAATTAGGGTCATTCTTGACTCCACATTTTTCTTCCCTTCCCTTTCTGAAAATGCATAACTGGAAGCCAGTAAGACCCTGTAAGGGGGGAGAAAACAGATCCAAGTTTTGCAGCTTTCTGTGCCGCCCCTGCTTCACAGCACATTTTTTCATAGGGAATGCTAACAAGTGCATTGAACTGCTCTGTGTATCACTTAGGGATGCTATTAATGAGAAAGGAGGTTTTGGATGAGAAACCACAACAGTGCTGCTGCCTTGCTAGGTCTTCCATTCCAGCCTTGTCTAAGAGCAAGCAGCAATCATCTTCTATATATCTACCTTTCCATGTACAATGACAAATTTAAAAAATGGAACGCCAGAAGCCTATCTCAGAGGTGACCCCACACATCAGCCTGGATAAAGGCATGGTGCAGGTATTCCTAAGCCTCATCATTTTAGATTAGAAAAGTAGGAATAACGTGGCAAGCTGTCCCACACTTTGAAAACAAATAAACCTCCGAGTGCATACCAAATAAACTTGTCAGGAAGAAGAGATCTACACCAGCCTTCTTGTTGACATCTTGAGTTTTGTTCATGGAGCTACATTTTGGGTGTTGTTGTTGTTTCAAAAACATAGTGGAACATTAAAACATGTATTTCATAATATTGTCTGGAGCCCAAATATTACAGTCCAGGAAAAAACTACGGCACATTATTCCCCTAGTTGTGTTTTTTGGCTCTCACCATATAGGAAATGAACTAACTGGTATTATTTTTGTCTGCTTATACATCCTTAGAAATTTTAATTTTTTTAGATTGTGAGCCTGTGAAAAAGATCTGTTACTTGATTCTGAGTCTTTGACATGAAGGTGCACCCTGATCTCAGCTGAGAGGGATGCACAGAAATAACCTTTAGGAGAGGAAGCCCTTTGGTGTCTAAGGTCCAAAAAACACTGCACAAATAATCAAGTGAGACCACTTAAACTGGCCTGGCTTCGTGCTAGGGAATCATGGGAATTGTAGTTTATTTTATTCCAAATTTTCAAGAAGTTATCCAAGGCACTGGATCTATTGTGGGAGTATGGTTGAGCACCTTAGAAGCTCCTTGAAAGTGTGGAGTAACTCAGGGCCTGAACAGACTGCCAGAAATAATCCATCTTGAGAACACTTTAACTGCCCTGGCTGAATGCTAGGAAATCATGGGAACTGTAGTTTATTGGGGCACCAGAGTTCCATGAGAGAGAAGGCTCAATGTCTCAGATGTTTGTGTATGAACTCCAATTCTGCTGTTTCTCTTTCCAATCTACCTTTGTAGTTCTTTTGTTCAAGGACCGCTGTTCTGAGTTCTAGGATGTAATACACAGGGATACTGAAATGTTCTGCCACTGGTTTTTGTGTACTCCCATTCCTAGTGTCTGATTTATGTCCATTTATCCTCTGGTGCAGGGACTTGCCTGTTTGCCAGAGTGCTGAAGGGTATTGCTGACACAGTATGGCAAAAATCACTTTGGAGGATGAGCACGTGAAGATTCCCCTAATATTGTGGGTGAAGCCACTAGGTCTTGTGATGACATTTCCTGTATAAATGTGTGGGCAGAGTTGGCATCTTGGTTTCAGGCAAGACTTAATACCTGTGTCCCCATCTGTGTCATGTGTTTTCCTGCAGGTGAGTACCTGTTTAAGGTTTGGAGGCTGTCTGTAGGCAAGTAAAGGTCTGTCACCAAGAGCCCTTGAAAGAGTGGCATTATTGTCCAAAACAGGTTGTAGTTCATTGATGATGCACCTGAGTGGTCCTGGTTGGGAGCTGTATGTGACCACTAGTGGGGTTTGTTGTTTTCTCTCTTCAATCTATTCTGTAACAGATCAATACTGGGTACAAGTTTTTCCTTGTTTGTTTTTTCACTTCATGTGGTGGGTACTGTGGTTTGAGGAATGCTTCTTGTAATTCCTTGAGTTTGGCATCCCTGGCCTGTGGGTCTGAGCAGAAGCGATTGTATAGAGGACTTGGCTGTGGACTATGGATCTATTGGTGTGTTCAGGGTAGAAAGTGGAGGCATGTACGTACATGTGGCGGTCAGTGAGTTTGCGATATAGTGTGGTGCTTAGATGTCCATTTTGTAACTGTACTGTGGTGCCCAGAAAGTGAACTCTCTGGCTGAGAATTTTAAATGTTCCTTGCTAAATTGAAAATTGCAAGAGTCCACAGGATGTTAAATGGCAGTTAAAATGGAATCATAGTACTATAGCTGTGTGTTTGTGAAATGGTCCCCATGACTTCATAAAACATAATGAGCTTCTCATGAATGTAGAATCATAACCTAACTGATAACACCAGCCAAATGTTATCAGAAATCCTGTGTAATACCACCATTACATAGGAAAGGAAGCACCAATGGCAAGTTCCAGTTCACTAGGAAAATCTCCTGATGATACTATTAGAAGCAATTTGCCCTCAGATGTTGTATTGCCTAGCCTACTGTGCCATCCATTTCAAGCAACAGAAATACTGTGGCTATATCCAGCTTTCTTTCTTGTCTCTCCAAGGAAACTACAGAAAATTTCCCAGCTGTTTTCAGCCATATAGCACTAGGTTTCTGAATTACAAATGAAATTGTAGGTAATTTCTGACACACACAAACACACAGCACCTGGTGAGAAATCAAATGGTCAAAATAAAAATTAAGACTGATCTAAAACCAAGCTAAAACCAAGATTTACTCTGCAAAACAAATTTAACTGTTTAGTTATTCCCTAAGTCAAGCAAAATACACACAAGACAACATTATGTTTATAGAAGGATCCCTTCCTTCTGTTCTTTGCTTCCTGCTGCTTTTTGAAAAGTTGCCTGTGGCTTTTGAAACAACAGTAGTTAGTCAGAATAGGAGGCAAACTATTTTGTTCTTTACTTAAAAAGAAAAAGAACGGAGGTCTAACTGCCAGAGATATTGGCCAATAATCGACCTCCTGTCAGCATAAAGCAGATCTAAAAAGCATTAGCTGCATCACATTTAACTCATGCTTAAAAGGAGACTGCAGTAACAAAACCTGAAAACAGATAAGAAAAAAAATATTCAGAAAAACATCTTTGGTACCTTTCCAATGTCCTGTTTTAAACTTTCCAACACTAACAAGCCCTTTAAAGTATCAGTAAAGAGTTGAACACAATCCCTTAAAAGTTATTGAAAGAGCCCCAAAATGACTTAACTCCAGTCCTCAAACACCATTCAAAATAGGAAGACATACCCTTTCTAAATATGGAATAGCCTGAATCTCTCTGGGAAGAGAATTTCAAAGGAAAAGAAAAGACTGTGCTGCCTTGTATGTTCTTAGGGCCTCGGCAGACGGCTTATTGAGCCGTCTTGGAGGCCCGGAAGAGGAGGAGCCACCGCACGAGCAGCGCTCCTTCCTCTTCCTGAGGTCGCCCTGGGAGCTGCCGGCCCTCCGCACGGCCGGCGCTTCCGGGGCAACCTCCCGCCGCAGCGACTGCACGCGCTGTGGCGGAAAAGGCAGGGAAAGTGCGCCCTACGCGTTTAGGGCACACTTTCCCTGTCTTGTGGAAGGAGCGCTATTTTTGCGCTCCTTCCAGGGACGCTGCAGGAGCGCCGCGGTCTGGCTGCCGAGGTCCTGCGGCGCTCCGGATCAGGGCGTCCCCGACGCCCTGGTCTGCATCCCCCTTTAGTCTACTGAGCTGATATTACTGGCTCTCTGAGTTGCCATTAAAAAAATCCAAGACCTAAATCATATGTTTAGTCCTGGCTAGAGCACAGCCAATGAAACAAAGGATAGACTTACAAGTTGACTCATCATTTGACTACTTATTAAATAAGTCTATTTGGGAATAACTAATAGGATTCTAATATAAGACTCCATGTAAAGAATAAGCAAATTGTAGGAAATGTGCGCATAGAGGTGCATTGGCTGCTATTCTTATTGTTGTTGTTACATTTATTTATATCTCACTTTCCCCCCAGAATTGAGACTCAAAGAGGCTCACAATGTAAAATAATGATAGAGCCAGATACAAAAAGAGAGCATTAAATAGAATTAAACTATTTGCAGTATTGAAACAAGTCAACATCAATAAAATAATAAAATACAATTTAGAAGATTTTAAAAAGCTCTTAAAAATAGTAGCAATGCAATTCTTGAAGGAGAACAACTAGCTTTAGTAGCTTTCTTCCCACTACAAGAAAGACTTCAAGAACCATGCAGTTCTGAAGCCTCTTTACAAGTCAAAACTTAATCTGCTCAAAATTACTGGAAATATTTTCTGCGCAGAAAAAAACTGTTTCCTGCACAGAAATGCTGTTTTTTTACATGTGGTTGTATTGCACATGTGAATTTTGTGTGGAATGTCCCCAAATGCAGCATTTTCTGCACAAGAAAATTTTCCTGCAAATAAATATTATTCTATTCTGTTTCCTGCACAGAAAATCCTATTTTCTGTGCAAATTAACCATGTATGAATTTTGTGCACAATAATGAAATGTGAAGATTCTTGTCATTGTAGGCTTCTTATTGTCAGGGTCTTTCAGTACTCAAAACACATTTTTCTATCATTTTAAAAAGTATTTTTGAATATTCTTTTCATTTCTAGTTCCTAGCAAGTCCACCAAGAGTTGCACCCTACCCACATCCACATACCTCCACATTGCTGAAATGTGATGCTTTGATGGCAGCAAACTCATAACTTATCTTTAAAACAATACACATGGAAAAAATGTGCTTTGTTTTCAAAGTGAATTGGGCTTCTGGAAGGGGGTAGAACTGGATGGCCTTTCCAGCCCATTCCAAGAGTCTATTATTCTGTTGGACAATCAGGAGTGATATTTTGCTTGAAAATGAGGACCACCTTAAAATAACAAACAAATTTACTCTATGTCAAAATTATATAGAAAACTATTACAAAATGTTCTTTCAGTGGTATATGACTCCAGTTAAAATTAATATGCTTTACAAAACAGGAACGACACAATGCTGGAAATGCCAAAAACCAAATGCCAATTTTATACATTTATGGTGGAAGTGTATTAAAGTAAAGCGATATTGGGCAAACATTACTGAAGCCATAAGTGAGATAATTAGTATAAAAATCAAGCCTGATCCAAGAGTATATTTATTAAATATGACAAAATTATTAGAAACTAAGATTGAAAAAGATCACTCTAGAAAACTATTATATATGTTGACAATTGCGAGAATACTATATGCACAATTCTGGAAAGCTGATAGAATTCCAACCATAGAAGAATGGATAGTTAAACTGAATGAGGCAATTAACATGGATATCCTTACTGCTAATTTAAGAGGCAAAGATTTAAAAGATGAATGGGAATGTGTTCATAAATGGATCAAAGGGAAGAGTTAAATTATCATTAAGAATCATTAAGAATCATTATTGTGTAACACCTGTTGGAAGTACAGGAAACAATAATAGATAAACCAAGATTATCAATAATATGACCTTAAGATCTCAATATGTTTTTTTTTTTCTCTTTTCTTTATTTATGATTTCAGAATTAGGTCATTATATCTTGATTGTTTTGTCTTGTTGTTGTTTTATGTCAAATGTCTTGTTGTTTTATGTCAAATTGTCTTGTTGTTTTATGTCAAATGTCATGAAGAGAAGTATGTAATGTCTAATGTTTTATGTTGTCTATGTGATTTGATTAGGTCTTATGTTTTGATGGAGTGCATTGATTGTATGTTTTAATAATAAAATTTATTGAAAAAAAAGAAAAAAGAAAAGAAAATGAGGACCACCTCATCACACCTTCCTTTTAAAATCTGTTACCTTTTTGGCTGTTATCACATCATCCTCATCCTCATTTATATTCCCATTTTCCCCAAAAAAACTGGAACTCAAGGTGGCTTATAAATCAAAATGGGGTTTCAAAGCTACTGGGAAGGCTCTATTGCTCATATCCACCCGTCATGCCTGTGAAGGTGGTGTGACTTAGAGAAGGGCCTCTTTTAAGGATCTCAGGGTTCAGGTAGCCTCATGAGGGAAGCTAGGGTCTGGCATATAGCCTGGATCTACCTATTTTTGGCAGTATAGCTGCATATTCAGCAAAGGGCTGCAAAGCGAATATGTTAGCTTCATAACAACACATATGTTGCTCACATTTCTGCTATATATTTCTTATTCTCCAAAAGTAGCAGAAATTGAATTATGCAAAATATGCAATTCAAACAGATGTCATTTTTATTATTACACAGAGTACAAGTAGGCTTGTTCCCAAGACACTCTGCTATTTAGTAATCTACTAATACTATAGAACCACTAGCTTAAAATTTAGACTTTCTTGTGTGTAAAAATGGGACCCAAGATGAAATGTGTAAAGCATTGAGAAATACATGTCCACACAAGTAAGACACTAATAACAGTGTAAGTAGAAGAATTCTTGGAAGCAGGTAACATCAGAATTGTACGTACAACTGACATAAGACACATAATGGGAAATAACCGAGTCTACTTTATCATTTGAGACTCTTCACAGAAAGGATTGGCAGAACAAATTCTGTTGAGGTTTAAAGAAAAGAATATGATTCACTTACCAGGTCTGTGTGCACTTTCAGATGGGCCTGCAATTTGTATTTATCAGGTGTGGAATAATCACAGTCTTCTGTGGGACATTTCAGCAAAATATTACTATGCTTCTGGATGACATGTCGTTTGAGACAGTTTTTGGTGATGGAGGAGTAACTGCACTGAGAGCAGTAATAGAGATGCTCTCGTGTGTGAGTACGGACGTGCATGTCATAATGCACCTGGTACCAAAACAGCTTGCCTGAAAAGAACAATTTAAAACATGAACAAGGTTAATTACATTTATCTAAATGTGGTGCACTCAAATATTGTGTAAGGGAAAGAATGCCAAGTGTGATACTGAGAGACAGCAATTCAAATCCTTGCTGTACCTTGGATATGGTAACTGTTTTGTAAAACAGCATCTGGTTAGCCATATGCAGAATACTGTGATAACAGTTCAAATAAGAATGGGGTTACCATCATGAGATTTTGGGATAGGACAGTCCATGAGGCCAACATTTTAACCTCTGCTCAGCTCAGACTTGGCATATTTGCAAGGGTGAACAAAATTATGGTTTCCATTTCTGGTGAACAACTAAGAACCCTGGTTAGGAGCTTTAGCGTGTCACCAAAGCTTGGGAAAGTAATTATTTGTGACACAGCTCCCAGCATTCTCCAACCAGCATGGTCACTGGCCATAGTAGCAGACAGCTTCTACAAGCTGCACCCCAACAATCAAATTGTCCAAGCTCTGATCTCAACAATATTCTCTATTACTGTTATGTCTGTGATTTGTTGTCATCCCTAGCGAAAGACTGTTTCAGACTTTGGTCCTTTAATGGCCCTCCTGCTTCCCAGTGTGTTTTATACAATGAATGGATTCTTCCATGATACCAAGCAAGGATTAAGTCTATATGCAAGTTCTGTGTACATCAAGTTCTGGTCAAAGAATAAAATTATCCGGGGAAGCTACGTGAAGGCCAAAGATCATGTGATATATATATCCTCTAACATTTCCCAGATAAAAACCAGTACATGTGTGGACATGCAACATTAGTGTGTAGTCAAGATGACAAATACTATTAATGAGGAAGAACACTCATCCTAGGAAAGGCAGCAGTTGTTTGCTTTTGTCTTAACCTAATGGGAAGGGCAAGAGTCTATCTATCTCCTCCTCTCCTCCCTGATGAGCTAATGGATTGTAAATTATTTTTTCACTTTGAATTGCAATTGAAGTAAGCTGAGGACAAAGATAGAAAAGAAAAAGAAAAAGAGAGAAACTGGAACATTGTAAAAGCAACTGAAAAAGTGGGATGACACAGGATCAATTGGGACTGTCCTTGCCAAATTGAGACAATTGGAAGGTATGTACGATAAAGCTTGAACTCTGTATTAAGTTCTGAGTCAGGAATGTTTGGCTGTTAAGGAGATTCTAGTTAAGCAATTTGCAAAGAAGTAGCTGTGTTAGTCACTTGCAGCATAAAAAGGAGGAAAGAAGTGGGAGAAAAAAGGAATGTGGCACCACTTTTAAGACTAACTGGCTTTTACTTCTGCATGCAGTATTGAGTGGTATTAAGGCCGCAGGTATAAAGCATGAGGGTGGGATAGAATGTAATAGGATGCAGAAAGAGGCATATCATGACTCTTGCCCTAAATTTTCAAGAGAAACAGATGAATTGATATACACTCCAAACTATTAGTAGATCTTTGAACAAAGAGAATGGCTTTTACATGCTACATATATTGATACAAGAGTCCTAACTAGTGAAAATATAACTAAAGGACTCTTCATAGAGTTTTGATAAGCAGATTTATTGCTTTCACACATCAACAATAACTGACAACATAAAGATCTGAAAGGTAGTCCTTTGAAAATTCATAGCAAGAGACATGATTTTCATCTTCCTGGATCCTATTACATATACTTTCTATCCCACTTCCACAACTATACAAATATGCTTTATACCTGAGGCCTTAATACCATTCGATACTGCATTTGAAGAAGTGGGATTATAGCTATGAAAAGTCATGCAAAAATAAAAACCAGTCTGTCTTAAAAGTGCTGCCACATTCCTGTTTAAGCAGTTACTCACTCTGCTTCCAAGATCTTGTCCCCTGAGTTGGCAAAAGCTGGATCTAACACAGTCTCTGGAAAGATGCTCAGCATGGATGGCACGTGCATTAGGTCATAAAGAAATCCCTCCTTTATGCCCATCACTGCACATTTTCATAGAAATTAGAGTGTGAAATACTAAATCTCTTTTAAAACACAAGCTTCCTTTGGTAAATGTAGGTGCCTGTGACTTAACTGAAATTTCCTAAAAGGGAGCAACTTCAACTAGGCGCAGTAATGTGTGATCCTTTGCCAATAGAATTCCTGATTTTTTTAAAAGCATTTCACCAATTGATCTGCACTTTTAAATGCAATTTTCAGAAAGCATTTAGATCAGGAGTCCCTATTAGCAGAATTGGCAGCCCAAGAGGATTGTTTAGGGCAGTGGCCCCAAAACTGTGTTCTTTAAGGGGTTCTGGACTTCGGCTGCTAGAATCTCAAGACTATTGGCCAACACAGCTGAGGCTTCCGGGAGCTGAAGTCCAAAATCTCTTAAAGGGCACAGTTTGGGGAAAACTGGTCTAGGACAACAGACTTGTTGTTGTTGTTGCTACAGCAGCTGCAAGATGGGGGCAAGGAAGGAATCCAGTTGCCTTAGGATTTAACACAAGATGGGAATGGGTGAAAAAGTAGCACACTGGGCTCACTGTAATGTATGGAAGAGTGCCTCATATTTGGTCTACAAGTAGGGGAGCTGAAGGAATGGAAAGCAGGAGACAGAAGAAGACCTTTACTGCCATTGGCAAGTAAAAAAAAGAGAAGGGACGATTCAAAGAGATATAAGGACAGGTAAGTAATCCTTTATATAATACAGGGACAACTTATGATGTGTGAGGTCTTCAAGGTTTAGCATCCATTCTGGGCTTCATTTTCTAGCTAGCCTTCAGTCTTGTTTAACTCTCAAGATTCAAATCACATCTTCTCCTGCCCACACAGCACAGTTACCAAGGCAAGTTAAGTATGCAGAGAGATCTTATTGCACCTTTGAAACTAAATGAAACTAAATGAAAGAAAAAAGTTGGCAGCATGAGCTTTCATAAACCTAAGTCTATGAAAGCTCATGCTGTCAATGTCTTTCTTTCAGTTAGTCTCAACGGTGCTACAAGATCTCTCTACATACTGATTCTATAGACTAATATGGCTATATCTTTGAATTCAAGGAAGGTTAAGTTTCAGACTAAGCTGGAAAGGGGTTGCAGTGGCACCAAGTACATGATGTTACAAGGCAAAATTTCTGTTCTCTGTGTAGCTACTCACCCATATGATGCCCAGTAACATTTGCTCAAAATACTGCAACATAGACTCCAACCACACATGGAAAGAGAAATCCCAGAAGTCCAAGCAGATTTCAGGAAAGGAAGAGGCAACAGGGATCACACTGCAAACATACAATGACTAATGGAGCTTAGCAGGGAGTTCCAAAAGAAAATCAGCATGTGCTTTATAGACTATAGCAAAGCTTTTGACTGCATAGATCATGAAAGGCTATGGAATGCCCTTAAAGACATGGGAGTGCCAATACATCTGATAGTCCTAATGAGGAATGTGTACTCAAGACAAGAGGCTACTGTCAGAACAGAACACAGAGAAACAGAATGGTTCCCAATTGACAAAGAGGTCAGACAAGGCTGCATTCTATCACTCTACTTATTCAACCTATATGTAGAACATATTGTAAGGCAAGCAGATTTGGACATGGAAGACGGAGGAATGAAAATAGGAGGAAGAAATGTCAACAATCTGAGATATGCTGACCACACCATACTCACAGACCTGGAACATCTACTAAGGAAGTTCAAAGAATAAAGTGCAAAGACAGGCTGAACATAAAGAAAACAAAAATAATGACCACAGAGTATTTACACACATTCAAACTAGACAATGAGGAAAAGGAAATAGTAAAAGATCTCCTCATATCTGGGATCAAACATTGATCAGAACGGGGACTGCAGTCAGGAAATCAGGAGAAGATTAAGAATGGGGAGGGTGGCTATGAAAGAAATAGAAAAGATCCTAAAATGCAACAACATACAACTCAGCACAAAAGTCAGGATCATACAAGCCATCATATTCCCTATTACCATGGATGGATGTGAGAGTTGGACAGTCAAGAAAGAAGACAGGAGGAAAATCAACACATTTGTGGTGTGGTGCTGGAGAAGGGTGCTGAGGATTCCACTGACAGCCAAAAGGACAAACAAATGGCTCCTAGAACAGATCAAGCCAGAGATGTCCCTAGAAGCCAAGATACAAGACTTGGGGCCTTTACAGACTGACAAAATAATGCAGATTGAGGCCACTTTAACTATCCTGGCTCAGTGCTAAGGAATCATGGGAACTGTAGTTTATTGTGGCACCAGAACTCTCTGACAGAGAAGGCTCAATATCCCAGAAAAAAATACAATTCCCATGATTCCCTAGCACTGAGCCAGGACAATTAAAGTGGCTTCAAGCTGCACTATTTCTGGCAGTTTGTAAAGGCCCTTAGGCTGTAGTTCTTTGGACACATCATGAGAAGGCATGACAATAATGTTAGGAAAGGTGGAGGGAAGTAGAAAGAGAGGAAGGCCACATGCTAGATGGATGGACTTTATTAAAGAAACCACGAATATGAGTTTGGAGGAGCTGGACAGAGCAGTAGAGGACCGGGGGGGGGGGGGGGGGGGGCTGGAGATGTCTCATCCATAGGGTCGCCATGAGTCGAGACCGACCTAAAGCAATTAACAACAACAACAAACATTTCCTCTAACTTGATGCATGGATGCCATTTATTGGGAAAGTACCAGGTTTTGGAGATCATGAAGGCAGGCTGGAAGTGGACAACAACCCTGGAAATGCTAAGAGCTGGAATGGAACAAGTTGGGCTCCCAGAAATTCTTGGACCAAAGTACTTTTCTTGGATCACTCCCTAGCCTTTTTCATTGTAATTACTTTTTGTCCTACTCCATTCCAGACATCCTTCCCTGTTCCTCTCAAGTGTGAGTGTAAAGCTACTACTCCTCTTCTGAGTTCTGCAAGCATCTTCATAGCTTTTGTGCTCTTGACACACCTTCTGCTTATTTCTCTTCATGCTCATCTGGCCCTCGTGTCAGTTTTTTTCTCTCAAGGCACTGTGCAACAGTTCTCCTTACTCTAAGGAAAGAATGGGCAACCGTGGCCCTCCAGGTGTTGTTGGACTGCAACTCCCATAATATCTCAATGCTGGATCCGTTGGCTAGGGTTGTTGGGAGTTGTTGTCCAGCAATATCCAAAGGGCTGGAGTTGCACACCCTGACTGTAAGGTAATACTCTGCCCCACTCCTCCTCTTGTCCACATATAAGTAAAGGAGCCTGCTGTTCTGATTATTTTGGGTCCAAAATAAAAATAACCCCCAAATACCAACCAAACTTTCCCATTACACTGCACACTCCAAGACTTGTCTCCTGTATAGTTTTATTGCCATCCCCTCCCCTGCCCAGGTTCTGCATACTCCTCACCACAGTATTCACATTCCAAGTCTCCATAGACCTTCCTAATCTTTTCACAGAGAGCTGTGTTCATTTGTCGTTTTTGCAAACTGTCCAAAATCTGCATAAAGGCTGCTGCTCCAGTTCGATTCTCTGAAGGGACTGAGCATGAATCTAATTTGTCACCAACTGCTGTGTTGGATTCCAAAGTGGAAAGCTGGACAGAGGATTCTACCTCTTCAGTTGTTGCCACATCTGATTCCTGAGCATTAAGACAGATAGTTTGGCCAGTTTCTTCGAGATCAGGAGCACACTGTGGAACTTGGCAATGCTGGTCTATATTATTACTCCCATCTCCTGAAAGCGGAATGACTTCACTTTGTATGCTTTCTGAAGGGTCACAAGAGACCTCACCTTCTTGCTCAGGAAGGACTCTTTCTTCAGCCAATTCAGAAGGAACATTTTTCTGTAGAAAGCCATCTGGCGTACTATCAGCAAAAGCATCTGGGGGTACTAGTTCCGTCAATGACGGGCACAATGGATCTGATATACTTGCAACAGAAGAGCTTTCAAGATCTAAAGGAGGGACAGTAGAGTTTTCTACCTTGGCATCAGTGTTATTGTGATGGCTCCCTTCCATAGCATTCAGTTCACTTGCATAAACTGATTTCTTTAGTATGCAAAGCTCCTTAGAGTTTAAAAGTGAGAGTTCAGCTGCAGTCTGTGACAACTCCTCTCCAAGGGCTTCTTGTTGGATGTCCCCTCCTGGTTCCAGTAAGCAAAAGCTCTGGTTGATAGAACTGTTAAAAACAGAAGTCTCTGGCAAGTCCCTGTGGGCTTCCTTGATATGTGAGCGGAGCCTGATGGAGCTGACAAATTTTTTCAAGCACTCGCTGCAGACATATACAAAAGGATGCTTTCGGATGTGAAGCTCAAGTGCTTGGTACTTGGTGGCTCCATGGCCACACAGCTCACAAGCAAAGGGCCTCTCATCCCCATGGACCAGCATATGCCTGTCACGATCCAGTTCATTTTTGAACTTGCGCTCACAGATGTGGCAGTCATACAACAGCTGTCTTTTGCCTTCCCGGGTCATCAAGCAGAGCTCATCAAATACCTCCTTCACTTTTTTGTCTTGCAAGTCGTGGGCTTCCTTGATATGCTTGATCAGGTTCTTGACATCTGAGTATTTCTTCTTGCAGAAACGGCAGTGCTGCTTGATCTTCTTGTGTACTCTCTCCACATGGACCTTGAGGTGGCCTTTGCTCAAGCAAGTAAAAGGGCAATAATCACAAGCAAACTTCTCCCCTGTGTGCTTCCGCAGGTGAACATTCAGGTTGGCCTTGATGGCACTGGCATAGCTGCAGAATGAACACTTGTATGGCTTTTCATTGGTATGGATCCTCAGGTGGGCCTGAAGAGAGTGCTTGAATTTGAACACCTTGTTGCAGTATTCACAGGTAAAGATTTTTAACTGAGTTGCACCTAACCTAGGGAGGAACAGAACCAGAGATTCAATTATTTACACCACTATAGCAGTAATGAAAACAGAACTCAGCTTGCAGTATCACTCTGATCCTGGTTCAGTGGATGCTCAGATATCTCATCAGAAGGAAAAAGGAGGACACTCTTTCCCCCTAAGCCAGTGATCCCCAAACTTTGTTTATCCAGGTGTTTTGGACTTTTCCCAGAAGCCCTAGGCAGCTTGGTCAGCAGTCAGTAATTCTGGCAGCTGAAGTCCAAAACATCTGGAGGGCCAAAGTTTGAAAACCACTGTCCTAACCTGTACTTTGTCAGTAAGGCATAATGGTTTGAATGGTGGACAAGGACTCCAGGAGATCAGGGTTCGAATCTCTACTCACTCCCACTGGGTGACCTTGAGCAAGTTATACTTCCTTAGTCTTAGCGGAAGGCAATGGCACACCTCCTCTGAATAAATCTTGCCAAGAAAAGCAAGGAATTATAGGATCACCATAATTCAAGGGAGATTTGAGATTACAAAACAGCAACAACTTGTGCTATATCCAATTCCATGGAAGAAGTGGGCAAAGAAACCTTTTGTTGCACCTTAGAAACTATCTTGCTGGGCAACAAGAGGGCTGTCAGGTCTTCCCTCAGAAAACACAATTGCCAAAGTCTTGTTGATGTCATGTACCTGCATATATTCCCTTATATATGTAGTTGTATCTTTCTGGTCATTATGCAGTAGAGATACTCAATTGATGGTCGTGTTGGAGGTCCACAAATATAATCCTTTCATATGGGTCTAAATCCTATTGGACATACTAGAGAAGAGTCATCACATCAACTGGATTTACCAATGTGTTGACTTACCATTCAGCTATTGATTCAACAGTTCCTCTTGGGTTGGACCTAGATAACAGGATTCCAGCCAGCACATTGTCAGATGGTCTATAACTATTTGTTAGTGCCTTCGGTGTATCATATTCTTCACTGAGATTGCAGTAACGTCCACTGTATATTCCCCATTGCTTGGTGGGAAAATGAACAATCACACTGGCAGATACACAATTGACTGCACAATGCAGGTATTTAGTAAAAGAATGGTGTAGCCCAATCATTACATGAGTGTAGATTTATACTACACAAGCATCATGTACGATCATAGCCCATATATTTCATGGAATCCTGACAATCTTGGCATCCATGTCATAAATGTGCATGCTCAGTGTTTACAGTGTGTTATAGGGTGTAGATTATTTTTTGTTAATGAAGTCTCTGGTTTCAAATTATCTGAGAGACTATTTTTTTCAAATGCAACTCAGCAGTGACCACCAGTGGACTATGGGATATAAACGTCTCAAGATAGGCCTTTTCAAGTATAGACTGAGAAAACCTAAAAGGATCTGAGTATCAGATCATATAGGGGCACAAAGAAGTTACTACCTGAAGCAATGTCATAGGTCCGGACTTGCTCACCACATAGACTTCTGTGTTTCCCTGCCTAGAAGATCCTTCAAGGGAGACGTAAATCTCTTTTGAACATCCTGCTGATAACTTGCTGCCACCTAGTGCTGACATCCAATCAGTACATTTCTCATTCACCTTGAATTCCCATCCTCTCTATCTTCTACCTGCAAACACCATCAGATAGTGTCCTCAAACTGAATCAGATAGGTCAGTGATTCTCAGACATTGACCTTCTAGCTGCTTTGGAGTTCAGCTCCAGAAACCCTAGCCAGCTTAACTGAAGGCAGAGATTTTGGGAGCTGAAGCCCCAAACACCCCAATGATCAAAGACTGAGAAATATAACTTGGGTCATACAAATTGGGTGGCAAGGGATATGCATGCCTAAGTTTCCTTTACAGCAGTGTATGCCCTGTTTTGATCACTGTGGAGTTTGGCTGCTGTGAAGAGAGGTTCCTTCCTCCCTCCACAGCACCCAAAGTCCCCCTGACTTATGGCTCAGCCTCTCAAGTCACACATCCCCATAGCCATTCTGTGACTTGTGAAGAAGCAGGCAGGATCAGGAAATCACCTGGCTATGTTGCTGTAGCCAGATGCACTGCTGAGATCTCCAGAGGACCCTGGTGGATTTCAGCCCTGCTGTAATAATTTTGTACCTGGTTACATGGACCTAGCCAGACTCTTCTTCATCCTGCCCCCTCCCCAAGAGGCATGGAAAGGCCATGTGGACTGGCTGCAGAGGCTGTTAAATAAGTTCAGAAGGTGGTATATCAGGGGTAGGCAACCTTTCCCCTTTAAGGGCTGAAGGACTTCAGCTTCCAGAATTCCAGGAGCTATTGGTCAACATGGGACTATTGGCCAACATGGCTGAGGCTTCTGGGAGCTGAAGTCCCTCGGCCCTTAAAGGGGAAAGGTTGCCTACCCCTGTGGTATATGGTTCAGCATAGCAGAGATCTGCACATGAAACTACTATGCTATGGTGAGCCATGCTGAATTGCAGCTACTGCTTGAATAGGCATAGCAAATGAACTTCAATTGCCAATATACATGTATAGTTAAGTAACCTGTTTGGGAAGAGACTTACGAAAGTTACTATATCTGAGACATCAGTTCTCCTGTATACCATTGTTATCTGGTCTCCATGAAACAACTAATGGTGGAAATTTCATAGAACAAATGAAAACATTCGGAGTTTTCATTACACGTCTTGTTCCAATAGAATGAACATTACCTTCCTGAAAACCAGTTGTATGGATCCCTTCAGTAATTGTAGGTTAAGTCAGGTTTCTGCAAGGAATGAAACAGAATTCAGTACAAAAATGGGGGTTACCTGCTTGATTTCATTGGCTGCTCATAAGGAGTTTGCTGAATGGCATATTCCTGATACCCTCTTCGCTGAGAGGAGTCTGATACCACTGTCTCTGGATTAGTCAGTTGCTCTGTTTCAGAAGAAGCAGCTTCCACTGGAACTATTTTTGTAGCTCCTGCAAGCAAAATAAAACCTCAGAATTCATTACAGATAATCATTACAAATAGTTTATAAACTCTATCCTGTAAAAGGCAATGGCAACACACAGTGAGTGACAATGCTGATTAATAGCTGAGTAACAAGTCCAAATGAAGTTAGCTGCTGGTCTAATACCATTTATGTTTGAAAGCAGGAAAGAAAAAAATCTATTCTGGTCCCTTTAGCCTTCAAAACAATCATACTTACAAAGAAGTGAAAGGCTTCTTTACACCGCAGGATCCAGGAACATACGTAAGGCATTATCATTTTCCTCCTCTTCCTTATAATTATATCTTATTTTTATCCCAAACTGGGACTCAAAGTGGCTTACAATTAAAAAAAACAGCTAAAAATATACAGAAAGTGAACATTTAAAAAGAAATAAACTATTGGAAATATTTAAATGATTTAAAATTAAAGTTAAAAGGCTAAATTATGATTTAAAGATAAAAAGCAATTAAAACAGTTCTGTCTAAAACTGTACAGCACCCTCAGCCCATATTTAAAAACAAACAAACAAACAAAAAAACAAACAAACAACTTTCTGTCTTAAAAGCCTGTTTTAAAAGCCTGCTAGAATAAAAAATGCCTTTGGTAAGCAACAGAAGGGCAGCAAGAAGAGGGCAATTCTGGCCTCAGAGGGGAGTTCCAGAGACTATGGGCAGCCACTGAGAAGGCCCTCTCTCACATCTTCTTCAATCATGCTTTGTGATGGTGATAGGACTGAGAAAAGGGTCTCCCCTAATAATCTCAGGGCAGGCTCACATAGGGATATATGGGCTGTCAGATAGTCAGGACCTGAGCCATAGAGAGCTTTTATAGATCATAACCAACACAGTATGGTCTCTGTAACTTGCCCCTGATTAATATTTTGGCTGCAGCTTTTTGTACTAGCTGAAATTTCTGAAAGCTTTTCAAAGACAGTCCCATGTAGTGCTTTCCAGTAATCAAAATAAAATGTAAGGCATGTACCATTGTGGCTATACCCAGCACCTCGGGCAAAGGTAACTGAAAGCCTTTGCTTTCTTTAAAGTTGCTTTCTTTAAAGCATTTGCTTTCTTTAAAGTTTATTTTTTTTTCTTTCCTTGTTTGCCATGATAGATTAAATCAATACTGCTTCCCATTTACAGCAGCAGGCGCTTATCTAGAAAGGCCACAATATTTATTCCAAAGAAACAGAGCAAACAGAAATGAAGGGCAAATAATTAAGACGACAGTAAGCAAAAGAAAGCATATCTATGCCCCTGGTAAACCTGGGATTCAGGATAAAAAAGAAGGATAGCTGATAAACAAAGAAGGAATATATCCTCCTATTTGCACCTGTGTTCTCCTATCTCCCTCCAGTTCTTGTCCATTCTGTACACATGTTTGTGTATAATTGCATTATGTGTCCAGGCATAAATGGTAATTATTGTGACTAATGAGTGTAGAAAGATCAACAGGTAAAGGTCATACTGGGTAGTGATGTTCTCTGTTTATCCTCGAACTCATACAAATAGATATACACATACAGAGAGAGAGAGAGAGAGAGAGAGGTAGTTTTGAGAAAACTGGAAAGAAAGATGTATGATAGCCGACTCACTATGAGATAGGAAGGACAAGTCCATCAAGGGACAGGTCTGAGTGAACTGAGAGTGGCCCTGGCTCTGCTAAAAAAGAACAGTTTCTGTTCCAAAGAAGCAATGAATCTATAGGTAGATTGTTGGTGGGGGGATGAGGCAGGTAAATGAATGAGTTATGGATGTATTAACTGACAGGGTCATGCTTTGGGGGTCATGTAGAAGGGAGGAGGTTAAGATAACAGTTTACACTGAGTTTGTTTAACTTTTGTGCATCAAAGCTACTTTGCAAATGAGCAAATACTGGTGATTTACTAGTTTCTCTAAGCCTAAAATTCACTTTAATTAGAGGAAGTAAGTGTATTTGATGTGGTCACACTGAAACATTAGAAACAAGGCAAGTTTGCCAAAAAGTATTTGGCCCCAGTTCTGCTGTCTAAAAAAGACGAAGAACACCTCTGAACCTGACTCTCAGTGGCACAGTACAGCAAGTGGATTGAGCAGCTAATCCAAAAGCTTTGCAACCATCTTACTTAAAAGAACCAAAAAGACATCTCAAGTTAGAGATGTGCTGGTGCGCCATTCAACACTCCAAAGGAGGGGGAAAATTACAAATACCCTGTCTTCCCCTCCTCTGTTCTTCCAGTTGATGAAAAGCTTACATGGCATCTTCTATGAGCATTTTATTACAAAACATCTGAAGAAGAAAGGGACATTTGTGAAATGTATTCAGCTCAGATGAAAGGTTGCCACTGAGTGTTAAGATGTAATAAAAATCCTGCTGCTTAAACAATGTGAACCTGCTTCTCTATTCAATGTACTGATGATCCAGCACACTCAAAGGGAAGAAAATGCATGAGTTCATCTTATATATGCCAACAATAATCCACATGAAATATTTTTCTCCATCTGGTGAAATTATCTTGGGAAATGAAGTTTGTTTAAGCGATTTCTTTATGGAGCTACAAAAAGAAAACAAAGAAAACCAATAGCAGCCTAAAAACTTCTAGATACACCAAAGAAACCAATAAGTGTAAAAGAGAGAGAGGTAGCGAGCCAATGATTTGTAGCCATTCATTTTTCAAATAAATTCCAAGGCATGTAAATTAAGAATCAGGATTCTTTCTGCTTCCAGTGAAATGGAATATCTAACATCAAGCCAACAGCTTAAAACCCATGGGCAAAAGAGAAAGAGGGCATACTTGTTCTTTGCCATCTCAAAGGCTTAATGGTGGCAGAGGAGCCAGAGAAAAGAGTTGCCAAAACATTGGTCTTTGCTTTTCCTTCCTTTCATTTCCTAAAGGTTTTCAGGCCAAGGTTTAAGACTATGCTTTGTTCATGTTTGGGATGGAAAGTTATCATGGAAGATCCATGCAGATGACCAAGTTCTGGGTCTGCATGAGATTAACATAAATATGGGTGTGCATTTGCAGAAGGAGGTACATTGCGGCATGACCTACTCAAGGCACCTGTAGCCTGCCCTGAACTCAATGGAAAATGAAAGTATAGAAATGTGACAAATAATAATTACATATTTACCCTATAATGCAGAAACACTATAGTCTGAAACAGACAGGCCAAACAGACTGGCTTCTGGCTGCTTCGGGGGCATGGCATTTAGAGGACGCATGCCCCTGAAGCAGCCGGAAGCTGCTCCGAGGCCACCTAAGGCAGCCTGAAGCTGTCAGCAAAAGGACTGGATTTAATCCACTCTTGCGAGCAGCTCATTTGGGTCCGTGGCTGTGGCCTGCTTCAGGAGCAGACCGTCCAGTCACTGCGGTCTTGGAGTGATCACAGCTGGAGTGGCTGGAGATCGCTCCTTCCAGGCCATCTGCTTTGGCCCTACAGTACAATAAAGGGATAAAAAGAAGACACTGTTGAGTATTTATGTAAACTACCACCAGAACCTTAATGGATGATTGGGTAGATGAGAAATCTTTGCCACCTTCACAGTAAACATTATTCAAGTTAGAAAAGCCAAGTGCAAGATTCCTTTTGAGTTTTCTTTCCATGTCAAACTTTTATATAAGATCAAATTCGATTCCAAATTAGTGTTTAGAATTCTATAATTCCACACTATGTACAAAAACAAATACATTTAGGCATTCAGCTTTTAGCTGGCTGTGACAGAAAGGTCTTTTTAACGGGTGTGTTGAACTTTTATCTTGACTGCACTCCAAATGCATTTTAAAACATTTCAAATTAATGTTTTATAGAATTGTTTCTATAAATGTGTATTTTTTTTAAAGTTTTAAAAAGAATGTATTTTTTGTTACTTTTTGTTTTAACCTTATCCTGTAATCCACCTTAGGTCCCTAGAGGGATAAAGGAGGGACAGAAAACAAACAAACAAACAAACAATTCTGCAGCATTCTGCGTTCTGAAGTGCAGGTAAAGGGAATGCAGATTCTGGTACTTCAACATTAGGAGCCAGATGCAAATAAAACACTGATGGCATGGTGAAAGGAATGACAAGTCACCCTTTAGAACACAAACATTTGAAGCTGTTTGCATTATTCTACATAAACTTTTCATGTAAAAGCATTCAGTTTCTACAAGTGAACAGTCACTGTTACCTGGAATAGCTTCATGGGCTGTCAAAACCACACTGATAATAGGGTTCTTAGCTCCTGAAATCTGGTCTCCATCCTTTGCAGAAAGGCTCTTCTCACTTCTTTGGAGCCGTTGCCTCTTTGGTGCTTTTTCTCGCTCATCTTCCCTCCTGTCAAGGTCAACGTCAGAATCATTACCTAAAGAGCAAACATCAAAAATAATGTAAAAGTATGATCATGAGCACTCTTTTTCTTCTCTTCCTCTTCTTAAATACAGCAGCATATATGACCAACAAAGTTGATGATGTTTTCTGTAATTTTGTTGAAACGAATATCAGATTGCAATTTTATTTTATTTTATTAGCTTTGTTTCTATCCCCTCTACATGTCTAAAAAGGTCAGAAAACAAAGCTTCTAATATCAAAATCAAGAAATGGGAAGAAAAACACTCTCATACAAGTAAAAAATCTATTTCAGTTCTAAGGTAGAAATCTAGGAGAACAAGAGTGTGACACCCAAATTGGCAGGTAGTGCTATTTGCAAAGATGGAAAATGAAATATGAGATCACACTCACACGTAACATTAAGGAGAAGAAACAGAATTTCACTATTGTTAGGTGGAGTGGGATACTGAGACTAGAAATGGAGCCAGAGGACTCTGCATGTGAGAAAGGGCAGAATGATATCCACAGTTGATGGTGACCATGGCACCCTTGCTGGAGATAGGCAACAAGACTCTCTCCCATGTCAAGTCACACAGCAAGGCACTGTTGGTCTTGAACCCTGATCCTTATAGAGGAATCTGTGGAGCTCTACTTCTTCTGCAACCAAATACATGAGAACTACAACTAATACTCTGAGGCCAAGAGTAATCTAAAATTGCCACATTCCAGTTTAATGTCCCATTTTAAACTATTTTTGTTCTTTGGATATCCAACTTTTTACCTGAGCAGGCTCAAGCATCTGGCTTATTTTCCAATGATATTAAAAGATCTTTCTAAGTCTTATAAAACTTGGATGTACACTTAAAAACATAAAGGGTTCAAAATCATGCCTATTATACTTCTCAGAGAGCTAGGATTAACTTCAATTTTTCATTGAGAACATTTGTGTGCCTTCAAATCATTTCAGACTTAGGGCAACCCTAAGGCCCTATCACAGGCTTTTCTTGGCAGGATTGGTACAGAGGACATTTGCTATTGCCTTCCTCTGAGGCTAAGAGAGTGTGACTCACCCAAGGTCACCCAGTGGGTTTACATGGCTGAACTGGGAATCGAATCCTGGTCTCAAGAATCATAGTCCAACACTCAAATTGAACATACCCAGTAATAATTCTGACCCAGTTGGATTTGCTGATTTCCAATCTCTCCCTATCATTTTCCTAATCTTCCTAATCTGAAGTCTGTTTACCCTTGAATCTGCTGTTTTTAGCCATCACAATTTAAAAGAGAACTCCATGTCTACAACCAGTTGACTTCTAGTTATCAGATACCAGAGACAAAAAATAGCCAACTCGAGGATAGCCAACTCGATTGTTCTCAAATTATCTCTTTTTTAATATTTATATTTATTAGTTTCACATGAAATAGTACAAATGTACACTGTAACAATTAAAGTAAAAATAAATAAATAAAAAAGAACTGAACATAATGAAGTAGAGAGGAAAAAGGAAAAAAGAGTAAGTAAGGATGCTAACAGACAGGGCTATAGGGATGAAGTCTACAGGAAAGGGCTGTAATGTAATGATACTTCAAGCTGCATTATGTCCTCAGACTTTCAGCTTGCAAGGAATATCTGTCTGTCCACTGTAAGCTAAGTAGAGCTTTATTAAACAAACCTCTGCAGCAAAGTGACTATCATATAGTATTACACTTTGCAACTTCAGATGGGAAGGGGCAAACATTTCAAAATCTGAACAAGAACATTCAGTGCCCTTGGCAGAACTACCCTATCATTATGAGCAGAAAATAGGGCTTAATATAATAACTACTGACAATTCTAGGGACTTGGATGCCAGGTGGGTGTCAGCATTATACTCTTGATCATCCTGTCAGTTCTGATCCATATGCACCCACTCGTTTGCCCTGCTCCTCCATTTCATCCTTTGTTTGCCTCTTTGCCCCCTACCTAGGTGTGACAGGATTTGTACTAAGAATTGTGAAATTCAAGTATCTGTCAGGAAATGGCAATGTGTTGGTGGAGGGACTTCCTTTTTGGCACTTATCTAATTGACTAGGCTTATGATTTCTTTGAGTAAAATACTTTTTTAAGATGCAGAATAAGAGAAAGGATACCTACAACCTCAAAACACCCGCAACAAATTGGAGGTAAAAATACCTCCAATTTATCAGGATATTCTTCCCCATTAGATGAGCTATCCCACTTTTCCTAGAACATCCTGCTCATAAAAAAAGAGCAGAATAAGGGTGCATAGAAGTGGGAGAAGAGTCACAGCAGACTAGTTACAACATGAGAGCAATGTACACAGCCAAGAGTTTCAATTATGATGCCCAGCAGAGTCAATGCTTTAACAGTCCACAGGTAAGAAGCCTTCAGGATAACTAAAATATTTCACACATTGTTTATTGTCATCTTATTCCCATGAAGAGGATGGCTGAAATGGACTGGAGGGGAGGGGGGGGAACCATTCAGATTTAAATTTAACGGTAATAATTCAGTGTGCTTCCTAATTGTGAAAACACATATTGTGTATACTCACATACAAGTCTAGAAATTTTAGTCAAAAAATGGACCCCAAAAACCTGAGTCTACTTATCTACAATTCAATGTAAGTTCTGTTCTTTAACTCTTATAAAAAAAAAAAGGAACCATCCTCTGGTGAAAAGTAAGAGTGTAATCTATCTGGAAGCACTGGCACCCCCCCCCCTCAACTCTTTCATCCATCCAGCCTTTAGGGTGAGCACAAATAGCTATGCTTGCTGGAATTTTGTAAGTTCTTTGGCATTGTTTTCCTTTGCTTCATCCTTTAGATCTTTTGTTAAATGTCCCTAGGTTTTCCTCTCGACATATCCATGGGGCATCTCAAAATCCATAATTTTGGCCCTGAAATCTGCCCTCGACTTATATATAAGGTCAACTTACAGTCGAATATATATGGTACTGTTCTGATATGATTTTGGTAGGAAAGATGGAGGCAATGGACGAGCCACAGTCTGGACAATGTGCAGTCAGCAAATTTTAAAAATACCATGTGTACTGATGGGTGTCAAACGACCAAGCGAATCAGCCATGAAGCTTCTGTCTATCATATTATTAGCCTGATCATTAGCTGAAAGTGACATTCAGCACCAAGATGCTGGAGAATATATTTGCAGTGCTACATCTCTTTCTAAAGTGTGTGCACCATTTCTCACAAGCTGGGCTGCTTTTGCTGCCTTCTCTAGCCTCCATCTCATTTACAAGCTGTTTGGGCTGACCATCAAACCCATTCCACTTAGCATGACCAAACAAGCACTTTTTGAGGACATTTTCCCTCTCTCCTCCCAACAGCTTGATTGAGATAAATAGTCTTTGCTCCTGCTTTCCCATGAAAAGGAACACGAAGCAATCAGTTTCAACAGCTGGCACTTTGATTTGGCAAACTAATAAACTGACCTCCTGTATCCAGATCTATGTGATTTAAATCCCAGCATGGCATGCACAAACTAATTTGCTGCTGTGCTGTGTGTGTGTTTAGATGGCATTTACAGGATGTTCACATCTCTATTGATGAGGAAGGCGGCTGTCAATGACATATGAGTCAGTATGTTCAACAGCGTTTTGAGACAGACTGCCCAAACCATCCAGATTTTCTATCTGGGGTCTCTAATTGATGCTCCTGCCATGTATTGTGCATTCTTAATTGGACAGGCTTCCTGGTGAAGCTCCAGCATATAGATTGGTCCCATAATTGGCCCACTTGGAACTTGTTCTTCCTTTCAAAGTTTGTTTGGTGTGCGATTTTGTTTTAAACTCTTTACGATTGTTAGGTTAGTCTCATTACTACTGATCCTCTGCTACTCTTGGTAGCCATAATCACAACACAAAAAAGGAGACGGACGATGCTTTTGCAGTATTTTCACAAAACCAGGCATACTTTTGCACATACAGCAGTTATGGAAAGTAGTCTGGATTTGAATAGGCCATTTGTTCTCAGTCCTAGACCAGCAGCTAGCGCATGCTGAGTATTCAAGGCAAGGCAGCAGCTTTCTCTGGTCGAGTCCCAGTCAGACTGCCAACCATTTTGTTGGTCCTGGAAATAAAAGAACATGGGTTGCAGTAGCTAGGCATTTGGTGTTTACCCTTTCCTAGTTTGAAAAAGGATTTTGCTTTGTGGACAGAAAGGGAAAGAGAAAAGAAAAATATAAGTGTATTTTGTAGAACAGATGCAAAGGAATTTAAAATAATGGAGTGGCACAGAGTTCCAGTCTTGTAGCATTCAATTCATAGAATAATAAAATATAAAAACAGTGATAAGAAGAGAGCCAAACCTACCTAGAGTATCCCAGGAGTAGTCCAAATCATTCCATTATAGAAAAATAAGATATCAGTCATAGAAAACAAGAATTCCTTTGTTCAGGTGCAGGACTAAACATTTTTTTTTAAATGTTGGTATTTTATTTCGGTATCAGAACAGGCATGCCTGAGGCTCTCTTCCAAATTTAAAAGCTACATAAATAACCAAAAAGCTACCTCAAATTCTAAACCCCAGTTTTCCATTTGCCCCCACAGACAATGTAGTTCAAATGTAATGTTATAAATTAATTTCAAATAGCAATGTGCAAATTCCCTCAGGCTGAAATTGTAATTGGATCACAAATTGCAAGCATCATTGTTGGAAAAAAATGGAAAGGAGTTTTAAATTGGCTTAGCAATGTTTTATGCATAAGTACTCTCACAATGTTGTCATGGAATTGTAGTGCAGATGTAAGGATTTCCTAGATCCAAGTCTCATCTATGAGAATTGCAGGAGGTGTAGTGGTATCCCTAGCATTGGTGTCACCCAGTGTATGTGCATGGAAGGGAATTGTAGGGGATGGATGACAGCTTGCCCTGTCCCCCTCAGCTCCCATTGTCTCATTCGCCTCCCCCTTCTCCCTGGCTGGCCACCGCTTGCCCACATGCCCATCCTGGACTGCCAGGGAGTGGCTGGGCAAGTGAGGCAGCAAGCAGGAAAAGAAGGGACATGGACTGTCCCCACTCCTCCAGTGCCTTGGCTCTCTGTTCTGAGATAGCCATGGCACCGGTGAAGGCGGGAGGAGGGCCTGACTGGATGCCATCCCTCCTCAGTGGTGTCACCCAGTGCAGTCCACACCCCTGCACACCTCCCTAGTGACATCACTGAGGAGGAGCTCACCTTCTCTTTGTCTCTGTCTTTCTCTCTCATACACGAAGCAACTAGCCATGACGCAAAAATAATCCTCCCTGTAACTTCAAGAAAAGCCTCCGGGTTGTGAGATAAATCTGAAGTGGGATGCAGTGTGGATTCACACTCCACCTGTTCCATAGCCAAACATGAACGTACATGATATAGCAAAGCCAAATGATTGTCCAGAAGCCACACGGTTCTGTAAATCCATGTAGGTTGCCAAATCAGGTGAATACCAACTAGGCATGCAGAAAACTGGCATATTTGCTTGTAATATATCTTAATTTTAATTAGGAATGAAGTAGGAATTTAAGGTTATAGGAGCGTGACCTAATGTACAAAGGAAAGAGTTTT
This sequence comes from Phrynosoma blainvillii, assembly GCA_026167975.1. NCBI lineage: Eukaryota > Metazoa > Chordata > Lepidosauria > Squamata > Phrynosomatidae > Phrynosoma > Phrynosoma blainvillii. Next base: position 13,304,888 of record JANUYF010000004.1, on the reverse strand, counting down.
TTATGGACTGATGCTACAGCAATGGAAAGCCCTTACAGGGAGACATGTTTGGCATTTTATTGCCTTTTGGGTACCAGGAGATTTTTTTTAAAAAAAATACCCAAACATCTGCAGTTTTTTACTAGGTTAAGGATTATTTACTCTTAACTTCTAATTGTCCTTTTTATCCATTGGTTATTTTTCTGTATTTTTTTCTGCTTTACCTGCTCCATTCATTTTTGTTAACTGCCTTGAATAATATTTAAAATAACATTTAAAAATGAATATGATGTAAAATGCTAGCAATGAAACCTAGTTTTGTTATCCTTCACTCTCTGTGGTAACTGGTCAGGGAAAGGAACTGCAAATCTACTCTGTGACGGACTGTAGTGCCTCTACTTCCTGATGGTGTGATGGAAGAAATCCGCTTGGTGCCAAATGATATAGAGTTCTATAACATTTTTACTTTTCGCCAGAGCTTGGAAGTGTTACTTTAGGGGGCTACAAAATCATTTGTAATCCTTACCATTTCAGTTAAAAGGACCAGTAGTAAATGAGTTGAAAACTTGTTGCCAGTGAGACTGGATCACAATGGGCTAGAAGAACCAATAGTTTGACCTACCATAAGTCATGGCCTTTGCAGACTGCCAGAAATAGTGCACATTAAATTGAGGCACTGCCTTGGCTCAGTGCTAGGGAGTCATGGGAATTGTATTTTTTTCTGAGACATTGAGCCTTCTCTGTCAGAGAGTTCTGGTGCCACAATAAATTACAGTTCCCATGATTCCCTAGCACTGAGCCAGGGCAGTGCCTCAATTTAATGTGCACTATTTTTGGCAGTCTGCAAAGGCCCACAGTCTTTTGTATTTCTATGTACATCCTGCCCCACACTGTCCCTTAAAATCCTATGATTCACCTAGTCTTCTGAACTTCAAATTGTCCAGAAATCCACCCAGAATATTAATGGCTTGATCTGACAGATTGCAGGAAATGAACATGTATCAGAGCTCTACAACTGTCTCATGAACATATTTCCTAAAGATCTATTCCACATTTGTCAGTATTAAAAAGGCATGCATTGTACTGTGCCAAGAAATTATTTCCGGCAGGAGATGGATTGGTCTGCTTTGAAGGGGTACTTTCTTGTTCACCTGCGAACAGAGATGTTGCTTTCTTATACAAAAGGAGAAAGCCATTTCAGCTGGAAAAGCCTGATAGTAATCTACTTAAGAAAAGGTCCTGCTCACATTTCAAGGTTTTAATGAGCAGTTGGGTTGAGGGCAGCAAATTTCGTTATTGTAAAGTTCATTTTTAAAAGCATTTTCTCAGCCTAATTAGGCTTAGAAAAAAGGTAAATATTATTGAAAAGAGCATTCATAAAGGACTTGGGGGGTTATATATGAGACAACTGGATATCTTCACTTAAGGGGTAAAAAGGAAAACAAAATATACTTTTTTATATAAAGGCTTCTTTTGAGAGAGAATGTGTGTGTGTTTGTGTGCCTTCAAGGGACCACAGCATCAGTCTCTAAACAGATTAATCTCAAAGAAAAGCAACATGAGTAACAAATTCTGATGGAAGTTTTCCAGGTATATATAGAATCATGGTACATGCAAAAAATACAGAATCAACTCTGACACTTAGCCAATAATGAAATCAATACACAAATGTAAATTATGTTATGCACCTCTACTTTTAATCTATGTATGTGGGCTGGTTAAATTTTCAGAATTCTAGTATTATAAACTTTTGGCTACTCAGAAGGGTCTTTGAATGGGGAGGAAGAGTTTTAATTCCCATATGTATTTTTATTCTCATTGAACAGTCAGTCCTCCATATCCTTAGATTCTGCATTCACGGCTTCAGCCACCCCCAGCTTTAAATTTATTTATTTTTTTAAAAAATCCAAAAACCAAACCTTGATTTTGCCACTTTATAAACCAAAGCATTTTACCATTCTACTGTATATAATAGGGCTTGGGAGCATCCACAGATTTTGGTGTCCAGAAGGGCTCCTAGAACCAAACCACAGCAGTTACTAAGGGCCCACTGAATTAAATCCTTTTAAACTGTTTTACATTAATGCTATTTTAAAACAATAGTTTGTTTAATTGATTTTTAACTTTCTTATCACAAATCATTGGATTTATACAAGTTGTATTTAGTGGTGTTGTGATTTGCCTTGGGCTCCATGTTGAAAGAAACATGGGATATCAATGAAATGAAATGAAATGTCAAATCTGTCTTCACAGCTTTCCAGTTCCTTAATCTCCTTCCCCAGACCTACCCATATATCAAAGTTGTTACTATGTAAAAGCAAGATATTCTTGGACTGAAACTCACATCAACGGTAGCTAGCACATTCAATCAGAAAGCTAGCACCTTTGAGAAGAACTTGTAAGAAGCTGCTACAGAGTTAGCTTTTGTAGACTCAGTCCACTGCATCACATGAAACTGAGTCCATGAAAGCTTATCCTAGCAACTCCATCTTCTCATTAACCTCTAAAGTCCCACAGGACTTCTTTATTTTTCTATATGCTGCAACAGACTAACACAGCTATCTCTTTGAATAGTAGTACAGCCAATGGTGAGATGTGATGGACCCTGCAGTCCATTAGATGTTCTCCATACCTGCTGCTGAACCTTAGGTCCAAACTAAATCCAATCACAGATCTCTTACATCTTGTCTAGTTCAGCTCTGATCCCCAGCCATTCCTAAACACAAAACATCTGTTTGAAAAAAGATTGCCAGTGCTTAATACTCAGTAAAAAAACCCTTTTGGTAAGCAACAGAACTGCAAAAGCAGATAAACCATGTAAAACATCAACACATCATGCAGCTTTCTCACTGAACATATATTGATCATCTATGGGTCACTGTTCATGCCTTCAAACATACACACAAGTAAGCTGCCTTACCTGGATCCCCTTCTTCTGTATCTTCAGGTTTAACAAGAATACAGATATGTTTCCGTAGCTGTCGAGAATTCGAGAATCTTCGGTTGCATTTTTGGCATTCTAGGTTGTCAGGTTGAACCTCTCCCTGCTCTCCCCCTTCCTCAAGTCCAGCTGGAACATCTTCACTTATAGTGCAATTACTGGTTTCTGCCAATTCTTCATCAACGTAACATTTCTTAGTTGATCCCTTTGGTCTGCCTCTTTTTCTCTTCACTATAAGAAGCTCTGTTGAAGAAACATTTTTAAAAAGTAGTTGTAAAGTAGTAGTGTGCGGGTAATCACGGTTAAGTGCTTTCTACACTGCTCTTTAAAATGGTTTTGGACAATTACATTCCAAATGTATCACACCTGGAGATGTAAAATTTCTGGAAATTTTGAACCTTTTTTTCCCCCTGGGAGGGCTTTGAGTTGTAATGCAATTATAAACCCTTCTTTACAGATTTAAAGTAGTTTTGTTACTCTAGGAAATAGAATTAATTACTATAACTAGGTTTGGCATAGAATTATCATCTTTGGTACATTAAAAGTACCGTATTTTCCAGCGTATAAGACGACTGGGCGTATAAAACGACCCCCCCACTTTGAAGAGTATGACTTCCAAAACTGTTGTTGTTGTTGCTGTGCACCTTCAAGTCATTTCCAACTGATGATGACACTAAGACAAACCTATCATAAACCTCCCTATACCCGGCATATAAGACAACCCCCCACTTTAACCCCAGATTTTTCAGGTTAAAAAGTAGTCTTATACACCAGAAAATAAGGGGTACTGTTTCTTCAGAATACAATTATCAATTAAACATTTTTAAAAATGTAATTTTTGCTACAATTGGAGACACAAAGTCCTGAACAGTATGGAACACCTGAACTATAAAACTCTGATCTGCCAGTTTGAGGAAAAGACCCAAAACAATAAAAACAGAAGAAAGCATCAACATTAGTAAACAAGAATAAATTATTTTGTACCCACTGGTTCACCATAGGGCCATGGAAATGTAGCATACTTATTTTTGTGGAAAAAAATACTATGAAAAGAAAAGCAAGACCAGGAATTGTGATGATACTATTCTGTACATAGTCTTTCATGAAAGTCTTCTGTTAACAAAGTTTTTAGAAATGATTTGGGGGCAGTAATGTCCAAATTTCTTCTGTTTAATGCAGCCTATATGTGCAGCAGATGCTTCTTTACAAGCAGGGAAGCTGCGACTAGAGTGATGGTGAACCCTGGAAACATGCATCTGAGGAAGTAGGCTCAAGCCTATAAGTGTTCATGCTACCTTCTTTCTTTCACTTACTTTCAAAGGCGTTACAAGATCCTTCTGCGTACTGAAAATAGGAAGAGAATGAGTTTATAGCAGAAAGAGATTAGGAGCTGGAAGAGGATGAACACCATGGTCATCAGAATAGGTGTGGCACTGTGAGTGAATTTACTGACAGTTTTGTTGTAAACTACACTTGAGTCGATCCCGACTCATGGAGATCCTGTGGACGAGATATGTCCAAGACTTCCTATCTTCTATTGATCTGCTTAGATCCTATAAATTCATGCCTGTGAGCTCCTTAATAGAGCCCATCATTCTAGCATGCGGTCTTCCTCTCTTTCTACATTCCTCCACCTTTCCTAGCAATATTGTCTTTTCCAATGAGTCATTCCTTCTTGTGATGTGACCAAAGTATGACAATCTCAACTTTATCATCTCGGCTAGCTGGCAGATTTTAGGCTTGATCTGTTCCAGGACCCACTTTGTTTGTCTTTTTTGCTGTCCATGGGATCTTCAGCACTCTTCTCCAGCACCACATATCAAAGGAGTTGATTTTCTTCCTATCATCTTTCTTAACTGTCCAGCTCTCACATCCATACATGGTAACAGAGGATACGATGGCTTGTACGATTCTAACTTTTGTGCTGAGTTGTATATCTTTACATTTTAGGATCTCTTCTAATTCTTTCATGGATGCCATCTCCATTCCTAGCCTTCTTATTTCTTGACTGTAGTCTCTGCTCTGATCAGAGTCCCCATTCTGACAGTTTACCTGATGGCAAGTCACATCCCTAAGCATTCTTTTAATCTGGGATTCTCCAAGCAGATGCTTCTAGGGTCTCATAGTGGAAAGTAAACCTCCTTAGAATATATATCATACCCTTCAGCTGTCCTGATTAGGCAAGATGTGTCCCAACTGATCATACCCAGCTTGGTCATGAAACCCACTGGGTGACCTTGGGCAAGTTACATGTTCTCAGCCTCAGGGGAAGGCAGTGGCAAACCTCCTCTGAACCAGTCTTGCCAAGAAAACCCCATGATAGATCCACCTTGTGATCGCCATAAGTCAGAAACGACTTGAAAACAACAACAACAACAATAACAACAAGCCACTGAAGAGGTACCCTATTTTTGTCCCAGTTTTAATGTTTCAGTCATGATTCTGTTCCTAGCTTGACTTTGGGAAGCAAGTTATAATTCAGAATCCCTGCTGCTCACAGTAATGCAATCTAGGGAAAGAATTCCATTCTGCCTAGATTGATGGTCACAGAGATGACGTTTCAAGACAAAATTACAAATAAACTATCATGGGAGAACAATTTTATACTGTTTTTCCAAGTTGCATTTCTCGTGTGACCACTATCCAATCATTTTGCAATGGTTTAAATTTTGTTATGCACACATTCATGGGTGATGGTGGTGGAAGTAAATGCTGCAAAAAAAGGAAAACCACAGCTACTGGATTAAAAACACCCTTCATATCCATTATTCCTTTGAGGTTTACTTGGAGTTTATAGCACTGAGATTCATGGGGGCGGGGGGCTGTGAGGAGACAGATTCAAAATATATAAATAATTTTTTTTTTAAAAAATGTGGGGTTAGTGTGCAACAAGAGCACTAACAGAAAGACAGATAGAAACTAGAGGAAAACACACTTGTAGGAGCTGCTAAGGGCAGTCAAAAATGACGAAGCAATCAGGAAACACTCTCAGAAAGATAAACCCCATCAGAAGCAGCACCATACATAAAATAGGGACATGGAATGTGAGAACTGTTGAAATCCACATTGACAGAGTCAGCGTTAGTGCTAACCAACATATGTCAACAGATATGGAAAACAAAATGACGGCCAACAGATTGGAAGCGATCAATATATGTCCCCATCCACAAAAAAAGAGACACAAGAGACTGCAGCAACTATAGAACCATATCACTTATCTCCCATACAAGCAAAATCAGGGCTCCAACCGCACATGGAGAGAGAAATCCCAGAGGTTCAAGCAGGGTTCAGGAAAGGAAGAGGCACCAGGGATCACATTGCAAGCATATGATGGCTAAAGGAGCGTAGCAGGGAGTTCCAAAAGAAAATCAGCTTTGTGCTTATAGACTACAACAAAGACTTTGACTGCATATATCATGAAAGGCTATGGAACACCCTTAAAGACATGGGAGTGCCAACACATCTGATAGTCCTGATGAGGAATCTGTACTCAGGACAAGAGGCTACTGTCAGGACAGAACATCGAGAAACAGAATGGTTCCCAATTGGCAAAGGAGTCAGAAAAGGCTCCATCCTATCACCCTACCTAATCAACTTATATGCAGAACATATTGTAAGGAAAGCAGGCTTGGACATGGAAGAGGGAGGAATGAAAATAAGAGGAAGAAATATTGACAATCTAAGATATGCTGATGACACCATAATACTAACAGAAAACCTCACAGATCTGCAACAACTACTAAGGAAGATCAAAGAAGAAAGTGCAAAGGCAGGCTTAATGTTGAACATAAAGAAAACAAAAATAATGACCACAGAGTACTTACACACATTCAAACTAGACAATGAGGAAATAGAAAGAGTAAAAGAGTTCTCATATCTGGGATCAAACACTGATCTGAACGGAGACTGCAGCCAGGAAATCAGGAGAAGATTAAGAATGGGGAGGGCAACAATGAAAGAACTAGAAAAGATCCTAAAAGACATACAACTCAGCACAAAGGTCAGGATCATACAAGCCACTGTATTCCTTATTATCATGTATGGATGTGAGAGCTGGACAATTAAGAAAGGTGATAGGAAGAAAATCAATTTATTTGAGACATGATGCGAGAGAAGAGTGCTGAGGATTTCATGGATAGCCAAAAGGAGAAACAAATGGGTCCTAGAGCAGATCAAGCCAGACATATCCCTAAAAGGCAAGATGGTAAGTACTTGGACACATCATGATAAGGCATGAATCATTGGAAAAGATAATAATGTTAAGAAATGGGGAGGGAAGTAGAAAGAGAGAAAGGCCACATGTTAGATGGATGGACTTTACTAAAGAGACCACACAGGAGCTGGACAGAGCAGTAGACGACAGGGGGGGCCTGGAGATGTCTCATCCATGGGTCGAGATTGATGTGGATGCAGTTAACAACAAGAAATTTAATGCCACTGTGGTTGTGTTACACAAAGAATTATTTTTGAGAGGATATAGGCCATGAATACGTGGTCTGGCAGTTCAAGTTAGAGGTTTTTGATAATAATAATAATAATAATAATAATAATTTATATCCCGACCCTCTGCAGAGCAATTGGGGTGGCTTACAACATTAAAATTTACATAAAGATATGTTAATACAATGTAAACAGAACCTATAAATCCCGAAACCCACCCGCCCCTTAAAAGGTAAGGGCTCTTCTTCTTAGTCTAGGCCCAATGGTGCTGGGCCTGGTGTCTCTCTCCCAGATGACATCGGATGGAATTTTTCATTACCTCTCTAAATAATATATTCAGTTTTTAGATTGTTCCTGGTTGTTAAAGTACTTTCTTGATCATTCCAGATGGTTTGATACCTTACAGAAGATCCCAGAATTGTAAGGTATTTTTCCTACCAATCTAACACACTTCCCTCTCTGATGCTTTCATCAGCATGTCTGCTACCCAGCACAACTACCCTTATACATCTTATTCCCTCATTTTCATTTTACCTGGAAATGTTTATGATTTTTACTTTGCCGTTGCTGTTAACAACCCTCAAGTCGATCTCAACTAATGATGACCTTGTGGATGAGACATCTCCAAGACACCGTATCCTCCATGATTCTTCTAAGCTCTTGCAGATTCATATTCGTGACTTACACATTAACAAGTAGTAAAACTGTCTAAAGTATGTGGAATAAATATCAAACAAGTAATTCTCAAAAGTTCTTGGGTTGGAGATTATTCTTGAGCATATTCTCCTAAATTTATTCTCAAGAATTGTATAATGCTGCTTTGGAAACCTGCATTGATACAAATTCAGGTAATGAGAAATGCTCAAAGCCATGATAGCATCTAGGAAACATGGTATCTCTTTATTGCATAGATAAATGATAATGTCCATATATACCATACATTCCTTCAGGGTATGAATCCCTGTAGGAAAATATTATAAGATGATTGCAATCATAGCTTTATTAAGGGCTCTATGTAACTCAAAAAACTGGTTAATTTTTCCGATCTATTTCTAATTCTGTTGCAGTCAAGTGCTACATTTCTGTTAATTGTTTTATGAATTGCATGCTGTATTATTTCATTTGAAATGTGATGACAGAGACTTAACAATCAATTCATACAGATGGACAGGCAGGCACAGATATACACACACATAAATTAAAGGACTGCATTAAAATTCCATGACAAAACAGTACATAATCTTTTCTTTCAAATATAGACGGCAAATAGGGATACAGGTTAGATCACCAATCACAGATAATTTCAAATAGCAAATTCTGACCCTACCACATGATGGCTTTTGCAGTCATCACCTGGCAAGACTAATGCAGAACTCACTTTCCTGAGATAATGCAAAATAAGATGGTCCACAGAATTGTCATGTGCTGGACAGGGTACAATATCTAGCTCTCTGAACATATTAAGATAGCAAAGACAAGTTCATAGTTATCTTTGAAACACACAATGCAATCTGAAGTCTTACAGCTAAAGTCAAAGGTTTATAGGGAAGGGAGCTGACTGTCTGGATATTATTCAGTAATAAGGAACTTCTTAATTACATTGCTCAAAAATTCAAATGAAAACATGTACGTTATTTTTTTTAGGAAGTAAATTTGCATTGGAAAATTATTTTTATTATGTGTTTATTTAGATGTATAATGCACACTCATCCCATTCCTGAACTTCACATGCTCATGTGATGGTATAAAAGAGCTCTCTGTGTGTGTGCGCACACGCACGTTTGCATGCAAGCATGTTTTGTGTGCCTTCTGTCTTCAGGTCATTTCTGACTTATGGCAACTCTAAGGTCATGGGGTTTTCTTGGCAAGATTTGTTCAGAAAAGGTTTGCCATTGCCTTCCTCTGAGGCTGAGAACATGTGACTTGCCTAAGGTCACCCAGTGGGTTTCATGGCCAAGCTGGTATCAAACCCTGGTCTCCAGAGTTGTAGTCCAACATTCAAACCAAAATGCCATGCTGGCTCAAAAGAACCTACAGGCACTATCAACATCCAAGCGAACATGGGGCAATCTGGAGTAGGAAGAATACATGAGATATCCTCTCTTACATTAAAAAACAAATCTGAAAAAGAGTTATTGTATTAGAAATAGCACTGCATACTACACAATCATCAACATTTACATAACTGTTCAATGAGTAACATTCTCTTAATTTAACACACACTATATTTCAGTCTACTTAAGTAAAACTCAGCTGCCTTCCATAAGACAACAACCACTTGCTAGACAAAATGGTCATTTGGAGGTTAGCAATATGGACATCTTGCCTTAGATATGTGCTAAACATTTTTACCCCCTTGGCCTTAAGAAACGTGGAATATGATATACAGGAAGTCAAACTGTGCCTATGCAAGGAAAGAATCGCCTGCAAGTGACCAGACTGGACAGATTTTCCAAAAGTTGGTTATTTTCTCACTTTTTAAAGGCCACAGATGGCTTCGCTGGGAACCTGCAAGTGTGCATGTGTTTTTTGTGTCTATGAAAACTGAACCTAGGAGGGCTTTATAAAGACATCAAAGTTTTAATTTTGTTAATGACAGAGGCTGCTGTTGCTCTTAAACATGAGTTGCATTTTTCATCTAGCTAAGACAGAATAATTGTAATCAGCTAAGTCATTCAACCTTCCTAGTATGGTTTTCACTACTGTTAATTTTCCACTATGAATTATGAATAATCCTTGTTCTATCTTTGCATAAATTGAGAGCTATTTTCTAAAATGAATCACAGAGTTCTTGGTTCTGGCAAACACCAAGATAACATTCGGCCAAACAACTTGCCAAATGACGACTGAGCTTTATTTTCGATGTTGTGGCTGCTTTCCAAACAGATTTCTCTCTCAGAACTTTTCAGCTCTAAAGTGCCAAAAAATGTTTTAGAGGGACTTAGCTATTCTTCTATTTAGAATCAATGAGCAGCAATCAGCAACTTGTGCAATATGCTGAGCATTTGGAAATGACAGGCACAACCACAAAGAAAGTCTCCTTGATGCCAGAGGTTGCTCCTAATAGGGATGTGGATACTGTTCACATTGTGGTAGGCTGCCACATTGTGCGCTGCTATGGGCTATCTGGCTACAGTACAGCATTCTTGCTACAATGAGGTTGTCTTCAATGGTCTCCACAGAGCAGATGCAATGGCAGGAAGACGGCACAATTTCAACAAGAAGACATGTTGGAACTGAAGTTTGTCCGAGAACACTGACTTCAACTTTATGCCTTCCCCCACAATTTGATACATGGGACATTTCTGTATAAGTCTAACAGCCCGTGCCAAAATACTTCATAAGGGACAAAAGATCGGAGTGTCTAGATGACTCACAAAATATGTGACATCTTCAAAACTGACAGTCTTGGGAGCAACTTCTGATTCATTTCCTTGGTGACAGACCCCAAAACTTCTGGTCAGAGCCAATAACTTCATCATAGGGTAAACAGATGTATTGGTTAGAGCATAGTGAACATTAATTCCAAAATGTTCAATATCACTGGCTTTGTTGTTGCTACCACCGATTTTACATTTCCAGAAAGAGTTAATAAGAGACCATTAATGATATCATAAGGAACACTAGCTGACACTGGGACCACCTGGAAGGGATCATGTTCCTGCCTCCTAAAATAAAATCTAATCTGGCTGTTCTACATGGGATCCATCCCAAATCAGACCATTTAATATGGCAACAGCAATTTTTAATGTACAATTGGCCCTCTGTATACAGATTCTGCAGCCATTAACAGTTTGAAAATATTTTTAAAATTCCAAAAAGCATATGCTATTTTGCTATTTCATATGCCATTTTCTTTCATGGGAGTTGAGCAACTATGGATTTTAGTATTCACAGGGAGTCCTGTGCAGATACCTAGCAGATACCAAGGGCTCACTGGACTGAAATGTGACTATCGGAATTGCTTCTGAAGTTACTAATGATCTTACCAATAGCATTAAAGTAAATAATTTTTATTATAGTTAATGGCTACATGACTAAATGATTTTTTCTTCTTCTCCATTTACACTGAAAACAATTAACATGAGACCTTTTCTATCTTCCTATGTAAATTTAGTCCATGGGATTTTGGACTATAGTTGATCAGCAGTGTGTACTATGGAACACTTCAATTCATTTTTACTTCATATTCCATAATAAGGTTTCAGGCAGATAAGACAGCCATAAACCTGAAGTCAAACAGGTTGCTGTTGCTGTGTGCCCTCAAGTCATTTTTGACTTCAGCGACCATATGGCTATTATGGGGTTTTCTTGACAAGTTTTTCAGAGGAGGCCTGCCATTGCCATCTTCTGAGGCTCACCCAAGGTCACCCACTGGGTTTACATCAGGGGTCGGCAACCTAAGGCCCACGGGCTGGGTGCGGCCAGCGGAAGCCTTTTGACCGGCCCCTGGTCGGTCTTGCCACCGCTGCTGAGGCGTCGTCGTCCTCCAGGACGCCATTTTGGATTCCAAAATGGCGCCCCAGAGTCTTGCACAACCTTTCACTTCACGGGAAAGATCACGCGAGACTCCAGGGTGCCATTTTTGAATCCAAAATGGCGCCCTGGAGGACCCCCTGCGGCCGCGCTGGGGCTCTCGGAGACCCGCCGTGGTCGAGGGAGCCCTCCTGGGGGACACCCGTAGCTGCCAAAATGGTGCCCCTCCCCGCACGCCACCGAGGAGGACTGCTCTGGGCCTCCCTTGGGCCCGGTGCCTTTCCTGCAGCCCTCCTCGGCAGCATGCAGGGCTGCAGGAAAGGCACCGGGCCCAAGGGAGGCCCAAAACAGCCCCGCGTGCCACCGAGGAGGGCAGCTCTGGGCCTCCCTTGAGCCTGGTGCCTTTCCTGCAGCCCTTCTTGGTGGCGTGTGGGGCTGCAGGAAAGGCACCGGGCCCAAGGGAAGTCGAAGCAGCCCCATGCACCACCGAGGAGGGCTGCTCTGGGCTCCTTTGGGCCCGGTGCCTTTCCTGCAGCCCTCCTTGGTGGCGTGTGGGGCTGCAGGAAAGGCACCAGGCCCAAGGGAAGCCCAAGCAGCCCCGTGCGCCGCCAAGGAAGGCTGCTCTGGGCCTTCCTTCAGCCCGGTGCCTTTCCTGCAGTCCTCCTCCACGGCGTGCGGGGCTACAGGAAAGGCACCGGGCCCAAGGGAGGCCAAGGAGGGCTGCTTTGGGTCTTCCTTGAGCCTGGTGCCTTTCCTTGGGGAAAGGGGTTTTCTGGGCAAAAATTCTTCAGAGTGGGTGTGCCATAGCCTTACTCTGCAGCTGAGAGAGTGTGATTTGGCCAAAGTGGGTTTGCATAACCAAGCAGGGATTCGAGGCCAGCTCTGCAGACTCCAGCCTCAGACACTTGATTCATTCATGCCACCCCTTCACTTGTTTGTTTCATTTAAGGTAGCATTTTTAATTGTTGTTGTTGTTGTTGATGATGATGATGATGATAATTTTTGGTTGGGGTTTTCTTGGCAAAATTTCTATTACAGTGGTACCTCTACTTACGAAATTAATTCGTTCCGACAGCCATTTCGTAAGTAGAAAATTTCATAAGTAAAAGCAAATTTAACATTGAAATGCCCTAATCAGTTCCAGGCCCCCAGATTCAAGCTACAACTCAATACAAAAATACAATTCTGGAGATCAAAAGCCAAAAATATCACAAGCCAAAAATACAGTCCTGAATATCAGAAGCCACAGAAGCCGAAAATACAGTCCTGGAGATCAAAAGCCAAAAATATCACAAGCCAAAAATACAGTCCTGGAGATCAGAAGCCACAAATATCAGAAGCCAAAAAGCCACAAGCCACAAGCCCTACCTTCCTGGATCTCAGAAGCCACCAATTTCGCTAGCCACACTTCCTCTCCTCTTTCGCAAGCCCAAACAGTGCTACCTAGCTGAATTTCGCCAGGCAAACACTTCCCCTTTCGCTAGCCAATACAGTGCTGCTTTGCTAGATTTCGCTAACCAATGGCATGCCACGAAATTCGGAGAGCAGCTCGTTCACGCCAATTTCGTAAGTTGGAATGCTTTCTTAAGTCGAAGCAAACTTTTTCGGGAGGCGCGTTTCGTAAGTCAAATTTTTCGGTAGAAGAAGCATTCGTAAGTAGAGGTACCACTGTATTCCTATTTTTTACTTCAAAATATGATGTGTGCAGTATATGTAGAAATTATTATTCTTATTTATTTATTTATTTATTACTTCGGCCCTCCAATAGTCTGAGGGACAGCGACCCGGCCCCCAGATCAAAAAGGTTGCCTACCCCTGGTTTACATGGACAAACTGAGATTCATACCCTGGCCTCCAGAGTCCTAGTCCAATGTTCAAGTCACTACACCATGCTGGCTTTCTGCTAAACAAGTACAGATCCAGTTAATGCATGTATAGGAAACCACCAGGAGCCTATACATATGCATGTTTCAGTTTCAGCATGGAAGAAAGGTAGAACATAAAACGTAACAGATATGCCAACAAGATGGTGCATGGAACCAACTTGGGGCAAGGGGCACACTGTTCTGTAGTGTATAATACACACAAAAAGAGAGAAAGAAAGAGAGAGAGATTCAGCCATGTTAACCTGGAAAATCAGCATGCAAAGAGATCATGTAGCCCTGGTGGCGCAGTGGTTAAATGCCTGTACTGCAGCCACTCACTCATAGACCACAAGGTTGCGAGTTCAATACCAGCCGGGGCTGAGGCTCGACTCAGGCCTGCATCCTTCCGAGGTCGCTAAAATGAGTACCCAACTGTTGGGGGACAATCAGCTCACAGTTGTAAACCGCTTAGACATCCCATGTGCGATATGAAGCGGTATATAAATGAAGCTGCTTTTGCTTTGAGATTAACTGAAAGACAGAAGTTTGTAGCATGAGCTGTTATAGACTTGAGTCTATTTCCTCAGATAGATGGGGTAGAGCAGGGAGTAAATTCCTGCAGCTCAGACACAGCTTTCATTCAAGTGCTTACAGTATCTGGGAACAATCAATCATAAAAAGAAGGTGAGAAGAAGGAAAATATACAATTTTATAGATTGAACTAACAAGAAGGAAAATGAGAACACATATCAAGGATGAAGGGATGTTTATTGGTCTCAACACTACCAGTCAATCCAAAACATGGATCCATGTGCATCTCCCAAAGCCTACAACTCCCCCCTCCCCCCTTTGACCCCCCCCTTACCAACTGACTGCATAGTGACTGACCTCATGCCTATAGAACCATAGCTTTGTATTGAATACCATCTTGCAATTAGTGGATAGTAACTTGTCAATATAGAATGATTCAATAGCATGATTCTTTATGATGATATTTACTTTTCATCTTAACACATGCACCATCTCCTTTACATATCACACACATACACACACAGCATCCTTACAGGCCACAGGTTGCAGACATAAAAAACAAAACAAAACACTTCCAAACCAACTAAACAACAGAGAAATGTCCACAGAGTAAGTCTATTTGATGCAGTCCCCATTTCAAAAAAGCCAAAAGTGGAGAGGCTCAGGTCCTAGGGCCAAATCTGGCCATAATGTATCCCTCAGATGGTCCTCTTCCTCATTACACCATTATCTGGTAGTTTCCTAACTTATGTATATGTTTGTCCCTATTCTGAAAGGCTGAAATAAAAGGGTTGTTTTTTTAAAAGAGTTGAAATACAGTTTAGTTGCTGAACCTTTGAATTAAACTAGAGCATTTTGGTTCCATCTTTTCGTGTTTGGACCATCCAATCCTGAAATCTACATTCCCCTTCATCTTTTCTGAAAACTGAGCTCAGGCTGGAAGAGGTTTGCCATCCTTGATGTAAATGTAAACAGACCTACAGTAACAGCCATGTATACCTTTGCTGGGAGAAAGTCAAGCTGACTTCACTTGCATATACCTATTGTGAAGTTGCTGAATTCATACTTTATCTCTCTTTTTTAAACAGAAGTGGGATAACTCCACGTGTGAAGTTATAGACATTAAGCAAATACTTATAATTCATGAAACAAACAAATCCTCTGGCAGACCCGTGAAGCCATCAAAGTTTTCTATGCCTTATGCAGAGACATTTAATCATTGTAGTTGGAAAATTTCATGAATTAGGCAAAGGCTTTGCTGCTGTTATGAATTAAGCAGAGGCTCTGCTTGTTGCAAGGCTGAAGCGATTTTATAAATTTAACATAACACATAGAATAGCAGTAATAATAATTTGCATTTTTGCCAACTTCTGCCAGTACCTTCTCCATTTTTATTTAGATTTGTGGGCGTTGTGAGAGGTCTGAGTGGAATAATGATGTCGTCCACCTTAATCCCTTCCTCTGAATGCTTCTCAGAGACGTGAGACAGAAGCTGCGACTGGTTCGGGGAAAATAAGTTACAGAGCTTACACATGAAGATAGACGTGTTCCCTGGAAAATATAAAAGAAATTTAAAAATGGATTATTAATTTTTTTATAATAATAGTTCATTTGAAAATTCTTATTCATGATGTGCTTCTTTTTGTTGTTCCTTTGGTACCCGAGGCTTAAACACCACATAATGGCTGTTTAAAATTGTACAGCAAGCCCAGTAAGAGCTTTTTCGCTGTTAAAATGAAATGGCTTGCAGCCACACATCTTTCCCTTTCACAACCAGCAGTGGAAAAATCTCCTCAATCAGGTCATTGCAATTCATGAACCGCTCACTGGTTGGTTCAATGGATCACATAACATGACAACAGAAGGACACCAAAACAGCATATAGATTTAGCACTGCCATACAGCAGCCCTTGCTAGACAGTATGTTTGTGTACTTTCTGTATCTTAGCATCAACTCCCAGAGGAGCTAAAATGCTGATGACTATTCCGTAACATTATGCATCTGAGGAAGACGGCTCAAGCTCCGGCTACCAGCTTCTTTTTTTCAGTAACTCTTGAACAGATTATCCTGCCAGTCACCATATTTTGAATGTTTTAGTGAAAGTGGGAAAGACCAGGAAATTAAAAAAAAATGTTGGGTGATATTACTTCAGGGCAGTCAGAGTACTAGATTCAGGCATCTCTTGTCTTGAAATGGAAAATGCACACTCCAGGATGAGCCTTTCATGTATTCACCTGCACTTTTCTCCTCCTCCCCCCCCCCCCCCCCCGCGCCCAGTTTCTTATCTACTGAGTCAGAGGTTTTCTTGCAAGGACAAGTGTAATGTAAATGCAGTGGGTCTTTGTTATCCGCTGGGGTTTGGTTCCAGGATCCCACGTGAATAACAAAATCCGTGGATGCTCAAGTCCCATGAAGTATAATAGCATAGCAAAATGGTGTCCCTTATATAAAATGGAAAAATCAAGGTTTACTATTTGAAATTTATACTTTTTAAAAAATATTTTCAAGCTGTGGATGCTTAAATCTGTGGATAAAAAATCCATGGGTAAGGAGGGCTGACTATGAAAGGATAAATGCAAGTTGAAAAGAAACCATTATTACAATTAGAACTAGTATAAAACCATTACAGTGGACCCCCCACATTCACTGGGTTGGGGCACAAGACCCCTGTGAAAGTGGAAAAATGCAAATAAAAATATTAATTTAAAAAAAAAACCCTGAGAGAACACCTTTCTAGGATTCTTTATGTCCTCCAGGGCAATTCTATGGTCAAGATCTGCCCGAGGTTGCACTGGAGGGCCTACAAATGCATGAACAAGTGTTCTCCCACATGACTTTTGGCCAAAGTTGACAACAGAGTCATGCTTGAGGATCTGGAGCAGGGGTCGGCAACCTATGGCCCATGGGCCGCACCCGACCCGCTGACCCCTGCCGACTGGCCCCCACCAACCCCCGCCGACAACGATGACCCCCGCCCCACCACCACGTGCTCCCGCCGCCGCGCCGTCATTTTGGCAAACAAAATGGTGACCGCGACACGTGCAGCGACAGGTGCCGCACGTAAGCACGTGCGCCGCCATTCCCCCCCCCCTCCGGCCTGGTGGAAGACCTGGGGACCAGCAACCGGCCCCAGGTATATTAACGTTGCCAACCCCTGATCTAGAGATTCCTAGAGAGAACATATTATTCAAATCCATGATTAATCAAATCTGCAAAAGTCAAAGCCACAAATGTGGAAAGCCAACTGTGTTGCTACTACTGCTGCTGCTGCTGCTGTTACCACCATCACCAAATCTATTGCAGAGCCTTGTATCAGCTAAACAAATATACAGTAGGTAATGGTTAAATCATTTGTCAATTAGGATACAATCAACAGGACAATAACTGAAAGAGCCAATTAAAGACATAGAATCAAATAAGCAATATTCTAAATGAAGCATGAATTGAATTGATAAGCAGGCAGTGGGTAATTAATTAAGAGGGAAGTCAACAGAGCAATTAATTAGCCAATGAATTAAATATGCAGAGAATCAAAAAAACTGTTAATCCATTAAGTATGCAGGTACACCAAGAGCAAGGGAGATGACAGAAGTGTAAAAATAGTCAGCTTGCTGCATGCATTCTTCTCCCTGTGCCCTACCAATCTAAAACCTAATTTACTATTCTAGTACTTCCTAATTTGATAGAAAAGCATTTTGAAAATAAAAAAGGAAACACACTTATTAGAGAATAAGGTCCATAGAAGGTCAGATAAATGTGACCTGCTTTCGTACAGAAATGCACTATTAATCTGTTTACACACAACTGCAGTTATTTCCAAATGGGCTAAAAGCTACCATCCTTCAAATTCATTTAAGCTATGTTGAGTCCCACTTGTGGGAAACAAGTAACATGTAAATCAAATAAATAAATGCATTACAACATTGATAAAAACTGGTCAATAATGTTGCTGATGCAGTACTTCAGTACTGAATGGTAGTCAAAACAGGACATTATTCCTCTCCCACACCTACTACTTCCCTTCGTGGTAAAGAAAACCCACCGCAAAGGGTTTCCTATCCTTTTAAAATATTTTTTTAAAGGATGCTTTGGGAAAAGGTTGTAAGGGGTTGGGGCAATTCAGTTGGATCTTGACCTGGGTTCTCAAAATGTGAGGCCAATCTTAGGTACTTAAATTGTGAGGCTATCCCAATGAGGTTGGGATAGCAAATGCTGGATCTCTAGATGAGCTTACCTCTCTTTCACAACCATTAGCAAAAGCAAAGAGATACCCACAGCCCTGAATTTGTAGGACTTGAGCAGGGCTATTGATGCCAGGGCATTTTGGATGTCTCTCTTTCATATGGTTGCCATAAGTTGAAGTGACGAAACAGCAATTAAAAACAAGAAAAACGCAGTTCTGATTTTTGGATCAATGCCCAGGATGGAAAAGAAATCTGCTTTGACTGAGGTTTTTAATGCATTTATCAAATTCATGCTCAACAAGGCTATTAATGAAAGTGTAGGTTCAAATTTCATTCTCCCACAGGGAGTGCATGTGAGTCAGACTTTTCCCCCTTAAATTATGCACAAGTAAATGTGCATACTAAAATATGTATATTTAATGAATGTGCAAAAAGACTCTATAGATAGTGGGAAAACACATAAGAAAAAGATAATGTTTAGTAAGGTAGAAGGCAGTAGGAAAGGAGGAAGACCACATTTGAGATGGATAAAATCAATCAAGGAAGCCACGGATCTAAGTCTGCAAGATCTGACCAGGGCTGTTGATGATAGGATGACTTGGAGGTCTCTCATTCAAAGGGTTGTCAGAGGTCCAAGTCAACTTGTTAACAGTTAACAACAGCTTCAAGAAAAGCCAATACTTAAATATTCACACATTCTTTTGCTGGAAGCAGGGGAGTTTCACAACCCAATGCAGAAATTGAATGGAACAAGATTCAGAGAAATATACTGCTGCCCCTCTGTGTTCCAGAACACACACACACCCACGAAAACAAAACTGCAAATATTTAAGCCCCATAGGCTTGAATGGTGGTGCGTGCCCACAGGCGCCAGCAGGTGCGTCCCCCATTTTGTCCCCTCAGTTTGCCACCCATGAATGGGTGAGGGACACAGACTTCAAGTCCACAAAAACGGAGGGATGACTGTAGCAAAAAAACTGATTTTCACACTTCTCCAAATGCTGATTGTAGCTGGGCAGGAAAAAGCTTTCTCCTCCTCCTCCCATCTTCTTCCTCTGGGGCAGACAGGAGCTGCTTGCCCAAATAGAGCTGCCCATTTCATTTCATTTCGTTTCTGTGCCACCTTGCTCCAAGAAAGGGACTCAAAGCAACTCAGAGATAAAATTGTTGTTTTTAATTACAGAGAATCTTCAGAGAATGCTGGCATGGAAGTGAGTGGGGTATATATAAAAATCAGCAGTAGCAGAACACATTATAAACCACTCTGGGCATAAAATGCTATCTGAAAACACTGAAATTCTGGGCAATGCCAACAACTACTAGGTCAGAATGCACAGGGAAGCCATTGAAACCCACAACTGGACAACTTCAACAGGAAAGAAGAAACTCTTAAAGTAAACAAAGTTTGGCTACCAGTCCTGAAAAACACCAAAATCAAGACCCAGGACGTGCAAATGTGCACCCAGTGTCAGGGGATTTCCCAGCAGACAATGGATCCCTAATTAAATAGACACACTGAGGCCTTGCCATTCAACAATAAACCCAACCCACAGATTAACATGTAAATCACTTCTTCTCAACCAAGGGTCACACAGTATATATACCCCACTCATTTCCTTGGAGGCCCAATTGGTGCCAATATTGGCATCATTTTGGTGCCATGTCAAAACATGGCTTTTTATTAAAGCCTTCAGGACAAATTGATTCTATGCTGTTTGCACATGTGGGAATAATCAATGCATTCAGCCCTAACTGATGGACATTATGGTCATGTCTTTTTCCCAGCTGTATTATTGCTCATTTGCCATTTTTGAGAGGTTTGAAATCATGCTTTTCTTTCTCCTTATTTAAATTCATTGCCTCACAAGTGGCTTCTCTAGGTATTGTACAATATATAACATAATAATGATAATAATACTTACAGGCACACATAGTTTTGGTGAAATGCCATTTTTGGACTTATTTTCAAAGAGAAAGATATGAAGAGCAAAGTTCAATGAGACTATAATGTTCTTTAAATCAACTTCTATTTCCAGTGGCCTAGGGTAAGCCTACTAAAAGGATGTGAGTAAACTACATCTACAGTCATCCCTCCTACTTCATAGACTTCATGTTTGTGTCCCTATTTCGCCGATAGGAAACCAGGAGGGATAAAATGGCATGTATGCCCAGGGGTCACACGCACAGCAGCAGTACACGGCCATTAAAAACAATGGCTCTTGGATATTTGCAAAATATCCAATTCACAGGGAGGGGGGGTCCAGAACGGATCCCCCACGAATTGGAAGGGTCGACTGCATATGCTTCAGAGTGATGTTATTAAGAAAAAACTGACTGAAGTCTAAAGGCTGACCACTTTCAATGAAATGAGACTTTGGTTCATCAAAACTTTGGTTCAACCAGTGCTATGATAGATCTTTACAGTTGTGCTAAACATAATTAGAGGTTGTTGCTTTGAAGATGAAATATGGAAAACAAGACTAGGAGAAATTCATTGAATGAAGGTTCACCCCTTATAGCTGGACTAAAGAAGAAAGTTTTTAAGGTAAAGACTGCATTACTCTGCATTGGAAAATTTCCCCAATTAAAATACTTGAGGAGGAGGATTTGTTAACTCCTTTTGACTATGAAATAATACAGAACAAACGGATGTGAATAAATGAATGTTTTGTCTTAATGATGGCTTATATTTATAGCTCCACCACAGAGTCAGAAATAATGTTGACAGGTATCATTCCTCCTTATAGGGCTTCAAGTCCTTTCTGACTTATGGCGACCCTAACACATGGTTTTCATGGCCAGATTTGTTCAGAGCAGATTTGCCAATGCCCTACCTGAGGCTGAGAGCATGTGACTTGCTCAAGGTCACCCAGTGGGTTTCCATGGCAGAAGTGGGATTCAAACCCTGGTCTCCAGAGTCATAGTCCACCGCTCAAACCACTACACCACACTGGCTCATTCAGATGTGTTTTCCTGGAAGTTACTTCTTTAACAGAAAATATGGTATTAGAGGCAAAAATAACATGGAAAGAATGGGGATAGGTTGTCGTTAACTGCCATCAAGTCAATTTTGACTTCTGGTGACCCTATAAATAAAAAGCCTTCAAGTCACTCTGTCACCAACAGCCCTTCTCAGGTCTGGCAGGCTCAAGGGTTGTGGCTTCTTTGGTTGACTCTATCCATCTCAAATGTGGGCTTCCTCTTTTCCTGCTTCCCCCTACCTTAGCAAGCATTATTGTCTTTTCTAGTGAGCCATGTCTTCTCATGATATGGCCAAAGCATGACAGTCTCCTACTCCACACAAAAAAGGAGCAGATCAACATGTTTCAGCAAAGATTTAATTCAAAACTAACAACATGCATGTGTGAAATGAAACAACCAGATCAGATAAGCCTTGCATAAGCCTTCTTCCAAAATGTGGATGTGTGGGTCCATGTGTGCGTTCTCAAGTAACTTGTTGACTTATGGTGACTTCCTGAATTTCATAGGGTTTTCTTAGGCAAGAAATACCCAGAGGTGGTTTTGCCAATTCCTTCCTCTGAAATATAACCTACAGCACCTTGAATTTGTTGGCAATCTCCCATCTAAGTACTAACCAGGGCTCACCCTCCTTAGCTCCCAAAAGCAGATAGGATCTTGTGCTTTCCAAAATATATCCAAGAATGAAGTCTCAATTTTTCTAATGATTTCCATTCTGGTAACAACAACAAAGCCACTCTTAAACAGATCTCAGCTTTGTTGACATACTGAGAGGAGCTGGTAAGGCAGGCATATCCACTTTCCCCTTTTCTCTGTTTTCCTGTTTAGTAAGGGATTCTCGAAACAGCTGCTGTTTACCTTGTCTGTTGTAGGCAGGTGCACACAACTACACTAGGGACTGGCTACAGTAGAATCCCATTTTTTCCCATTTAAACTTTATTGCATGCTTCCCTGCAGATACACTGCTGTAACCTGATACAGAAAGTCTGTGTTGCTCCAGCCATCCTTCACCATCCTTCCCAGTGTCAATAGTGCTAAAACCTTGCAGCTAAACAGAAAATGAGAAGGAAAAAGGGGGGACTGGGCAAGTGCAAAAATACTTTCTAAAAAGGAGAATTTTTGTAGAGGCTTTGTTAAGTGAGGTATGCCTGTATTTTAAATATTACTTTTCATCTTTAAATGCAAGTGAATGAGGATTCATTTTATTATATGCCATCTCTGACAAGCTGTTACACTTTGTTTCATCCTGCTCTTAAAATCCATGGTCTCTGTTTTAATTAAAAGCTGGATGACAGATTTATGATAGCATGGTTGGATATCCAGAAGGATTTTTAAAGCCAATGAGTTACAGGACATTTTAAAGTTTGAATTGTGGAAGCAAGCAAGACACTTTACAATTAAAAGGGAGATATCGGAAGAGTAGTTAAAGTTTTGATAGAATAATGAATCAATATAAAGTTTTAACAGGACCAGTCCAGCATAACAGTCAATGAAGATATACAATTTGGAGTGTCACCAGGGGGGGAAAAAAGGTTTTGTATATCTTGGCCTGGAACCAAGGATCAGCACTGCTGGATATGAGTTCTCTCTCTACTTGGCTTCTGATATTTTAAGCTGCTTTAGCTGCAGGCTTGAGGTCTTTTCTCGCAAGATAGAGGGACCACTGCCCTACTTGCTAAATAGTTTTAGTTATTCTTATTTTGCTTCTTCTCTGCTACAACATTATTTCCCAGAAATAATGTGTCTAGAATAGAAATAATATTTCTTTTAAATTTCCCCTTGAAACTTCTGTTTGGAGAATCATTTAAATAGTTTTCAGACTTTTAAGAGCTGTTTGCTGGAAGCATCTACAAACCCTGAATTGTCCACTGGAGTAGTAGGTACTTATTTCTCCCACAACTGGAAATTTAAAATGATTGTTAGACTGGAGTGGCTAGTGACAAATATACAGTGTATAGTTTAATATTTATTCTATTTTTTCTTACATTATTTGTTATCATGTGCCTTCAGGTAATTTCTGATTCTTGGCAACCCTAAGGTAAACCTGTCATGGGGTTTTCTTGGCATGATTTGTTCAGAGGGTTTTGCTTTTGCCTTCCTCTGAGGCTGAGAGTGTGTGACTTCCCTAAGATCACTCAGTGAGTTTCTGCAGCTGAGCAGGGATTCAAACACTAGTCTCCAAGAATCATAGTCCAATGCTCAAACCACTACAACCATGCTGTCTCTCCTAATGGTCACTAGCAAGGTTGAAATATTTTTGTTTACTTATGCCAGCCTTATCTCATCTCGATGTTTCATTGCACATGTGCGTATCAATATGATTGTATAAAAATTTTGCTTGAACATACTGAAATTGCTCTTTTCCTTTTCTTGGTGGTGGAGGAACCTCTTCCTATTCTTTCCATGTCATTTCTGCTCTGGTACCAAATTTTCTGTTAAAGCCCAGAAACACATATTTTTTGTTAACTCAGGTATACCTGTAATTTGAGATATGGCAGTCCTGTAGAACTCAATGGAGCTCATTCGGAGATAAATAGATACAGGATATTAGTTTGTGTCTTCTGAGCAAACATAGATCAGTTGTGGTCCCAACTGGAACAGACCAACTGGAGCAATGAGATTCATCCATGTGCTTGCTTATCATTCAACTATCAAGTCAACGGATTTACTCTTATTGGGTTCCCATCACCTTTTGGGGCCTGTACACCCAGTTACTTCCTGTAGCACATTGTGTCTGTGCAAGTTTTTACTAATTGGGTTTCTCATCCATCCTACACGTCTCTTATAATATAAACACACATATTTATCTTCTAGCCTGCTTTTAAACCCATGTTTCATAGTTTTAGTGTACTCTGAGTGTATGAGTAAAGAGGCGTAAAGGTGAACAGGGATATAGCCTGAATGATCGTACAGTCAGCCCTCCATATCCAACAATTTTGCATCCATGGATTCAACCAAAATAAATTCCAAAAAGCAAACCTGGATTTTGCCATTTTATATAAAGGACACCATTTAATGTGCTATTGTATATAAAGGGACTTGAGCATCCACAGATTTTGGTATCCAAGGGGTCTTGTAACCAAACCCCCAGGGGTACCAAGGGCCCACTATACTAGTGCTGGTACAGAAACAAAGCTTGCTCTCTTTGTGTGCAAGAACAAGTGAAGATGAATCTTCCTCCTCTCTCAGTCTCAGCAGGAAAAGAGGAGGGGAAACTACTCCATTCCTGAGCCTGGAAGCTTCATCTTGTGATTTCCAGAAAGCTTATTGTTAAGGTACATAACCACCTGGGAGGGATTTCCTTTGCCTGCCTCTTGGGAAGGGGGAAATACCAGCAGTTTGTCCAAGAACCTGAAGGCACTTATGTGTCTAAGACAATAAGGTAACACTCAGCAGTGCAGACCCAGGGACCATCTGCATTCAAAGCTGTGCCAGTGATGGGACTGTAGGGTTGCCAGATTAAAAATTGGGAGGGTTCCTATACCTTTAATGTGTAGAAAAAGGGAATTTCAGCAGCTCCTGGTTCTCATGCAACAAACAACACCTGCTGAACTCCATACTTCTGCAAAAACAATAAAAGTTCAGGAGCCCTTTCTAGTTTTCACTCTGGCAACCTTAAACATGAGAACACCTTACGGGTTTTGCATCCTTGTCCATCTATAAGTCATTAACGAAGCTATAACTTGTATTCCCAGTGATATAGAGCCTTTGCAGACTGCCAGAAATAGTGCAAATTGAGTCCACTTTAACTGCCCTGACTCAGTGCTGGGGAATCATGGGAACTGTAGTTTATTGTGGCACCAGAGCTCTCTGACAGAGAAGGCTCAATGTCTCAGAAAAAAATACAATTCCCATGATTCCCTAGCACTGAGCCAGAGCAGTTAAAGTGGACTCAATTTGCACTATTTCTAGCAGTCTGCAAAGGTCCTTAGTCTTACTGCAGTGTATCCTCTGAATTTCAACTGAGCAGGACCTAAGTGAATTAGGACCTCCAGATCAATACACCTTCTAATTTGAAATAAATATATAAACAAAAAACAATATATAAACAAAAAACAAACCTGCACAGGTGCAAAAAGGGCGATGAAGACGTATGAAATGTGGCAAAGTGGCCAGAAGCACCCCATTCGGGCTTGGAGAGCTGTAGACCATGTGGGGCCAAAACAAAAACAAAAAATCACCATATGTGGTGGTTGTGGGGATATGTGTGGTCCTAAATGTTCTGCATGGATCCAAGGGCATTTGCTCTCCCCCTCCCCAATACATAACAGTAAAGTGCTATACACACTAAGCCAGGGTAGGCAACCTTTCCCCTTTAAGGGCCGAGGGACTTCAGCTCCCAGAATCCCAGGAGCTATTGGCCATTATGGGACTATTGGCCAACATGGCTGAGGCTTCTGGGAGCTGAAGTCTTTCGGCCCTTAAAGGGGAAAGGTTGCCTACCCCTGCACTAAGCACTACTGACTTCACTTCTGAGTAAAGACAGAGAAGACTGTACTATGGAATAGCTTTACTGATTTATTTCTAATTCCATATCAGGAAATATTATTTTGTATTTCATTGCTCTTTCTGTTGAATGTTCTGTCAATCTGAATCTGTTTTATAGAAAACCAATACACAAAAAATTAATAGAAAAGAAACCAAACCTATCTATCTATCTATCTATCTAGATAAGGAAATACTCATTAAAAATCCAGACATGATTTTGGAGTAAAATCATACAGGAAGGCTATACAAAGTTCAGAACTAGATACAAATAGAACAGTTGCAAGTCTCAGTAACATCCTTGAAATCTGAGAGTTGCAGATATCAATCACGAAACAGCAGCAGCAAGGCATATTGCATAAAAAGGAAATGTAATGTGGGAAGAAAAGGTTACTTTGTTACCTATTAATAATGTATAGATCATGTTCTTGTTCATAAATACGGCACTGAAATCTCTTGATTTTTGAATCGTGTTGAGTTTATACCATTTCTGTTTAAATTTAATTGATATACCTTCTAATTTTTCCCATCTATATGTAATTCTTCTTCTATTTAATTGAGTAGTTAGGAATTTCTCTTTTTTTTCAATATCCTTTTTGGTATATCTTTATATATTCTAATCACCTTTCCTTCTATAATTAAATCTTTTTGATGACTTTGGAATAGAATCTCATCTCTAGTTTTCTTTCTCAAAAAATATATTACCACATCTCTGGGTAATTTTTTTTCTATTGCCACTTGAGAATTTATTCTAAATAACTTGTTTATTTCCCATATCATATCTTGTTTTGTTAAGTTCACATGTTCTGCTAGAGCTGGTACCAAATATTGGTACGAGTCTTCATTTTTCTTTTCTTTTAGACCTGTAATCTTTAAACAGTTTTCCTTCTGTTTCTGTTCTTCAAGTGCTTTGTTATCTAAATCTCTTTCTTCTAATGCTTTTATAGTTATTGTTAAAGAAATGTTGTTATTTCTTTCATTTCCTTAGTTTTTTTCTTCTAGCTTTTCCATTCTTGTATTTGTCCTTTTGATGTCTTCCTTCACTTCTTTTAATGACTGTTTCACATCTTTTAATTGTGTCTTTAGCTCTGATTTTATGTCTTAAGATCCACTCTTAATATTTTAATCTCATGTTTTAAGTTTTGCTCCATTTCTATTTTCATTTTTCTGATTTCTTCCAAAAAGAAATTTTGTTCAGTTGAAGCTCTTCTTTGCGTTTGAAACATTGTTTGAGCTGCTGCTGCTTTTCTTGAAGTCATCAACATCTTATCTTCTTTTTTCCTTTGTATTATGTATTTATTTCTTTTCATTTGATCTCCTTAAAATTCTTTCTACATTTATTCCTTTAAGATTCACAATTCCTATAAGTTCCTTAAAGTTCCTGAAATTCTTTTTAATCTGTGAATTATCCAAATTATTTTTAACTTTTAACGTTTTACCTTCAAGTGGAGGAGGCGAATGCTTTTTTTTCTGCAATGCTACTCCTGTAGCAATTGCTTCTTTCACCAAGGGGTGATTAACTACAACTGAGGTGAAGACTTCCTTCTCTGTAATTATTTTGTTCTTTTTGTAGTCTTACTATTTTAGTTATAAATTATTTTATTATTTTAGTTTATATTAAAGTTCACTTACTTGTCTTGTGATGTTTTTCAACTTATCTTGGTAATTTATTCTGCTAGCCTAACATCATCAGAGTTCTTTACTTATCCCCCACCCCGTTATTTCCCACTATTTTAATGTATCACAGATATTATGTTGTGAAAGATACCTTCTCATTTAGAAACTTGATCTGTCTCATTCCGGTCAATAGCACTCCAAGATTTGTAGTTTTGTATTTAGTTGTTCTCAATGTGATTAAGCCAGCAGCTGCGTTTATTGGCCAAGCTGTTTGAGCAGGGCTTGGCTTCCTCTGCAGCTCCCTCCAGCTCTCCGCGGTTGATTGCCCCTCCTTCCTTTCGAACCAGCCAGTTCCAAACTGGGATTAGAGCCTCTGTGGGGGTCTCCTGGTATCCCCTATGCCAAGGGGAAAGGTTGCCTAAGATTTTTCCTCCTTTTAGGGTGGTGAAAAGCTCCCGTTCAAAGAGCGGCTTTCATGGACCTCCGTGCAATATGGGATATGAGAGGCAGTCCTATACAAAGCTGTCTCAAGTCTCAGGAGGGAAGGTCCTCCTCTCATGAGATTTCAGGATTCCAAGAATTTCAAATTTCACAGGAACCCTTAA
The DNA here is from genome assembly GCA_026167975.1 of Phrynosoma blainvillii. Taxonomy (NCBI): domain Eukaryota; kingdom Metazoa; phylum Chordata; class Lepidosauria; order Squamata; family Phrynosomatidae; genus Phrynosoma; species Phrynosoma blainvillii. The sequence goes on along the minus strand of JANUYF010000004.1, from coordinate 13,276,785 downwards.
GCCAGGGGTAGGCAACCTTTCCCCTTTAAGGGCCGAGGGACTTCAGCTCCCAGAAGCCTCAGCCATGTTGGCCAATAGTCCCATGTTGGCCAATAGCTCCTGGGATTCTGGGAGCTGAAGTCTCTCAGCCCTTAAAAGGGACAGGTTGCTTACCCCTGCTCTAGATGATCCCACTTTAGCTGTGTGTGTTAAACAGGCAAGGTATATAACAGATGTCTCCAGAAGCCCTTACTGAACATGCATGGACAACAAAACAGAGAGAAAGGGAGATAGAAGATAAGCCTGTCTCACCAGCTACCTCCAGCATGTTTTCAAAAATGCAGAAATCTCCAAGTTTGGCCACCAAATGGAAAATCATATGGTAACTAGAGGCTAGTTAAAGGAGAAAAAGTCATCCCTGGATGCATTTTGGAAAAAGCTTTCTTTTTTTTTTTATTAATATTTTTTATTACAAATAAAGTACACATACATAACATGTAACATAACATATAACATAAATCAATAACTTTCATCTCTGTTATCCCCTTCCCTCCCCCCTCCCCTAAACTTAAAATATCTTCCATTCTCCATTTCTACATACATTCCCTAGACTAGACAACACAAAACTGACTTCCTTGGTCTGAACCCTTACCGTTTATTTTATTGACTCTAGTTGTCTATCTTTGTAAGTAGTAACTAATTTTCTTCAACTTTCAAGTGGTCTCTAGAAGGTTCATAATGTTTATGCTGACTTATCCAAGGTTTACCTGACCTTTCACATATGCATGTATGCCCATATGGGTGTGTGTTCAGTAAAAAACATTTACTGAAACAAGTTGAATGGCTCTTATTTTTTGTGGTGTAGGAATCTTTCCCTATTCCTTCCATGTTACTGCTGCCTCTGGCACTAAACTTTCTGTTAAAGAAGTAATGTCCAGGAACATATCAACTTCATTAACTGAGATATATTTAGAATCAGAGTTGGAAGAGATCTCAAGGGCCATCTAGTCCTGCCATGCAGGAATAGACAATCAAAGCACCCCCATCCAGCCTCTGTTTAAAAACCTGCAAAGAAGGAGACTCTACCACACTCCAAGGGAGTGTGTTCCACTGTCGAACAGCTCTTACCATCAGGACGTTTTCCTAATGCCGAGGTAGAATCTCTTTTCCTGTAGTTTGAATTTATTGCTCCATGTCCTAATCTCTGGAGCAGCAGAAAACAGGCTTGCTCCATCTTCAATGTGACACCCCTTCAAATATTTAAACAGGGCTATCATATCACTTCTTAACCTTCTCTTCTCCAGGCTAAACATACCCAGCTCCCTAAGTCACTCCTCAAAGGGCATGGTTGCCAGACCCTTCTCCATGTTGGTCGCCGTCCTCTGGACATGCTCCAACTTGTCAACATCCTTTGTATATACAATAGCTGTAACTAAGCATGAAGTGCATAGACTGTCAACCTGGGGAGACCATTGGGCTGGACTGTGACCTGTGGAAGATCCATCTCTCTCTTTGCCAAGCCCTGTCCCTCCAAATACCAACAGACCATAGTGGGCAGAGAGAGGTATCACTGCCGATGTCCCCAGTCAAAAGGGAAAATAGTGTGAGATGCCAGCCACTCTCAACCAGCCCTGGTAAGCAAAAATTATGCACACCTCTCCTGCCTTTTTTCACACCAGCAGAAGGGAGAAGAGGAATGAAGCTGGATCCCTGGCCAAAGTACTGGGTAGAAGAGTTTAACCCAGTGTACCAGATGACATTTGGGATTCAGCCCCTCCAACCCATAATGGTAATCCACTCTTTCTCCATTGATCTTCAATTTGGGATTGAATTTATTCTGATGCCAAGATGGTATAAGTGGCATATCACCCACAAACATTCAACAGAATGGGGTGGAAATGCTTCCTCTCTACTCCATATCGCACCAAGTATTGATGGGAAGTTTTAGTCAAAAAGAATATAATCAGTAGATTAGCAGTACAAACCATGAGTTCAATGAGACTTAAATCCAAGTAAATGTGCATACCACTGTAGCATAATGCAACCAACTCTAGTTGACTAAATGAGAAGTTGGAGAAAAAAATTAATCTGCAATAGCTGATATTTAGGGTTGTTGAAAGAGTCAACTTGCTTATTTTCTGAATCTACATGATAGGTTCTCCTTAGGGTTGCCATTAATTCGAAAATGACTTGAAGGCACACAGCACACAACACACACACACACTTAAGATTTTGTTACGTATTCTAAGAGAGAATTGAGAAAATATCTTGGAGGTGATCTATCCTCCTAAGAATTGCAGACATTGTTTATCAAAGGTGCACTCGTACCTATCGTTTAAAACAGCCGTTTTTAACTTGGTAGGTGTCAGGCACAAAAGAAAAATCAATCTTTAAGTGGTTAATTTCATTCCATCCTGACAACGGTGACAGTGAAGAAATACTTCACTGCTGGAGCAATTGTTGAACTAAGGGACTGCTATTTTGAGATTACATAAAAATCACAAAGGCGCACTTCTCCTCAGCTTTCCAAAGACTGTAAACAGAAGTATAATTAATGGATTATCTGCCTTTCATCCATTCAAACAGCTAAAAAGAATTTACCTAGTTGATAATTCTAATTATTAAAGCAAGTACACTGTTAAGTTTAATAGTGCTCTGGTCACGGATCACATTCTGCACGCCAACACCATCCTCTAGTGGCCACGCACAATGGCTGCACTGCAAAGCTAAAGGACAGAAGCAGACTGAAAACACTGGCTTTCAGATCACAATTCCCAGAATCCCCCAGAAGCATGGCCGCTGGGAGCTCTCGTCCAAAACTCTCACTACAACTTCAAGAAGATGCAGTACAAAATAAGCAGACGTTCTGTCTTGGCGGGAGCAGGGATTCCACAGATACTTTCCAGAGAGTTGAAAAGCATCTGATAACATTACAGTTATTCAGAGTATTTTGTTTATATAATCTTTAAATATTCTGGTTATTGGGTGCTGTTTAAGAGTCAGGGGTAAAACGTACTTGGCTATTCTACTACACAGATAAGAAAATAATGGAGTGACATGTAAATAATGAACTAGATATAAAGAATTTAATGCCAAGCAAGAGGGAAGTAAACCTGCTCCCTCATTTCTTGGAAAGGTAATTACAGACATAAAAAAGGCTGATAAATAAAAATATACTTATACGAGAAAATATTAAAAGAATTACTGATTCAAGATACAAAGAAATTGAAAGTTTTTAATATTAAAAGGATATGTAAATAATGTATTAATTACAGTTGTCCCTCTGTTTTTGGGGAGGATCAATTCCAGACCACCACCACCCCGCATGAAAATGAAATATCACGCATATTCAAGCCCCATAGGCTTGAATGGATGCACACTCCTGTGCGTGGCCATGCACGTACACCACGAGTGCACACACCATATCCCCTCTTGCTGGTCCATGTAAAGCGCAGATTGCAGACTTCAAATCCATAAAAGCGAGGGACAACTGGTTGAATAAAAATTCTACATATAATATATATAAGAAAAGCAGCTCCCACATAGGATTTGGGGGTTTTGTGTGTTATGTTTTCTGTTGTGAGGGGTACATGTACCAAGGACAAGAGGCCACCATCAGAACAAAATTCGGGGAAACAAGAGTGGTTCCCAATAGGCAAAGGGGTCAGGCAAGGCTGCATCCTATCACCCTACTTGTTTAACTTATATGCTGAAAACATCATAAGAAAAGCAGAATTAGAATCAGAAAAAGGAGGAGTTAAGATAGGAGGAAGCAACATTAACAACCTCAGGTAAGCAGCTGACACCATAATATTAGAAGAAGATGTTCAGGAATTGGAACAGTTAATAAAAAAGGTCAGAAATGTAAGTGCAAAGGCAGGTGTGATGCTGAACATAAAACAAAAATGAGGACCTTCACAAATTCAACCTAGACAATGAAGAAATAGAAATAGTAAAAGAATTCCCATATCTAGGATCAAACACTGACCAGAATGGACACTGCAGTCAAGAAATAAAAAGATGACTAGGAATGGGAAGGGTAGCTATGAAAGAACTGGAAAAGATACTAAGAGTAAAGACATACAACCGAGCACTAAAGTCAGAATCATCCAGGCCATCATATTCCCAATTACTATGTACGGATGCGAGAGTGGGACAGTGAAGGAAGCAGACAGAAAGAAAATCAACTCATATGAAATGGGGTGCTGGAGAAGAGTACTTAGAATCCCATGGACCGCCAAGAAGATAAACAAATGGGTTCTTGAAGAGATCAGACCAGGCAGGGCTGTCCTTGGAGGCAAAGATGATTAAGTTGAGACTATCGTACTTTGGCCACATAATGAGAAGGCACAGATCACTAGAAAAAACAATAATGCTAGGAAAGGTAGAGGGTAGAAGAAAGAGAGGAAGAGCACAAACCAGATGGATAGACTCGATCAGGGGAGTTATGGGAAAGGGATTGCAGGATTTGGGCAAGGCAGTGGGAGATAGGGATTCTTGGAGATGTCTCATCCACAGGGTCGCCATGAGTCGGAACCGACTCCAGGACAGCTAATAACAACACAGAACAAAAAAAAAGGAAGGCCAGTCAAGAAAGGAATTCATATGAGCTACCTGAGCTCTTAGAGGAATTTGTCACTAGTTCAGGTGTAAGCCATGGAAACCAACTGGATGACCCAGGGCAAGTCACATCATCTCAGTTGCAGGAAAACCCCATGGTGAGATCGCCACGAGTTGGAAATGACTTGAACACACACAGCAACGGGGTCAAGAATGAGCACAGCAGAAGGATGATACAGGAAAAAGTGTTGATAGCTAGAGCCTAGGCATCAAGGATGGAGGTATTGGGAATGCATAACTGAGAAGACATATGGCAGATGGTAGCGATGCAAGAGTGACAGTGGCATGGCAAGCTGTGCTGGTACTCAAGTATGGCCAAGAAGGGCACAGCTTTCCTTTTTTTTTGAAGTATTGTGCCTTCATGCTCCAAGCCCAGAAGGTGGCTGGACTGATGGAAAGGACCTGTTTCAAGTCAGTCATTTCACACCTGAGTCCTAGTAATAAAAACAGATCCCAGGGCTCATATTATCTAGGGTGCTGGAATATGGCCATCCCCAGAAGAAACTAGAGTTCAAAAGATGGCTGTTTCATGAGTAAAACCAAAATACTCCATTTCGATCTGTGTGTGCTCTGGTTGGAATACTCCAGCTGGATTACTGTAATGTGCTCTACATGGGGCTGCCTTTGAAAAGTATTTGGAAATTCCAGCTGGTTGAAAGAGCTGCCACAGACTGCTAGGGCCCTAAGCAGATAGGAAGGAGAACACGGGTCAAGCCCATGCTATCCTAACCAGATCAGTCCCCAGGCCACCGTAGCAATGCTAGCCTGCCACCACACTATGAATCTGCTACCACTGCGTGCCCTGTACCTGCCTCCATCATTGCGTCTACTGAGAAGACCCTTCATGACCCGTAAGGATGGAAACAGGTGGCCTGGCTATATCCACATGGCCAGGCACCCCCATTCGACATCACATGCTAAGATGGAGGTTATCTCAGCAGGGGTGCATGGGGCCATCCGGTCTGCTGGCTGTCACTGTGGAGTTACTTGAAACTCTGCTGCAAACAGCCAGTCTTTTTAGACCAGGTTAAGGCCCCTTAACCTTAAAGGACGCAGCGGCTTAGTGGTTAAGATGCCAATTCTGACTATCGCAAGGTCAAAAAGGTTGGCAGTTTGAGGCTCAAGCGCCGCGTGACGGAGTGAGCTCACATCACTAGTCCCAGCTTCTGCCAACCCAGCAGTTTGAAAGCATGCAAAAAGTACAAGTAAATAAACAGGTATCATTTTGGTGGGAAGGTAACAACGTTCGGTGCCACATGACCATAGAGTCGTCTTCGGACAACGCTGGCTATTTGGCTTAGTAACAGAGATGGGAACAGCCCCTTACAGTCGGTTACAACTAGACATTCATGTCAAGGGGAGACCTTTACCTTTACCTTTTGAGGCCCCTTTGGGCCAGATTCAGCAGATCTACATCCGGTCCACCTAAACTGGTCCTGCAGCTAATGACCTGCATCGTCTGGACAGGACAAGGCAAGGCCAAGGGGGAACATGGGCTTTTGGCCCAAACTCCACACACAACTCCATTGTTTGGTTGCAACAGCGCCACTGCTTTGTCTCCAGGCACAATTCTAAGTGCTGGTTTTGAGGCATAAAACCGTATATGGCATCAGCCTCTTGAATCATAGAGTCGGAAGAAACCACAAGGGCTGTCCAGTCCAAACCAGTGGCATTGCCAGGTGGGGTGCAGTGGTGCATCCCGCACCAGGTGACATCCCAGAAGTGGAGTGACACCTGATTGGGTTGTCCTCCCATGTGAACATGCTCAGCCCAACTTCCTGCCTGCGGCGATTTCCTCACGAGGAGGCTGCTGCCGCTGCCGCCAAGAGCAAAAAAGGGTGAGTGCGGCCTTTTACCTCACCAATGGTAGCCTTGCCACCCAACATACACACCAGGGGATGGGACGCCACTGGTCCAACCCCTTCTGCCATGCAGGAACTCACAATCTAAGCATCCCCGACAGATGACCATCCAGCCTCTGTTTAAAGACCTCCAAAGAAGGAGACTCCACCACTCCCCAAGGCAGGGGTAGGCAACCTAAAGCCCAGGGGCCGGATGCGGCCCCCCAAGGCCTTTGGACTGGCCCCAGGCTGATCCTCCCGCCGCCGCCGCCGCCGCCGCCGCCGCCCCCCGCCATGATGATATTGATTATTGTTGTTATTACTTGTTCTTGGGGTCTTCTTGGCAAAATCTCCACAAGGGTTTTGCCATGGCTTTTCTGGGGCTGAGAGAGTGTGCATTTATTTATTTATTTTTGGTGCTTTGGTCCCCCAATTGTCTCCTTCCTTGGAGGTCTTTAAGCAGAGGCTGGATGGCCATCTGTCAGGGATGCTTTGATTGGGAGTTCCTGCATGGCAGGGGGTTGGACTGGATGGCCCTTGTGGTCTCTTCCAACTCTATGATTCTATGATTCTATGATTCTAATTGTCTGAGGGACAGCAACCCGGCCCCCAGCTCAAAAAGGTTGCCTATCCCTGCTCCAAGGGATTGTGTTCCACTGTTGAACAGCTCTTAGGACCTGCGCTTCAAGGAGGACGTCCTCACACTCACGCTGCAAGGAGGACGTCGCAGGCCCCGCGCAGGGTCAGCGCTCCGAGGAGGTCCTCTCCGGAGAGCCGCCTCTCTTCTGAGGACGTCCTCCTTGGCGCGCTGGCCGAGGGAGGGCCGCAGCACTGCGGAGAGGGCTGGCTGGCTTCGGAGCCCATGAGGCTGGAAGCGGCAGCCCAGGCCACCCCCCTCCGTCCCTGGAGGCACCAGGAGCCTCTGCGGGGAAGAAAGAGAGCGGAGCGAGGAGGGAGGAAGGAAGGAAAGCCAGGAGCCCCCGCGCGCGCAAAAGGGGTCTGTATCTGGCTGGATGGCTGGCAGGGGAAAGGGGGGGGAGAGAGAGAGAGAGAGAGTCCCCGAGGAGGCGGAGGCTGAGGCAGTGACCGACCGCCCGCCTCAAGGCCCCGCCGGAGCCCTCTGCGCGGGGCCTGCGCTCGCCAGCTTGGGAAAGGGTGACAGCCGCGGCAAGTGACAGCCGCAGCTGTATTGCGCATGTGCTGGACAAGCATTTCTAGTACATGTGCGCGATTTTCTCACTTGTGTGCGAACAGCAAATACGGTTCCCGGGAGCGCTTTGATGCTAGTTGCGTCTGATAGACATTTGCGTATTGTGGGGTTTTGTCCGGTTTATTACTGGATTTATTCTTATTTCACTTTATTATCGCTTTGTGGTCCGCATGTGATAAGGTCCTTACTGTCAAGAAGTTCCTCCTGAGATTTAAGTGGAATCTCTTTTGCATTGCTCCATGTCCTGTTCTCTGGGACACCAGAAAACAAGCTTGTTCCCTCCTCAATATGACATCCCTTTAAATATTTAAACAGGGCTATCATATTACCTCTCAGTCTTCTCTTCTCCAGGCTAAACATCCCCAGCTCCCTAAGTCGTTCCTCATAGGGCTTGCTTTCCAGACCCTTCACCATTTTAGTTGCCCTCCTTTGGACACGCTCCAGTTTCTCCACATCCTTTTTGAATTGTGGTGCCCAGAACTGGAAACAGGATCATTCCAGGGGAAGCCTGACCAAAGCAGAATATTGTGGCACTATTTCTTCCCTTGCATCTGCCTTTGGGCTCCGGCATTCGCTTGTATCCCTTTAAAATGCTGAAGAGACAGTTTGAGAGGGGTGAGACTTAGGGCCTAAGCAGACTGCCAGAAATAGTGCACATTAAATTGAGGCACTGCCCTGGCTCAGTGCTAGGGAATCATGGGAACTGTATTTTATTGTGGCACCAGAGCTCTCTGACAGAGAAGGCTCAATGTCCCAGAAAAAAATACAATTCCCATGACTCCCTAGCACTGAGCCAGGGCAGTGCCTCAATTTAATGTGCACTATTTCTGCCAGTCTGCAAAGGCCGTCAGTGAGAGGAGAAAGGAGAAGCCCCAGGATTTAATTTTTTTAAATAAAACTTCAATTTTCAATGTTTTATTAAAAAAATTGAAAACTACATTTTAAAAAAATCCTGAAAAACTTTACGCTTTATCAAACTTTCACTTTCAGCACAGGAAGCGATGTACATGTAAATATGTTTATTCTGTGCATAGGATAAAGGTGGTTTCAAAGTATAATTTTAATTTTGCTCGTCGTTTATGTCACAACTGTTACCAAGACGTTCAGTGATGTAAACAGGAGTTACAATTTAGAAGTAACATTAATACAAAAAAAAAAATGACTAAGGATTCTGTATGGTGTGGTAATGAGAGAGGGTGCCCTAACAGACTACATTTCCCAGGATTCCCTAGCACTGAGCCAGGGCAGTTAAAGCGGTCCCAAACTGGATTATTTCTGCAGTATGTTTTGGATCGCTGAAGAGCCAGGGCAGTTAAAGCAGTGTCAAACAAAGGCAGCATGGCGTAGTGGTTTGAGTGCTGGACTATGACTCTGGAGACCAGGGTTCGAATCCCTGCTCTGCTATGAAATCCCCTGGGTGACCTTGGGCAAAGTCACACGCTCTCAGCCTCCAGGAAAACCCATGGCAAACCCCCTCTGAAGAAATCTTGCCAAGAAAAAAACCATAATATTGCCACAAGGCAGAAATGACTTGAAGGCACACAATGCAGAAATAAGAAAGACATTTAAATAGTTAAAGGTTTGCTATACCCTGGTTCAGACATCAAACAAAATGGAGATTTTAGAGTCAAGAAATCAGAAGACTAGAGCTCTAAAACACACTGCAGAAATAATCCACTGTGAGACCCCTTTAACTGCCCTGGCCCAGTGCTAGGGAATCCTGGGAATTGTAGTTTGTTGTGATACCAGAGCTCCCTGACAGAGAAAGCTAAATGTCTCACAAAACTACAGTTCCCAGAATTCCTTAGCACTGAGCCAGGGCAGTTAAAGTGGTCTCAAACTGAATTATTTCTGCAGTGTGTTTTGGACCTAGGAAGTATTAAAGCACTTGAGACTGTTGTTGTTGTGTCTCTTCAGGTCATTTCTGACTTAGGGAGACCCCCGAAGCAAACCTTCCATTAGGTTTTCTTGTCAAGTTTCTTCATTGCCATCCTCTGAGGCTGAGAGAGTGTGACTTTGCCCAAGGTCACCCCTTGTGGGTTGTTTTTCCCCACTTGGCAAGTTTCTTCATTGAGGCTGAGGGATTGTGACTTTACTCTGGTAAAGACTTCACAGAATCATAGAGATGGAAGAGACCCCAAGGGCCATCCAGTCCAACCCCATTCTGCCATGCAGGAACTCAAAATCAAACCATCCCCGACAGATGGCCATCCAGCCTCTGTTTAAAGACCTCCAAAGAAGGAGACTCCATCATAATCTCTGAGGGAGTGTGTTCCACTGTCGAATAGCTCTTACTATCACTGTGAAGAGTTCTCACTGTGAGGAGGTTCCTCCTAATGTTGAGGTAGAATCTCTTTTCCTGTAGATTGCATCCGTTGTTCCAAGTCCTATTCTCTGGAGCAGCAGAAAACAAGTTTGCTCCCTCCTCAATATGACAGCCCTTCAAATATCTAAACAGGGCTATCATATCACCTCTCAGCCTTCTCTTCTCCAGGCTAAACATCCCCAGCTCCCTAAGTCGTTCCTCGTAGGGCTTGGTTTCCAGACCCTTCACCATTTTAGTTGCCTTCCTCTGGACACGCTCCAGTTTCTCCACATCCTTTTTGATTTGTGGTGCCAAAAACTGTACACAGTATTCCAGGCGGGGCCTGACCAAAGCAGAATAGAGTGGCACTATTACTTCCCTTGATCTAGACCAGGGGTAGGCAACCTTTCCCCTTTAAGGGCCGAGGGACTTCAGCTCCCAGAAGCCTCAGCCATGTTGGCCAATAGTCCCTTGTTGGCCAATAGCTCTTGGGATTCTGGGAGCTGAAGTCCCTCGGCCCTTAAAGGGGAAAGGTTGCCTACCCCTGATCTAGATACTATACTTCTATTGATGCAGCCTAAAATTGCATTGGCCTTTTTAGCTGCAGCATCACACTGTTGACTCACATTCAACTTGTGGTCTACTAGGACTCCTAGATCCCTTTCATACTAATCTCTCCTTAAGCCAGGTGTCACCCATCCTATATCTATGCATTTCATTTTTTGCCCTAAGTGCAGTACCTTACATTTCTCTGTGTTGAAATTCATTTTGTTAGCTTTGGCTCAGATTTCTAATCTATTCAGGTCATTTTGAATTTTGGTCCTGTCCTCTGGGGTATTAGCTATTCCTCCTAATTTGATAAAGTATACCCAGTGGCAAGAAACACTTGGCATGTTTCTTCACTGCTACCCTCAGAGGCTGAGAGAGTGTGACTTTGCCCAGTGGACTGCTTTTCTTCCTCTCCGGAGCTGGGAATCGAACCCCGGTCTCCTGACTCATAATCCAGCGCTCGAACCGCTGCGCCACGCTGGCAGTCAAGCCACTCAACCCATCCCTCCCTTTATTCCCAACTCGAGTACCGCGCAAGCGCACTAAGAAGACAGGACTACTTCACCGCGCGGAGAGACCACTTCGTCATTAACCTTCTAACGAACCAAGAGGTAACAAGTAAGCCGCGACTATTAAAGACGCTGAATCTAGTATTGGAATTGTGGAGAGCGCAAGTTTTAAATTCCGGTTCTCTTTCCGCAGCCGCCATATGCGGGGCAGCGTTGTAAGGTAGGGATAGGATCCGCCCCGCAAATTCGGCGGAAGAACACGAAGTGTCGTGTGTTCCTAGTAGCCCCGTAACCCCTATATATTGCCCCTCACGCTTTTAACTCTCCTCAGTGAAATCCCTCCGCCCCCGCCTATTTCTCCCCTCTCACCGAATTCAATACGTAAAACCCTCTCACACTTACCTGGCGGTGGTCCTTCCATGCCGAATCTGAAGCTGGGAAACCGAAGGAGGTGCTTTCGAAGCGAGGGGGGGAAGGAAAAACCCGAATTTTAAATTTTAAAAGTGTGCGTGTGTAAAGAGGCGTCGAACGCACTTTCGTGCCGCCCCTCAGGAGACCGCCGTTCCTCACTTCTTCCCTTTCCCTTGAGGAAAAGAAAAAGCTCCTTTTTAAATAATTTTAAAAAGGCGACGCACATATATACGTAAATATTAATAACGGGGGTTATTACAATTAAAAGCCGACGAATAGGCCAGCGAGTAGGAATTATGGCGAATCTGCTAGGTCCGACGCGATAGCCGCGTGACGTCACAAGAGCGCGCGACGGGGCAGAGAAGGAAGAGTGCGTTGCGAGCGCCCGTTGGACAGATCCGCCCACGTGACGTTCCTGGGGCGACCGTTGGGGAAGCGGAAGAAGAGGCTGACGCTTCTCCCAGCTTGAGTCGCTGCCCTCCCCGGTGCGCATGCGCAGTGCCTCAGCCAGCTTTATGCTTTCTTCAAGGCTGACTAGAGGCTGCTTCGACAATAGATGAGGGTCCTTCAAAGCGTCCTCCTTTCCAGGACACCTCCTACAATTTCAGCCCTCTGTCCAGGAGGAATTCCAAAACGTCCTCCATTTTAAGCATAGGCATGAACCTTTATATGAGTGTTTTTAGTTTTTTTAATGTTGTCTTACATTGTTCTTGACTGTCCTCCTTTGCAGTTATTGGCATCTGACCACCTTGGTCCTATGTCCTCAAGAGCCCTGCTGAAGCCTTGCAGACTCAGGCCTTCCTCCATGGAGCCTGTGCAGCTGGAAGGCAACACTCCCCTTTGATTACTGCCTTCAATAACAAAGTATCGTTCTCTTTTTCTAGTGAGCCAGATCCTAAAGATCCTGAAGTGTAAAGATACACAACTCAGCACTGAAGTCAGGTTCGCCCAAACCATTTCTGGGGCAGAGTGTGTGTGGCTTGCCCAAAGGTCATCCAGTGGGTTTCCATGCCTGAGCGGGGAATCAGACCAAGGCTTTCCTTGGAAGCAATGATGATCAAGTTGAGACTATCGTACTTTGGCCACATAATGAGAAGGCACGGATCACTAAAAGAAACAATAATGCTAGGAAAGGTACAAGAAAGAGAGGAAGACCACAAAACAGATGGATAGACTCGAACAGGGGCATTATGGGGAAGGGCTTGCAGGATCTGGGCAAGGCAGTGGAGGATAGGGATTCTTGGAGATGTCTCATCCATAGGGTTGCCATGAGTCAGAGTCAACTCAAGGGCAGCTAACAACCACCACCGCCTTTTGTTGGACACAGTTCCATGGTATGGCAACTGCCACCCAGAAGGCTCTTTTCCATGTCCTCACCAGCTGCACTTGGGAATATGAACTCAAAGTGCTAATTCTACACTGCAATATTGGGATGGAGTCCCAAAGGAAAATATACAATGTGGGATGACATAGAAGTGACCGGGCAACAAAGGGTCACTGGCAGCCATGATGACAAAGCTTTTCCACCAGGTGCTGAGTCAGGGGAAGTGACATTGGAAGACATAGGTCACCTGGTGCAGTAAAGCACTGCAGAAAGGCTGCAAAACTGCCAAGTCAACCTGGTTGAGTGACAGGTGTCAAGAGGAAGAGGCAGGGACAGAAGGCCACATGGGGGTTATATGATTGTTATATATTGTGGGTGTGTATTTTTAACGTAAGCTGCCTGGATAGCTTTGGTTAAAGGCAGGGTGTAAATAAAATATTATTATTATAAGGGAGTTGTCTCAAGACACATGTTGGTGTTCATTGGTGGATTGTTGTTGTAGTGGACGGTGGATCGTGGTTAATGTATAGTTGTGTAGTAGCCTTGTACAGAGAGGAACCAAGATTAAAAGCCTCATCCGAGAGACGCCTGTCTGAAGTGTCTCTTTACTCTGGCTGTAAGGGGAGAGGTGCTTCTCCAGCACACAAACTGCTGCCTGCATCCCAAGTGGTGACTCTGGGGCCACACGTTGACATGGAACATCACACGCTAACATGGAAAACACTAAATAGCTGCACTGTTTGAGGGCACAGGGCAGACTAAGTGCAGTCTTCCAGATGCTGGGCCATAGCTCCTGCCAGCCCTAGCCAGCAGCACATCCAGTGAAGATTAAATGGAGTTGCAGTCCAGTAACATCTGGAGGGTTGTGTTTTGTCCTGCTTTAGAGACTACTCCCCTCACCGACCCCCAAGATTACTGTCACTGTCAAGATGTCTTTCTCTTGGGGTTCTCTCTGGGAACTCAGTAAGCAAGACTGAAAGTCAACATCTTTTCTGTGTTGGTGCTGCAACTCTGGTATGGTCTCCTACTTAAAATCTCTAAGATCTGTTTGTTTCTTTTGAGTGAAACCAAAATTGTTGTCATTAGCTGCTTTTGAGTCGATCTAGACTCATCGCAACCCTATGACTGAGACATCTCCAGGCCCCCATATCCTCTATCTCTTTGCTCAAGTCCTGCAGGCTCTGACCCATGGTCTCCCTGATTTGAATCCATCCATCTAGCATATGGCCTTCCTCTCTTTCTACTTCCCTCCACCTTCTCCAGCATCATTGCCTTTTCTAATGAGTTATGCCTTCTCATGACATGGCCAAAGTATGACAGCCTTTAGTCCAGACATGTCTATATAAAGAATTCATACCCTGCTTTTCAACCAAAACTGGCTCCCTTAGCCATCTGGCTTGCAAGTTGCTTCTGCTGTAAATTGTGACAAGTCATGGCATGCAAGTGTGATCTGATTTGCAGCCTCAGGAACCCAGGGTAAGGAATGATGCCTTTGGTTTTAACCCTATCCAGGGTCTTGCTCCCAAACCAGGGGTGACAAAGTTCAGCTGTAGGCTCATCCTGTTTTCTGTAGCACCCTATATAGCCCTTTCAACAAAGTTTTCAAAGAAAAAAAACTCCCAGAACCTCACCCCAACCATCTAAAATAAGACCTTAGCTATAGAAACCATAAACAAACATATCACTTTACTGCCACATTTTTGGCCAAAATGTAGACCAGCACAATGATGAAATTTAGTTCCTGAAGTAGTTTTCCCCCTATTGTAGACCCTTAACAAAACAGAATATCTAGCATACGGCCTTCTCTTTCTATTTCCCTCCACCTTTCCTAGCATTATTGTTTTTTTTCCAACAAATCATGGCTTCTCATGATGCATCCAAATTACAAAAGCCTAAATTTTGTCATCTTGGATTCCAGGGAGATTTCTGGCTTGATCTGTTCCAGGACCCATTTGTTTGTCTTTTTGGCTATCCACAGAATCCTCAGCACTCTTCTCCAGCACCACATCTCATATGAATTATCATCGTCCTATCTTGCTTCTTAATTATCCAGCTCTCACATCCATGCATGGTAATAGGGAATACAATGGTTTGTATGATTAAGATGGGAAAGAAATGAATGAAATGGAATAAGCAATGATTAGCTGATGTTTTAAGGCAGGCCTTGATGTAAAAATCTGGATGTGAAGGGCAGGCAGAGGATGTGAGAGGAGATTAAGAGCTGTTTCTACTTGGGTTCAGTAAGCCAAAAAGAGCAACAGTTTCTCTCAGCTCATCCTGGTCTTTTGGCAGTGTAACTTCCAGCCGTCTTCCTTTTAGATTTCCTTTTCTTCCTGAACGCCCTTTCAGCATTCTCTATTTTGGCTTCTATGTTTTTCTTCTTGAAGGTCTCTTGCCCATTTATAAGCTTGATGGATATACTCCAGCTTCTCTCCCAAAATTTTAGTCCAAAGGAACGGGTTTTTTTCTCCTTGTATTTTTTGTTTATTTTTTTAACCCTGCCAAGAACAGCAACAACTATTCTATAAAAAGAAGCAAAATATACAAACAAAATGGATAAAGATTTCATTCCTCCATAGGCTCAATTTTTTCTCTCTGTAAAGTAAGATATGCTGTGGCAGCTCAAGTGAGACTGCACTCCAGCTCATTTATTTACAACAAAGACCGATTATATGCACTCTGGTGAAAGTAAGGAATTCATGCAATCAGCTTCAGAGTAAATATTTATTATTGAATATGTATCATTTATTATTTATTAAAATATGTTTATCCTGCCTGTTTATCATGAGATCTCAGGGCAGCAAACAGATAAAATATAAACAATTTATATTGCTTGGGTCTCAGGAGAAAGGCAGGATACAAATGAAATATATATATGAGATACCAAATTAAAATAAAAATGTAAATGAGGTAACAGCATATTAAACATTTCAAACAAATTAAAAGAGCTTTAAAATGCTAGCGATTAAAACCATGTCCACGCTTAAAAGAAAATTAGGTCCCAAAGTTTTAAATAAAAAGTCATGTCTTGACCTGGTACTGAAAAGAAACCAATTTTGGTGCCAGTTAGGACTCTGAGAGATGGACATTCAATAAGTGGGGTGCCACAGCTGAGAAGGCCTCTCCTGCTTCAGCACACTGGCATATAAACCGCCCGGCGCCAGCGTGGGACTGCGGCAAAGCAAAAACGTTATTGCCAATAATACAATGGATGTAATTACAACATACACAAACCAGACAGTCCATTGGGCTGGGGGAGGCATGGAGTGAAAGGAGCATGTATGAGGGCCTCCATGATTGTGTATTGGCAGTGCATCGCACATGTAACTGTGTGGCCAGTCATACCAGCAGAAGTCCAATGGAATGGGCATCTGGGTGGGAAGAGGGAGGTAAGTGGAGGTTGTAAGTGGATGGATGGATGTTCAGCCTGCTTCAGGAGCAGGGCTTGAGGACAGCAGGGTTTGATCTGCCTTCAGAAATCCCAGGAGTGAGCTGCTTTTTCCTGACCGTCTCGGACCCAGTGTTGTTTGGAAGCTTGTGGCATCTTTATTATTGTTAAGCTAGCTGCTCCCAGGCTTTGGAACTCTTTCCTCCCCCTATTTGCTGCTTGCTTCCATCAGCAAGTGAAAACTTTTCTATTCTAATTGGCTTTTAGGAACCCACTGCAAGGGCTTTTTTGTGTGCTTTTTATCTTTTGTTTTTCATTGCTTAACAATCTTTTGTTTTTATTTGTTTTAAATGGTTTTAACTCTTATGAATAATTTTTAAATTGCATTCTGACATTTTTGTATGTTGTTTAATCTAATCTTTATCTAATCTTTGTAAACTGTCTTCAGTCTATTTTGAGGTGAGATATAAATGAATTAATGTACAGTAAATAGGAATAGTGGTAATAATAACCATAGCAGAAAGTGCAATCAGAACCCAATAGAGGCAAACAAGTGTCTTCATTACAGGTGTGAATCCTGCATTATATTCCCAATGCCAAGGATGCATCAGCCAATTGACAGTTCTCTCAGTTCAAAAATGGCAATTCAGATTCCAAACAGGGTTTCCTCTTTCCTCCCCACAGAGTGTTGTTCTCTTCTGAATGAAGGATTCTGGTTATAGACCATCAGGAAAACACACCTCCAGTGATTAGGGTCATTAATGTTCCTTCATTAAGAGTGTGAATGATCCACTGAGGAATTACACTAATAGCAAGTCCTTTCTGATCTGCTAACAAGGCATAAACCAAACACTGCATGTTGGCTCAGCATCTGTAACACAACAGAAGGGTAATGTCCTAGAATTACATTAAACACAAGAAAATGGAGATACTGTTGCAAAGGCTATTGCATGCCCGCATCTACTTTAGTCCAAAGCATTTGTAGAAATGAACAGTATCACAGCTCTTGAAATGAAAAAAATCAGTTCTGAAAATTCTGCAGCTGAAATTCTAATGGCCTAAATTTAATTCACTTTGAAAACTATATTTGGACTTTCAAATGAGTCATGGGAAAATGTAGCTGAGCTTCCAATACATATCCTCCAGGAGATAAAGTGCAACTATGACCTTTGTCAACAAGAAATACTAATCACAGCAGTAGTTATGAGTATATCATATTTACAAACAACATTATTTAGAGCATTTGACTGCATATTTACTGATAATCTTTGAAGCGTAATCCTCAAAACAGATTTTAATGCATATTGCCTTAAGGCTACACACAAGTCGTTTTGATTGCACTTCCTTGGTAATTCATACTGTTTACTCATATTAAGGTATAATGCATTTTAAGTACAATATTTACATATTTTAAATAGATGCAAAGGCATTGCTGAAGAAAGCTTGAACGAATGTGGTTAATGTAGTAACAGTGCAACACCAATCACATTTACATATTGAGATTTCAACAGATTGTACAATGTATTCTCCTGCTGAGTATTGCTGCATGCTATCTTACCAAGGGCTATAGAACAGCTGGAGTTGTGTTGTACATTTTAAAAGACACTGAGAAGTTCAGGACATTAGTAGGTTGGGCTCTATGAGTTTTGTGTGTGTTTTGTAACCCAACACATTGAGGCTGGCATTTGTAGTTTCTCCTGTTATTTTTCCCCTCACAATCCTTTGCAGTGAGCTAGTTACTAGTCCAGCATCACACAGTAATTTTCAACCCAGTATGTGAACCCATGTCTCACCTGCTAACCACTATACCACACCATTTCTCTGTTGAAAGTGAGCAATTTGAGAATAATTGTCCTACTCCGCACAGCTTGTTATCAAGTATCTACTTACCTGCTGCAGCTTTGTGAGTAGTTTCAGAAATTTGAGTTGAGGGTTAATAAATTAAATGACCCTGTGCGAATGAAAACCTGCATAGCCCCAATATCTTAAAATCCTCTTTAAAGAATTAAAATCTTGTATGTTTAGCCCAGCAAAAATTGTTGTTTGGGTATATTCAACATTACACATTTTTAGAAAGAAACTGTCTACCTCAACTTAATTTTGGTGATGTAATAGAAAAACAATTCTTCTTTGTGATATATGAAGTAGCCATGTTCAGTGGTTATGAGAATATGTAGTTGTGAGGTATGAGAGTTTAGTTAATTCTATAGTTAAAAGCCAACGAATAGTAAGGATAGCTTGGAAGACCTTATCTCCTTTGCATCTAGACGATCTTCCTGTGTTCTACAGCAGATACCAAAGAAGCTCCTCAACAATCCCAGGAAACTATATTTTGAAGCTGTGCTGGAATCTACGTGGGAACCAGTAAACCAAAGTAATGGGGAAAAGGAGATTATAAAAGGGAAAGAAAGAGAAGTCGTTTGGATAGATGAAAAATGAGGTTTTCAAAAATCTATGCATGCTTCCTTATCTTGAGAGCTTAAACCAAGAAATGCAAAGGTAGAAGGCATTCAATCATAAATGACATTTTTCACCTTCATTTTGTTAATGCTTTTATTGAAGGAATTTGACTTAAATTTCAATGCCAATTTAATAAAGAGGGAAAACAGACCGGCAAAATGCGGTGATTTCTCGCCATCAGGAAGACGCCCCCAACGCAGCGTTGCGGCGCTCCAGCAGTGCAGCATTTACACACCGCACACCAAAGGAGCGGCAAAAAAGTGTCACTGCAGCAACAAAGGCGTTTTTTTCCTAGCACAAAAAGGAGCAGCATTTTGCCGCTTCTTTTTATACTGGGAAAATGCCGGTTTGGGGGTGTGGCATGTGGTTGCCACAGCCCCAACCCGGCACTAAGGGGCTGTGTCATGCCGCCCCTTTATGGCCGTCTGTTTCTGGGCAAAGTTTCCTCCTTCTACCAACAATACAAGTGTATTGTATTTTTTAGTTTTTCAATAGTTAATATATTAACACTTTTCTACTAGTAATTTGCTATCTTTGAACAGCTCCTCATAGAAGACTGAAGTGCAATTAAATAAAAAAAAATTACTCCATTTCTAAATATCTTCAAGGGTTTTGGAGCATGTCCAACAATTAAATGTGGTCATTTTGTTCCCAGTCCCATGATGTTTGCAGGAATCTGTCTCCCATCATATGTACCTATATCCTATAATCTGACTAAAATTAATTTAAAGTGATTTGCATTTCTCCTAACCAGCTCAAGTTGCTCCTCCGTAGCTATCAATCTATACACGTGTCTCATTTCATCATTTCTTCACATCCTAGTCTAAACATGTTTCTTCAGCAAGCTTAGTCAATATTTTGCAAGAACATAATTACTATTTCTGAGTATTTAAAATTATACAAGGTGCAATGAAGTCAGACCAAAAAGTCACCCTGACTGGTGTCTTCCATAAATGGCATGATATATCAAGTTAAAGGTGTAACGGAAAGAGTGGAAAGGTTAATTTACAAACAGAAAAATGTGGCCCTAAATGGATACAGAATTGCAAACATTCACTGTGCACATTTTTTCCAATATTTCTAATATTAATCCAATCTTTTTCTACTGCCAATCTGTACTTTGTACATTTTCTTTAGCATTTTTAATGTACTTAAAAGATATGATTTGTTTTACTGTCACAAATGTGTTAGGACAGTATTAATAATGATTGAACAGATTAACAATTTAAGCCGAAAGAAACAGACTTGATACAAATAAAGTAAAAAAAAATCTCAACCATCCCAGAAACCTTATTATAAGAATGGTCAACTTAAAGCGTATCCCCTTCTTGGGGCTTTAGTCATTTTTGTGTAAATCTGTATTAAAATCCCAACCTAGTTCATTAGAACTCCTGACACCACAGGGTCTACTAATGTAACATCAGAGTCTTAAGAGCTCGGGTATTCTTCGACAAAGGGACTTCCACAACTCATAAATAATGATATATCTTGAAGAGCCCAGGACTGACTGTAAGCAGACTTTTGACAAAATGAATTGCCCAAAGATGTCTGACAACAAATTACCAGTTTTTAATATACCTTTTTAAAACCATGTTAGCGTGGTTATGCAGCATGTGAAGATCAACGTAGCTGTGCAGCACCAGGATCACGATCTTCTCAGATGCAGCAGGCAGCTTGTCAGCTGGAGAAGCATCTCTCCCCTTCTAGACAGAGTAAAGAGACTCCACAGACAGCCGTCTCTCAGATGAGGCTTTAATCTTTGTTCTTCTATGTACAAGGCTATTTACAGCAATCATCCAACACAACTCACAGCAATCCACTATACAACCAACGACAACCCACTAACAACCACATGTGTGTCTAGAGGCTTCTGCCTTATATAGCCATGGCTCCACATGGCCTCCTGGCCCTGCCTCTTCCTGCTGGACACTTGTAGCTCTCCTGAGTGACTCTGCAGTTTTGCAGCAGTTCTCTTTGCTTTCCAGCACCAGGTGACCATCCCCATGATATCACATCCTATGGCACAGCATAAGCCAGCATGACTCAGCAGTGATCAAATGCTGTGTCATCATGGCTGCTGCTATTCCCCACATTGTACATTTTACCCCTGGGACTCCATCCTAACAAACCATCCCCTTCCCAATAGTACTGCACCATCCCATCCCATGTGACATGCTAACCATCGTGAATCTCATTCACATTGCACCAACAAGTTAAGTGCTCTAGCATGTTGTATAGCAGGAAGGAAGAATTCTGCAGCCCTCCAGATATTGTTGAACCGCAATGCTGAGCAGCTGTTAGCAGCATAGCCAATGCTGAGGAAGGCTAGGAGTTACAATTCAACATAATTTGGAAGGCTGCATGGTTTCCATTAATGTATCTAGTGCTGTAAAGTGTCCTAAAGCCTCAGTGAAAGAGGCTGGATGACTAAAATGCATGTGGCAAAGATCTTAGAGATAACACATCAAAGATGAGCAATGACTCTTTGTTGTGCCTATTTTGTGACAGTGTGTTTGCCCCCTCCAAAAAAAATCATCTTATGTTTCATCATATGATGAACACACCTTTCCACCTCAAACACAAATGTCCAACCACTTCTCTAAAACTTATGGATATATTAAGACACCAACAGGATTTCTTACACACATAAACACACACACTTTAGAAAGTAAACACAAAGGACCAAACCCAATTGTTAGTCCCAACTAAAGTAAACTTTCACAATGAATCTTGCATACATGTTGACTTTTATAAATCAATAAATTAAATTGATTTACTGTCATTGGATTCAGCCCAAATACTAAAGTCTGCAAAGTGCTATTTCATCCTCGCTGCCACAGTCATCCAGCCTAGATAGCCAGCACAGAAAGCAATGCTGAATGTGTGGCACACCATGAGGTTTCACTAACAGCTGGATAGAATAAATAAGGTTGTGCATCAATGCATTGAAGCATTGAAAGAACTACTACTCCACTGCACTTTGTACCTCTCCTCCTGCTCAAAGTTTTATATCAAGAGTGACTAAACTTGTTTTGTAAGTTTATGAACCTTCTGGGGAACCTGGTTTATACCTAGAAGGCAGCTGAATCACCATGTTTGCATGTGTATTTTACAGGGAGCATAGAATAAAAAGCATTATTACTGATGTCTTCAGACTGAGAGGTCTGCTGTTCCTGCCCCTGTAAAGGATGGACTTAAGATCATAAATACACCTTATATCCCTGCATGACCTCCGATATAGTTGCTGCTCCATAAAATGCAGGTGACAGAAAAGCCAAATTCAGAGCAAAAGCATGTGTTCAAGAAATTTTAATTTAGAGAGGTTATTATTACACTCCCTGTAAGCTCCCATCACTGCCTGTTAGTGCCAAATAAGTAGCTCAGAACTGAGTGAAAGGCACATATTATCAAGTCACTCTGTCAATGCAGAGAATATTCAGTTCCAGCTAATTCCAATTCTTTTCTCCCTTTCTTTTTATACTTTGAAAAAAACGGCACAAAGAATAGCATGTCTCTTAAGTCTTTCTCATATTATGCAATTATATTTTGATACCACTTTAATCACCACAGTTCCATGGCATGAAATCCTTTTTCATTTTCTGAGGTATTTAGAATTCTCTCCCAAAAAGCAATAATGCTTGTCTGAGCTACAATCCTGGGATTCCATAGGATTCAGCCAAGGTCATTAAAGTGACATCAAACTGAACTAACTGTGCAATGTGAAGGGGGCCTTAGTAAAAAATAAAAAACAATTTCTGAAACACATAGATTTAAATATGTTCCATTTCCCAGGATTTTGCAGTCCATATAACATTGCACAAATGCATTTTTTGCAGCTGCCCATTTCAAAATCGGTTTCTTCTGCAGTTTTTCAGGAGCAACTTCAGATTTACTAATTAATTCTCCATTCTCTGTCATTTCTTCCTCTTTAGAAGCCTATCCTGTTCCATAATTTCTTCCTCTTGGGAGGCCTATCCTGTCCTCTTTTCTTAGCTTGCACTGCCCATGAAATTTTAATGGTAAGACTCGTATTACTTGCATTCTGCTGAGAACTTAGTACTGTATATTGTCAGTATTATGTTACTTCCCGAGATGTGGACAGGTCATTACTCCAGTTTCCTGAGCTTTGGACAAAATCTTCTGCTTTGTGGAGAGTCAATAAGGAGACTCATAGACAGGAGAGTATGTTTGTATCAGATACAACCACTGAAGCATTGTATCTTTGAATCTTTCTCAGGGTTAGCAGGTCATTCAATGGGAGTCTAAGCTGCTTCTTTTTTTTTTTTTTTTAATTAACTTTCTTTTGGCACTGTTCACACTACATAAGAAACTTTAACTAGCATTAGGAATTAGAAAGGAGACAATAGGTTTCTACAACTTCAAATTAACAGGGCACAAACACCACAGAAGCACAATATTGCATGATTCCACTTTATCTTATGCACATAACTCAGCAAGATAACCTTCTGAATGCAAGAACTGCCTGGGAAAAGTCATGCCAACAAACATGCAACACAACTTCTTTAAGCATAAAAGAGCATTAAACAGCTCCCCCATTGTTCAATGCAGTGCAGCAGGTTTGGGGACATCACCAAAATCCAAATACTGTTAATGAAAAATTACATGAAAAATGTCAGAAACTAGATATTAGTCTTAATAGTAGTATCTTTCAGACGTATTCCTACCCTGCTTTTGCTTTCTCACATTTTGTTGTGTTACAACCTGGAATCGAAATGGATTTAATTGGCATTGCCATCACTTGATATACACAAGAGACCAGTGTAAAGGCAAAAAATATTTTTACCGTGGCTCGAAAGATTTCTAGGGGTGTGAAAACTTCTGCGAGGCACTGTAGGTGAGATGTATCCACTACCACCTGTAACTCTAAAGTACCTACCACCCATAACAGTCTATTAACATGAGTTGCTTACAGACTTTTGACAGAACCTTGCATTTAAGTAAAATGTTACTTAAAATGGGCTACAATTTTAGCAACTGCAATATAGCACAATGGCAAGAAGCATTTTGAATACATTAACAAATAATAGTGTTCTAGAAATACTTCATACCGATCTGACCTTAAATAAAAGCTGCAGCTTGGACTCTTTTGTTTCTTGTTTGAGGATATTCTAGAAAGCAAGATATTCATTTCTACATCTCTGAGAAGAACATCTAGCCATAAAATATATTAAATGAAAGTGAGTATTTGTAAAAAGCTGAAGCTTTTGCTCTGAAAGCTCTCAAAGATTTTAGAAGTACACTGAAATCATTTATTCCTCCTGTGCTGAAAGTTGTGTTCAAGATTAAATTTCACAGTTGCTCTGAATTGTAGAATCAGCCATCCCTGCTAACAGTGAACTACGTAATATGATTCATTCAAGCATAAGGAAAAAAATGAAAGTAAGTTTTCAGTAAGAATCTTAAGTAAACCACTGATGCAAGAAGATGCTAGGGCAAATATTAACACAAGATTTATTTAATTTAAAAAGTGAAGACAAACTATGCCACAGATACAACTTTCACAGGTAAATGTAAGCAGTCACATTTATCTGAGTGGGACAAAATCAAAGCAGTTGACTGGCCTCTGCCCCCAAAACAATATGTGTTATTCAGGAAGGCTGCCTTTCCAAATCAGTTGAAGTAAACATCCATCTCCCAGCCATTCCAAGTGATACAGCTGAGTGTAGGATGTTTACATGAACTAAGAATCAGTGGCAACAACACAAACACAAACACATTGACGCACTTTAAAAGGTGTCCATCTATATAACTACATAACTTATTTTTAGCTGCCTAAGCCAAGACCTTCCTGTTAATGAGGTATCTAAAATACAGCATTTTAAACAGTGCATTTGTAAACTAGTTCTTTCTTCTTAATGTCTCACTAAATTTTAATATCTGAAGCACATAGAAAACTAAAAAGCAAACAAAATGAAAACAATAACAAAGTAACCAATAACAAAGTAAGAAAACAAAACAAGATGTTGGATCTCAACTTCGTCATGTGTAGCATAGACGCCAGTGTTTTAATCCTCACTTGGTCACTGGAACCCACTGACCTTGAGCAAGTCACACTTTCTCAGCCTCAGGGGAAAGCAATGACAAACCCCCTCTGGAAAAAAATCTTGCCATGAAAATCTCATAATAGGTTCCCCTTAGGGTTGTCATAAGTCATAAATGACTTGAAGGCAAACATCAACACACATCAAAGCACAGACTCAATAAAACCAATGGAACAATGCAGTCACAACTAACGTTAACAACTGGTTTCAAGATCTACTCTGATGACTACTAAGACTGAATCACAGAGTTGGAAGGGACCACAAGGGTCAACCACCTGCCATGCAGCACGGCACCATCAAAGCACTCCGGACTGATGGCCATCAATCCTCTTTAAAAACCTTAAAAAACCTGAGACTCCAAATTTACATAACAATTCAAATAATCCTCCTATTGTCCTTTTGGTCTTTTCTCCCTATCCCTAGAAATTTCATTTTCATCTCAGTTGTTTTTAAAGACAGAACTGCATGAATTACTGTAGTTTATTGTGGCACCAGAGTTCTCTGACAGAGAAGGCTCAATGTCCCAGAAAAAATGCAATTCCCATGATTCCTTAGCACTGAGCCAGGACAGTTAAAAGTGGCCCCAAGCTGCATTATTTCTGGCAGTCTGTAAAGGTCCCAGGTCAACTCTGTGGGGCTTGACTTCATCTTCTCCAAATAGCAACTCCTTGTACCATAATATATGCCTTTTAAAAAAAAAACTCTGTTGCAAAAAAAAAAATAAAAAATAGTATGCCCAGGGATCAAGTATTCAAGAAACACAAGCTCCCAATTCTACATAGCTTTTAAGAACCCAGACAGCATATGTACGTATAAGTATAGTCTATGTCATAACCAATCCCCCAGAGGCTCTATGTTATTTAAAAAAAATCTCATCTACTATGCAAAGAACCTGCTATCTTGGTCTTATTATCAGTCTTTATATACTTAGGGGTTCATGTTTGAGCTTGCGAAGCAGTTTAGCTGTTTTTGTTTGGGGGGGGGGGCTTCTGCCAGTATTATGTGGCCATTTCATTTGCTGAATCATCTGCATTTCCACACTAGATCTATTCCCCATAACAACAGGTCTGAAAGTTTCATGATCCTGCATTAGACAAGACATCATCATTAACCATGTTTCTCTGGAATGTCTGTGTAGCATAGATTAAACAGAGCAGGCTTTTCATCTTTCTCAAGTAGGCCAACTATTAGAAATTGTGTTCTATGAGTAAGAAAGCATTACCTAGGCCAGGAGTAGGCAACCTAAGGCCCGGGGGGGGGGGGGGGCGGATGTGGCCCCCCGAGGCCTTTGGACCGCCCCCAGGCCGGTCTGCTGCTGCCGCCGCCCCCACCGCCGCCGCCCCCACCGCTGCCCACCATGATGATATTGATTATTGTTGTTATTACTTGTTCTTAGGGTTTTCTTGGCAAAATCTCCACAGGGGTTTTGCCATGGCTTTTCTGGGGCTGAGAGAGTGTGCATGCATATTTTTTTTTAAAAAAATTAATTAATTATATTTATTTGTTTGTTTGTTTGTTGTTCTTCGGCCCCCCAATTGTCTGAGAGACAGCAACCCGGCCCCCGGCTCAAAAAGGTTGCCTACCCCTGACCTAGGCTGTTACAGATGAGTTCTGTAATAGCTAGCTGACATGGTATTTAAATACTTTCTAAATTTTTATCATGCCTTCCTTCAAGGGCTCAAAGATCTTCCCCAGGTATAGCTTGTCCAGCAACTGAATGGACTAGAAACCTGGTGACTTTTGGCAAGCTTACCACAGCATGTAACTGCCCTGATCAGACACACAGGGAACATTGTTTTATTGTTTGAAATCTATACATTACAAGTTAATGATCAAACTGACCCCCATCAACATGGCCAACCATTTCTAAATATATCCAATATTCTTTAACTATTGTATCAATAGTGAGAAATAAGGTCTCTTAAAAATCAAGACAACACCATCTTTTCTATCAAAATGATGAAGCCCAGTTACTGGTTTGCTATATATAGTTAATGTTAGTGGATGAGCAAATATAACCTTCAGATGAATGGGACAATCTAAAAAGGAGCTGGAAAGGGAAATGTTGTAGGCTTTTCTGTCTTTAATCTCATTTTGGTAATCCCACTTAACCTGTACAAGCAAATACAAGTCAATGCAGCAACATATGACATCACCATGAGTTACACACAACAGGGTGTTTGCCAAATATTCATGTTTTTTTTTCTTTCCCATGTCCCATCCTGTTAGTGTTACTTTTATGTTTTATTACACAGCTCCCAGTTTAATTTCCAGATGTCTGAAGCATGTGTTTTATCATAAGAAAATATTAATATCAGTGACCAGTTACTAGGTTAGAAATATACTTGGAGCAGCAAGCATTTTTTAAAAGGCTTTTTGGAGTATTTTCATAAATTTTCTACATACTGAGGGGGAAATGACAAAATGGCAAGTTGTAAGGAAGAAAATGTAAGCAAGGATAACTTGAGAAAAATGCTAAAAAGATACTATTTAATTGTAGAGTGTATGTCTTGCACACAGATGAGTCTAAATTCAAATCCTCAGCATTTATATTAAAAAGATATAGGTAGCAGACTCTGCCTGAGTTGTTGGAGAACTGCTGTTAATCAATGCAAACCATACTAGGTAACATAAACCAGTGATCTGAGTCACTATAAGAACTTTGTAGATTCATATCTGTGATTGCAGAATGTGGTAAACAAAATCACCAGGGACTTGAATCCGTATACATGTTGGGAAAATGCATCTTCTTGCTGAAGTCAAAATAGAAATTTGGGAATAATTGCTTCCAGATTTTTCCTTAAACCGGACATAGTAATGTCAACAGTAAGAAACCACTCACCCGAAACATACTAGCATTAAAATAATGTATATTTATAATTTATCTTTTCCTTCCAGCGTTGTTTATGAATAGCCGGTGGCAGCAAACATCTGACTGAAAGCTGAAACTTACAGCTTCCAGTCGGGGATGTTTACAACAACAGACTACTGTGCATCTGGAAAAGGATGTGTCCTTTGAAAAGAAAATAAATGTTGGTGAAAAAAAAACTTATCTCTTATAAACCATTTTATGGCACCAATTATGATAACACTGTAATTCATCAACTTTGGCAATCCATCACCTTTGGATAACACAGCCACCATATGCTGAGAAAGCACACTCAACATTTAACTTATGCAGAAAGAATCTCACTCAGGATATTTATGCATGCAAAGATTTACTTGCTTTAAAATAGACTCAGTAATATGAAATGCAATTATAGAAAGCCCTTCAAGTATTAAGAAAGATGCAGAATGTTCTTAGCAAAGTGGGGTGGAAATTCTTCCTTTTCTAAAAATGTATCTTTCCATAAAAATTAATTAGCAATCATATTAAGTAGCTGCAAGGTTGTGATTAGATTCTCTACCCAAAAAGCCCAGCAAAGTACACACATGTTGTTAATACATAATGCCCTTGTCAATTATGGGGGGGGGGGGTAGAGACTAAAATGCATATTAAGCCAAACCAAAAAGTCAAGTTATGAATTGATCTGATTGTCATTTGTCTTGTTAACAGTCAAAACATCCATTACACTGCTGTATGTAAGCATAACCGCAATTAAAGTGTCCTTTATTGCATTTTCTCCCTTATCAAATACTCAAGTTCAAGTACTTTTTGTCACTGGAGAAAACTTCTTGAGATATTTAACATAGCACATAAAATAACATTTTGTTGTTAACTTCCCTCAAGTCAGCCCCAACTCATGGTGACCCTGTGGATGAAACATCTCCAAGACTCCCTATTCACCACTGCTCTGCTCAGATCCTGTGGATTCAGGCCCGGGGCCTCCCTGTTTAGGTCTAGCATCTGGCATGCGGTCTTCCTCTCTGCTGCCTTTTACCTTCCCTCACATGACTTTCAGAACATTCCATAGCTTTTCATCATCTATTGGAATTTGTTGGTTCACTCCATTAGACATCATATGTTTGCAATGTGATCCCTAGTGCCTCTTCCTTTTCTGAACCCCACCTGCACCGCTGGGATTTCTCTCTCAATATACGATTGGAGTCTATGCTGCAGAATTTTGGGTATAATTTTGCTTGGGTGGGAAGTTAATGCTATGGTCTTATAGTTGCTTTTGCGTCTCCTTTTTTTGTGGATTGGAATGTACATTAATCACTTCCAGTCTGTTAGCCACCATTTTGTTTTTCATATTTGTTATTATATTTAATTGTCACTACAGTTGATTCTGTCTGTGTGGATTATAGCAATTCTATTGGGCTATCATTTGGTTCTAGTGATGTGATTTATTAAATTAACATAGCATGCCTTTATAGGTTTATGTAGTGATATGAATGCTAAATCAGATACTCTATTTAGGGAAATAAAAAAAAATCATTTTTTAAAAAAAACTTACATCAATAATAGAAACTCTCCAAATAATACAACAATACGAGCACTATTTATCCTGCAACTGCACATGCAAACACATATATCTTACTTGCTACGTTTTCAGGGGTGAATAAAGCTGTCATACATAGTGGTACAGAACAAACAGGCATAAACAGTTGATGCAAGGAGAAGGGCTGAATAATATAAGCCAGGGGCCGGCAACCTACGGCCCACGGGCCAGTTCCAGCCCAGGTCCCCGCACTTACCGGCCCAGGCAGACCCCTGCCGCCACTGCCGCGGCGCGTTTTGGCCGCCATGCGGCCACGCACACCTCGACCGCCATTTTGTTTTCCAACAAAAAACGAATACTCCTGCGCATGCACAAACGCGTTGCGGCCGCCATTTTGGAGAACAAAATGGAGGCAGCGACATGTGCGGAGGCGGCGGTGGCGGTGGCGGCAGCACGCGTGGGGGGGGTCGCACGTGGTGGTAGGGGGAGCGCGCACGTCGCCATTCCCCCCCCTCGGCCCGGCGGAAGGGACGACTTCGGGGGACCGGCCCCCGGCTCAAAAAGGTTGCATACCCCTGATATAAGCCATAATCTCTCAGATTTCAAGCCAAAACAAAAACAAAAACAACCATATCAAGTGAGGGAGCCTTCATCTAAGATCGTGAAGTAAAAAAACATACAGAAAGAAGTTATGGATGCAGAATGCATAATTTACTTTGCCCATAACATGTGACACATGCTAAAACCTTCAACAACAGTGTGTGTGTGTGTGTGAGTGTGTATGAGAGACAGAGACAGAGACAGAGACAGAGAGACAGACAGACCAACTAAGGGCCTTTGCAGACTGCCAGAAATAGTGCAAATTGAGTCCACTTTAAGGGTTAGGGAATCATGGGAACTGTATTTTATTGTGGCACCAGAGCTCTCTGACAGAGAAGGCTCAATGTCTCAGGGGGAAAAAACAATTCCCATGATTCCCTAGCACTAACCCTAACCCTTAAAGTGGACTCAATTTGCACTATTTCTGGCAGTCTGCAAAGGCCCATAGACCAAGTTATGTTCACACTTGAGAAGTGAAGACTGACAGCAATCTGTAGCATCGTGAGATACTGCGATAACACAATGAAGGACTCAGACAAAGTCAAAAGGAAACAATTTACAGGAAAGGGCAATTAACCTTGCCAAGGTCTAGTTGGAAGCCACAAATTGCATCTTCAGTTAATACTGTATTATCCTTTTTATACAGACTTTTAATTATCTGGGATGAGCTTAATTTAGTTTGCTGATGTTGTTTAATAGCAATTTTATTTTAAATATGAATTATATTTAAAAATACAAGGCTGTTAAAGGGAGGGGATTGCTATCACCAAATGAAAAAGGGCTGGGGGTGCAGATTGGATGTGATCATTCACAGTTCTCCTTTTTCATGTTTACAGAGAAATGGACAAAGGGAGTCCTGGATGAATTCCAAGGAGGGGGGTGTGAGGTGCTCTGGAAGAAGCCAGGTCAGAAGGCCCCTTGATCCATTACAAAGACTTTTTCTTTCAACTTATCTTGTCCCTACCCACACACATACAAAAATGAAAATGTTCAGCAACCATAGGCTGTTTAATAATTACAACCAGTTAGAAAGTTATCACTGTGGGGGAGAAAAACCCAAACCTGCTTATGCAAGCCAGTATTGTGGCAGTCTCTCAGCATGAAAATACAGAGTTCAAGGAGGAAGCCTGAGAAAAGCACTCACAGACATATCAAGGGAACAGCTATAATTTTTCCGACATCTAAGGCCATTAGCTCAGGATGCTGCCTAGCAGTATGTCATGCCATCAGAAAGCTATCCAGCCTTTAGACATTGGGGTGGGGGGGGGGCAGGGAGAGGATAGATTGAACAAAGTCTTTTCTAAGCTTGTACATTGAGAATCCCCTGCTCCATATTCTCTCTCATATTCTAATACCTGGAAAAGTTTTGTTAAGTGTGGAAATCACATAAACTGGCACTTCACTGGCAAAGGGTCCTCAGTAGTTCACGGTAGAGCTAAAACAGGCATGCTCAAAATCCACCTTGATTAAGTGGGTTATTCCTTCAATAGTAACTACATATTACAAGTTCTGCATGAGGAGAGCTTTAGAAGAAGAATAAGGAAGCTGAAAGTTAACCATTTTCTAGGTGAGTGAATACATCTGCATGAACAACAGGCACACTGAGGAGTAGACATGCAACTAGAAAATAGACCCACACAGACACACAAATATGTGTGGAAAGAAACATTCCCTAGCCAGCCATTCATACTGCAGTGTGTGGTGGGGAATTTAACTACAGAGATCTTTGTTTAAAAACATTTTCCACATATAGATCTTGAGATAACCACATCAGGGTTAGAATGAGGAAGCCACATGCAGTTTCTGAATAACAAACTGACCTTGGTTGTTTTTCAGAACAAAGTTTAAAAGCCTGTAGTTATTTACAAAAAGACACTCTACAGGCAATTCTAGAACTGGAAATTTGGTAAGTAATGGGATATTTCATGCAGAGGTAAGCACATGGTATTTCCCTAATTAGGCAGCTGAGCATGAAGATGGAGAGGGCCATTTATAACAGCTTTCTCCTTTCGTGCAAACAAAAAGGTTACTGCAAATAATAGATGAAAGAAGTAGGAGTTGCCATAACTTCCTTGCAGTTTTTATTACATTTGCAGCCTGTGCACAGGTAAACCCCAACACAATAGAGCTTACTCCTAAGTAAATATGCAAAGAAATGTGCTATGAAATGCATACACAGGAACACCAGATCTTTGCACCAACAGTCACAATCGGTATCCAAATTACTGAGTGGTCAAGAAGGATCTCAGCTCTTTGGTGCCCTCTCCTCACTTCTACTTCCTGAAGGCTCTGTCAAGGCTATGGCTGGATCACCTCTAAACAGCGTGGGAAAATTTAGGGCAGTTCAGGACACTGTATCTAGGTTGTTGCCCAAAATCTGCTATTTGGAGTACTGAATTCCGTTATTAGCTATAGCAAATTCTAATTTCCAGGGCTGGGGAGTAGGAGTAAGGAGAAAAAGTAGGAGTGACATTGAGAAAAAATAGATTACTCTGGAGTAGGCGTAACCCCAAAATCATCACTATTCCCCAGCCCTGCCAATCTTAGCTCAGGGCATGAGCTTAAAAACCCACATCTTGGAACCAGGTTGTTTGAAGGACCAGGCTACCTGAAAGACCACCACCTCCAATACAAACTTGCTCATGTACTAAGAGGGACCCCTCCACCACCACATTCAGCTAACATCTGAAGTGTGTTTTCTTGGAATGCAGGAGAGGGGCTTTTAAAGTGGCCAAGCTAAGGCTCTGAAACTCCTTACCCATGGAGAATATCTATTCTTACCACCTTATTTTCCTTCTATTGATTGGTAAAGCTATTGTTGTACTGGCAGGCTTCAGACCTGCTAGGCTGATGATGGAATTACTGCTACAATTCCTTTAAAAAAAAAGTTGTTATCCTTTGTGATTTTAATATACATTTTATTGGTAATTGTGTGTTCTCTATTGCTTGAACACACCATGAAGAAAGGCGGGACTGCCACTGTGAATTTAATTGCAGGTCTTCCTAAGACCACCATTTACAACTCAAGCACCACTCATGAATATCTCATATGGTTTTATAGTCCCATCTCCTCCATTCAAGAAGTGTATGGCTGCAACTTTTTCTATATATTCTTTAGAGAAAGCACCACTCCATTCACAGCAAATAGTTGTGTACAGAACTTTCCTCTTCAGCGGAAGTGTGATAAGCCAGCTGTAAATCAGTTAAATCTTTAGACAGTTGATTTTTTTTTGGGGGGGGATATCTACATTTTATTCAAAACCCTGAGATTTATATTCAATTGAAAAATCACATAACAAATGGCTTTTCTGCTCTTTTTGAAACTGAATTCATTCAGAGAAATAACTACCTCTGGTTGCAAGGTAACAACCCCCTCCATACACGTACGTGTGTGCGTACACACGTACACATACACACAAAAGCTGAGGGTGACAACCCTTAGACAGGGGCATTAGCCTTCTGTGTGGGCTAATGGCAAGGCACTTTGCCATTAGAACAGCTGCAACAGACCATTTTGAAGGAGGAAGAAAAGCAGTTATTTCTAACAGTAAAAAGATGATAGCATTTCAGAAACAGCAGGAGAAAATAGTTTTAATTACTTCACATCAGATCAAACAGCTTTCCAGAAATTAGTATTCTTCCTAAAAAAAATTAGAAGGAATGGGGTTAGAGCAAGTTCTCAGCATCAGCACCGATGCAGAAGGAAAAACTACATTAGAATAGCAAAACTAATGTTTGTTTCTATCTTTTTAAACAGAAAAGCTCATTTCCACATTACCATCACCGGTACTGTACTCATATCTGGTTCACACAAACACTTCAGTGTGAACCAGATTAGTTGTTCCTTTTTATTTTACAGTAGACTGAGAAGAATGGTGGCTATATCAGTTTCTCCCTCTCAAATGCAATGGCATATGCAGGACATATTATTAGAAATGGGCACATGGGCCAGCAATTCCTTACCAAAAGAAATTAACTACTGATAGTTACATACTATTCCCAAATTGCTCATACTTCTTTTGAAAAAGAAAAAAAAAGTTACTGCTCACTCTCTCAACATTAAATTAACATCAAATTGTTGTCAATCACACATAAATCTTGTAAAAAGAATACATCAAGCAGTCAACCAGATGAAGCATAAAAATATTGTGAAAAATCTAAATAAAAATATTTTAACAGCCACACAATGATAAATACATGGTTCTGCTGCACATGTGCCTCTTTTATAAACTGAAAAGCAAGAACTTTTGGAAGACCGGAGAGATAACAATAGGGAGTTTAACCATTCTTTTCTGTCTGCAGTCTCAACAGAAATTGCTCCTCCAAATCTGCTATTTGCATTGGAGCAAAAGATTTCCGAGTTCCACAAAACTGCTTTCAAGTATGTGAACCAATACCTGAAGCATTCAAATCTTAATCAAGAGCTACCATACTAAGAATTATGAGTGAGAAGACAATTCTAAATATGCAAGAGTAAAGTGTGTAAGAAAGAAGGTTGTTCCCCCTTTCTTTTAGGAAAGGGAAAATAGGCCCCTCCATTTAGGTTTCTCTTAGCCCAACTATAGTACACACAGTATTTTAAGTAGCCATGTTTCTTATTTCATGCATGTGGACAATCTTCACCACACATACAGAATATAGACCAGAATTCTGAATTTGCTTTCAGAAGACCAAGTGAGGTGTTTCAAGATCTCTCCTGCTAAGGACTTTGCTTTCTGGGGGCGGGGTGGCGGGGGGGAGTACTTACTGAACACTCATAATGTAAAAAATGCTACACCAGTAAGATTATGTTGACTGAAGTTCATATGAGGATGCAAAACCTTGTTTTCCACCAGTTTCCAGTACCACCAGTTTGTTTAAGATCAGTGTTTTCTCTAAGACATGACAACTATGCCTAAATCAGGTCTGGGGAACTATATCCTTCCATGAGTTAATGAACTGCAACACCTGTCATCTCTCACTAACGGACAGAGGTTGCAACCAATGGGAATTGGAGTTCAGCAACTTACAGAGACCATTGTTTCCCCAGTCCTAGATTCAGTCCAGCAATGAAGACAGCCTGAAGAGCTGCCAAGGTCTATGAAGAAAACAAAAGGAACAGGTTGATTGAAGAAAAGGCAAAGAAAAAGCTGAATGAAGACAATCCAAAGCTAACAATAAAAAATACTTAGATTGCTAACAATGAGAGGACAGCCATCAAGAAAATACAAATGGGACCTGGTACTAACCATGTTAAACTAAGTAAAAGACCACAAGGAGTGTCTACCCACACATCTGATGAACTCCATAACCTAGCCCAAATAATAAAGAGCTGAAACAGATACAATTTTTGTTTCTGGTAACTTCATATTAAAAACAGAAAATGAAATAACTGAATGTTACAAAAATTGCATAATTTATGTAAGTATAGACCACTGTAGCATAATTTTACATGTTCATACAAATTATAAACATGTAAAACTTCAATTATTTAATTCATAACTGTCTTTTCTTGAAATGGTGACACAGCATGTTCATGTTTCTCGGTATCTAAATAGCACTTGTATTCATTGATGCAACATGTAGAAACAAACAAACAAAAAAAAAGCTGACTTCATAGCACACTTTTTAAATCAAAGGAAGACTGGAATAAATATAGTTTTGCTTTCAACTCACATATTTTCATCATAAGAATGAATGTATAAAATCAATATGCAACCTCTGCCTCACATTATTAGAACTGTGTAAAAATGTATTCTTTTTGTCCAGTCATTGATCAGGAATAGTCAAGAGGCAACCATTTCACCAACAAAATATGATCCAAAAAGTAGTTTTATGTTGCCACTGGAAACCCTACTTAGGTTGTGACAAAACCCATAGTTACAGTTTTAACAGTAAGAATAGTCATCAAGAAGCTCAGTTCTCCAGGATGAAGTGTCTATTTAGTATCCTAAATTCAGAAACATTGATATTTTTAACTTTTTCTGTGGCTGAGTTCATGTAGTCTGTGAAACCTTTATTGCTAGATGATACCAACATTTTCATGAAGACTGGCTACGCATGAAGGGGTAGGTTTGTACAACAAATTTGGAAAGTTGTAGAGGTCCAGAACTGAAAGAGACTGTCCATCCATCATCGCATTTGCCATCTCAACCTAATCCCTAATATTCATGGCATTTAAAAAAAATGTAAAAGCAAAATGTAATTTTGCTGGCAATTAAAAGGCCGATAAGATAAGACTAGTAACAATCAGTTATCTTCAAAGCGGACAAATGCTGCAAGGAACCTGACATTCAACTTGATATGCAGAAATCTGGAGAATTCAATTCTCTATACTACCTGAGGTCCACTAACCCACTTATGACCAACTTACATAAGTGTCTTTGAAATACTTTTCACACCTTTCTCTGTTTGGGCTAAGTAGTTTGCTGGCAAAATCAGTAGAGGAATGAATGGCTTGCTGGGCTACCTGACAGTAATTGTTTGGATAAAACCAAAAAACATTCATATTCAAACTAATGTAGAAAAAAAGACAAATGTGTCCTAGTTACTAGATATTGATCCAACTTGCAGCTGAATCGCATTTTTAAAGTATATATCCTGGCAAGCAAGGAAGCAATCCTTCCACAAAAAGACAAAGGCTTACACACAGAGTTCCAGTAACTGAAGATCAAAGATTGCCTCTATTCAACTTCTGAAAAAATCAATACATATTCAACTACAAAAGACATGATAAAGATGTTGGGAATGTCATTATGTCAAAGCATGCCAATTAAAGTTTGACTTCAATTAAGACAAATTTCCAAGGAGGACTACAAGTCATAATCATGTCTTTCTGGCATTCCACAGTAGGCATTCATCCTATTTTTGAAAAACTTCAAGATGTTATTCTAGCACCTACTAGCCTAAAGGCCAAAAGTGTGTAACTCAAAATATGCAAGAAAAAAATATCAGGGTATTTCTTGCATGTTGCTAGGAGACAAACGCTTTTGAACAATCAAGAAAATGAAATTCCAGCTTCCAAATTGTATTTGGAAGACTTTTTGTAAATTTAGATGTTATTATTCTGTTGTCCTCAGTTAAGAAGCTGAGAAGGAGAGGTCTGGGGAGGGGGGAGGCAAATGTTGTCCCCATTTTCAAAAAGGGGAGAAAAACAGGACACAAACAATTAACACCCAGTCAGCCTAACATCAATGCCTGGAAAGACTCCTGTAAGAAAACCCCCTGTGAGAGCCCATGGAGAGCTACCACCATTAGCATAAACAGAACAGAAAACTGAGAGCAAAAGACAACTTTACATATTCATATATTTAATTTTATTCATATTTTAATATATAATGTATTGTGTTTTGACTGGAATATTTTAAATTAAAACTCAGGGAGAAAAACAGGTCATAAATCAAGTAAGCAAATAAATTCAGTTATTGCTGATAAACTTCCTCTAGCCTATGAATTACAAATGGACAACAGAGATGACATTTTCTTGCACAAATGGCTACACATCAGTCAGTTTCGATGAATATATACGCTTCTGTTTTTGCTTTTCTTCTACTGAAGACATAGTGCTTTCAGAGGATGAAAACATGCACATACAGGATTCCAAGTGATCCATAATATACATATATATATAGCTACTCTTAACCTACCAACATTCTGTTAGAACTAGTTTTGATCCTTGAAGTCTTCTACTGGAACCTGGTGTGAGGGCTATTCATAGTATCTGTCAAATGATAAGCATCCTACAAATGAGACAAAATTGAGACAAAAGAAAAGAACACATCACAGTTAAAAGTGAAACATTTCAACACAGATCACATAAAATTTTGGCTTGCATCTCTAAGGCCATGTACAAAAGTGTTTTAAACCACCCACCTGCTGCTGAGAATGTCCCTCGAACCAGACCAAACACATCTCTCAAAGTCGATTTAAAACATACGGTAAGTCTCAAGCAACGTTGGGAAGGCAGAACAATCCATCAAACTCTTTTATCTTGTCTTAATAAAAATGGAACATATATGCCTGTTTGCACAGGAACCAATTTATAAAACTGAGCCTTAAGAAATGATCCCTGAAGAAATTTCTTGAGATTCTACGGGCTGGTTCATATTGCTCTTTAGAAATGATGGTTGTTTGGGAAAGACACAGGACGTAATCCCATGCATCTTCACATGAAATCTGAATGTCATGCAAATAGCACACGTGTCAGAAAATCTCTATGTATATATATTTCTCTCCATACTGCAGGAGAAAGAATGTCCATATAGGATGCAACTTTTTTTTTTTTTTTGTTTAAGAGGATGCATAACATTATCATTTATTAAATATTTCTATTGCACTCTTAATCATGGACTTTAAGGGCAGCAAGCAATATAAACAATTTAAAACACTTCCAGATTAACACCATAAATACTTTGATAAAACTATTCATCAAGATAAAAACATATTAAACAGAACAGTTAGGACAAGGGGAGGGCATTCGACAATGGGGGTGCCACAATTCAATTATGTCCTCCCACTTTGTATTGCCCCCACTTGTGGACAAACCAGACCTCAGTTCTTGGGCAGGTTTATATATATAGGGAAATGGTGTGAACCTTGCCTATTGTGACCGCAATACTCATAACAGCAAACAATGTTAAGAACGATATGACCATCCATACAACATGTTAATAAAAAGCAAGAGATAGGTACTACCAATAAAAACAGGAACTTAATCAAGTCCACTTGCATTATACTAGACCTCCGCCAATGTTTTTAAAGAGTTTACACTTGTACAAAATGTGGTGCCGCATATTAGAATTAAAACTTACAAGTGCACAAACACCATCACATCCCATTTCCAGGTTTTACTTATTTTCTAAAACTGCCTTGTCTTTTCAAACAGTCTCTA
This sequence comes from Phrynosoma blainvillii, assembly GCA_026167975.1. NCBI lineage: Eukaryota > Metazoa > Chordata > Lepidosauria > Squamata > Phrynosomatidae > Phrynosoma > Phrynosoma blainvillii. The sequence goes on along the minus strand of JANUYF010000004.1, from coordinate 13,238,276 downwards.
AAAAAATGGCATTTCAAGTTTCAAAATAACATGTTTTTCAAACAAATCTGAACTTAATAGAAACATATAATCTCAAACTGAATCTATGAGTTTTTTCAGAATGCATAAATGGTGGGAGATGAGATACCAGATGACTGAAAAATTCATGTATCATTTTCTAAAAGAGAAAAATATTTATCAATTTAAAGAAATCTACTGAAGGCACTATTCAATTTAAAATTAGTATTTTATGCCTGTACCAGTCAAATTATATATTGCTAGGTACAGAGTGACCTCCAAATGGCTCACATTGAGAAGTAGATAAAAAAAACAGTATAAACATATAAACATACTGTAAAAATAATAAATAATGTAAAACATTAATCAATCAATAAAAAAGAGATCAGAGAAAGTATTTATGGGACAGAATGTCTACTTAAATAGAATTTCCAGCAAGCATTCAAGGTTGAATTCTGTTTCTGCCTTTCAATGTGTTGGGGAAAGACAAAGAAGTGGCTCTACTATCAAGACTTGCCTTCCTGAAGTTGCCAGACAGAATTCAGTTGGTTGTAGAACTAGCAATGGAAACTATCAGGAGCTAATAGGGCATATATAGGAGAAGACAAATAACCGGAACAGGCCAGCATAAAAAGCCAGCTTCCTGGAGGCTTGGGGGCATGGCATACGCACGACACATGCCCCCAAACCGCAGGGAAGCTGGCTTCACGCCACCCACTCAACCACACGGGGGGCAGCTTTGTGATGCTCTGGCAGTGCAGTGTTTAGACGCTGCACACCGCAGGAGCACTGCAAAGGCTCAGCAGCAGTGGAAAAAGCTGACTTTTTGCCAGTGCAAAAAGGAGTGGCAGTTTACTGCTTCTTTATGTGCCAGCAACAAGCCGGATTGAGGCTGCAGCATGCAGTTGCCATGGCCTCAATCCAGCATTCAAAGGGGTGGTTTGAAGCCACCCCTTTGGGGCGGTCTATTTCACCCCTAAGTATCCCAATCCCAAGACCTCTTGGGTTTTTTTGATCAACAAAATCTTAGACATGGCACTGTAGTTTGACAGACAGCTAGATAATGCAATCCATGTTCCAGGAATTCTTTACATTTTCTGAAGCTCTTCAGGACTTGCTTTACAAGAAGCCAGGAAAGAGAATAAGATCTTTTTTAAGTCCACTTGCCCCCCAAAACCAATATCTCCTGCAATGTTTAAGTACAAAGGAACACTGAGTGTGCTCTGTAAACTGACATTATAACTGTAAGGCACAGAGGTTAAAGCTTCTGTACCACAGAATATGCCAGTGAAATTACAGTATACAGAAATGCAGGAGTATGTTATCTTAACACAAAAGCTAATGTGAAATGAGTTCCTTGGAGGCAAAAAATCCAAAACAAAACACATTGCTCTAATAGTTTGCTACATATTTGCTCTACCGATTTGTTTACTACAATGAAAATCAATTATTCTACATGACAGAAATAATGGTTAAGTTTTGCAACTCACCACTCCTTCCAGCTTACTTTTGTCCCACTTGTTCTTTCATCTCAGACAAAATTTTAAGAACACAGAAAACTTGCCAGCTGCTTTACTCCTCCAGGATTTAAAAATGCCTCAGAGGAAGCTTCAGACATGCAACAACAATGCTATCTAGGGCACTGCTTGTTAATACTTTATTTTCCTTTAATCTTTCTAACATTCACTTCCATATAAATATCAGGCCCAGTTAACAACATTTTTTCAACTCAAAGCACTTCTGTTAAGTTTCCGGGACGCTCCCCATGAACACTCATTTTCTCAACACAGATGTGTCTCCTATAGTCTAGAGCAGGGGTCGGCAACCTTTGTTGCCGGGGGGGGTGGGGGGGGGAATGGCGCGGGGGCTTGTGCTTGCCCCCCGCGCATGTGCACGACGGCCCCTGTCATATGCATGTGTGCGCGCACCATTTTGAAAGTTTGCACAGCGCAGGCACGGTGGGGGCTTCCCTGGGCCTTGGAAAGCCGCCGTGGGGCTTTCCAAAATGGCTCCCACCGAGGCGGCAGGACCAGCCACGGGCCTGTCCCAAGGCCTCCACGGGCCGCACCGAGCCTGCGGGCCGTAGGTTGACAACCCCTGGTCTAGAGTCTACATGTGATTCTTGGTCAAGAGACAAAAACAATATTATAAAGCAAATAAGACCATTCACCTGAAATCTAAGAGGCCTAACTTCAAAATCTATCTCAGCTGTTATCAACTTTCAATGAGAATTTTGGCAAGCCAAGTCGAGCCTTAATTTTCCTTCTGTGAAATGGGAATGATAAACTTCAAGTTTATGGAAAGGATTTAATGTACAGTGGCCCCTTGTTTTACACAGGGATCTGTTCCGGATCCCCCCCCCTCCGCGTATGGAAAAAAAGCCACGGGACCTCAAGTCCTGTTGATTCTAATGACTGTGCGCTCATGGGTGCATGCACCATTTTGTCCCCCTGGGCTTGCCGTCCAAGTGAACTGAAGTCTGCGGATGGCAAGCCCGCGTATGGGGTGGGAACACTATTTTGAATAGCGAAAGTGTTGCATGAACACAAACTATAAATTGCACCATCTGTCTTGTATGCAGAGTTTAGGTTGGGTCACACAGAAGTTGGCTGCCCTGTTATACAAGTTGGTTTACTGCTAAAACCATGTCAAGTAGTTTCAAAAACTGTTCTCAGGAAGGGCTCATTTTATTTTCAAGCTAATGATAAGACACTCAAATCAAATTTTTAAATATAAAATTCAGTGAATAAGAGCCTATGAGGAGACAGATATACATAGATTTATCACCAGATTGCACTATGATTATTAGATCCACCATTCCTTCATTCTCCTTTCTACATTTAACAAGCTACTTGGGGTAAGTGGGAATAAAACCCTACATGTAGCGCACAGTCCTAAACTATGAGCACATATAACAATCATGTGCCCCATAAGTCTATTTTTGCAGCCCGAGGACTCTTCCAAGACACCATTCTAACAGCCCTGCTGGGGGAAAAAAATAATTATTTGGAACAAAAAAAAAAAAAAGAGAGAGAGAGAGAATTTCTATTTTACAAGTTCCTTATGGATAATTTTTCTCCCTGTACTACTCCAAAAGAGAAGGTGGACTTCCTGTAGCTTTTGATGTTTTAATGGATTGGTAACAGACTGCAACAGGTACTGTGGGTTGAAAACTGAATCCCACTGCATGTCCACTCATAGGACAGAGGCTGAAACAGTGGCTCCTACTTTTCCATCTGCCAAGTACAATTACAATAATGAGCAAATCACACATATCTCTGTTTCGCATTAAACAAGCAACAGTATGAAACATGAAGGCAGCTTTGGGTGAGGCCTCAGATGTTGAGGAACACTAAGGAAAACCCTACAGGAACAGTGGTACAGAATCAGTTATCAAACAACACTTTATAAGGTAGAGAAATGGCAAGCAATGAAGGTGGGGAGTGAGCAACACTAAGACATTAGGCTGCACTAGTTATGCCTCTTCTTCCACATTTACCTATCATGGTTCTGCCATGCATTTCATCCTGTTATTTGAAAGACATAAACTGGGATTGAACAGTATATAAAGCTTTCAATAACTAAAATCTGCCAGCTTCCACATGAATTAGCCAAATGTATTAACTTCCCTTAAGAGCAGATTATAAAAATGGTGAAGCAAGTTGTTAGGGAACTCACACAGACTTGAAAATTAATCAAGGAGTGAAGCAACCCCATGTGCTGAACCCTCTTATCTACCAAATGCCTCATCCAATTTACTTCAAATATTCCAGAAATGTTTTATCACTAGAAGAATTATTACACAAGTTTTCAAGCAGCAAGTAAGCTTTTGAAGTGAGGAAAGAGAAGACAGAAATCAAACAGAACGTAGGAATGTCTTCTAACCCTCAAAACTTCTGAAGCTTTGGTGAACCAAAAAAACACTCTTCCGAAAATGAAAGAGCACATTCATACCTAACAGGAGCACCAACAACATAATGTGGTGAAGTTTACCTACTTTTTTAATGATCAGAACTTTAACCAGTAGTGTTCAGTTGATACAAAGATTAATTGATGGCGCTGCAACCAAAAAAAAAATACTACAGAAGCCCAGAGAAGAGACTCAAAGGGAGAGATTGCAGCAAAGGAAGCAAGAAGTGATTTCAAAGTAATAGGATGATAGGATGGTAAGTTCTGAAGATTTGACAGCTTTTTCTCAAGTGTCCAAATATTTGCTGCTCTAGTTGATAGTGACTGCAAAGCTGGTCAGGAGTTTCAAGAGGCAACTCCTCAGCCGCTGCCTCTTCTTCAATGACTTCTTCAGATGTTTCTCACTTCCCTGTTCCTAGCTGAGGTCAGTTTGAGTCTCTTCCTTCCAATTCATGTCCAAAACAGGATTTCACAGTGTCACTCAGTTCTGTTTTCTTAAAATAATAACTCATATTTATTTCTGAAGGTCGCAATATATCAGGAGTAGGAATCATGCTCTCTCTAGTTGTTGGATGACAAGTCCTAGTCCTCCTAGCCAGCACAGCCAATGGTCAAGAAAATGGAAGGTGCAGTCCAGCAATATCCAGCGGTCTGCCTGATTTCTACTATTGTAGTACAATATATATCATATATACTCAAGTCGATCTCATGTGTAAGTCGAGGGCAAGTTTTCAAGACAAAATTAAGGATTTTGATATAACCTGTGGATAAATGGAGGGTAAAACCTGGGGAAGTGATGGTGAACCTTTTAGAGACCAAGTGCCCAAACTGCAACCCAAAACCCACTTATTTATCACAAAGTGCCACATCCCTCTGGCTTTCTAGTAAGGAATTCTGATGAACTCTGTGCTGGGACGACAGCACGTGTGCCCACAGAGAGGCTCTGAGTGCCACCTCTGCCACACGTGCCATAGGTTCACCACTACTGACATGGGGATGTAACAAAGGATGCAAAGGATGAAGCAAAAGAAAAGTATGCCAAAGAACTTACAAGATTCCAGCAGGCATAACTTTGTGCTGACACTAAAGGATGACAGAACAGAGAGAGGTCAGTGCTTCCAGGACAGATCACACTCTTGCCTTTCACCACGGGACGGTTCCTTTTTTTAATAAAAGTTAAAAGAGCCAGCATGGCATAGTGGTTCAAGTGTTGGACTATGACTTTGGAGATCAGTGTTTGATTTCTCCTCTGCCATATAGCCCAATGGGTAACCTTGGGCAAGTCGCACTCTCTCAGCCTCAGGGGAAAACAATGGCAAACCTCCTCTGAATAAATCTTGCCAAGAAGACCCAATGACAGGTTCACACTGAGGTCACCATAAGTTGGAAACAACTTGAAGGCATACAACAACAAAATACAGTACTTACATTGACCTGTGGATCACCCAACTCCGTTTTTTTTAGTCAATTTTAACTCAAATTTCTAGACTTATACATGAGTATATACAGTAATGTCTAAAACAACATGTAGAAAATTCTAAAATGGAGCTGTAATATAACTCTCAAAATAGATGCAGTTCACTAATCTGGACTCTTGACTCTCTCAGTACTCTAGCATAAAGGCAGAACATAATAAGATACAACCATAAAAACATTTACTATGGGAACCAGTACTTGAAATTTGCTCACAAAAGTCCTGTAATAAAGGATTACTCAACCTGAAATTACAGAAGAACTTTCTGAAGCACCTTCAAGAACTTGGGGGATATTTTATCTTGAAAAAGTGTAAACACAATTCTTGCAGTAAAGTGGCCACACCTGTCAGGCCAAAGAGAGAACCCACTTTCTTTTCCAGAAAGAGGATTATTGCCAAGGCAGATTCCCTCTCACTGTCTGTGCCACCTACAGGGGAAAGGCCATTTGTACATCCATGTACTTCTCACAGTATTCATGAAAGCATGCATTCTTCCCTCTGGGATAAGAAAGAGTGGGTGATTATGATTATAGGGATCCATTCCTCTTCCCTTAACTACCAACCCCAGCTGTATAACAATAGCTGCATATTCATAAGTATTTTACCGCTGTACAAGTGCTTTGCTGATTACATTTAGTAGATGGTCTTAGGACAAGGAATTAAAGCTGAGAACTGAATTTTGCACACCCCATACAAGCCACACACTAATCAAGAAACATAGAAAAAGTGGAGTGACATCTATATTGTTGATTTCATTTTTTAAAATGTTACTCTTCCCTCTGGTATTAAGCTAGCTATATCCCAGCTCTAATATACAGACATAGCTCAGTTTAATAAAGCCTCTGAGAAAGAAGCTGTTTCTTTACAAAGTCTTTTTATGCTTGTTCAGCTCCCCTCCCTCTTCTCCCTCCTATCTGATCCTACTGTAAGCTGTGTGTGTGGGCTTACAACAGGCAAGGCAAACAGCAGCTGCCTCCAGAATCCATTACTGAGCATGTGTCAACAGCAAAACAGAGAATAAAGGAGAGTAGATAAAGCCAGCCTCACCAGCTACTTCCAGTACATTAAAAAAAAAAAAAGGACAGATTTATAAGTCTACCCACAAAAACGTAAATTGGAAGAAAAGTGGAGTTTGGTGGAGATATGTACCCTGGATGCTTTTTAGAAGATTCCATGGTCTCTAGAAAGTTCAAAGTTTATTCATGAAAGGCTTACCTGACCTGGTTGTTTTATTTCACATCTGAATATCTTCAATTCAGAATAAAAAGTCTGCTGAAACATGTTATTCTTTTTTGCCATGTAGGAACCTGTTCCTATTCTTTCTGTTATTTCTGCCTTCGATACAAAAGCACCTGTTAAAGAAGTAATGTCCAGGAACACATTTACTTTGTTAACTGAGGTATACCTGTACAGCAAACTCTAGTTGCTACAACCTGCTCCCAACACAGTGCAAACTGACAGAAGAGTTTGAGCTAGCTGCGGAACCATGCTTATCACGAACACATTAGGAGGCTGACAAAAAGAGGAAAGAATTCAGTCCTTTCTCCATCAGTCCACTTCTGAAAACGTAAGCTTCTATGTCTTGCTTAGAAAGGCTAAGTCACATGTGTTTATATGCTGGCAATAGAAAAGATCACAGTCAACATGGAAATGTAGCTGACTTAACTAAGAAGCTTGTAAAATATTCTGCAGGCTAGTAATTTTTGCTGGCTTATGTACAAGACTGATAAAGAGAATGGGTATCCTTGTTCAGAAACTGCACACAACGAAGGCCTAGGTGCCTCATTTTATGAGCAGCAAAACTGTCAGACCCCTCACCAGTGTTGGCTGGTTTAAAGCTGGTTTAAAGCAAATTTAAGTGTACTGTTCTTTTAATATTGTGAGCTGCTCTGGGACCCAGATAAGTATCATAATAAAAATATCCAAATGACATTTTAAAAAAATCCGTTTTTTTTATTGAGTATTCATTTTTTTAAAGTCTGATTATTATTACTAGCTTCCAACCCTACTATTGGAACAACAATATTGTTTAACAGTTTATTGACATGCAAAGGGATCTTGTGTCAACTGTGTGAAAAAAGTTGTAGCAAAAGCTTTTGTAGACTCGGTCTACTTTCTCAGCTGCACCTGAGGAAGTTGTCTGAGGGCCTTTGCAGACTGCCAGAAATAGTGCAAACTGAGTCCACTTTAACTGCCCTGACTCAGTGCTAGGGAATCATGGGAACTGTAGTTTATTGTGGCACCAGAGCTCTCTGACAGAGAAGGCTCAATGTCTCAGAAAAAAATACAATTCCCATGATTCCCTAGCACTGAGCCAGGGCAGTTAAAGTGGACTCAGTTTGCACTATTTCTGGCAGTCTGCAAAGGCCCTGAGTCTACAAAAGCTTTTTGCTACAACTTTTTTCACAGTCTCAAAGGTGCTACAAGATTCCTTTGCATACTGATAAGCCACACTAGCATGGCTATATCTCTGAATTCTACCACATGGAAAGCAGTTTATTGGCAGTTGTTCATCATTAGACCAGTATCCAGTGTCAGTTGTTTCTTTTTAATCACTTTATTTTATAGTGTGAGAAATGTCATTCAAAAACAAATCGTTCAATTAATGTAAGTTCAACCAAAACAACTTGCTTTAAAAGAGCACTGTTTCTTAGAACAATTATTATTTAAGGTCATGGTCATAACATCTAAACTGCATTTTCTACTTAATTTTCTGATTTATTCCTGCATTGGTGCAGTCCTACACATTAAAGCAAAATGAAATAAAAATAAAATAAAATAAATCCACTGCCAACAAAAAACAAAACACAAGTTTAATTAAAAAAAGGGGGGTAAGCAAAAGTTATTCCTCCCCAATCCTACCCCTCACACAGGATTCTGACCAAACAAACTGTTTCATCTTTAATCCAATTTGTTAAGCATCAGTAGCATCCTAACTTTTTGCTTTCAGTGCCCTTTTGGAAATTTTGCTTCCGCCAGGTGACTTAAAACCAGGGAAAACCTGCACAGACCTGGAACACCTACTAAGGAAGATCCAAGAAGAAAGTGCAAAGACAGGCTTAATGCTGAACAAAAAGAAAACAAAAATAATGACCACTGAGGACCTTCACAAGTTCAACCTAGACAATGAAGAAATAGAAATAGTAAAAGAATTCTTATACCTGGGATCAAACATTGATAGAAATGGGGACTGCAGTCAGGAAATCAGAAGTAGACTAAGAATGGAGGGTGGCTATGAAAGAACTAGAAAAGATTCTAAAATGCAAAGATATACAACTCAGCACAAAAGTTAGAATCATACAAACTAATGTATTCCTTATTACATGGATGGATGTGAGAGCTGGACAGTTAAGAAAGAAAATCAATACATTTGAGATAATGTGGTGCTGGAGAAGAGTGCTGAGGATCCCATGGACAGCCAAAAGGACAAACAAGTGGGTCCTAAAGCAAATCAAACTGGAAACCTCCCTGGAAGCCAAGATCACCAAACTGGGATTGTCGTACTTCGGACACATCATGAGAGGTCTCTTTGGAAAAAACAATAATGCTGGGGAAGGTGAAGGGAAGTAAGAAGAGAGGAAGGCCACATGCTAGATCAGGGGTAGGCAACCTTTCCCCTTTAAGGGCCGAGGGACTTCAGCTCCCAGAAGCCTCAGCCATGTTGGCCAATAGTCCCATGTTGGCCAATAGCTCCTGGGATTATGGGAGCTGAAGTCCCTCGGCCCTTAAAGGGGAAAGGTTGCCTACCCCTGTGCTAGATGAATGGATTCTATTAAGGAGGTCATGGGTATTAAGGGGTTGCAGGATTTAAGCAGAGCAGTGGAGGACAGGGGGTCTTGGAGATCTCATCCATAGGGTTGCCATGAGTCGAGATCGACTCGAGGGTAGTTGACAGCAACAAAAAAGAAACTGATAAGAAAGATGCAACACCATTTGTTATCTTCTGCTTTCTACGAACAGATAAGGTAGATATACTCTCCACACATTCAAAAACTGAACTGATTACTAAGGGCTTCATTCAAGCCAGAATAATTGTATCAGTACCAATAGAACTCCAATCCTCAGCAGTATAAAATCAGACAATAAAACTCTACCGCTTTATATAGCTACTGTACTGGTTCACCGTGTGTCAATTTCTATTCAAATCAACAAATTGCACAAGTCTCCTGAGCAACCAGCTGGGAGGGAGATTTATTTACCCTGAAGTGAAAATACAAAGAAGTTTACTTTTCTTTAAAGTGAGGAAGCCTGCTGTCACCACCAGTTCTCATTATTTTTCTGCAAAGCAAGGCAGGGTGGGATAACATGGAGTCAGCACGGTGACAGTTCTGGCAGGTACAAATTTAAGACTAGGTTGTGATGAGCTATCACGGGACTGACTGAACAAAAGTCATCCAGTCTAGTCAAGTGCAATAGATTACATCTGTTCTCACTCAGATTTTACACATATATCAATCATCTACTTAGGTAGGCTTCTACTTAATTCATTAAGGTTGGTAAGAAACAAATTCTAACACACTCAGTTCCTATAAGTAACACACAACAAACACATCTTAGATACACCCACAGACTGGGCCCAGTATACTGTAATGAATTAATTTCAATACTACACTGAGCCCTCCACATTTGCTGGGGTTAGGGTCACAGGACACCCAACAAAGTGAAAAAACCACAAATAAAAAACTACTTTTTTTACCTGAGAAAACACCTCTCTAGGAATCTCTAGGTTCTTCATCTTAACTTTATGGCCAGCATCTGGCAGAAGTCAACTACAGAATTGCACTGGAGGAGCTACAAATGCCTAGAGAAGCATTTTCTCTAGAAATCTCTAGGTGCTCCAGTGTGACTCTATGTTCAACCTCTGGCAGCGTTGTACTGGAGGACCAAGAGAGATTCCTAGAGAGAGCATATTAATCAAATCCAGGAATAATCAAATCCCCCAAACTCAAAGCTGCAAATATGGAGAGCTGGGGGTAATGTTCTTACAATGTTGTATCATCAGACACTCAGATTCTCTGCAAGAATCCTATTGTCAGCAGAAAGTTTCTGAAAGCAAAACCCAAGTTTCCAATCAGTGTACAAGTTCTTGGTGCTTTCATTACACAATCAAACCTTCTCTCACCTCATTCTTGCTTTCTTGCATAAACTCCCTTTTCTGTAGTCAAAAACCATTTGCAATACTCCTACGAAAACAAAGCCTGCTCTTTCAGTTCCAGGATCTTTGTTATCAGACACCATGACTTTTTATATACATTTAAAAGATGGGGGGAAACTTCATTATGTATATTTCTCACTAACAGCCTTCCAAAGCATCAAGCCTAGCATTTGACTTAGCATCTAATCACAGGAAGACAGATAAACATGGAAGGAAGTGGGAAATGGTGTGATAAAGAATTGTTACTTGACGCCTCTCATTTCTCATCTTGATTATGCTGGGTAGTTTCAGGGAAACATTCCTGGTCTCTCTCCACCACCTCCACCACCCTAACACACTTTGTTATTTCCCCAGTTCTGCGTAGAAAGGATAGGCAACACCAGTACTCCCTTATTTCCAAGTACAAATTTGCCCTAAAGTACAAAAGATACTTTGTTATGAGCTGTTTGGTTAACCAATAAAACGAACATGTCAAACAAGAAACCCCCCTTCTTTTAGCTACCCAATTTACAGAGCAGTCTTCCACTAAGACTGTTGAGAGGGCAGGAGTTGGCAAGAAGAGCCAACTTCTAATGTTTCTGAACACTAAGGGCCTGAACAGACTGCCAGAAATAATCCATCTTGAGACCACTTTCACTGTCCCAGCTCAATGCTAGGGAATCATGGGAATTGTGAGACATTGAGCCTTCTCTGTCTGAGAGCTCTGGTGCCACAATAAACTACAGTTCCCTTGATTCCCAAGCACTGAGCAAAAGGAGTTAAAGTGGTCTCAAACTGGATTATTTCTGGCAGTCTGTTCAGGCCCTAAGACTCTATGCATTTTTAAAAGTGAAACTGCATCCCTTTCTCCTGTAAATGCCCAAATGGAAGACATCTTACAAGGTAAAAGACATCTAAGAGCAAAAACAAGAGGACTTTGAAATCAAATCTCCCATCTCCTCTCCATGTTATAGTTCTCCTCCTTAAAGGAACAGAACAAGGAAGTTAGCCTTTCCCCGCCTCTCCATTAAAAAAAAAGCATTAAAAAATCAAGTAAGGTATATGCCTCTCACCAGAACACATCTTTCCAAAAAGTACCTCCCCAAAAAGTTTTTTTTCTTTTTCATACTTAACTGTAACAGGGCTTCTGCTCACCTTTGACACAGAAGTCTCCAGGTTCCACTCAACCTATCTTAGTTCTTAAAGAACGAAACTTACAAGGTATAAGACGTTGATTTTTTCGAAGACTCTGGCACTCAGTTAATATTTTTTCCTAGTATTTTATTGTTAAATTAATCTTTGTTATGTGCAGCACTTTTTACATCTTAAGTCTCAGAAATACCCTACAAATATTTTAGTTATTGCTTGTGAGTGCAGGGGTGGTGGTGGATGCATTAAACTTCCGATTCATGGCGACCACATCATGGCATTTTCTTGGTAAGATTTGTTGAGAGGATCTTAGCCATTGCCTTCGCCTGATGTTCAACACACACTGCAGAAATAATCCAGTTTGAGACCACTTTAATAATAATAATAAATAATAAAATTTATTTATATCCCGCTTATTGACAAACAATCTAAGCGGCTTACAATAAAACCCAGACAACATATCCCCAAACCGACCCACCACCACCCCGGCTTAGTGCTAGGGAATCCTGGGAATTGTTTATTGTGGCACCAGAGCTCTCTGGCAGAGAAGACTAAATGTCTCACAAAACTACAGTTCCCAGAATTCCCTAGCATTGAGCCAGGGCAGTTAAAGCCATCTCAAACTGGATTATTTCTGTAGTGTGCTCTGGACCTGAGAGAGTATGACTCACCCAAGGTTACCCAGTGGGTTTCACAGCTGAGCTGGGAATCGAACGCTGGTCTCTAGAACCATAAGAGCCCTGGTAGTGCAGTGGTTAAATGCCTGTACTGGAGCCACTCACTCATAAATCATAAGGTTGTGAGTTCAATACCAGCCAGGGGCTCAAGTTTGACTCAGGCTTGCATACTTCCATAGATTGTTAAAATGAATACCCAGCTTGTTGGGGCAATTACCTTACACTTTGTAAACCACTTAGGGAGTGCTTAAATGCACTGATAACTGGTACAGAAATGTACTTGCTTGCTATTATTGCTATAGACCAGGACTCAAACCACTATGCCACACAGGACAGTACTCCTAAAATAAGGAATGGAGTGGTCCTGTATAGACACTAACAATATCATATGTGCAGAAACAAGTGGAGAAATTTGGGGGGACATGAAGACACTCCCAACATTTTGTAGATGAAAACTGGGCACCACGCTAAGACAGCAATTTTAAGAGTGAGAAGTAGTGTTTACAACTTCTGCCCTCATAGAAATTAAATATCTTCCAGTGTTTCACAGATGAAAACTGGGACACGTGCAGCAAAACAGAGTGGGGTCAAGATGGCAACAGCTAATAAGGAAAAAACACCACAAGCTAGGAGAGGCTGCAGCAGTTTGCCTTTACCTGGCAATATTCTGCCCCCTTCTCTCCCGAGCTGAGATACAGGAGTGCAACTTACTTCTACAGTTTGAACTCCGTTTGCAGAGGAAGTTTGAAAAGAACTAGAATGTATGTGGCCAAGCAATATTAGAGTGTGGCCAAGATGGCAAAAGTTGTTAAGGAGGAAGAACACACAAGCTAGGAGAGGTTGCAGTAGTTTGCTTTTGCCTAAGCCTACTGGGAACAGTAAGATATCACTCCCTCCTCTCCTTCCATGTCCCCACTAATTTAAATGAGTGCAAACTACTTTTGCAATTTGAACTCAGCTTGCAGCACTGAAGCATGAGTAGGAAAGTAGGAGGAGAGAGAAACTGGGACATTTTAAAAGCAGTTTAAAAAAAGTGGGAGGACAGAGAACTAGTTAGGATCACCCCTACCACAAATGGGAGAGCTAGAGCACATGGACTTGTTGCCTGACAACATAGTGAGCCAAAAAGTAAAGTAAAAAAGTAAAGCTGTTCTCATTTGGCTTTGCACAATTCTTTTTTGAATCACCTTGTAATTGGAAAGTGGGGAAATGACCAAGGGGGGATGCAGACAAGTGGCCCTGGGCCGTCCCCGGAAGCGGAGGATTGAGGCCGAGGCTGCCAGACACCTCAGCCCCGATCCTCCCTTTCGCCGCCTGCGAAAGAAGCACTAAAATAGCGCTCCTTCTGCAAGCCGCGAAAGGGGCGCCGCAAGAGGCGTGGCACGCCTCTTTGGTGTCTCTTCCAGCTCAGCGTGTCTGGACGCTGAGCCGGAAGGATGTCATTGGAGCACCCGTCGTGTGGACAGGCCGTCACTCCAATGATGTCCTCAGGAAGGGGATGGGGCGCTCAGTGTCCGGCTGCCCCTCCCCTTCCTGAGATTGAAGACGGCATTTTTCGCCATCTGCATCCCCCCGAAGTCTACAACTTCTTTCGCCCAGTTAGTCTCAAAGGTGCTACAAGATCCCTTTGCAGACTGATATTCCAGCCTAATACAGCTATGTCTCTAAATTCTTCTTATACATGGCTGCATCCGCACTGCAGAAATAATCCAGTTTGACACCATTTCAATTGCCACGGCTCAATGCTATGAAATTCTGGGAACTGTAGTCTTGTGAGATGCTTAGGCTTCTTCTCTATCAGAGAGCTCTGGTGCCACAGCAAACTACAAATCCCAGGATTCCACAGCATTGAGCCACAGCAGTTAAAGTGGTGTCAAACTGGAAAGTGTGGGGATTTCCCAATACAGGAGAGCCAGAGAGGTTAGAAGCAGTGACTTCCATACTCTGGCCTTCCAAGTGTTTTGGACTTTGGCTCTCAAAATCCCAGACCACTGGGCAAGAAGACTGAGGTTTCTGGGAGCTGAATTCCAAAACACCTAAAGGACCAGAGTTTGGGAATCACTGGGGTGCATCTACCCTGTAGAAATAATGCAGTTTGACACCTCTTTGAGTGCTGTAGCTCTATCCTGCAGAATCCTGGGATGTGTAGTTTGGTGAGGCACCAGCACTCTTTGGCAGGAACAGCTAAAGACATGTAAAACAACATATCCTAGGATTCCAAAGAATGGAGCAACAGTATTTAAATTGGTGTCCAACTGCATGGTGTACCAGCATGGCGTAGTGCTTTGACCGTGGGACGACGACTCTGGAGACCAGGCTTCAATTCCCCAACTGAACACAAAAACCCAAGTTCACCCAACCTTGGGAAAGCCACACTCTCTCAGCCTCAGAGGATGGCAACAACAAACCCACCTTTGAGGAAACCTGCCAAGAAAACTTTATGATAGGGTCCCCATAAATCAAAAATGACTTGGGGGCACAGAATGACGAATATCATCATCTGCATTATTCATAAAGTGTAGACCAGCAAGGCCCAAACTTTGGTCCTCCAAATGTTTTGAACTTCGACCCCCCGATATTCCCAACCAGCCTGGCCAACAGTCAGGATTTTCTGGGAGCTTAAAGCATCTGGAGGACCAAAGTTTGAGAACCACTAGTAAATGCATTGTGGGTTTGAAGCCACTCTAGTCCTCCAGCAGCGGTTTCGGACTACAACTCCCACAACTCCCAGCTAGCTTGAACAACCCTTAGAAAGTTTTGAAGCTGAAGTTGAAAAAACATCTGGAAAACCAAAGTTTGAGGAGTTACTGTAACTTGGGGAGGCGAGAGATCAAGGCTTCCAACCTCCCCACCCAAAAAAGTTCAAGGGTCCTCAGAGAAAGAGATCCAGCATGGCGTAGTGGTTTGAGTGCTGGGCTGGGACTCTGGAGACCGGGGTTTGAATCTCAGCTTGGACATGGAGAAACCCACTGGGTGACCTTGGGCAAAGTCACTCTCTCTCAGCCTCAGAGGACAGCCATATATATATAAATATATATATAATCCACTGAAAAAACTTGCCAAGAAAGCCCCATGACAGGTTCGCCCTGTGTGTGTGTATTCAAATTGTTTCCAATTCAGGGAGACACTAAGGTGAGCCTATCATCGGGTTTTCTTGGCAAGATATGATCAGAGGGGGTTTGCCATTGCCTTCCCTTGAGGCTAAGAGAGTGTGACTTTCCCAAGGTCACCCAGTGGGTTTCTCCACCTCCGAGCTAAGACTCAAACCCTGGTCTCCAGAGTCCGACCTAGTCTGAGACTCAATCCACTTGTTTGTTCTTGGCAAGCTTCTTCAGAAGGGATTTGCCACTGCCTTCCCCGGAGGCTGAGAGAGTGTGACTCGCCCAAGGTCACCCAGCGGTTTTTGCCGGGAACCACTAACCTCGCTCTCTAAAACCGTGTACAGCAGTCCTCAACCCTTAAAGGTCCAAAACACAGCGCAGAAAAATAAGACCGCTTTAACTGCCTTGGCTCAGGGCTAGGGGGATGCTGGGAAATGTAGTTTTGGTGAGACATTCAGCCTCGGCGGCGCTCTGAACTACGACTCCCAGGTATTTATTCCCCAGCACTGAGCCCGGGGCAGTTAAAGCGGTCTCGAGCCGGGTTATTTCTCTACAGTGTTGTGTTTGGGCTCAGGGTGGGAAAGGAAGGACTTGAAGGCGCCCAAAGAAGAGGAGAGAGAGAGAGGAAGGAGTGGGGAAAGGAAGAGGAGGCGACCTCCCTCCCTCCATCTTCGGTCCTGAGGGAAAAAGCAGCCCCACAGTAACTGTCCCCCCTCAAGGTGAGCCTGGGGCCGTGGCCTATGGGACAAGGGCTTCCCTCTCCCCGCCCGTACCTTGCTGCGGTCAGGGGCTGTGAGGGGAGGACAATGAGGAGGAGAAGAAGAAGGCGCGCTCCTTCCGCTCTTCTGGAGAGTCCTCGCCTTTACTTTGACCTTTTCCACGGTTCCAGTCCTCTTTCCTCCTCCCCCTCCTCCTAGCCCCGCCTCCATTTCGTTACCGGCTTCGCTGACGTCACTACCGCAGCAACCAATCCCCGCTTCTTCCTCCTCCTCCCCTCCAACTAAGTAGTCTCGAGCTCTCAACGACGGTTGAGGAAAGGGGAGGAGCTATAAAAGAGGAGGGAGGGAGAGAAAAAAAAGAGATTTCAACCACTTGGCGCGCCGCAGCCAATCAGAAAGCCCAATCTGGCAGTAAGGGGGGGGGAGGGATGGCTGCGAGGGGAAATGGGAGAGGGGTGTGCGCACGCGCGTGGCCCGACCTGCCTGTCCTCCTTCCTTCTTTCCTTTCAGCCACCCTTCTCCCCCCCCCCCACGCAATAAGTCTCGAGCTCTCAAGGCGGTTGGGAAGGGAAAACGGAAAAGAGGCAGGGCTAAGGGGGAAAGGAGGCGGGGAAAAGGACGTATCAACCACATGGCGCGCCGCAACCAATCAGAAAGTTCAAACTGGCAGCGCGAGGAGCGGAGCGGGGGGAATTGTAGAGGGTTCTGCGCACGCGCGGTTTGCAGCTGGTCGCTATCGCTCCCCCTCTCCCTGCTTCTAAAGAGTCTCGACCTCACACCGCCGGTGAAGAGGGGCTAAGAAAGAGGCGGGGGAGATTTTAACCACGTGGCATGCCGCAGCCAATCAGGAAGCTCAATTTGGCAACTCAAGGGAGAGGGGAGGAATTTGTAGAACTGTGTCTTAGCGGAGGCGCAATTCGTGACTTTTTCCCTGTTTCCTCTTCTCCCTCACATAAGAAAGGGGGAGGGGCTAAGGGAAAGAGGCAGAGAAGAAAAAGAACCACCTGTCGCGGAACAGCCAATCAGGAAGCTTAATCTGGTTGCACGCGGAGTGGAAGGGATTTGAAGCAGGGGAGGTGTCCGTGCGCATGCGCAGTTGGTGCCTCCCCGCTTTCTTCGGCAGCCCCCTCGGAGAAGGCGTGGCTTAAGAAAACGCGATTCTCTCTGAAAGCAGGGGTTAAAAAGGGGTGGAGCCCGTCCCAGGCTCCTGTGGATTGATTGGCTCATTCGCTCGCTTTTTTTTTTACCTCCTGTGCGCGCGCTTTTGAAGAGAGCCGTTGGAAAAGCTGCCTTATTGCGCATGCGCGCTTGCCGGCTCAGCCACACTTTACAGATAATCCAGTTTAACACCGCTTTAATGGCCATGGTTCAGTGCTGTGGGATTTTGAGAATTGTAGTTAGTTATGAACTCTCTGGTAAAGATACCTAATTGTCTCACAAAACTACAGTTCCCAGAATTCCATAGCATGGGGCCATGATAGTTAAAGCGTGGTCAAACCGGATTATTTCTCCAGTGCGGATGCAGCCTTAGTTATTTTATTTGCTTCTCCTTGACTTTATAGCAGTGCTATCTCATGTAGTGTAGAATGTAGAACATGGGGAAGGATTTCAGAAAAGAGAAATAATGCCACCAGGAAATACCAATTTTAAAAATTAACACTGACCTGAAAAGAAAAAAAAAAATCCCTTTCCCATCCCCCCCCCATATTGTACCTGTACTTAATGTATTTTGGGGTGCTGAATTTAAAAAAAAACCCTATAAAAATGCCATACCACACAGAGTTCTTAAACAAATTGGATATTTTTGTCAATTTTCTTTTCTGCTTTTGATTGTGTTTTGTTTTGTTTTTAGTTTAGGCATAGAATCATAGAGTTGAAAGAGACCACAAGGGCCATCCAATCCAACCCCCTGGCATGCAGGAACTCTCAATCAAAGCATCCCTGACAGATGGCCATCCAGACTTTGTTTAAAGACCTCCAAAGAAGGAGACTCTGCCACACTCTGAGGGAGTGTATTCTACGCAAACAGCCCTTACTGTCAGGAAATTCCTCCTAATGTTGAGGTGGAATCTCTTTTCCTGCAGCTTGCATCCATTGCTCTGGGTCCTAGTCTCTGGAGGAGCAGAAAACAAACTTGCTCCATCCTCAATGTGACACCACTTCAAATACTTAAACAGGGCTGTCGTATCACCTCTTAACCTTCCTTCTCTTTTCCAGGCTAAACAGACCCAGCTCCCTAAGTGTCCCCTCATAGGGCATGGTTTCCAGACCCTCCACCATTTTGGTGGCCCTCCTCTGGACATGCTCCAGCTCGTCAACATCCTTTTTGAATTGTGGTGTGTCATGAGAAGGGAAGACTCTTTATAAAAGACAATAATGTTAGGAAAGGTAGAGGGCAGCAGAAAGAGAGGGAGACCACATGCCAGATGGTTGGATTCAAAGAGGCCACGGGACTGAGCTTGCAGGACCTGAGCACAGCCATGAAGGACGGTCTTGGAAGGTCACCATGAGCCGAGGTTGACTCAAGGAAGGGTGACCAGATGTCCTAACTGCAAAGCAGGACTGCTAGGTTCCTGCATGGCAGGGGGTTGGACTGGATGGCCCTTGTGGTCTCTTCCAACTCTATGATTCTATGATTCTAGATGTAGGTCATTCAAGAAAAATGTAAGACTTTGCAAAATAAGAGCTAAAAACGCTCATATCAATATAAATGTGTGTTTCTTAATCATGCTCAAAATGGACCATATTTTGGAATTCCTCCTGGACAGAAGGTTGAAAGGTAGGCCATGTCCTGGAAAAGGAGGACGTCCGGTCAAACTGACTCAAGGGCAGTTAACAACAACAATAATGCTGTGATAGTGGGATGGCATGCTGTTATTGCTTTGAATAATTTAAAATAGTAAAGGATAGTTTAAATTAGTCAGGAACAGTTAAAACACTGGGTGAGACAAGTGAAGACAGTATGTCCGAAGGATGAGTAACTTGTCTTTCACCCTCATCAATTTGCCTTCGGAGTAATGTGTATGAGATATACCACAGTCACTGGGGCAGCCATTTTGTGAATGCAGACACCCATTACGACTGCCATCAATAAATCTAGTAAACCAAGTACAGAAGGGCTGCGTCTGCACTGTAGAAACCAGTATGATGCCAGTTTGCCATGGCTCAGTGCTATGGGATTCTGGAGATTGTAGTTTGTTGTGGCACCAGAGCTCTTAAAGTGTGTGAGATACAGAATAGTTGCTTTGCTTCAGCCAAATAATTAGGAAGCTTTGACATCGCAGACCTTAGTTATATTACTGTACCAAGAGTGAGATTAACTGCAAGACCAGCGTCATTGGTTTTTTTAAGGACAAAGAAATAGTTATTGAAAAGCTTGCACTAAATTGCAACAACTATGCTGTGCTGCAGGCTTCAAAGAACAGACAGTAGAGCCGTTGCGGAGAAGAGATATATAGGAATTGAAAGAGATTTGTAACACAAAGAACACTTAATAATCAACTGGAGTTCAAGGCTCCATCACTTCTTTCTTAGGTTCAATTGTGCATGCTTAATAGGTTGATGAATATTAACTGACACACCCTGGGCAGCATAATCACAGATTTTAATGAACATGGGATGTATGTAGAATACGGCAGCCAGGGAAAGGGATAAATATTGTGTGAAATATTTATACACATAATGAGCGTGCCTCATGATTTTTTTTTCTGTTTCGCCCAAGTCCAGAGACTTGTAAAATAAAACTGAATTTTTGGAAATTCTACTTGCTTCATCACTTTGTCCTGGGAAGGGGCTTGTTGTGTTAACCTTCTGTTTCTCACGACTTGGTATCAAACTGGATTATTTCTGCAGCGTGGATGCAGCCAAGGCTCATAAATAATACAGTGGCCATATGCCCTAATTTACCAAGGATGATTCTATGCTTGAAGGCTCATCCAGTCTAAATTGGCTGAAATCTAGATTCGAAAGAACCCTAAGAAGGAGAGAGATTACCCATCGGCATTTACCCCTGAACAGTACTTGTATGCAAGAACATTAATCAGATTAAAGGGGTTTTTTTGTCTATGCTAATTAATTCTAAATCTGCATTTAAACAACAACATTGATGATGATGATGTGCAAATTTTAAGCAAACTTGTATTCTTTCTTATCTTCTTCCTACAGCTGACACACTTCCTCTTTCCTTTCATGCTTCAGTGGACATTCTTAACTAAAACCACAGCATGCTTTCTTGTTTAATATACAAGTGGGTCTTGATTTACACTAGTATTATATTCCTGGACAAACAATCTAAATTGAGACTGTGGTGAATGGGGGAGACAGTATAATAGGGAATCATTGGAGGCCAAGGAGATGCGTGCCAATAATACTGATGTAGCCATACATTTCATGATTTCACTCAGCCCACCATTTTTAAGGTGCTTCAAAACAATAAATATCAGGTTACTGTATAATTTTTCCTGGCTAAAGAAATCCCTCCCTTCTTCATACCAAGACACCCATCTATGCAGGGTGACCAGGTATCCTAACAACACAAGAGGACAAGGCACTGCAAAATAAAAGGCGTTCAAGAAAAACTGAAGCCATTACAAAATTACAGCTAAAAACACTCCTAGAATCATAGAACTGGAAAAGATCCCAAGGGCCATCAAGTACAATTCATATAAATGCAAATTCATGTCCATATAAAGTCATGTGCAAAATGGAGGACATTTTGGAATTCCTCCTGGACAGAAGGCTGAAATGTAGAACATGTCCCAGAAAAGGAGGACATCTATTGCACCTATGTGAGTGGAAGAATCCCATTCATACCAGAATGCCAAGATTCTGGTCTCTTTCCTATCCCACATGCTCCCTTCTAAAAGGCAAAGGTAACTTATTCTTCCAATCATACTTATATTCCAGTTTCTTCTTCCTGCACACATATACTTTCCCTTCTAAGCAGGCAAAGAAAACCCTTCCTCCAAAGCAAGATTCCACTTCTTTCATGCCCTTCATTTATGCCCTGTTAAGCAGGCAAAGGAAACCCCTGCCAACCAGCAATGCTAACACTTCAGTTCCTTTTTCTCCATCTCCAGCCTGGGCAGATAAGATAAATCCAGTCCTATCACCTTTCATTACCTCACAAAACCACACCAAGACTCACCTCAGTCTCACATTTCTCCATGCTGAATGGCATAGATGCACAGGGAAAGCTGTGCATTGTAAAATTTCAGAGACATGGCCACGTTATTCTGGAGTATCAGTATGCAAAGACAGTGGCATCAATAGGGTTGGTGTCACAACAGTGCAGTAACTCAGGCTGTTAACCCCAGGTTGCCTGGCACAAACCCCAGCTGCCCTCCTCTGTTACCTAAATTGCAGAGGGGTCCCAAGAGGGCACCCACAAATTGTGTAAAATGGGGAAATTTTTTTAGCTCAATGAGAAGCAGTGAGAGGGCTTTGGTAACATAAAACCAGAAGCTTTGTATACCAGTTCTGAATCCAAAGAACTCCAGAAGCAGGTTCCAAATTATTTATTTATAAAAAAGGGATCAACACACACACACTGAACACACGCTCTCTCACACACAGAAGAACTAATGATGCAAAGGCAGTAGAAAACAACAAGTTGCAGGGTTGTAAAGAGGAAATACTGTACCAATCCTGAGGCATAGATCCAGTCTGAGAGTTACTGGAATGATGATAGCTTGATAGCTGCCTGTGGTTCATGAGGTGGTCAGCTACTGAGGTGTCCAGCCAAAATCGAACAGAGATTCTATCCAGTTCCAAACTAAACCAAATTGCTATTGTCTAAGCATGTATATTTATAGCCATAAATGAGTCCTGGGCAGTGTTTCAAGAGCTAAATGGTTTTCCAGAAGTTAAATGACTTTCCTAGGGAGGAAGAATAGAATGAGATATGTGAGAATGACTGGACAATTGGCATAAATGTCCTCAAACAAAAAGAGCTTCATTCCTAGAAGGAAACTCCCTTTGTCTGCTATATGCAAGCAATCACCAGGTCCAGTTTCCATCATCACACTCCTTGGTGAAGGGGTTATGCTGATTCCAATCTTGAGCGATCTCATCACGGCTAAGTGCCCTGGCTTCCCCCATGCTGAGCCATCCAGATTCCTTAATATGGTAGGGCTGATTTCCTGCACTGAGGTGCCCTCTTTTGTCTATAAAGCAGAAAAGCAAAGCAGCTTCATTTATATATCGCTTCATATCGCACTATGGGATGTCTAAGCGGTTTACAACTGTGAGCTGATTGCCCCCCAACAAGCTGGGTACTCATTTTAGTGACCTCGGAAGGATGCAGACCTGAGTCAAGCCTCAGCCCTGGCTGGTATTGAACTCGCAACCTTGTGGTCTATGAGTGAGTGGCTGCAGTACAGGCATTTAACCACTGCGCCACCAGGGCTATCTGCCTGTAACATCCATTTTTGATATTGATGTAATCCAACAAGGGGTGACTTGGGGCTGGACCCTGGGGTAACACCTCTGCCAGCCAAGGTGCCCCTGCTGATGCCCAGCTCCCTTTTCCTTCTAGCCAGCAGTCTTGCCAGATCCAGAAGGCAGACCCTTTCCACCAGCGGCCGCTGGTGGGCTGCTGCTGCTTCCTGGCAATTATTTCCAGGGCTGCTGGTCAAGTGGGAAAGAGAGGCAATTCTCTTTCCTGCCCAGTCAGTAGCCCTTCCAGATCAAGAAGTGGTAACTACGTGGCCACAGCATCCCACCCCTCACCAGTGGCCACAGCCAATAGAGGCACCATGGCTGGCAGAGGGGAGCAGCCAGAGGGGGTCTTGGAATGGATAAGAGCAACTGCCCCCCCCCCCACCAAATGTTCATCCCTTCTGATTCAGTTTGCAACCCCTGTGCCTCCCTAGTCATGCCCCTGTGCAAAGGGATCATGTACCATCTTTGAGACTAACCAAGTGAAAATAGTTGTAGTATAAGTTTTTGCAGACTTGGTCTACTTCCTCAGGTGAATGAAGGAAGTACAAGATTACTTTGCATTATAACACATTTACAGTGGGCCTTCCATATCCACTGATTTTTCATCCATGTTTTCAAGTATCCACAGCTTGACAATATTTTAAAAATATATATATTTCAAAAAGCAAACCTTGATTTGCCAATTTACTGTACCATTGTATTTAATGGGACTTGAGCATCCATGGATTTTGGAGAGTCCTGGAACCAAACCCCAGCAGATACCAGGACCCTACTGTATTTATTAATTAATTTATTTCTGAAAAATTAAATTTAAACTTTTAAACTGAGGTAAAACAAATTGTGACTGGCCTGTACACAAAATTTATGCCCTGGAACTCTTTAGACATCTGTTCTGATGTACTTGAAATGTGAACAATATTTCAAATCAATACTTCACAATTTTTCCTTTCCAATTTTGATTAAGCATACTCAGTTACAAAATATTGTTAAATAAAATAAGATGTTGTCAAAATGTTGCCAATCTTTGAGTCTGATGGTATGAAACAGCATCCTTAGTATGCCCTTAATTTTCCACAGCAATATTGGAAGATTTTTGCACTTACAGTTCAATGGAAATCAATTCACATCTGAGTTGAGTCTTGTGGGATCTAGTCTTTGCTTGAGTTTCATGTTGCTTTTGATACTATATAAATTCGATGGGCTAAGATCAACCATGAGATATGCCAGTCTGCCCCCCTTCCAGTCCTTCAGCTTGAGAGTGTGCTTAGCAATATTTGTTTGTGTGTGTGTGTTTCTTAGCTTATAAATTATGCAAAGTTTCTGATTTTCTGCATGTTGCTTTCCATACCCAGATCAAAGGCATGCAAATGCAGTTTTCCTTTTGCTGTTTGCAAAGAGAATAGGGCTTGAATTCATTAATAATAAAATAAACAAGCACATTTACACACGGAAAACAAATCTTCTGCTAGATGAGCAGACTGCATTCACTGTGTAATGTATTGTGACGGTTTAAAGTAAATAGCCCTATGAATTGTGAAAGGGTTCCACTAGCAATATCACTATATTTATGGTTGCTGCTGCTGCTGCTGCTGCTGCTGCTGTTGTTGTTAACTGCCCTCATCAACCCTGATTCATGGTGACCTTGTGAATGAAACAACTCCAAGACCTCCTGTCCTCCACTACTTTGCTTAAGTCTTGTAGATTCATGCCTCTGACCACCCTAACTGAATCTATCAATCTGGTGTGTGGCCTTCCTCTCTTTCTACTATCGTCAACCTTTCCTAGCATTGTCTTTTCTAATGAGTCCATCTGCCATGGTCCAGGCCCCAGAGCAGAGGTAGGCAACCTTTCCCCTTTAAGGGCCGAGGGACTTCAGCTCCCAGAAGCCTCAGCCATGTTGGCCAATAGTCCCATGTTGGCCAATAGCTCCTGGGATTCTGGGAGCTGAAGTCCCTCGGCCCTTAAAGGGGAAAGGTTGCCTACCCCTGCCCCAGAGGGAGAGAAGAACCGCTGGACTTATTCCCCTTCCACACTGCCATTCCCTTCTCCTTTTGTGTCATGTCTTTTTCGATAGTAAGCCCGAGGACAGGGACCTGTCTAATTAACTATCTGTAAGCCGCTCTGAGATATAAATACATTTTATTATTATTATTATTATTATTATTATTATTATTAGAGTCATGTCTTCTTTGAACACATTGTGGGAAGGCACGGCTCATTGGAAAAGACAATAATGCTAGAAAAGGTGGAGGGATGTAGAAAGAGAACAAACCTGCAAGCTGGATGGGTGAACTCTGTTAAGGAGCTCATGGATATGAATTTATAGGACCCAAGCGGAGCAGTGGAAAATAGGGAGGCTTGGAGATGTCTCATCCACAGGGTCGCCATGAGTCTGGATCAACTGGAAGGCAGTTAACAAAAAAACAAACACATGTCTTCTCATGATGTGGCCCAAGTATGACAGCCTCAATTTAAACATCTTGGCTTCCAGGGAATGTTCAGGTTTGATCTATTCAAGGACCCATTTGTTTGTCCTTTTGGCCAATGATGGTATGGTCAGCACTCTTCTCCAGCACCATATCTCAAATGAATGGATTTTCTTCTTACTCACTTTCTTCCCAGTCCAGCTCTCACATCCGTACATGGTGATGGGGAATACAATGGCTTGGATGATTCTAACTTTAGTGCTCAGTGGTATCTCTTCACTCTTTAATGTCTTGTCTTATTCTTTCCTTGCTGCCCTTCCCATTCCTAGCCAGATTAATAGGAACAATTGATTTCCCTGGTGTTAGGAGACCTGGAATGCTTCTTGGATAGCAAGTGAGATCAAATGAATCATTTCCCATGAAAACAGAGGGACAAAGATATGATTGTCAGAAAGGAATTGTTCTGTATCACTTGCACTGAGTAACCAGTATGACTCCCTTGCCAAGAAAATCCCATGATAAAACCCTTGGGGTCGCCATAAGTGAGGAATGACTTGAAGGAACATAACAACAACATCAAATGACCCCCTTATTCATGGAGTTGGCAACCATGGTTTGACTTACCCATGCCTGGGGGAAGTCTTTCTAGGCATCTGGAGGTCCTCCAGTACAACTCTATACTTCTGGCAGAAATATAGGATTGCCATTATCCATAAATTTTGCTAACTGCAGTAGGTGGGGCATGCTAATGAGAAACATCCTATGGTACTCTGAAATATTGAACTCTGGAATTTTCAGTGAAACTTCTTCTTCATTCAGTATTTTGTTGTTCCTTGCCAACTTCAACTTATAGGAACCCTATGAGTGCCAGAGTAGCAAAGTGGTCTGAGTGCTGAACTATAACTCTGGAGACCAAGGTTCAATTCCTTGCTTGGTTGTAAAACCCACTGGATGATCTTGGGGCAAGTCACACTCTCTCAGCCCCAGGGGAAGGCAATGGCAAACATCCTCTGAACAAATCTTGCCAGAGAAAACTTAGGGTCACCATAAGTGAGAAACAACTTGAAGGCGCAGAATAATGATAATAAGTAATGCGTGAGAAGAGCCTAGTCGAGCATCTCAGGCAAATATCTTCCATACTGGAAAAGGTTTCGCTTTGTTTTTCTCTATTAACCTATGTGAAGGTGAGGAAGTGAAATGGAGTCTAATTCCTTGGCAGAAGAGTCAAAAAGAGACAATGGGGGCAGAAAACTGGCAACCTTTTAAAAAGGCAAAATATTTATACGATCTGAAGAGAAACCAGAGTGTTTAAAAACTGGCAACCTTTGAAATCAATGGTATGGGAACAACAGAGGACGTTACCACACTGGCCCTACAGCAGCGTCATTTCAGCCTCACTTCAGCCTCGTTTCAGCCTCGTTTCAGACTTTTTTTCCGTGTGTTCACACGACGTCACAGCAAACCCCGCCCTTCCCTACCTCGTCTCGGCGTCATTTCAGCTTCGTTTCAGTCCTTTTGACTTCCGAGAATTTTAAGGAATACACCCGAGCGGTCGGCACTATACCGGAATGACGCTGATCTCGGCATAGGTATAAACACGAGATCCTTGTCATTCCGGTATAGTGCCGACCGCTCGGGTGTATTCCTTAAAATTACGGCCGATGGTTCCTTGCGGTATGTGGGAGAGGCGAGGCGCTGGGGCTGCCGGGGGACCAACACCTTCCCCACCAGCACACCTGGAGCTGGAGCGCAGCCGGGAACTTGTGGTAAGTCCACTGCCTTGCCTTGCCTTGCTTTGCCAGCGCCAGAAGAGAGGGATCCCCTCCTGGACCCCTTGCCTTGCCCTTCTTTGCCAGCGCCAGGGAGGGATCCCCTCCTGGACCCCTTGCCTTGCTTTGCTTTGCCAGCGCCAGAAGAGAGGGATCCCCTCCTGGACCCCTTGCCTTGCCCTTCTTTGCCAGCGCCAGGGAGGGATCCCCTCCTGGACCCCTTGCCTTGCCTTGCTTTGCCAGCGCCAGAGAGGGATCCCCTCCTGGACCCCTTGCCTTGCTTTGCTTTGCCAGCGCCAGAAGAGAGGGATCCCCTCCTGGACCCCTTGCCTTGCCCTTCTTTGCCAGCGCCAGGGAGGGATCCCCTCCTGGACCCCTTGCCTTGCTTTGCTTTGCCAGCGCCAGAGAGGGATCCCCTCCTGGACCCCTTGCCTTGCCCTGTCTGCGCATGTGCATGAACATCCTTGCCGGATCGAGGTAGGGATCTTTCAAGTTCTGTGTGAACAGGAGTTCCGAGCCCCCAGAGCGGAACCATTCCGGAATCTCACATCCCTCACTGATTCCATTCTAGTGTGGTAATGTGTTCCGCTTGCCGGGCACATTCCGGAATGAGCCCAAAATGGTTCCGAAATGATTCCGACCAGCTTTCTCGCCGCTCTCTTGCTGCAAGTGTGGTAACGTCCTGAGTCTTCCGATTTTGGAGGGCAATTCCCATCAGCCTCAACACAGATCTCAACACAGGGATCCTTAAGCGAAAGTGAAAATTGTAGAGCATGGACAACCAAGTCTTGAGAAGCCACTCCATAATCTCCATGAAAGAACCAAAGTGTATGTGACATCAGTTATGCCATTAACCCTTGTATGATTGTTTTCTGTTATTAAGATTGAAATCAAGGGTTATAATCCTATTTAATATGGTTTTGACATGATTAAAGTGGATTCCCATACTATATTATTATTATTATTATTATTTTATTATTATTATTAAATCCCAACTTTCTCCCATCATAGGGACTCAAGGCAGCTAACAACAAATTTAAAACAATACAAATTAAAAACAATTCAAAGCATTGAAAATTGTAAATATATCATTTTTTTAAAAAAAATTATACATTACAATTAAACATTAAAAATAAGAAAATTTATTTTTTAAAAAAAATTGTATACAAACCTTGAAATCTGAATCACTCAGCATTTAAAAGCCCAACCCACATCAGTCTGAAAAAATCCTGATGGCACAGGCTTCACGCCATTGTAATTGCCATGGCTCTGTTCTATGGATTCCTGAGATTTGTAGTTTGGTGAGATAGTTAGTATTTTCTGTCAAAAAGCTCTAGTGCTATAGTTTAAAGGAGTGCTAAGGACCTCGTCAAACTACCAAATCTCAGGATTCTGTGGAGCAGACCCATGACAGTTAAAGCAGTATCAAAGTGCTATAATTGTGTTGTATGGATACAGCCAATATCTAGTCTCCTTCTCAGAGGATGGCAAAGCAGATTTGAACCACAGTATGGGAGCAGAGGATCCTTCAACATTTAAATTATCATCAACAAATATATATCTTTGTTCTCTTTTGTCCTTTGTTTTCTGTGATTAATTTCCTCTCTCTTTGTAACATGTTGGCCAATCTCATGATACCACAAAAGACAGATGCTCCCCTCAGAAAGGTGTGTATATGATTTTTTTTCCCCTTCACTAGAAAAATCTGAATTTAGGAAGGAAAAGTTACAATCGCCTTCCATTTTGTTACAGCTGCTGTAAAACCGGTATTTAAATTGTGCTTTTGGCATGGCAGGCGAGGGAAAATATAAAAATTAAAATCTATTAGATAAAAATCTGCTGTCATTTTCAGGTAATATCATAAAAGGAAGGAAGAAAGACAAAAAAAAAAAGAATGCATCCTAAGAAAAATAAGAGTCTTGGACCATTGATGTTGCACTAAAAAGAAGAATGAGTGGAGAGATTTTTCCCTCTTAGCTTTGGTATCCCTTTCTGTCATTTTTGTGGAGCTCTGTGTTATTAAAGTGCTCTCTGTTTGTGCAGTTTTTGAGATAGCTATCTATCAGTATGGCTATTAGGAAACTCAATTTTTATAACTGGGATAAAAATATATATATTTGCTTGCTCTCCACTCTTCCTTCTAAAAGGACAGTTTGTTCATCTTTCCCATTTCACTTTAAAAATCTCAGTTTTAGCCCATTTTCTGTATTTATGAGGATCCACCTGAGCTGTAACTCGGGATGCTTAGACCTTAGTGAAGGTCCGTGGCTCACTAGCTTTTTGTTGGAAGAGAAAGACTTCAAGACAAAAGGCAGATGGGGAACTTGGTCTTCTAACCATGCTGTCAAGATCCCATTACCCCAAATCCGTGGTGGATGGTGTTCTATTGTCACAATGAATCACTGGGTTTTAGTGTGAACTATAAATTAGCTATGCTTCAGACTATAACACAGGTACACTGCCCAACCGACATCAGAGCCACCAGCTCCCACAGTTCATAGCACTACTTTTTTTGTTGTGAAAATCTATCATCTTGCACCCACTGCTATTGTGAGTATTGCAGCTAAGTACATAA
This sequence comes from Phrynosoma blainvillii, assembly GCA_026167975.1. Taxonomy (NCBI): domain Eukaryota; kingdom Metazoa; phylum Chordata; class Lepidosauria; order Squamata; family Phrynosomatidae; genus Phrynosoma; species Phrynosoma blainvillii. Next base: position 13,208,905 of record JANUYF010000004.1, on the reverse strand, counting down.
AGCATAAAGATGGTACAAAGAGCAGGCTTAGACTCAGAAGGAGGAGTGAAGATGGGAGGAAGGAGCATCAACAATCCAAGATAAACAGATGACACCATACTACTAGCGGAAAACATCATGGACCTGGGACATTTATTAAGGAAAGTTAAAGAAGAAAGTGCAAAGCCAGGCTCACTGCTGAACATAAAGAAAATAAAAATAAAGACCACAGAAGTCGTAGGCTTTCATGGCCAGCATCCATAGTTTTTTTGTGGGTTTTTCAGGCTGTGTGGCCAATGGCCACACAGCCCGAAAACCCCACAAAAAACTAAAGACCACAGAGAAGTTACATAAATTCAGCCTAGATAACGAGGGAATCAGAATAAAGTTGTCCCTTCCGATTCGCTGGGGATCCATTCCGGGGGCCCCCACGAATCGGGAAAATCGCCAATATTGGAGCCCTGTTGATAACAACGGGGTCACGCTCCTGCGCATATTGCTGCATGCATGCCTCAAGTACACAGACCATTATGTCCCTCCTGGCTTGCCGTCCGCAAAGGATCAAGACTGCAGATGGCAAGACCATGAATTTGGAGGTACGACTTTAGTTACAGATTTCCCATACCTTGGATCAAACTTTAATCAGAATGGGGACTGCAGTCAAGAAATCAGAAGAAGATTAGGAATGGGAACGGTAGCCATGAAAGAACTAGGTAAGGTCCTAAAGTGTAAAGATATACAAATGAATGGTAAAGTTAAAATCCTCCAATCCGTTGTATTCCCCATTACCATGTACAGAAGGGAGAGCTGGACAATGAAGAAAGCAGGCAGAAGGAAAATCAACTCATTTATGATTAGGTGCTGGAGAAGAGTGCTGAAGATGCCGTGGATGGCCAAAAAAGACAAACAAATGGGTCCTAAAACAGATCAAACCTGAACTCATCCTGGAAGCTAAAATGATTAAATTGAGGCTGTTGTACTTTGGCCACATGAAAAGAAAGCAGGATTAATTAGAAAAGACAATAATGCTTGGTAAGGTCGAAGGTAGTAGCAAGAGAGGAAGATGGCACATCAGATGGCTAGACTCAATCAGGGAGGCCATGGGTCTGCATCTACAGGACCTAAGCAGAGCAGTGGAGGACAGGGAAGCTTGGAAATATCTCATTCACAGGGTTGCCATGAATCAGGGCCAATATGAAGACAGTTAAGAATAACAAATAGAAAGCGTAGAGAAGTTTGTACAGACTTTGGAAGCAACACACTACAATTAATAATGCTGTCTGCGACATGTTATTTTTTGAGGAAAGGAGGGCGTAAAATATTATTTTATAAAAAAAAACCAGGATGAATGGTAGCACTGTTACTTTTTATGGTGTAACAAGTGATATTTATCATTACTCCTATATATTTTTTACAACAAGATTTCATTTTGGAGAATTGGGAGCCGTATTTAAAAAAAAATTGAATTCAGAAATACAACATTACTTGTGCTCACAAGTGCACATGTGCATGCATAATAGACACAGACTGAAAAGCTAGCATCCTGTTTGTGGCATACATATATGTAAGTCAAGCTATGCATGTAGGGTGAATTAGTTGCCATGATGCAATGATGTGTTTGGCTGACAGCAGTGGAAATGGAGCCATTACAGGATGCCTTAGAGCAGAGGTAGGCAACCTTTCCCCTTTAAGGGCCGAGGGACTTCAGCTCCCAGAATCCCAGGAGCTATTGGCCAACATGGGACTATTGGCCAACATGGCTGAGGCTTCTGGGAGCTGAAGTCCCTCGGCCCTTAAAGGGGAAAGGTTGCCTACCCCTGCCTTAGAGGGACTCTTATGATGACCACCTACACTTTGAAATTTGCCATTGTACCACTGAATATAAGATAATTAATATGCATGCTAGGGTCTTTACAGCTGCATTTGTCCATGTCGTGGAATATAAAACTCTTTGATTCAGGTCTTGACTTAAGTAGACAACCTATCAGGGTGAACAGATGTTATAGCCACAAAGAAGGACAAGGCATGTGCAGACCAGAAAGATTAAAGAAAACTTTTTAAAAAGCTATATAAATAATAAATGCATAAAATAACACCAGGTAGACTTGCTTCCCCTTCAAGAAAAAATGCAGGACATTTACAAATAAAAGCTAAAACCTTTCATTATAAATGTAAATTCATGCTTCTTAGTCATGCTCAGCCTAAGGACATTTTGAAATTCTGACTCAACCATGTGAACCCACTGGGTGACCTTGGGCAAGTCACACTCTCACTGCATCAGAGGATGGCAATGGCAACCCCCCCTCTGAACAAAACTTGCCAAGAAAACCCCAGGATAGGTTTGCCTTAGAGTCACCATAAGTCAAAAACGACTTGATGGCACACAACCACCACCACCACCTCTTATACTCTTCTATATTACATTATATAGTCAGCCCTCCACATTTGCAGGGGTTAGAGGTTTAGGACCCCGTGAAAGTGGGAAAAACACAAATTCCCCCCCCCCCCCCCCACAACTTTAACTCACTCTATATTTCTATTACTATGGGCTAGTCTGAGTGAAGTACTGCTTATGTCCTGCCATCGCAGGGCATGCTTTGTAGGCTGCATAAGAGAAAAACTCCATGGGTGGAAAGGGAAACAAGTCTACCTGGTATTATTTTATGCATTTATTATTTACAAAATTTGTTAAAAGTGTTCTTTAAATTTGTTAAAAGTGTTTGTTAAAAGTGTTCCAAAAATTCTGGTCTACACATGTTGTCTGTGATTTTCCACAGTTGGCTGCAAAACTCCAAAAAAAAAATCCTATTTAATTTTTATGGCAAATTCATGAATAATCAAATTCATGAAAGTTAAACTTATGAAAGCTGAGATTCAACTGTATACATATGTCACAGTATAAACCTGTCTGAGGACTGGGCCTGCTGGAGGGGCTCTCTTTTTCGTCTCTTTGTGTAGGGACATTGGGAAGGACCTTATCTATTTTGGCACCTTGTTTATGAAACACTCTGCCATGGGATGCCCAGTTGGCATCAACATTGGATTCACTGGCACAGTTAAACCCTGGATTTTTATTAAAAGCCTTTTGGTGTCTAATGGATTTAATGAATTTACTGAAATCTATACATATTCAAAGTTTAGCATTAGTTTCCATTTTTTTATATTTTAAATTGTCCTACACATTATTATTAAGTGATTGAAATATTTGTATCCCAATTTTATATCATAAAATCTCAGGGAGGCACTAATAAAATCAGTACAGTTTTCAAAATGTAAACAATGAAAAAGAATTTAAACAGGTGAAACCAATTTTATTTATATGTCACCCTGAATGGGTCAGAATGTAAACATTTTAATAAATGAATAACTTTTTTGTTTCATACATGTTTTCTTTTTTTCTCAGTAAAATGTCACAATCATTGTATCAGCTCTGGGGATTTATTCATTCACTTTGCCACTGGGCTGTGCTATTACTCTATATATTTGGCGTACTTATTTCTCAGAGATCCATTCTCACAATGCATTATTCAGCAGAATGAACATAGCTAGTGTGAGGCATAAGTTGTACATTGTCATAACAAAACGTTGAATGATTAATGCCAAGGTAAGTATCACCATTTCAGCTCTGTTGCAATGTTATCCCCACCTCCCCATGAAGCTTGAACATTTTCAGTTCTTCTCTTAAAGGTGTTAGGCAGGGATGCTGCCTGTATGATTCACCAAAGGAAGTTTACAGAAGACTCAGACTCACAGTTTTACATTTTGTTTTCAAGGTACACCCCTAGAGAGATCTATTTAAGCTCACAGGATAAGGCCAGCAATACATTTCATAGCAGAAATCCATTGAGCTCATTTTTAATAAGATATAGAGTAACTGCCTGCATCCCTGTAGTTATCCAAAATCCTTCCTTGCACTGCCAGTTTTCCAGACTCTTTTCTGCACAATGGTTAGAATTATGCTGTCCATGCATGAAATGCATAAAGAGACTGGGTAGCAGGTGATATGGAAAATTCCTGTCTGAGACCATGAAAGGACTGCTGCCCATCAAAGTAGACAATTCAAAGCCAGAGAGACTTAGGGCCTCGGCAGATGGCTTATTGAGCCGTCTTGGAGGCCCGGAAGAGGAGGAGCCACCGCACGAGCGGCGCTCCTTCCTCTTCCTGAGGTCGCCCTGGGAGCTGCCGGCCCTCCGCACGGCCGGCGCTTCCGGGGCAACCTCCCGCCGCAGCAACCGGACGCGCTGAAGCGGAAGAGTCAGGGAAAGTGCGCCCGCCGCTTTTAGGGCGCACTTTCCCTGACATCTAAAAGGAGTGACAATTTGGAGCTCCTTTTAGGGATGCCGCAGAAGCGCCGTGGTGCAGAGGCTCCGCTCCGCCGGCGCTCCGTCCGGCGGCGTCCCGGAAGCAGTCGTCTGCTTCCCCCCTTAGTCCAACCTGGTACCCTTTCACACCACACAATTATAGCACTGTGATTCCATATGCAATGGTTCCATCCATTGTGGGATTTGCAGTTTTAGAGAAGAGCATTTAGAATTCTCAACCAGAAAGCTCTGATACATCATCAAACTACAAATGCTAGGATTTTATAGGATGCAACCATGACAGGGTAAAGTGGAATTATAGTGCTATCATTGTATAATGTGAAAGGGCCTTTGGCAGATTTCTGTCACAGTATAAACCTGTCTGAGGACTGGGCCTGCTGGAGGGGCTCTCTTTTTCGTCTCTTTGTATAGGGACATTGGGATGAGCCAAAAGTTCTAGTAAACGTTGATCTATTCTATTTCTGGATTTTACACCATGCAGCAGTTGTTCCCTCTCCCGCATCCAGGAACACACACAGAGACATATATATATATACGTAACTGAATGCAGGGGATATATATACCGTATATACTTGACTATAAGTCAACCTCAAGTATAAGTTGAGGGCAGGTTTGGGGCGAAATTTATGGATTTTGCTATGGCCCGTGGATAAGTTGAGGGTAAAACCTAGGAGCATATAACAAAGGATCTAAAGGATGAAGCAAAGCAAAACAATGTCAAAGAACTTACAAAATCCTAGCAGACATAACTCTTTGTGCTTACTCTTAATACTAGATGGATGAGAGAGTAGAGGGGATCAGTGATTCCAGGACAGATTATACTCTTGCTTTTCACTAGGGGATGATTCCTTCTTTTAAATAAGAGTTAAGATACAGTACTTACATTGACCTGTGGATAAGTTGACTCAGGCTTTTTTTTAGTCAATTTTTTGACCTACATTTCTAGACTTATACATGAATATAAACAGTATATATGGAATTTTGTACCCCTTTTTTCTTGATTGACTGGTTAACTGTCCTCATTCTTTCCCCCCCATATCCAAATTTTCTATCTTGTTGTTGTTGTGTGCCTTCAAGTCATTTCTGATCTATGGTGACCCTAAGGCAAACCTATCATGGGGTTTTCTTGGCAAGATTTGTTCAGGGAAGGTTTGCAATTGCCTTCTCTTGAGGCCGAGAGAATGTGACTTTCCCAAGGTCACCCAGTGGGTTTCATGGCCAAGTCAAGAATTAAACCCTGGTCTCCAGAGTCACAGAATCATAGAATTGGAAGAGACCACAAGGGCCATCAAGTCCAACCCCCTGCCATGCAGGAACTCCCAATCAAAGCATCCCCGACAGATGGCCATCCAGCCTCTGCTTAAAGACCTCCAGCATTCAAACCACTATGCCACACTGGCACTTCTAATATTTTTAAAATAAAAATTGTTAAATTCATAGTGGTATGCCACTTGGGCTCTATAACAGAAAAAAAAGGAAATGTTTAAAGAACAGCAACAATGTTCAGTCTGATAACCTGAAAAGCAATGAGGGAAGGAAAGTCAGAGGAAATCCTTCATGGCAAAGGTCACACTTGCCATTCCACATATTGTCGGTGAGAACACCCAGAAGCACAGGAGGAACAGAGATTATGGATACAGATGTGGGAATTTACCCCTGCCTCAATAGGAAGCTTCTGGGACAAAAAACTCAATTACTCTGTATCATGGGTTTCGAGAGCTATGGCTAGTCCTGGAAATCATGAGACCAGGATAGAAGATAGATGGATATTTAAAACAACAACAACAACAGTCCACCAATACATGCACTCCTGCCAAATCCCAAGGCTTTTGGTCTATCTGGATAAGTCCTGTGTTTCCTACAAGGTGATCTTTGCATCGTCTACCTTACCCTTTATATCTTACAAGCCTGAAAAATCTATAGGACCAAAGATGCTCTTGGAATCATAAGACCCATCGGTTCTTGACTAGCTGGCCAGCGGTGGAAGTAGTTCATCCATATCAAGCAGGATGGGAGTAGTTCATCCCTATGAAGAGGACGGAGAATTCCCCATCTTTGGTTTAGAGCAGGGGTAGGCAACCTTTCCCCTTTAAGGGCCGAGAGACTTCAGCTCCCAGAATCCCAGGAGCTATTGGCCAACATGGGACTATTGGCCAACATAGCTGAGGCTTCTGGGAGCTGAAGTCCCTCGGCCCTTAAAGGGGAAAGGTTGCCTACCCCTGGTTTAGAGCAACAAAAGAACTCTTGCATGTATCATATGACTATTTTTTGCTGTTATATCCTGCCTTTCTCTCCAAAGGGGATCCAAGGTGGCTCGAGGTAGTTAATAAGTGAAAAAAAATTGTATATAAGAAGTAATTTCTGCAGGTGGCACTTCCATGACAAGAAATACCTGCTAAAATTCCCTCTTCTACACAACCATAAAAGCTATAGAAGCCTTGCCCTGGGGTTTTTTTTTTCCCCCACTTGGCAATCACCCTAATTCTTGAAATAGTACTGCATCCATAAACTATGGATGCCATGCTGTTACTATAATGTCCAGTGAGTGCCATAGCTAAAAGACTGCAGCAGAGCACATTATAAGAACTCATCCTCTTGATAGCTAGCTCAAGTTTTATATATATAGGATCATTTGTGATATTCATTAGCATTAATACTTGTATTGTCATTACTGCCAAAAATATGACTACTTTTATAGAAAACTGAGCATAGGATGACTCTGAGATAGCCTGACCTTTATTGCACTGAAAATTGTCTTCCTAATTGCAATGGCGTGGGAGAAGGGGCAGACAGTATCCTCCCAAAATGAAAATAAAGGCTGGGTGGGATTTTCTGAGTTTGCATTTTTCTATGAAAATATTCATTTTGCACTGTCTGAATCCCCCTGTGGGAGGGAAGTACATACTGGGGAATCGGTGCATTCCCAAGCATGCAATGCATTTCAGCAAAGAAAAGAATGTGTACGAAACCATGTGCAGATTTTAAAATTGTGCAAGTAAAATTCTGATAGCTTGGAAAAAATAAACATAGATAACCGGGGGGTGGGGGGGAGTGGCTTGCAACCCAGTATGGAACTGAGGTGGGATCTGAATGCTGGTAGGGTTTGGAACAAATGAGATATATATATATATATAGATATATATACAGAATATAAAAAAGAAAAAGAAAAACAGTTCAGTAAAAAAAAGTCACCGTTCAGTAGACGTAATATAAAACCATCAGATTGAGGCTATTATGGATGCTATTAGGAAAGTTACAAATTCATGACTACAATATACATCTTGGAATGGATGAGTCAGATCAGGAAACAACATCATTCCATAAGTTCAAATGTGGAGATGGTGGTGGAGGAGGAGGTTCTAAAGAATTAACAAAAGGGAAAAAGGGAAACCATTTCTTCTCAAAAGGGTTATGACATGAAGTAGAGCTGTTAATACTGTCTGATAGCTTTTCCATTAGTAAAGTATTCCAGACCCTTTGCCACCAGTTCCCCATGAGCAAGCAGCCAGTCTTCCAGTTCTGTGCACAAATCAAATGAGAATAACGGAAGTTGACGTCTGTACTGAAAAGGAACATTTACCTTTAAAATGTCACCTTGGACTAGTCTACATGTTTAAAATACTCCTTATTCCAGTTGAACAGAATGTGATCTGGCCACATGCAATTTGCAGAAGTTTGGACTTTTTGCACACACACACACCCCCAAACCCCTCCTTAAACCCTGCAGAAATAGGTTTTGTGGTTTTTACCAGCGTCTCCACTGAAATTTGTAGAAATGTGCATTATCACACAACTGTTAACAGCTTGCTTCATCTTCAACATGACATCACTTCAGATGTTTTAAAGATGGCTATCATATCTTACAGGGGCTGAGCAAATAGGCAGGGGCTGAGCAAATAGTTTTGCGCTGGGTGCTCACTTGGGTTGGTCTCCAGGTTAATAATAATAATAATAATAAATTATTTATTTATAGCCTGCCCAATCACAAGGAATCCGGGTGGGTTACAGCAATAAAAATACATGGAATACAATAACATTCAAAATTAGTCCCTTCCCAAACCCCTCCCCCCAACCAAATACTAAAATTACAATTAAACAAATTCACAATTTAAAAACAAAAATACAAAAAGTTTTAAAAGGGAGATAATTGGTGGACAGAGCAATGTAGATCACCTTGCGCGGGGAGAGGAGTTAAGTTGGGAAGACCTGCTGGAAGAGATCCGTCTTAAGAGCCTTTTTAAAGGCTGTAAGAGTAGAGATGTGATGGATCTCCCCCAGTAGATCATTCCATAACTTTGGAGCAGTGGTGGAGAAGGCCCTCTGGCTAACCGAAGTTAGCCTAGATTTTTTCAGCTGTAGTAGGTTCATCTCCGAGGATCTTAGTGTGCGGGACCAATACGGAAGAAGGTGATCCCTTAAGTATTCTGGTCCCAAGCCATATAGGGCTTTAAAGGTAATAACTAACACCTTGTACCTTGCTCGGAAACTAATTGGCAGCCAGTGAAGAGACTTCAAGACCGGTGTTATATGGTCATTGTGGGAAGTACCTGTAATCAACCTGGCTGCCACATTTTGTAAAAGCTGAAGTTTCTGAACCTAGCACATGGGTAGCCCAATGTAGAGCGCATTACAGAAGTCTAATAGAGAGGTTACCAATGCATGTACTACTGTTTTAAGGTCTTCCTGCTCCAGGAAGGGGTGCAGCTGGTGTATCAGCCAAAGCTGATAACAGGACCTCCTGACTGTCACATCCACCTGAGCTGTCAAGTGAAGCAACGATTCAAGGATCACCCCCAAGCTGATGGGATGGACATCCATCACTACACTGACCAGGGCTGGCTACCAGCTCACACTCCTTAGCTTGCTGTAACATTGCTGGTACTCAGAAGGCCCCTGCTGCTGCATTTGATGCAACAACAGGGGGCTTTTGGGTACCAGCAATGGTGCAGCAAGGTGAGGCACACAGGGGCCATTTGACCAGCCAGGAGGGCGAGTACTGAAGAGTTTCCAGGAAACTCCCAAGCAAGTGAGGGATCAAATTACCCTGGGGTAAAGGTTATATACCCTGGGACTGGGCTGATCCTGGCCTCAGGATTTTGGCCTGCATCAGCTAAACTGGATGATGCAAGGCTAGGAAGAACACAAGCCTTTTGGTCTGTGTGGACAATCCCCGAGTGTTCTCTTCTCCAAGCTAAACATACCCACCTCCCTAAGTCATTCTTCAGGTTTTCAAACCTTTGATGATCATGGTTGCCTTTCTCTCGACCAGGGATAGGCAACCTTTCCCCTTTAAGGGCCGAGGGACTTCAGCTCCCAGAATCCCAGGAGCTATTGGCCAACATGGGACTATTGGCCAACATGGCTGAGGCTTCTGGGAGCTGAAGTCCCTCGGCCCTTAAAGGGGAAAGGTTGCCTACCCCTGCTCTAGACACTTCTTGAGACCTATCCCAGCATGTCAAATATCCTTTCTGAAGTCTTAGGAGCTTATCATGAGAGGCAATTAAAATGCAATTGGATCTGCATAACAGCACCTTCTGCTTGGGCTTACCACACAACAACATTGCTCTTTTGTTGTTTTCCCATGGGAAGTGGCATCACTAGGGATGCAGTGGTGACACTCCACCAATTGCACCGGGTGACAACCAGGGGAGAGCAGCTGCCTTCTCGCAAGACTCAGAAGACCAGTGATAGGTTGGTGGCTGCCTTCTGGTCATGGCCACATGGGATCCAGAAGGCAGCCGTCTATCCTCTGCACCTTCCAAATTGCACGTGGCCATGGCCATGCAGGACCAGAAGGCTGGGGGGCTTGTTACAAAAGCTGAGCGTGCCCCCTCCTTGCTGTTGCAGTGCAATTCTACGTGCCAGAAGCACCACCCCTGGAAGCCATGTTTCCTCTCATGGGTGACACCCTGGGTGAGGATGCCACTGCCCATGGGAAACAAATCTAAAAGTGATCCTCTTTAATTACAGAAACAAAATCCAGTAATGACCTCCATTACCACTTTTGTCATGCTCTGATTTCCAGTGCAAAACTTCAGTTCCACTGTTATGCTGAATTTGGATGGTCAGGGTGTGTGTGCTTTAGGTGGAAGAGCCAGCCCCTTCCTTGTCCAATGCCATTGTGTGCTAATGTCTTATGAGGGGGAGGGAGGGAAGAGAGACTGTACAACAGTACAACGCCATGATCTGCTGATGCCTCATTGGAGGGTAAGACCAAGGCTGGAAGCGGAGCGTTCCTTCCCCACTGGGGGGGACTTATGGGGGCAACCTATCCATTTGTGCCTGCAATGTCATCTCTCATTGAAATGGGCAGTGGAGGGAGATGAGAAGAGAAGAGAGAAAGAGAGAGAATAAAAGTAGGGAGCAGAGTCTTCCTCTATATGTGTATGTGAAAAAGAGATGGAAAATAGGGGTCAGCGAGGAGGGGGAAGAAGGAGAAATTCAAATGGAGTGAAGGGCCCCTCTCCAGTAATTGAGGAAAAGAGGGGCTGAGGGGCACATGTGCTGCCAAGGGAGCACCCGGTTAAACACACACTGACATGCTTACTCTGCCCCTGGGAACATGCCCCTGGGAACACATGTGTGCAAACAGAGCTGTGAGGAAAGAGAGAGAAGGGGGGAGAGATCTATGTGATTCCCCCCGCCACCCCCTTCATCCTTTCCCCCTCCAGGGATTGCCATCCTTGGCCAGTTGTCCCCTGGCCAGCCAGTTCTGGGGTCCCAGTGGGTATGATAGATAGAGATGGGAAAGGGGGGGGTCAGGAAGGGGGGATAAATTTGGAAGGAGTGGAGGGCCCCCCTTCTCATGATCAGGGGAAAGGGAAGTGAGGCACATTCACTCTGCTGGGGGAGAATGTGCACCACCTTGTTAAACACACACACACATACACACAGAGGCACTGGGTTGTGCTCTCTTTTTGTAGAAACCCCAAATATGACATCAATTGATATAGAATAACTGGCATCTTGCAGAAATGCTTCCCAATTCATTCCCTTTTTTCATTTCTCTCCCTATCCCTTTTTAGTAAGCAAAATTGGTTTGATTGCTAAGTTGCTGTTTTAAATTTCCTTGCAATTTGGCTGCCTGCCAGTTTTTAAAACAGATAGCACTTGATATATTAGAGGTTTTTAAATTAATTACTTGGACGTTTCTTAACAAGCTTATGCACTGTGATACATGCATAAAGGCTATTGCTATCAAAACAGCTTCAAAAGACAACATAGAAAAGCATGGATGTCATATGCTTCATGAAATGCTCCCTTAACTGGTTCTGATCCTTTCCCTGAAATTGATCCCATGTTGGAGGGAAACCACTGTGTGTCAGACAGCCAGAGGTTGGAAAAGTTACTTTGTGAGGTGACAGTTCCCGGAATCCCACAGCCAACATGGAATACCCCACTAGATGGGGTATGTGCCCACCACATTCTCTACAATTGTCTTGCTGCTATTATCCCACCATCTGTCGTTGAAGCAACTGCTTCATTCTACCTAAGGATAGGGCAAGCCAAAGGTGGAGAAGGCACCAACATGGCAGCTTCCCAATGATATGGGACCATAGGAACCAGCCTTCTTTGCTGCTAAGAAAAGTTCAAAAGCCTGTTTTTTTGTTGGAAATGACAAAGTACATAATGTCCAATGCTTCTCCCAGTCGTTTGCCTTCCCTGAAATCCTAAATCAGGAACAGCTTTAACACGTCTAAGAACAGGTTTTCTAAATGAGCGCTGCTCTTCCCTAGTGTGCAATGAGACAGAAATTCAAAATGGCACACTTCCAAGTGGTAAGTGCTTCTAGCAATGTATTTCGTAGTAATAAACTGCCAAATAGCCAGCAGGGAGGGAGAGGAAGTCCATCCTCTACTGAACGACATCAGTTCCAAAGGAATGTTCAAAATACGTTGTCATGCATTACCCAAAAGGTCGTATCTCCCCTTATGAACCTCCTGAGTTTTGGAGGAAAGCTTTCTCTTAGTCCCACTATCTTCACAGACACTTTTGATGAGGACACAGGGCCTTTTTGGTGACTAGAATCATAGACTCATAGAATTATAGAGTTGGAAGAGACCCCAAGGGTCATCCAGTCCAACCCCTTGCCATGCAGGAACTTCCAATTAAAGCATTCCCGACAGATGGCCATCCAGCCTCTGCTTAAAGACCCCCAAGGAAGGAGACTCCACTACTCCCAGACTGTGGAACTCTCGCCTACATGAAGCTAGGCTAGTCCCCTTTCTATTCTCCTCCTCTGGTAAGCAAAAGCCTACTTATTTAGACCACAGGTCCTGGTTGATACAGAGGGGTTTTTCAATGGGGGATGCTACTCTTTTTCTTCATTTTGAGTGAATCATAGAATCATAGAGTTGGAAGAGACCACAAGTGCCACCTAAATCAACTCCCTGCCATGCAGAAAGACACAATCTAAGCACCCCCTACAGATAGCCATCCCAGCCTCTGTTTAAAGACCTCCAAAGAAGGAGATTCTACCACCCTCCGTGGTAGCATCTTCCGCCATTGAACAGCTCTTATTATTAGGGGGAAAAGGTAAAGGTATTCACCGTTGACAAGATTGTCAAGTTGTGTCTGACCAAAGGGGGTGGTGCTCATCTCCATTACTAAGCCGAAGAGCCAGCGTTGTCAGAGACTACTCTGTGATCATGTGGCCAGCATGATTGAAAAAAATGCTGTTTACCTTCCCACCAAAGTGGTACCTATTTATCTCCTTGCATTTGCATGCTTTTGAATTGCTAGGTTGGCAGAATCATAGAATCATAGAGTTGGAAGAGACCACAAGGGCCATCCAGTCCAACCCCCTGCCATGCAGAAACTCCCAATCAAAGCATCCCCGACAGATGGCCATCCAGCCTCTGCTTAAAGACTTCCAAGGAAGGAGACTCCACTACTCTCCGAGGGAATGTGTTCCACTGTCGAACCGCCCTTACTGTCAGGAAGTTCCCCCTAATGTTGCGGTGGAATCTCTTTTCCTGGAGCTTACATCCATTGTTCTAGGTCCTAGTCTCTGGAGCAGCAGAAAACAAGCTTGTTCCCTCCTCAATATGACATCCCTTCAAATATTTAAACACAGCTATCATATCACCTCTCAGCCTTCTCTTCTCCAGGCTAAACATCCCCAGCCCCCTAAGTCGTTCCTCATAGGGCTTGGTTTCCAGACCCTTCACCATTTTAGTTGCCCTCCTTTGGACACACTCCAGTTTTTCAACATCCTTTTTGAATTGTGGTGCCCAGAACTGGACACAGTATTCCAGATGAGGCCCGATCAAAGCAGAATAGAGTGGCACTATTACTTCTTTTGATCTAGACACTATACTTCTACTGGCAGCCTAAAAGCTGAGACTAGTGGCAGGAGCTCACCCCGTCATGCCGCACTAAGGCCTTAAACTGCCAAACTGCTGATCTTGCAATCAATAGAGTCAGCATCTTAAACACTTGAGCCACTGCATCCCATACTACTATTAGAAAGTTCTTTCTAATGTTAAGGTGGAATCTCTTATCCTAAGATGACCCTATCATGGGGGTTTCTCGGCAAGTTTCACCAGAGAGGGTTTGCCATTGCCATTGCCATTGCCATTGCCATTGCCATCCTCTGAGGCTGAGAGCAGATGACTTGCACAAGGTCACCCAGTGGGTTTACATGGCGGAGTTGGGATTCAAACCCTGGTCTCCAGAATCATAGTCCAACAAGCTCACTGATAAGACCTGCCTGGGTGGTAGGAATCGGAGCTGGGTCCTTATCTATGGTGGCATTGTGGAATTCATTAATTCATGATAAGTGAATATATGATTTTACTTGAAAAAGGTATTTTTCCTGTTAAAAGGTAACATAATATACTTATACTAAATTAATAAGCAGTGTTAATTAATAGCTGTCTCATTAGCAGCATTCCTATATCAGGTGCAACTGTGTTTTTATATAAAGGAAAGGATTTTGTGTCTATGCAATGTACATGTAACATATAAACCAATTTGGTCAAAAGGCATTAAATGTGGAGAACCAATGAGCTAGTCAGATTCACTCATGCCTCTGACAGTAATGAAATGTGGCCTGACGTTTCACTTATGTTTCGTAATGAAAATATACAGTAGTTGTGTTTACACTGGATCTTTGCCTTTGAGCTTTTAGCCTCTAGCACAATATTACTATGCTTAGGAATCCAAATCTAAACATCTGTTTTCAATTAGTATTTTTACTCTCTCTCTCTCTCTGTATATATATACAAATATAAAATGAGCACTTCTAGCAATTTTTATTATAGAGTTTTGCATATTCATAATTGAGCCCTCCAAAGCAAGTACAGAAAAATAGATTAGTCCTTTAAAAATATGTTTCCCACACTCTCGAAAATCACATCCCACCCCGATCCAAAGAACAAGGGAAGCACCAGGAAAATGCCTTAGGAAAATGCCAATTGGGGGCTGTGCTGTCTGTTATTCAGTGATCAACCTGGCTGCTTTGTTTTGAACTAACTGAAGTTTCCAAACTTGGTACAAAGGTAGCCCAATGTGCAGTGCATTGTAAAAACCGAGCCTTGAGATTACCAGCATGTGCACTACCAGCTTTAGGCCTTCTAGCACCTGGACAGCTCTATAAATACCATTCCTGTTATCCATGCCTTGGAAAGATTATTATTTAGACAACAGCTCCCAGAATCTGCCACTCCACACGCCATGGTCTGTAGGAATTTGGGGGGCTGTCATCTCAAAAGGTAAAATTTTCAACCTTTCCCTACTTTCCCTCCTCTCTTCCAGACAAGAGCACCATATTGGCCAACTCCCCAGTTCCAACTGTTCTCTCTGTGCCACCCAGCTTTTCTCTCTCTTTTACTCCTCATCCCTCCCGCCCCACCATATTTAAAAAGATTAAGGGTCCTGCAGAGGGAAAGAGAATATGAATCTATCTGCAGTCTTCCTGGAGAAATGAATAACCCAAGCCTTTCCCTCTTTTCATTTTCCTTGTCCACTGCCAGTTTTGGTGTTGCAGAAGGAAGCACTGTGTCTTTTTGGCCCTACAGAAACAAGCACTATGTGGTGATGCCTAGAGGCCCTATGGGGAAATGAATGTCAATTCTGCTTCCAGTTTTCTCTAGGAAAGGTTAGATTTGTCTGCCACCTACTAATTACAGATTATACTGTGGGCTACAGACAGATTTTAAGTTTTCTAAATAATTAATGCATTTTGAAAATCCAATATCCCCAGATGACACCTCTAGAGTCTCCGAAGTATTTCAGGAGTTACTGTGGAGACAAACACGTGGGCATACAGTTGACATGAGTTTTCGTTAAAAAAAAATGTTTCTCCAGCAAATCACAAGAGCATCCCTGTCAACAAGGACACATTCCTGTTTATTCCTGAAGTCACATTCAATTTGTCTGCCTGCAAAATACTTTACTAAAAAGAAAACAAAGCAAAAGATAGAGGGGGGCAGACAGACAAATAGGCAGATACCAGATAGATAGATAGATAGATAGATAGATAGATAGATACCAGAAGCTACCAATGGCAATTAACATTTTCTGATTATGATCTGAACTTCACACTGAAAACTTAATTAGCATTTGTTAAATTAAAATATAACTTTATTAAATTATGTGATTATTGGCCTTAATCACATCAGGACCATTAAAAGCAGTTATTACTAGGTATCTTTATTACAGTCAGAATACTAAATAAAGAGTGATAAGATATAGTGCTGCCTATTTCAAAACTACACAGAATTATTGTATGCGCTGTGAGTTTCAAACAAAAGAGCAACTGTACAGTCCTCCCCAAAAACATCGTTGATTTCAATGGGAGAAATTTAAGCATATGTTTAATTTTCCCACTGAAATGTTTGGCTTTGGCTTCATTGAGCACCATCTCTTTCCAGAAAAAAAGATATGTAAGGAAAATGTACACTCAGAATTTATTTTCTTTGTGATGTTCTAGCTCAGGGGTAGGCAACCTTTCCCCTTTAAGGGCGGAGGGACTTCAGCTCCCACAATCCCAGAAGCTATTGGCCAACGTGGGACTATTGGCCAACATGGCTGAGGCTTCTGGGAGCTGAAGTCCCTCGGCCCTTAAAGGGGAAAGGTTGCCTACCCCTGTTCTAGCTGAAATTAAAATTAGGCAGTGGGCTGGTGGATCCTTTCCCTAAGATTGCTGAATCTTCTCTCTGTTTTACAGATGCTCCAACAGCTGTTGCCAATTGAATCAAAGTGCAAAGTAGTTTACACTCAATTAACTCAGCAGAACTGAAGGTGGAACCTTGCCCTTCCTAGTATGCTCTGGCAAAGTAAAACTACTGCAGCCTCTCCTATCTTATATATATTTTCCTCAGATACAGCTTTTGCCCTCTTGATTACATTCTGATGGTCCTTGGCTACAAGTATTCTGGTTTTCAATTTGAAATGTTGGAGGGCATGCACTTGAGGTGGTAGTGTTACTTTGCCTTATGGTAGGGCACCAGCCTTGAACATATGATTGTCATTGTAAAATAACTCTTGCACAGGATTGCCAGGTTAGTATTATCCCAGGCCCAGAGATTTCAAGACCCAAACCAGAGAGCTATGGATGCTCCCCAAGACCCAGTGTGGCATAGTGGTTTGAGTGTTGGACTACGACTCTGGAGACCACAGTTTGATTCTCAGCTCAGCCATGAAACCCCCTGGGTGACCTTGGGCATGTCACATGTTCTCAGCCTCAGGGGAAGGCAATGGCAAACCTCCTCTGAACAACTCTTGCCAAGAAAAACCCATGACAAGTTCACCTTAGGGTCACCGTAAGTCAGAAATTACTTGAAGGCACATGACCCACATGGATGCTCCCCATTAAATGTGATATATTAAAAATCAGCCACACTTGCTCACATTATGTCATCCAAATAGGAAAAAGACTCAAGTCTAACAGAGAATGAACACACACACACACACACACACACACACACACTTACTTTTCAAGACAGTGCTCTCACCCTGAAATTCCTCTCCCCTCGCCCTGAGGACAGGAGCACCCAAACCAGGCTGTAAGATCTAGGAGTTTTATTCTTCTGCCTTTGTTTCCATGTGTGAAATGCTAGGAGTCATGGACAGGGCCATAGTTTAGTACAAAGACACAGTGGCTGGGACTAAGAATGAGGCAGGAATTGACAGAAAGCTGGCATTGGTTGGAGGTCCAGGGGCAATGCCCCTCACAGTCCAAAGGGACCTTTTCTCCTGACTATGGTGCTATCATTTCGGAAGGAAGTTCCAACTGTGATCTCCAAGATTTTAAAAAGCCCTTTCTTCTTCATGCCCTCCCTTGAATTATATGTGTGGATTTTCACCCCTTCCAGGAGAGGTGGAGAAATGCTAGCCGTGCCACTTTCTGCTTCATGCCTCTTGCACACTCATTCTGATTAACCCTTTGGTCCAGAATCCGGTGATGTTTTAATAAGACAGGGAGAGCATCACTTACTTGATTTCCAGGCAGCAGATAGAGCTAGCAGCCCTGGCAGTGAAGGTAAAAATACTGGGATAAGACTTGGAAGCCTTCAGTGAGCAAATTCGGAATGGAAATTGCGGAGGTGGAATAAATGCAGCACACTAAGATGTCACTTCTTCACTTCCCTTAATGATAACAACACTCTCAAGTAAGGAACTGCTGGCAGCCACATTCTTATACAAGCAGCCAAGCTTTCTCTAAACTGACAGCATTAAAGGGGTGAGATTATTGTTGGATCTGTTTTATTTATCACCATGCATGGGTTTGCATGGGAATCGTAATGAGATATGCAACGGGGGAAAGGTGGATTCTGAGAGGTGAACTGGAAGGATTTTATTCCGGGGATCAAGGAAAGTGAAATATTCACAGGATGAAATTGATCCTAAATGTCATTCAGAGGTGAGGTGAGTTATTTTTGCAAACTCTAGCCAAGATCCTACATCAGGGTTCCATACCATAAACCTCTTCAAGCAGAGTTACACACTAATTAGAATCATAGAATCATAGAGCTAGAAGAGACCACAAGGGTCATCCAGTCCAACCCCCCTGCCATGCAGGAACTCATAATCAAAGCACCCCCGACAGATGGCCATCCAGCCTCTGTTTAAGAAACTCCAAAGAAGGAGACTCCACCACACTCCAAGGGAGTGTCTTCCATTGTTGAACAGCATTCACTGTCAGGAAGTTCCTCCTAAAGTTGAGGTGGATTCTCTTTTCCTGTAGCATGAATCCATTGCTCTGGGTCCTGTTCTCTGGAGCTGCAGAAAATATGCTTTATACTAATACTATGCAACCCTTTCATTGAATGGCAATGTTGCACAACTGAACCGAGACGCCAAATGTGCAACTAAATGCACACTGTGTATCTTTGTCCAGTGCACATCTGTGCTCAGTGGTGCACAACTTCACTTGCTCAATCTTGAACTGAATGCAACCATTCCAGAACAGACAAAAATATCCAACTGCTTTGGTCGCAGAACATACCCATGCTTAAGACACTAACAGGATTTCAGAATTTATTTATTTTTTTGTAAGAAATCTGCCTCCCCTTTCAGACAAATCACATCCATGCCTGTGTGCAATGTAAGAGCTTGGATGACAGTGATGGAAGAACAGTGAATGGGATGCTGGAGATCTCTGATTGAATCTCTGATTCCTCAGTTAACTAAGCAGATGTGTTCCTGGACATTACTGCTTTAACAGAAAATTTGGTACCAGAGGCAAAAATAACATGGAAAGAATAGAAATAGATTCCTACATGGCAAAAAAAGTAGAGCAGGTCAACATGTTTCAGCAAATTTTTCATCAAAAACTAACAGTATGTACATGTGAAATACATATACAACTGGGTCACATAAACCATGTATAAGTAACAAAAAACATTTTGAATTTCCTAGAGACCCAGAATCTATGCTATGCTGGTTGGGAGAATCCGGGTGTTGTAGTCCAAGTAATTTCCCATATCCTAGCCATGGCTTAAGGACAACAAGGTTCCCAATTAAAGAAGATGGATAGTGGGTAAAGATAAGAAGACACATAGAGAGAAAGATCTCTTGAATTTTGTAAAAAGCTCACAGGCAAGGCAGATTTCCATACTTTTCAGTCAATTTTACCATTCTGGGGACTGGTAGCAACAGAAAAGAGGCCATTCCTACAGGCTAAGCCTATTAATGGAGGGTGGGCTTTCCCCCTTCTAGAGGAGGAAACATGATTTCCAGAGGTATCTTTTTCTCTTCTCATTTATTTGGCTCCTTCATGCTCTGTGGAGAAAGGGAAGAGAAGACTGAGAAAACCTACAATGCCAAATGAATACTATTGGTGGGGAAAATGTTTTTAAAACCTGGAAAGACTGCACACAAATGAAGTATTCCCTGTACGGGGAAGTGTCAGTATCCCCATCTACTAGATCAAAAGCCATGTCACATATTATATCAAAGATGAAATCTTCTTGTGCACTGAGCGAGAGGAGGGGGAGAAAGAAACAGCAACTTCTAAATCTCCTAAGTAAACTTTCCAACAAAGACAGATAATTCTCCTACATACCACTGGTGGATTAAGAAGCAATCCAGATTTCCAAGGCATCATTTCAGCACCATCCATCACATCCTGCTGTCAGATTTTAGATGAGTACAGAAAACTACCCAAGGAATCCTTATAAAAGAAAGTTGAAATGAGTGCTTGGGCAAGAGTCATTCCATTATCAGCTAGAGAACTATTGGCCATACTGCCCAGAGTCTCTGGAATCTGTACTCCAAAAAGGAACTTTTACAAATGCAGGTAGAGAAAGGAGAGATGCTAGAAAAGACAGGATGATATAGCTGTGATGACAACAATGCTATGCACCTGATGCCAATGCATAGGCCTCCATCCAATTATTTAGTCCCAACTAGAGTAGATCTGTTGAATCAATGGAACTTTCATAAGTGTCACCAGTAATTGAATGGATCTACTCTAGCTGGGACTAACCATTGGATTTGGGCTGTAGATATCCTTCACTAACAATCTTTTATTAAAATCCCCTAGAGAACAGAGCAGTATCTAAGTTTAATGAACATACAATATAGGGCCTGGAATGTCCTCACCTTTCAGGTGGTGATGGAGATCCCAGTTCCTTCTAGCTCCTGCAGAAAATTTCTCCTGTTACTACTGAGATCTTCTGAGCTTGCCAGATAAAGGGACGATCAATGCACAACACAATTGTTACAGGCAGGAATAGATGTCTTTAGCAGTCGGCAATAGCAACAAGGGACTTTAAAGAGCATTAAACTTTCATCAGTAGGGCTGTAAGTTAGGGGTGTGCTTGTTTAAGGGTATACTAGTTTCTTTTCTTTCTGTCTGTCTTTAAAGCCAAGTTCAATTCTGCTGTATTGCTATAAAGATAAAATATTAAAGCTGTCTTTTCTCTCCAATAGTGAACAGTAACTTTTGTTTATCAACTCACAGAACTTGACGAGAACCTACAAAAAAAGTGGACGTTTCAATCACTCTTGTTCGATGTTCTAGCTAGTGAACTGTGTCCCGATCCAGAAGACACCATTCCATGTAAAAGTAACCAGCTATGTAAATGTTAGTTACAGGTCCAAAACACACTGCAGAAATAGTCCCAGCAATCTTCCATGAAGCTTATCAGATGACCTTGGGCCTGTTGCTATCTTTTAGAGGTCAATATCACACTACACTGTTATAGCACTATTATTCCACTTTAACTGCAATGGCTGCCTCTTGTGGAATTCTAGAGTTTGTAGTTTAATGAGGCCCAAAGAGCTCTCTGGCCAAGAATTCTAAATGCCCCTCCGTATATTGCAAATCCCAGGATTCCAGAGGAGGGAGCCATAGCAATTAAAGAGGAATAACAGTATTATATCAGTGTAGTGTGATATTATCCTAAGTCTAGCTACCTCACAGGATTGTGCTGAAAAGTAGAGAGAATCACTGTATCGCCTTAAGTTCCTTGAGGGAAAGGGAGCAAGATGAAAACGTAATAAGCAAATGCCCACAACATATAACTAAGGGCCTTTGCAGACTGCCAGAAATAGTGCAAATTGAGTCCACTTTAAGGGTTAGGGTTAGTGCTAGGGAATCATGGGAATTTTTTTTTCCCTGAGACATTGAGCCTTCTCTGTCAGAGAGCTCTGGTGCCACAATAAAATACAGTTCCCATGATACCCTAACCCTAACCCAGGGACCAGAAACCTTTTTGAGACCTGGGCTGGTCTCCACTAGCCCAGGCCTCGGCTGGGCCAAGGGGGGGGATGGCGGCGCGTGCGCTTGCACGCACGTGCAACCCCTCTGCTAACGTGCGCGTGCGCACCCCACAAGTCCCCTTACCTTACCGAGCCAGGCGGACCGCCGCCGCCGCCTCTGGCACCTCCGCCTCTGCCGCCGCCTCCACTGCTTCCACCGCCGCTGCCTCCACCAATGGCTGGTCTTGGTCGGCGCGCGACTGCGTGCGCTGTGGCCAGCATTTTTTTCTCCAAAATGCTGGCCGTGACGTGTTTGCTCATGCGCAAATCCTGCGCATGCGCAAACGTGTCGCGGCCGCCATTTTGGAGGAAAAATACCGGCCATGGCGCACGCAGTCGTGCGCCGACCAAAACAGGCGGCGGAGGTGCCGCCTCGGCGGCGCCGGCGGTGGCAGGGGTCCCTCTGGGCCTGCAAGTCCGGCGTCCTGGGCCGGAACCAGCCCGGGGGCCGTAGGTTGCCGACCCCTGCCCTAACCCTTAAAGTGGACTCAATTTGCACTATTTCTGGCAGTCTGCAAAGGCCCTAACTTGTAGAATTCACTGCTGCAAAATGAGGTAGCAGTACTGGCAATGTTAGGGATTTTTTTGGACTAGATCTCCCAGAATCCACTCTCCCACACCCAGCCAGTGACTCTGCTAGTTGAGCCATTCTCTGAAATAACATTTCAAAACTCATGTGGAAATAGTCAAGGGTCTAGTTGGCTTTTAAATGGGATTAGTGAAATTGACAACAGAACTGGACTGCTATGCATGGGCACCAGATGTTTAGAACCCCTTGGTTTGGAAGAAGTTTTCATCTGCTAAACTGATGTTATTGTTTTTATTTAATTACTTTATTTAAGGTATTTATATCCCACTCTTTCCCCAAATTGAATTCATTTGTTATGTGGTGGGCACTCCTCTTTCTGAAGGCCCATGAGAAAGAGAGAGGCAATGGGCTCTCTCCGTCAAGGAGTCTTCCTTCTTTACTACTCTTGCTATCTTTCATTTTGCCTTTCACCACTATCACTTCTTCACTTTCAGGGGTGTCACTTGGTGGGTTCAATGAATGTGGACCACACCAGGTAACACCCAAGATGGGGGTGATACCTCTTCTCCCCAAACATCTGCCTTTGGGCAGAAATGGGCTGTGGCATCACCTGCATCCCTTTAAACACTGAAGCTCAGTGGAATAGATGTGGGACTGGAGCAAGGCTCAGTTGAAAGAGAAAGGAGAGGCCTCACTTAAAAAAAAATCTTTAAAAATTTTCTTTAAAAACATCACATCTTATCAAAGTTTCACTGTATCTACATGAATGTATGTACTGTTGTTGTTGTGTGCCTTCAAATCATTTCTGACGTATGGCAACCCCAAAGTGATAAACTATATGAACATCGCAGCAAGCGTGTAAACACCAAAAATGTGTAGGGTGATGTTGTTGTTGTTGTTGTTGTGTGCCTTCAAGTCGTTTCTGACTTATGGTGGCCCTAAGGTAAACCTATCATGGGGTTTTCTTGGGCTGAATTGTTCAGAGGAGGTGTGCCATTGCCATCTCTGAGGCTGAGAGAGAGTGACTTGCCCAAGTTCACCCAGTGGTTTTACATGGCAGAGTGGGAATCTGGTCTCCAGAGTTGGAGTGCAACACTCAAATCATTTATGAGTAACATTGGTACCAAAAACATTACTAAGGGTTTTGTATGGTGTGGTATGGGAGGAGGTCAATGGGATGTGTGTGGCACCATGTGTTACTGCAAAGGGTGACACCAATTCTAATGATGCCACTACTCACTTGACAAGTTTGAATGAGTAAGCAAGCCGGCTGAAACCTTTACTTCTTCCCTTGCTCACCACACAGTTGTTGTGGGTAGTAGTGCCTACCAGGAAAAGAGTGAATGCATTGAATGCACTCTGGCTTCTAGTCTGAACTTTAAAGGGGCTTTCCAAGGTTCTGAACCATATTCCTCCCAAACTGGGAAATGTTACCCTAAACCTAGAGCAGATTTACTGCCCTATTGATATGGGAGCCACCAGAGAACCCTGATGGTGAGACGAAGAAGTGGGCAAACAACTAGGTTGCAATTGGGAAAGAAAGAAAAATATCATAACTCACACTGTGGAATCCAAAAAAATCTGACACAGAATAGTCAGATATGAAAAGTCCCCTGGCTCCAAGGGAATCTTTCTCCCAGTCAGAGCAGCCAAGTGGCCAGAAAGTGTAACAATTTTAGCATTGGACCAGGATTTGAATCCCTGATCAGCCATGAAAGCCACTGGATGACCTGGGGCAAGTCACACACTCTCAGCGTCAGAGGAAGGCAAAGACAAACCCCCTTCTGAACCAATTTTGCAAGAAAAAAACTGATACATTCACCTTAGGGCCTTATCAAACGCTGGCCAGGAAGTGAAAAATAAGCGAAGGCTAACCGAAGCGGCTAACCTCCGCGGTCTTTCCATGGCCTTTCCGTGGCCTTTCCGTGGCCATTCTGGAGGAGGCAGAGGCGGCGGCGGCGGGGGTTCCCTCCCGCACCTCGCCCTCCCTCCGACACTTGCCAGGCCTCCAGCCAGCCAAGACACCGGCTGAGAGGCGGCTCTGGCCGTGGAGGAGGCGGCGGCGGAGGCTCCCTTCCGCACCTCGCCCTCCGACACTTGCCAGGCCTCCAGCCAGCCAAGACACCGGCTGAGAGGCAGCTCTGGTCGTGGAGGAGGCGGCGGCGGAGGCTCCCTCCCACACCTCGCCCTCCCTCCGACACTTGCCAGGCCTCCAGCCAGCCAAGACACCAGCTGAGAGGCGGCTCTGGCCGCGGAGGAGGCGGCGGCGGAGGCTCCCTTCCGCACCTCGCCCTCCCTCCGACACTTGCCAGGCCTCCAGCCAGCCAAGACACCGGCTGAGAGGCGGCTCTGGCCGTGGAGGAGGCAGCGGCGGAGGCTCCCTCCCACACCTCGCCCTCCCTCCGACACTTGCCAGGCCTCCAGCCAGCCAAGACACCAGCTGAGAGGCGGCTCTGGCCGCGGAGGAGGCGGCGGCGGAGGCTCCCTTCCGCACCTCGCCCTCCCTCCGACACTTGCCAGCCTCCAGCCAGCCCAAAGCACCGGCTGAGAGGCGGCTCTGGCCGTGGAGGAGGCAGAGGCAGCGGCTCCCTTCCGCACCTCGCCCTCCTCCCAGCTGTAGTTCCCCAAAAAACCGAATGTCAAAAGATCCCCTTTGACTTCGGTTCAGGGGGAGAAAAAACGTTTTAGCTTTGGATTGCCTTCAGATATTGTGTGGACACAAGGAAAGGAAAAAACGTTTTAGCTTTGGATTGCCTTTGGATATGTGTGGACACAAGGTAAGGAAAAACGTTTTAGCTTTGGATTGCCTTTGGATATCTTCTGCTTGGGACCCCGTGTGATAAGGTCCTTAGTCTTGCCATACATCAGGAACGACTTGAAGGCACACAACAATTTCGACTGCATCTTCATTGCAGAAATAATGCCATGACTCTATCCTATGGAATCCTGGAATTTGTAGTTTGTTATGGCACCAGAGTTCTCTGACAGAGAAGGCTAAATAGCTCACAGAACTACAAGCCCAGAACTCCATGGGACTGAGCCATGGTAGTTGAAGCAGCGTCAAACTGCATTGATTCTGCAGTGCAGATGCAGCCAAAGTGGTAAATTTAGCCAACAAGGAACTGCAGCAAAGTGGGCCCCCACTTCAGTCAAAACAGATGAACATTGAAGAGACACCTCCATCATTTGTAGTGTGTTTATAGGAATAACAGTGCTGGAAGAGGCATGTCTCTTGCAGAAACTAAATAGGAAGCACTGAGCAATTAATCACCTGGCATTTTAAGGTCATGCAACTATACATCTTCCAGCAGCTGTTGAGAATTCTTGCTGTTTACAAGGGATCATTGTACCCAGCTTTCACTGCTCTTCATACTTGTGGATTTCTCTGGATTCTTTAAAAACACTTTTTGATCTCCATTACATTTTCATTGAAAGGGGAAAAGGGAAACATCTCCGCAGCTCTGCTGACTCTGGGCTTTCTTTTGCAAGAGGAAGAAGTTGTAGTTTTTGCTATTTTGTTTTTTAATATCCAGTTCATTTCCTAGCCTGCAACAGATGCTTTAAAGGTGACCTGTAAAAGTGAAAAGGCATTTAAGTTTTTTTTTATTATTATTGTTCTGGCTCACTCTCCTTTACTTTTAAAAGGTTTTACAGCATTGTTCAGATTTATTTTTAAAACGACAACAAAAATATCGGAAATGTCAGGCTTTGAGTAGGAATGGAATGGTATTGTTGTCTGTCCTAGAGCGGGGGGAAATGACATGTATAAAAATAGGAAAAGTAATAAGCTGGCCTCAACTCGTCATTATTATGTTTCACTGGTATTCCAGCTTGAGAGCTACCAGGGGACTGAATTACAATGTACAATGCCCTGGTTTGTTGTTGCTTCTCTCAAAGATTAATTCCTTTTAATTAGATAATTCCTATCACTGGCGTTTCTATTTCATTGCTGGAACTGGATGTTGAAACAGTGGCCAAATGCTAGCCATGATGAAGGGGGGGGGGGTTCGAGGTGTTCCAGGTGCATCTATATTGTAGAAATAATCCAGTTTGACACCAGTTTAAGTGCTGTTGCTCCGTCCTATGGAATCCTGAGATTTGTAGTTTTACAAGGTCCTTAGCCTTCTCTGCCAGCATGCTGGTGCCTCACAAAACTACACATCCCAAGAGTCTATAGGATAGATCCATGGCAGTAAAGTGGTATCAAACTGCATTATTTTCTATAATGTAGTGTATAGTGTAGTGCACCCACAGTCTGGGAGATGAGGCTGTAAATATGGCTCACCAAGGAGTTTTTACATCCCCCTTTGCAAACCTACCAAAATATTTGCCAAAATATGATGAGTATTTCTGATCACTGAGTTTGGGCGTACAGCTCTGATGCTAATGACAAGATGAAATGAGACTTGACATTACAAAAGGACAGGAATACAGGTATAACCAAAGTGTGGAAAAGGATGTTTTGTTTTGTTTTGTTTTATAAGGACCCTAATCTTACTGAAATCAAATACGTGTGTAAGTAGCCCTATGGAAGAGGTTGGATATTTTATTGGAGTATTCACATTTAGCTCAAGATTGTGAAAGTGGAGGTAACATTAATTAATTAATTGATTAATGTGGGGTTTTTTATCATTGAACCCACCACTTTTCCACCATGTATGAGGCTCTGCCTAAACCTCCACTGCCACCAAATGTGAAGACTTCCACAAATCTCACTGTTACCACCAAGACTGAAGACTTTTCCCTTGTGTCCACCTCTGCCGCCCATGTAAGGACCTCCTTCTGTCCTACTGCTGTGGCCACCAACTGTGGGGACCTCCTAGATGCCTTCAAGGTGTCTCTTTACGATATTATGCAACTTATGTCCTCACCAGACACCACCCCTCTTTACTCACTGCTACCAACAAAGACACCATGTCTGAATCCAGGCTTTATAACATATATCATTTCCAGAGACCAAAAGCATATCTATAAAAAGACAATACTTTATTGGCAGAAGTACAATATAACAAAACAGATTAATTAATACATTTAGAACACTATTGTCATTCACCAATCTTGTTCAGATCCACTCAGGCATTCCATCACTCACCATTCACTCTCGGTATTCCATTCTCTTACCTTTCCTGACATCTCCATACCTTATTCTCTCTAATATACAACATGTGCACAGCCAAATTGTTGTTGTTGTGTGCCTTCAAGTTGTTTCTGACTTATGGCAACCCTAAGGCAACCCTATCATAGGATTTTCTTGGCAAGATTTGTTCAGGGTGAGGGTTCATTTGCTTTCCCCTGAGGATGAGAGGATGTGACATGCCCAAGGTCACCCAATGGGTTTTGAGGCCAAGAGGACAATCCATCCCTGGTCTACAGAGTTGTAGTAAAACACTCACATCACTGCATCATGCTGGCTTTCTGGGTAGCAAATCTGAAAGCAACAGTTTGATTTCATTTCTTGTAATTCAATAGAGAGCCAGTGGGTGTAGTGGTTTGGGTGTTGGACTATGACTCTAGAGACTAGGGACTAAATCTCTTCTCAACCATGGAAACCTACTGGGTGTCTTTGGGTAGTCACACTCTCTTAGCCTCAGAGGAAACCAAAAGGAAATCCCCTTTGAAAAAATATAGCTAAGAAAATCCCATAATAGCCTTTATTGTTGTTGTGCACCTTCAAGTTTTTCCCGGCTTATGAAGACCCTATCATAGTTTTCTTGGCAAGATTTGTTCAGAGGGAGTTTGCCATGGCTTTCCCCTGAGACTGAGAGCATGTGACTTGTCCAAGGTCACCCATTGGGTTTCATGGTTGAACCCTGTTCTCCAGAGTCATAGTCCAACACTCAAACCACTATGCCATGCTGGTTCACAAATGAATTACCTTAACAGTTATATATTTATAGTAAATTAAAAAACATTTTACATTAAAAGTCCATGACATCACTGTTATTCAATTAATTCTGGTTAGTTAATTAATTTAGCCAGCCAGTTTCAGGTGTCCACAATCCTTTATTTCAGGTATGTTCTTGGACCTCGTGACAACAAGAGAGAAATGCAGACATCCATTTTAGCTGGAGTCAAAGATGATACATCAGAAATGTGCATAAAGTTATGCATGTATGCCTGGAAGGTTAAACTGAGAGTCACATCATCTGTAACCCCAGGCCTCATGACAACTAGATGAAGATGGAGGGCCAGCTCAGTTCATGGCCAGCAAAGGACATCTCAAGCATCCGTTGGGAGTGAATTACCTTTAGGAACCTTGACTTGAAAGGAATTACCATACACAGGTGTGCAAGTCTGTAGACCGACAGACCAGGCATCAAAGGCATCAATTTGAGTCAGATGAGACTTCTTCTTTTTTTAAAAATCATCTTCTATTGATTGACAAGCTTTTCTGTCGACCTTTTCATCACTATATAAGGCTGGCAGTCATCAGACCAAGAACCTGGGGAATTGTTGTCTATACATTACCCTGCATATGTAAGACAGCATCCTAGGAAATGTGAGCAAAGAGCAAAGAGTGGACAAGAATCCGGAGGAGCTATCTGCCGACCATGGAGGTTTAGCCTTTCCTGATTGATGAGGCGGAGAGTATTCTGGGCCTGAAATCTTGATGCCTTCTGATCAATGGACCTTGGCAGGAGAGATCTGGCAGGGCAAGGCCTCTCTCATACACACTTTGCAGCAAAGATGACCCAGTATGAATTGCTAAATGGCAACTACCTGGACGACAGGACCAGAGGAGATCAAGAGAATTGAGTTTGATAGTGGTTTGCTGGTGTCAGCTGAAATGAACTACACAGTGTAATTAGATTTCTGAACATAAGACAGAAAATAACAGCAGCTCTTTAAAGCACCTTAAGTTCCTATCAGGAGTCTTGTCATCTCTGGTAAACTTGGACAGTCCAGATGACAAAGTGCTTGAGTCAGGCCTTTTCCATACAAAATATACTTTCCTTGGGCAAAGTCAACAGATGCTGATCTCACTCCTGTTTAATCCTTGTAGCTCTGTACCAAAGAACTCAGGGTCTGACAAGAGACTGTGACTATCCCCAAAAGAGTTTCAGGCTGCATCTGCACTGAAAAAATAATACAGTTTGACACCATTTTAAATGCCATGGCTCAATGCTATGGAATCTTGTGATTCTATGATTCAAATTGTTTCCAACTGATGGCAGCCCTAAAGTGAACATATCACATTTTTCTTGGCAAGATTGTTTGGAGGAGTTAGCAACTGTCTTCCTTTAAGGCTGAGGGAGTGTGAGTTGCCTGCCACCTTTGCTGGGTTTCCATGGCCCAATGGGGATTTGAACCCTTCTCTCTCAGAGTCTTAGGTCTAATCTAATATCTAGCCTTCTCAGTCAGAGAGCTCTGGTACCACAACAAACTACAAATCCCATAACTCCATGGCATTGAGCCATGGTCATTAAAGCAGCATCAAATTACATTATTTCTGCAGTGCAGATAAGACCTTAGTCCAATACTCAAACCACCATACCATGCTGCTACATGTAAAATTAACCAATATTTGCTTCAATATGCATCACTTTGTGCTGAGAATGAACTGTAAATTTATAGCCTGCTAATTTCTTTGGAGAGATCCCATTGCAACTCTGCAATCCCTGTCACTTTTCACATACATAATTCCATGTTGTCTGCAAGCTTCTTCAACTTATGCCATGGACTGTTAAAGCAGCAGGGAGTAATACAGTACAAAATGGATTGGATTAAAGTTGCAGAAATACAGAAGGCATGCCAGAAACTTTGTTCATGAAATTTTTATTTCCCTTTTAACTGCCACCTCCCACTCACAATCCCAATGGCAAAATCTGCTAGGAATGTCTGCCAACAGTGCTAATGAATTTTGCATTGGCTTCTGACTCTTGGCATTTAGGGCTTAATAATGATGATGATAATAATAGTAATAATAATAAAAATTCTTTGCCTTTACCTGGGGGATTTTGTTTCCTGCTAATTGGTGTCAACATCAATCAGGATCACAGGTGCAAACACCATTGGTTTCAAGGCCCTTGTACTAATTTACCCTTTACCCCCTGAATTACTCAGTAGTGCTTCGGGCAGTTTACATAGGAAAATGTCAATAAAAGTCCTTCCTAAGAAAGAAAATGTTTGTGTGTTAACATTAAAGTTGAACCTGGAAATGTTTTCGCCCCCTTCCCGATTATTTGATTACCTGCAGGGTAAATAATATTGATACACAAGAAACAGAGATAACTGCTGCAGAATCCACAAAGAGAGAATTACAGACCTGTGGTTTTTATAAAAATGCATTTGTGGTTGTTGGTTTTATATTTTTATTTAGCAGTATACAAGCTGAGCAAAGGAGAGAAAAGACATGAACTCAGACAGATAGTGCAAATGCTTTCTTAGGAGCACCAGTCCCTTCCCCAGCAAATGGCATACCTTTGAGACTAGTTACTGCAAGGGCCTCCTTTTTTGCCAATGAGTTGCAAAGCTCAGGTTTCACAGGAGTTTATCACACAAGAGGGAAGCGCCCAAATCCCATGGATAAACAGGATTTAAATCCAGGAATATCCCGCAAAAGTGAGATTGTTTTCAGATGGCGTTGGGCTAATTGAGCATTAACGCAACATTAACCCATGCTGAAAGTTGCAAAATCGTGCCTTTTTTTACATTCAGGAAAATCCAAAATTAACATGCATGGATTAATGTTGTGTTGAGCTGGGTACTCATTTTAGTGACCTCAGAAGGATTTAAGCCTGAGTCAAGCAACCTTGTGGTTTGTGAGTGAGTGGCTACAGTACAGGCATTTAACACTGTGCTACCTTAACTACGGGAAGATCTAGGAAAAGGTCTTAGCTAATGCCCTAATACTATTGATAAACAAATAAAGCACAAGTGATGAATTCTGCTGCTGGTTCAGGACTGTTCTCATCAATTACATACCTGCCAACATTTCACAGATGAAAACTAGCACATGTGTGAACATGCATAATTAAGAATGTACTCAAGATGGCAAAGGTTATTGATGAGGAGTAATTCACAAGCTAGGAGAGGCTGCAGCAGTATGCTGAAGACAAAATGGGAAAATGGGAGGACAGAGAAACTTTGCTGTTGTTTCTGACTGCAGTCCCTGTTCGATCAATGTTTGATCCTTGGTATGGGAATTCTTTTACTATTTCTATTTCTTCATTGTCTAGGTTGAACTTGTGAAGGTCCTCAGTGATCATTGTTTTTGTTTTCTTTATGTTCAGCAGTAAGCCTCTGATCTTCCTTAGTAGGTGTTCCAGGTCTGTGAGGTTTTCTGCTAGTATTATGGTGTCATCTGCATATCTTACATTGTTGATCTTCCTTCCTCCTATTTTCACTCCTCCTCCTTCAGTGTCCAAGCCTGCTTTTCTTATAATATGTTCTGCATACAAGTTGAACAGATAGGGTGAAAAGATGTAGCTTTGTCTGACCCCTTTGCCAATTGGAAACCATTCTGTTTCTCCATTTTCTGTTCTGACAGTAGCCTCTTGTCCAGAGTACAGATTTTGAGCATGATTTTGCTTGGATGGGAGATCAGTGCTATGGTCTTATAGTTGCTGCAGTCCCTTGTGTCTCCCTTTTTGTGGATGGGGATGTATATTGATCACTTCCAATCTGTTGGCCATCATTTTGTTTTAGATATCTGTTGACATATGTTGGTTAGCACTAGAGTTGACTATGTCAATGTGGATTGCAGCAGTTCAATTGGAATATCATCTGTTCCTGGTGATTTGTTTTTCACTATTTCTCTTATTGCAGTTTCCATCTCACTTTTTAGAATTTGGGGTTCATCTTCATATGGCTCTTTATTCCATGTGCACTTCATTTTGTCATCTCTTTTGTATAATTCTTCTGTGTAAAAAATGTCTTTTTTAACTCTCTCTGGTCTTGAATTATGTTATTTTTATTGTCCCAATCCTTGGTTTGAATTTTCCTTTGATTTCCCAGATCTTGTGAAATAGATCTCTTGTTCTTCCCTTTTTGTTGTTGTTTTCTATTTCTTTGCATTGGTCCTTGTTATAATTTTCTTTATCTTTCTGCACAAGCTGTTGTACTGTTGTATTCATAATTCTTAGTTTGTTCCTATCTCCCTTTTGTTTTTCTTCTCTTCTTTTCTTTATTGCTCGTAGTGTTTTTTCTGTCATCCATGAGTTTTTTTCTCTTTCTTTTTGTTTATTGAAAGTGTCTGTCTGCATTCTTTTATTATGTCCCTGGCTTCAGACCACAGTTCCTCTGGTTCCTGGTCTATTCTGCTTAGTAATACAAATCTGTTTCTTATGTTATCAGTAAATTCTGTTGTAAATCATATGAAAAGCTATTATGTCAAACGCATTTAGCACTGTCAATTTTTGTGGGTCAGGATCCTTGAGCAAATCATGCCTGCTCCAAACATAGCTGATTTAAAAATATTACCTGTTTATCAATGTCTCTAAACCAGTGAACAACTTGGGAGTTGTGGGGGGCAGTTTCACCCTTAGTAGACTGCACCCAACCATATAAGTATATTAGTTAAAATGACAACCGGAAGTTATCACTTTCAGTTGCCATTTTTACCAGCAGATGGTTGAAATGACATCCAGTGTAGTGCAGTAGTTTCATCTTTGGGTAATGACTTTAGTTCCCCGCTCAGCCATGCAAACTCATAGGGTGACCTTGGTCAAGTCACACTCTGTCAACTTCAGAGGAAGGCAAAGCAACCCTCCCTCTGAACAAGTCTAGACAAGAAAACCCAGGATGGGTTTGCCTTAGGGTGTCAGGATCAGAGCCTCAGAATTCCTGCCATGCTTGCTCATCAATTATGCTGTGCTTGCTTTGCTTTGTATTCCTGGATGATGGCTTATGGTATACCTTTGGTGTTTTCTGTGTAGAATGTATTTTTCTTGGAATTGGAGAAAATGTGAAGGAAAGACAATAAGCATTGGGAGCTGCCAAGATCAGTCTTGTGGGAAGGCCTGGTATGGAAAAAGACAATGGGGCAGGCCTGGAAAGAAATGTTTTGGAATGGGAGCAAAAGGAGTTTGAGTGTGTGGAAGGGTATGAATTTTTCTTTGCTTTTAATATATGTTGTAACTGAAATTGCTTTAGGCCTAAATCTGTTGCTATTGCCATTCTGTGAACTACTTTAATTTTCCAAATAAAGCTTTCTGTTTTCACACTGAAGCTTGGATTTCTGAAGTAAGGTCAGCCAGTACATGACATCGGGTCACCATAAGTCGTAAATAACTTGAAGGCACACAACAATAACAACATAGTTGCAAACTGAGGTATGGAGGGGAAATTGGACAGTTAGGGGACAGGGAGGTTTTTTGACATGATTTTGGAGCAAAAGGTGCCCCCAAATTTCACCAATACTTTTCATAAATGAAGGTTTTGGGGGGAGACTGGTGGGGAGTTTCAGGCACCCCCAAAGTGGAATCCAGAGGTTGTATGTGGGCCCACAGACCACATTTTCCCCATTCCTGCTCTAAACATTTAAACTTTTCAAGCTAAATTGTTGAGTGGTCATGTAGGGATATTATCGAAAGGGTCACTACAGCACCAAATGGATAACACTTTCTTTTCTGAAACCACATGAGTTTACTTACTTTGGCCACAAAATCTACTGATTTGCCCAGGGCTCATGCCAGAAGTTAGAAGCACTGGCCCTCTGCTTCATCTCAAAACATCATCTTAGCTGTTGCCTCGAAATCATATGCCCTCTCTGTGAAGACAAGCAATGACAGAGGAGACAAGGAGAAGAAGCAGCTGTTTGAGCTGGCCTCAGCCTTTCCTGGACAATGCTGCAGATGGGGCCACAAAGGTGCAATGACAGAAGCAAGGCAGGGAGTCCATTAAGAAGGACTTGTTCAAGGGCTTTCTCCAAACTGGAGCCAACCTTGGCTTGATCCATGCTCTGGAGATGATAAAAGCCAAAAGCTGCTTGAAGCTTGAAGGCTTTTCAATCTGAGAGATGTCCGATTATACCTATGGCATTGATGTGTTGCCCTGGCTTTCCTGAACCGTATCTATTAAACAGGATGATATAGCTGGTAGCAGGACCAGTGAAGGATTATTTCTGATCCTGTGTTAAACCTATTACTTACTTCTTAGTATGTGGCTGTGAATTTGGGCACTTACTCCCTGGTGAGCAAGCATTTGCCAGGAGCTGACACTGCTTGCTGTATAACAAATATAAATAGCCTCAGAGAGGCAAGGCCGAGCTTTGATGCAATTGCACATCAATAAGTTAAGGCACCTTCTCTTCATGACACGAGTTACCTTGTCCACAATGCCACCTGATAATCAGAAACTTCCATTGCCAGTGGCAAGACCGAGGCAAAATTGACCTTCAGTGGTGGAGTGGCAGCGTGTTTGGAGACTGATGAGGCCTTTGGGGATATAAAAAGTCACTCCAAGCACCAACAATATGCTTGTCATCTATGTGACATGTTGCCTCAGGCCAGTGTACCTGGATGTGAAGGAGACTCGTCACAAGGCCAAGAAAGTCTTTCAGAATTGCTCTGCAGAAGTGCTGCTCAGGGAATGCGGAGGAAATCATTTCCTCCAACCGGCTCTACT
Organism: Phrynosoma blainvillii; assembly: GCA_026167975.1. Classification (NCBI taxonomy): domain Eukaryota; kingdom Metazoa; phylum Chordata; class Lepidosauria; order Squamata; family Phrynosomatidae; genus Phrynosoma; species Phrynosoma blainvillii. Next base: position 13,174,297 of record JANUYF010000004.1, on the reverse strand, counting down.
TGTTATACGATTTCACAGTTATGGCTTTGAAGTTTCTTCTGGCTTTCTTTTCTCCCTCCTTCTCTCTTTGAAAGGCATGATTCATCTGAAAACTGAGTACAAGACCTTGGAGAAGGGGGAGAAGTGTCACTGCTAGGAATGGAGAGAAGAGGGATTATAATTGCCTCTATTTCCTCCATTTGTTGGAAGATCCATGGCATTATAGCTGCAAACCACAATGTATGGCCCAATGAAGGAGCTGAACGATGGTTGTGCATGAGCAGGGTGGATGCCAGACAAGCAAGCAGGGCCCCATGAAAATTAGGATGGGTAGAGAAAGTATGAGAATGACAATGGTGGCTGATGCCTGTTGGGGCTATTGGGACAGAGGATGAGGTCAGCAGAGGTGAAGTCAAAAGGAAAAGCCATCAGAGATGGCTTTTCATTACCCAACTTCCTCCTTTACAAGGTTTAAGTACACCATGTTACTGTTAGTGAAATACACCAGCCTAAGTTGTGTCATGCATACTTTGTTTTGATTGGACATTGTGAAATGGTTATTTCCAGCTAATGGGGTCAGAAATGAAGGTCTGTATACAGATGGGGTGTATCCAAGTCACAATGGGCCTCTGGTGACCCCATAATGGGCCTGAGGCCCCATTACAGCATACACAGAGGTCCAATGTGGAAAATATACCAATGCGCATGACATTGCACATTCGAATTGCACAAGAGGATGTCACCCACATGCATTTAGCAGTAATCCACATACTTTGCACTTTATCCAATACGGGGAATGTATAATGCAAGTAGAAAGCAACTCTAGTAGTGGTTATTTATGCTACACTGTGGCAATGTAGTATCTCAGCTCTTGTTTCCTCATGCTGGATGGACAGGGTGTTCAGGGTTCTTCCAAAACAATAGGATGACCTCTGATGGAGAGAAAGTGGAGCAAAGATGAGAGAAAAGACAAGAGGAGAGAAGAAACAAACGAGGGTGATCAGTTATGTGTTTAAGCAGGCGAGCTCTGGAAATGCATGTGTTGAGTTTAGGAAGCTGTCAAGAAGGAAGAAGGGAGCACATAAGTCAGCTAGGAGGGAAAAGGCTTCACATTCTCCTCTTCTTTTTGCTGAGTCAATTGCGTGCCAATCACTTTTGTTCTTTGAAATGATATTGCAGGAACTAAAGTAAGTAGAGGAAGAAGGGGGAAGAGGAAAGAGAAACCAGGACATTTTAAAAGCAACTGAAAAGAGTAGCTGGACTATCCTTGTCAAATCAGGTCAGCTGAAGGGCATGCCAAAAAGGGAGGAAGAAAGCAATAAACCTAAATAAAACTAGATAGATCTAAGAAAAGACAAGAAGTTATCTCATTGGCCTTTCTCACTGGTTGCCTGATACATACGGTGATTCCTTTTACTTTCCACAGAAATAAGCTAGCTGTACAGTGCAGGTTCCATTTATTTTACTTTCACTCACTGGAGGATTAAAAGTGATTTTTGCTAAATGCCAAACACGTTTTGACCAGCCTTCTTCTTCTGTGGCCTTATTAGTAAGAATTCAGTGCTCAGTGAGCTTTAATGCTTGACACTGAGCTAAATGAACATCCAGACAATCTTCTGGAACATTTTGATTTTCCTTCAGGGATTTCAGTCCCACCTGCATCTCATCACTGTGCATGTTGAATGTGCAGTGTGTGTGTGTGTGTGTGTGTGTGTGTTTTAGGGGGAGTAGATTTTGGCCCGACTCCATGTCCTGAGTGTTTTGTTCAGAAGCCATTCTGGACAGAGTATAAAACTATATATGTTTAAGGAAGGCCAGACTGATTAACTGGGGATGGGCAAAATTTCCAAGAGCTGGTTTTGCATGGGATCTTAGAAGACCCCCCTTCCCCCATTTTTTCTCTTAAAATGTCTCCCATGCTCTTTGGGGGAGTTGGAGGCAAATCTGCCACATTGCCTTCCTGCACCATTTCTCTAACTGGAAGTAACTGGACATTGGTGTAACTTCTTAAGGGGTAGGATGGCACTTCAGGGGGGAGTTGTAATTATTGGAGAGGGATTGAAGGGGCTTCAAAATCTTGGTGAGCCAGATGTAGTCTAAGATCCATACTTCCCCCAGCTCCTCCTCTCCTCTTCCTCTTCCTCCTCTTCCTCCTCTTCCCCCTCCATCTTCTTCTTCACATTTATTTACTGAGTGCTCCAAAATTTACATAGCCCTTTACATAGCTTCTTCAATAAACCATGGTTTGTTCTGTGACTATTGCCTCCTGTCTTCCTCAGTTATGAAATTATTTTGTGATGTTGTAGTCATTTTTGAGAAAGACTCTGGCTGAGATCTGGTACTGATCCTAGCAGAGTGTAACTTTTGTGAGCTTATCACATTCTTAAATAACTCGCCTTACCTGATCCGGCTTAAAATTAAATTTAGGTGGCGTCCAGACCCTATCGCAAGGATTTTGCTGCTGAAATCGCCACCCGGGACCATCCCTGTTCCTGGAGCCTCTCTGATAGCCATTTTCTTAAGCCGGAAGACTCCCAGCTTAAACAAAAAAAAGAGCCATGCTTAGTGGCTCTAGGAGCGGGGATGGCCCCGGGCTGTATTCGGACGGCGATTTCAGTGGCAAATCCCTTGCAATAGGGTCCAGCTGCTGCCCGAATTTAATTTTAAGCCAGATCAGGTAAGACGAGTTATTTAAGAATGCAATAGGCTCTCTGGTCAGCATAGCTACGATTGTGGTCCAAGATGTAAAGGCTTCCTTTCCTTCCCTGGGCCATGTATTTCCTGGAATGGGCTGGGGACATGCGTGAATGTGTGTGACTGAGGGAAAACAGATTTTATCACACTCAAAACAGTAGACAAGCTGTCCCCATGCTGTCACTCAACCACAACCCATCCCCAAGCCCTGCTGAGCTAGCCGATTTTGTAAGGACTGAGCAAAACTGACCTGCTCAGTGCAGCTCGGGGATGGGTTGTGGTTGAACAACGGAATAGGGACGGCTTGGCAACTGTTTTGAGTGCAATAAAATCCTTTCTCCTTCAGTCATGAGCGTCCCCAGCCCATGCCTGGATTGTTAACAAAAGTGAAGGTGATAAACTCCCTGGTTATGTCAGTGTAAATACTTGTACAGATATTGTAGATGATATTTCCTGTTCCTCCTTGCCCAATAGCTTTGCACCAGGCATGGAAGGACAGCTAAAGGCTTCCAGGTACAGCTCTGGAGGCTCCCTTGGCCACTGATTGATCATGGAGTTGCTCCTGGATGCCACTTGGCTCCTTTTGCCACTCAGGGGAAGGGAAGAAGTAGCCATTGCCCTCCTTTTCCAGAGAAGAGTAGAAAATGCTTTTGTGTTTTCAGGTGAGCAAGTATAGCCAGAGAGCCCTAATACAGCACTACAGCCAACATAGTGGTTGGGGGAGGCAGAGCTGGACCTAGGAACTTCTACCTACCCTTCCACACCTACTGCAAAGGTATTGAAGAGAGTGTTATCAGATCTCTCCTGCAACATCTTTTACAAGTTCTCAGGTTTGTGTAACAGGGGCTGTGCCTACAGGACTCTGGCTACCAAAAATGCTGAAGGTGCCAAGATTATTGCAAGTATTATTGCATTTTATTTAGTCATATGGATTAAATTCAAAGGGTATATTTTTACACACACACACACACACTCCCTTCAGGGAGAATCACAAGCATAGTATTGTCTGGGCACTTTAGCTTAGTTATGTTCCACAACATTGTATGTAAAGCATCATTCCATTGGGTTGCATATATTAAGTCATATAGCCAACCCATAATATTCATCAGGACATTCATAGAGATTTTATCTCTCTATTGAGCTCTTGAACAGCCTTGACAATGAGTAATATTTGTAAGAACATCAGCCTTCTAAACAATTAACATGGAACATTGTCCTTGAATCATCAGGTTCAGGTTCTCCCTAATCATACAGCTTTCCATAGTGTCTGCTAAGTTATTATACAGACATTTCCTAAAGGCTTTTACATGTTCACAGTCTTGTCCCTTATCATATTTTTAGACATTTTACACTTAAGTAATTATTCATGACAATCTCATCTGTTTGAGGAATTTTACAACTCTAACAGGCTTTTGTATAACAGGCCTTGAACCTTAAGCACTTCTTAAGCAAGTATTAACTGCATTAATCATATCTCCTAGCCTTATAAGAATTAGCATTTTAGGCTGGCATGTCAAGGCTTATGAAAAACTTTCCTTGGGAAGGCTACATCATTGCCTTCTCTGCCTGCATTGAAAGCAAGCCTAACCAGCCTAGTTACATAGCTCTGACTTAGCTCTTTTATTCTCTCTTAACATCCAAAGCAAAAAGCAGCTTATTTATATACCGCTTCATATCATGCTATGGGATGTCTAAGCGGTTTACAACTGTGAGCTGATTGCCCCCCAACAATCTGGGTACTCATTTTAGCGACCTCGGAAGGATGCAGTCCTGAGTCGAGCCTCAGCCCTGGCTGGTATTGAACTCGCAACCTTGTGGTCTATGAGTGAGTGGCTGCAGTACAGGCATTTAACCACTGCACCACCAGGGCTGATCCACACAGGTCATTGCCTATCCAAGCAGAGGTTTAGATCTTACCTTTTGGTTTTGTACACTAGAGTTAAGTGCACACCCCAGTTTAAGAATACACCCTCCTACCTGTCATCAGGTGTATCTAATGTACTAACTCACAGGGTGACTTGAGGTCATTCTTTGCAGGTTTTTGTTTGCATTCTTTAAAGCCTGGCATTCTTCCCAGACTTGAAATCTAAACAAGTATTTCCCTTCTTTTATTACGAGACAGAAAACATGCAGACATGGTCATGAATCTTAGACTCTGTATTCTACCACCTATAGGTTTCTACCAGGTTATATGTCCTTATTTTATGAAACCTAAACATTTTAATGGAAAATGCACAGGCTGAAGAGTTGCCAACTAAAATATATCAAGCCTGCAATACTAACACATGTCTGTCTGGCTTTTGCTTGATCAAGAGCAAAATCTTGCTCAAGAGCAAAGCCCCACCTCTGGGATCATTGTTTTTTTTTGCCAAACTGTCAAAAAGAGAGTTTTCTCCAAATGTTCCACCAAAATCTGCCTTCCCATAACTTCAGCCCATTAGAATGTGATCATGCAATCCAACTTCAATCTACATTACGGGGATAATTAATCCTGTCCTTATGGAGCCATACTAAAGATGACTGAAATAAAGTATGTGAAGATCTTTGAATAATTAGGGGAGAAATATATATATAAATATATCCAGCATTATGAGAAACTACTGCCTCAGCATCATGACTCACAGGATGAAGGCACAGGAGAGAGAATCTGCTTTATTTTACAGTCTGTGTTCTGTTTTATGGTGTTTTAAAATTAAAGTCTGGCTTTGAGAGAGAAACTACACTTTTTCCTGACTAAAGTAGACACACACACCTCCCCTCTCTGCTACTAAATTGTGTGGGATAAAGCCGGCTGAGATTTCAAAAGAAAAAATATCCGAAGAGCTTTTAAGAAGCAACTGATAGATATTTTAAAGAACCCTTGCTGGGTCAGCCTAGCATAAAGCATTCCCTAGCCAACTGTAGCCAGCCAAATATCTGGGGCCATACCAAGATGAATGTGCAAATTATGGCTTACCCAAGTTCTTTGTCCTCATATGATAGTATACTCTTATATGGGAGTGATGACAGTTTTGACTCCTGAAGGAAGTGATAAGTATGGATCCTGTGGAACCAACTGGCACTACTCACCATACAAGGGGAAGAATTTAGAAATATAGCTGTATTCGTCTGGAATATCAGTATGCAAAGAGACCTTTTAGACTTAACTGTGTGAAAGAAGTAGTATCTGAGGAAATAGACCAAGGGCCTTTGCAGACTGCTAGAAATAGTGCAAATTGAGTCCACTTTAAGGGTTAGGGCTAGGGTTAGGGAATCATGGGAACTGTCTTTTATTGTGGCACCAGAGCTCTCTGACAGAGAAGGCTCAATGTCTCAGAAAAGAAAAAAAACAATTCCCATGATTCCCTAGCACTAACCCTAACCCTTAAAGTGGACTCAATTTGCACTATTTCTGGCAGTCTGTAAAGGCCCCAAGTCTATGAAAATGTATGCTACAACTTCTTTCACACAGTTAGTCTCAAAGGTACTACAAGATCTATTTGCACGCAAGGGGAAAGCATTCAGCAGGCTAGGGGGAACCCCAGCTTCTGCAAATAAAAATGAAAAAAAATATAGCTCCCCTCCTTGGCTATAAAAATATAGCCAAGAAGGCTGAATATTTCGCAAAACTACAAATCCCAGAATTCCATAATATTGAGCCATCATAGTTAAAGTGGTATTAAACTTGATTATTTCTGCAGTGCGGATGAAATCAGAGAGAAGTCCCTCCCCTGATCTAGATCTAGATCAAGGGAAGTAATAGTACCACTCTATTCTGCTTTGGTCAAGCCCCACCAGGAATACTGTGTCCAGTTTGGGCACCACAATTCAAAAAGGATGTTGAAAAACGAGCGTGTCCAGAGGAGGGTGACTAACATGGTGAAGGGTCTGGAAACCATGCCCTATGAGGAATGACTTAGGGAACTGGGTATGTTTAGCCTGGAGAAGAGACGGTTAAGAGGGGATATGATAACCCTCTTTAAATATTTGAAGGGATGCCATATTGAGGAGGGAGCTAGCTTGTTTTCTGCTGCTCCAGAGAATAGGACTGAGAACAACGGATGCAAGCTACAGGAAGAGAGATTCCACCTTAACATTAGGAGGAACTTCCTGACAGTGAGAGCTGTTTGACAGTGGAACGCGCTCCCTCCGAGGATTGTGGAGTCTCCTTCTTTAGAGGTTTTTTAAGCAGAGGCTGGATGGCCATCTGTCGGGGATACTTTGATTGCGAGTTCCTGCATGGCAGGGGTTTGGACTGGATGGCCCTTGTGGTCTCTTCCAACTCTATGATTCTATTTCAAAACAAGTGTAGGCTCATATGTGGTGATACAGTCTGTTAGATAGCCTGGAGCTACATCAAATTGGGCTTTATACAAGTTCTAATCAGCACATTTACCTGCGACCAGAAATGGACCAATGGCCAGTGGAGCTGCTGCAACAAGGAAGTTGTATACCGCCTTCATAGCCAACCTCAGTTAACAATCTGGATGTAGCTCTTTGGACCAGCTGAAGTTTATGACTATCATTCAAATCATCCCCACATAGAACATGGTGTGTGTATGTGTGTGCACACCTTCAGAACAGCTGCCACTTATGCCGTACACATGAATTTCATAGGTTTCTCATAGGTAAGAAATACTCAGAGATGGTTTCCCATTGTCTTCCTCTGTAATATAGCTTTCAGCACCTGGTACTCTTTGGGGTTTCCTATCCAAGTACTAACCAGGACTGACCCTGCTTAGCTTTCTAGATCAGATGTGATCTAGTGCCTTCAAGTATCCAGATCTGTTTTTTAGCTGTCTGATCAATCATAACACTAGCTATTTCGATAGTCCATGCTGGTTTGAACAAAACGTGACCTGCAGTCCTGTCTATATTTGGCCCTGCCTGCTAGTTGAAAAAGAATTAATCATAGAAAAGGAGAATCACCATTCCTGAGAACAGCCAAGACTGGCAGTTTCTAAGGCAAGGCACACATCATTACATGAGTAATAAATAAAAGTGATCATTCCCCAATCATGTTTGTCATTTTTTCCATCCCTTCGCCAGCTTTGTAAGTCTAGCAGCAAGATGGTTTATAAGAACCAATTTTGGCAATGGCAAGTAAAGTATCCCAGGATGATCCCAAGGCCTTCTGTTGTCATGACATTGGCTGGAAGCAGCATAAAACTATGACAGGAGCCTGGAGACTCACTTCAGTAACATTAAAACAAGCTCCAAGTGTGAATTCAAAATCTAATGTATGCTATAATCCTTTGGGCCATGATTGCTGGAGAGAGCACATTAATATGGAAAGCAGGATGGAGCTATTTTTGGCTGACGGTAACACATCTGGGGTTGTCAAACCACCAGTGTTGGATACACAGTGAAAGGAAATATGACAGTTGCCACATTCAATGCACACATGCTGACAGATACAGATTTACAGGATTATTTCAAACACCTCAGCCAGTATTCAGGTAGGGATGGGAATCTTGCAGCATTCCAGATATCATTGGACTGCAACTCCTAGCATTTCTTACCATGGGCTGTGCTGGCGAGGGATGCTGGGGCTTGCATTCCAATAATATCAGGAGGCCTGTAGGAGTCCCCCTCCTAGTTTAGATTTAAAGTCTGAGTCAAATGTAAACTCTGGTGGCTGAAATTTTCACTTAGCAGTTTGTCTCATTGAGCCACTTTTGAGACTCACTGGGAAGAAGCAATTTCTAGCATAGGTTTAGATGGACATATAGTGTGCTTCATTAGATGTGTCTGATTTCTAGCATTTATACTAGAAATAAATACCGTATCTTCTTTCCAGTTAGTCTGAAAGGTGCTGCTGGATTCCTTTATGCTCATTTCTTTTTATGCTAAAACAGACTAACCCTCTGAATATCATCGAGCAACTGGTACATACCCTTCAACTGTCTCAATCTGGCAGTGATAGTACAGATTAATTCTTTGTCATCCCACATTTTTAGCTTTTTTTAAAATGTTCTAGTTTCTTTCTCTTCCTTCCACTTTCCCCTTTAATCCTCAGCTTACTTCAATTGCTGCAAACTAAGCTCAAAGTGAAAAAGTAGTTTGCACTTGAATTAACAGGGGGCAGAGAAGAGGAAGGGCAGAATCTTGCCCTTCCCTGTAGATTCAGGCAAAAACAAACTGCTGCATCCTCTCCTAACTTGTGTACTCTTCTTCATTAATACCTTTGCCATCTCAACCACACTCTGAAGTTGCATGGCCACACATGTCCCCATTTTCATCCATGAAATGTTGGGGAGTATGCTGATATTTCAGGAAATGCAAAATTCAGTAAAACCAGTAGATAGGATCCCAATGAACCCAGCAACTTTAGTTCCATGGTAGAGTGCAAGCTTTGCATGCAAAAGGCCCCAAGTACAGAACCTAGTATCTGTAAATAGGACCATAAAAATGCTTTCTGGTACCTCCAAGAGATGTAAGTCATTGTAGATAATTATGACTGGCCCTGCCTTGAGACAAAGTGAGGCTGTAGATTCAGGCAACAAATAATAAGTGGTGTAGAGACAAGGAAATAGTAACAACTACTTGTATCCTGATCTTAACTGCAAATGAGGTTCAGAAGTTCAGAGTCCTGATCAGTAGGAAGCCAAGAGTCAGAAACAGTCATCAGAGGCAATAGATAACTAGTGTCAAATAGTCCAGGGTCAAGAAAGCTGTAAAACAGAGCCAGGATTCCAGGGAGTACCTGTAAGTGAGTCACTAGGGATCATAAAACCATCAGAGGGACCTTCATGGATGAAGCATTTGAAGAGGACACACAGAAGCTGTTTTCAGCAAGGTAGCTGGTAATTTGTAGCTGACTTTTATAGGTGGCACATTCAATCAACGCTCAGATCCCAGGCAGTATTTAAGGAGAACATTCCACAGATGTGCTCCTCATAATGCATCCATTATAGCCTCTCATTTTGTCTACAGGGAATCGTCTGGGCCAGACATCTGAGCCAGTGCCTTTTTCTTGGCCTGGTGAGGTTTTCCACCAGTTCTTCTCCCTACTCTGCTGCTCCGGAGACTAGAACACGGAACAATGGATGCGAGCTGCAGGAAAAGAGATTCCACTTCAACATTAGGAGGAGCTTCCTGACATTAAGAGCTGTTTAACAGTGGAACAACTCTCTCTGAGATGGTGGAGTCTCCTTCTTTGAGAGGCTGGATGGCCATCTGTCAGGGATGCTTTGATTGTGATTTCCTGCATGGCAGGGGGTTGGACTGGATGTCCCTTGTGGTCTCTTCCAGCTCTATGATTCTATTATTCTAACTGACCTGCAGAACAGAAGGAGACCTCTGCTGTGATTCCTCTATTGGTAAGTCTATTTCTTCTGATGATGAAGGACTTCCAAGAGCAAGGAGCATGGCAACTTGGCCATTAAGCCATTGTATATTGTAGGACAGAACTATGCAGTAGGTCAGTGGGATTTGATATGCAGAAGGTCACAGTTTAATTCTGGCATCTCCAAGTGTGTGTGTATGTGTGTATTTGCCTTTAAGTCACCCATCAATTTCTGGTGACCCCATGAATCTCATAGGATTTTCTTAGGCAAAGTATACTTAGAGTTGGTTTTGCCAATTCCTTCCTCTGAAATATAGCCTACAGCACCTGGGATTCATTGGTGATGTAAGCCGCCTCGATTGCGCTCAGAGGGGCGGGGTATCAAATAAAAATTATTATTATTATTATTATTATTATTATTATTGGTATTGGTATTTTCCCATCCAAGTACTAGCCATGGCTGACTCTGCTTAGGTTCCAAGATCAGACAGGATATTGTGGTTTAGGTTATTTAGGCCCTTCTTCAAGTGGAGATAGGGAAAAAAAGACTGCAGTCTAAAATAAGGATGCTGATGAAATCTGCCATAGAATTCTCCAATAACCAGATTCTTCCTCTTACAGAGAGAATACCCTCAGGGTGCTGGACTGCCTTGTCTTGATAGAATCATGGCCTTGCTCTCAGAAGTTATGAAGAGTTTTACGTTCTGCCTGTAGATGATAAAGTGTTACTTTTGAAAGTGAAGGAAGGATGATGATGAAAGGGATGCAAATGAAAAAGAAGAGAGAAGTAAAGCACATTTTTATGCATACAAATGAATGTAAGTCTTCCTTGCAGAAAAAAAGGGTATCATTTTAAATAATATTTTTCAGCTTCAAATCCACCAGTATAAAACAAAAATTCAGAGAAAGAGCACTTTGTTGGATGGTGGAACAAATGAGAACTTCTAACCTAATGAAGCACATGTTGAATGGATGATGCTTTATTTATCAATTATTAGTTTGAAAGGCTGGAGAGCCAGCATGGTGTAGTGGTTTGAGTGCTAAACTATGACTTTAGATATCAGGGTTCAAATCTCAGCTCAGCCATGGAAACTCACTGACAACGTTGGACTAGTCACACACTCTCAGCCTCAGAAGAAAGCAAAGGCAGCCCCCCTCTGAACAAATCTTGCCAAGAAAACCCTGTGATGGGTGATCATAAGCCAGAAACAACTTGAAGGTGCACAACAACAATGCTGGAAAGCTGCTGCCAGTCAGAATAAACTTTAGTGATATAAATGGATCTCATTTAGTTCATTATAAGACAGTTTATGTTCCTAGCTGGCATCCTGTTAGGGACTTACGCATCTGTAAGTTCATCTACAGTAGTGGTTGGGAACTTTATACAAATGCATACTTGGTTGTGAAGCAGAGTTGTATGTTGTATGCACATGAAAGAATGTGCACTGAGCATTGCAATCATGCATTTCACATGTGTTTGCACATTCATTTGTGCAATGTTGCAGTTCACTAATATGCAGTCATCACACAACTTAGTGACTGTAAAGTTATACTCCTTTTCCTTGAAACTGAACCTCAGTTTCTTTGTTCAACATGGGCTGGCCTCTGCCAGCTAGCTTGAGATGAAGTGAAGGATGTTGCCCTAGCTCATGTGAGCTTCACTGTGAAACAAACTCCAGCTCTCAATCCAGTCTGGAAATCAAGCCTTATGAGGAATAACTGAGGGAGCTGAGTATGTTTAGCCTGGAGCAAAGAAGACCAAGAGTTGACATTTAATCTTTAAATATCTGAAGGGGGGTCATGTGGAAGATGGAGCCAGACCAATGGATTCAAATTGCAAGAAAAGAGATTCCAGCTAAACATTAGGAAGAACTTTGTTACTGTAAGAGCTGTTCATCAGTGGATTAGGTTACCTTTGGAGGTCTTTAAACAGAGTTTGGATGGGAATCTTTCAGGACTAATTTTATTGAGTATTCCTATATGATAAGGGATTGAACTAGATGGCCCTTGTGGTCTTTTCCAACTCTATGATTCTATGATTCTGCACCTGACCTGGCAAAAGATGCCAGCCCTTGACATTAAGACAACTCCCAGATTCCCATGCTGGCAGAGGAATTCTGGAGGTTTTAGTTCCCTGATAGCCCTTGTTTCTTGCCTTTCAGCTCCTTGCTCATGCTCATTCTCAGTCTTCATAGTGATGAGCCCTCTGCAGATTTTGGAAACAGAAGGCTACTAGAGAAAAATCCCACTGATTATATTGTCTGAGTTACCTCCTTTGGGATTAGGAACACCATATTTGTATACACCAGTCAGGAAACCGAATGCTAAAAGAATATCTTGTGGAGAATTACATTATACATTTATGCACTGGCTTAAAAGTAACCGCACCACTTGTATGACAGAGCTGCTTAAAAAACTGTTCTGATTTGTGCTGTCAGATTTTAAAGTCCAGCTAAGCTACTTTATTGCAGATGCACTGTGAGCAAGAGACATCCTTTTAGGAGAAACGGAGGCATGAAGGTACTATTAGGCTTTTGTTTGAATGCACTGACATGGGCAAACAAACCAAAACCAAACTTTGCTGGGAAAGAAAAAGCTGAAAATATCTCCTCCATAGAGGGGCTTTTAATGGAACTATCTAGAGCACAGTTACTGATCCTGAAGCTTACAGTAAGAACAGAGAATATAAGGTGCTTTTTTAAAAAGGAAAAATCTGGTAAAGGAGAGTGATAAGACTGCTTTAAATAAAAGCTAGTGGGTTGTTTTTTGTTTTTGTTTTTGACAATTTCATCATGCTTTTTTGTCTTGGGAATTACACACTGACAGCAAAAATCCTTCTGAATTGACCAAGGAATTAATGCGTGTTGATGGGGATACTATTACAGGTTGAGTCTCCCTTATGAGGACTGCTGAAATCCGAAATAAGAAAACAACATTTTTTTTCTGGGGTGGCTGAGATAGTGAAACCTTTGCTTTCTGATGGTTCAGTGTACACAAACTTTATTTCATGCTCAAAATTATTAAACATATTGTATAAAATTATCTTCAGGCTATGTGTGTAAATAAGGTGTATATGAAACATAAATTAATTTTGTGTTTAGACTTGGATCCCACCTCCAAGATATCTCATTGTGTACATATATGCAAATACAGGTATTCCAAAATCCAAAAAAATAAATAAATCTGAAATCCAAAACAATTTTGGCCCCAAGCATTTCAGATAAGGAATACTAAACTTTTATTGTGTACTATGGATGTGATGGGGGAATTATTTTAATTTTATTTATTTATTTATTTATTTATTGCTTCAAGTGCAAAGACATCTAAGGTGAGACCTGTCTGGATCCCATGGTCTAAAAACAAGGAAGGGGATAGTGTAGTCCTCCAGATGTTGTTGAGCTGCAACTCCCAGTATTCCTCAGCATGGACACAGCTGCTGAGGTTTTCAGTCCAACAGTTTCTGGAGGACCACCTAAGTTCCAACCCCGGGCTGGCACTATGTTAATGTTGTTGCTGTTATGTGCAGTCAAGTCAATTTTGATTTATGGTGACCGTATGAATGAGAGATCTCCAAAATCACGGCAATCATCACTGCCCTATTCAGGTCTTGCAGACTCAGGGCCATGGCTTCCTTGATTTAGTATATCCATCTGTAGTGCAGTCTCCCTCTTTTGCTACGACTTTCTACTTAGCCAAACATCATCATCTTCCCAGCAAGTCATGTCATCTCATGATATGTCCAAGTTATGACAGCCTGTGTTTTGTCATATTGGCTTCTAGGGAGAGTTCCAGCTTGATTTGCTCTAGAACCCATTTATTTGTCTTTTTAGCAGTCTGTGGAGTCCAAAAAACCCATTTATTTGTCTTTTTAGCAGTCTGTGGTGTCCAAAGAACCCTTCCCCAGCACCATATTTCAGATGAGTTGTTTTTCTTCATGTCAAGTTTTGTTACTATCCAGCTTTAACATCCATACATAGATACTCAAAATACTATGGCCTGGATGATGCTGACTTTTGTATTAGTACAAACATGCAAGTCCAAACTATACCCCTGTATGACTTTAGGTTTCTTTTTGGTTGTTGTAGAGTAAGGTATTCTCTATCTTTCTTGCATAACAACCTTCACCCATGCTTATCTTTATCCTGTGGGCCCTCTACATGGCCATTTAGTAGCTTGTGGAGAACAGGGCTGGTGGTAGCAGAGTAAAGTCTGCCTATGTCCTTTATCCCAGAGGTGGAGAAAGTGTGGCCTGTGGACTTTTTTGTGTCCCCCAAGGGCCCCCTGGGTCATCAAAATATTTTTTTGAAAAAAAAATACCCACTAAGAGAAGTAGAAAGAGGAGGCACGGATAGAGGAGTGAAAGAGGAAAGTATAGGGTAGAGAGAGTGGAAAGGAAGAAGTGAAGTAAGGAAAGGAACTTGGAAAGGAAATTAGTAGAAGGTATTAGAAAGGAAGGTGGGAAAGGAGAATTGAAGGAAGAGAAGAAAGGAAAGATAAGAAGAAATGAAATGAAATTGGATGTAAGATTGGAAGGAGAAATGTTTGATGCTTATTAGCTGTGATAACTATAATAATGTAATGCTATATAATGTCATAGAATGATTTGAATAAATGTCACTTTAGTATAATTTATGAAAAAGTGAGACAAAGAACAACCATGTAGTATGACATGTATTGTATAATTTTTATTGTTGATGAATGTATTGGGTGTTGTGAACTTTTTTTATTTAATAATTTTTTTAAAAAAGAAAAAAATTGGCCACAAATGGGGCAATTTTGCCCTTTTTGCTCAGTCCCATCCATTGTATGACTGGGGGCATCTTTTTTCTAACAACTTTCATGCGAACAGAAAGTTGACTACTGTGTCATTTCCTCTTGTAAAAAAGTCCTCTCTGGGTTTAAAATAGTCTAGGGCTGAGAAGCAAATGGAGAAAAAGGACCAAATGTTATTCTTCATCTCCCCATCCAGGATCTCGGTCCTAGTCTAACTCCTCACCATGCTAATGCTAGGGCCAATATTTTTGCTTTAAGTAAGAGCTCATTTACCAAGTTAAGTCTATTTACCAAGTCTATTGATTTATTGGTTATGAACTTTAAAGGAATTACTGTAGGAGCTGAATCATATCTCCAAAATAAGTTCATTGCCTTGGATATCTCCCTTAAAGTATGAATTAAAACCCAGAGCAGATTGAGCACTGCAAAGACATGGGATCCTATCTCCAAAATAGGTCCATTGCCTTGGATATCTCCTTTAAAGTATGAACTACAATCCAGAGCAGGCTGGGCATTTCAAAGACACGGGATCCATCAGCCATCACTGAACAGCATTCATCTAGATATTGTTGGGACTACAACTCCTATCAGTGCTAGCCAACATAAACATGGTGAGGAATTATGGGCATTTCAAGGGCTACTGTTATCCACCCTGCTCTAAATATAGATTGCAAAGTCCTTGGGTACAATCTAAAAAACCTCCCTGTAGAACGAAGAGATCAGGAGAATATTACGACTAGGAAGGACAACTATGGATGAATTAGATAAGATCCTGAAGCATAAAGATATTTCATTGCATACCAAAGTCAGAATCATTGAGGCCATAGTATTTCCATTTTCTATGTACAGATGTGAAAGTTGGACAGTGAAGAAAACTAATGGTGATGCTGGAGGAGAATTCTACATATACCAAGGCCAACAACAACAACAACAACAAAAAACAACCTAATAAATTGATCAGAGAGCAAATCAAACCTGATCTTTTCCTAGAAGCCAAATGACTTAAACTGAGGATATCATACTTTGGTCATATCATGAGATGATAGAACTCATTGAAAAAGACAATAATGCTCAGTAAAGTGGAAGACAGTAGCAAAAGAGAAAGACTGCATTACCGATGGATTGATTCTAAAAAAACCCCCCACCAAACTGAGTTTGTAAGACCTGAGCAGAGCTATAGATGATAGGATGTTTTTGGAGAGCTTTCATACAAAGCTGATTTGATGACACATTACATCAGAAACATCATTACAACATGCTTATTGGGGGAGGAACCTACTATTTTATCATGGACTCTGTACAGTGCTGTGTGCTCTAAGGGACAAAGGTTTTCTGAGTATTTTCACTGTGCCACTGATCCAACTAGGATCTAGCATAAGCAGAACTCTAGTTTAACCTGGACTAGCTGTGGGAGGAATGGAAGTAAAACCCCAGATCGGATTCACTGTTCCTGTAGTGGTGGATCTACTGGCCACCTCAATGCAAAATGAGAAAGAAAGGTTTTTCGAGCCCAGCTAATAAATTAACCACCTCCACATCTTGCCTGAATATCCCTAGGTGTCTTCTCATTATTCAAAAATAGATTCTCACTACAAGAAGAAAAGCAAAAGGAATGAACAGAGTCTGACAGCGGTGGAGGGCAAAGCGTCCAGGTGCCTCCAGTGAGTCATCTCACAATGACACTTCAAAGGTGGAGCCGGAGCAATCCATGTTTGAATATTCAATGTGTCACTTTTTGACAGAAAATATTATTGTCAATGTTATTATATAATGATTATCTCCAAGGAGTAAGACTGCAGAGAGATGGGGATTTTAACCGAACACTGGTGACTAAGGGGCTGTGTAGATGGTCAGGAAAGGGTGACCTGAAGTTGCCTTTTCCCTAAGCTGCAGCAACTGCACTGCCTGCCCTGAGGTTGCCATAAATGGGGACGGAGCAACCGCACTGGGGGGAGTCAATGCAGCTTTTCCAAGGCTGTATTGAAGCCCCAGAAACCGCACCGCCAGCCCCAATGATGCCGCAAAGGGAGATGGAGCAACTGCATTGGCCGGCAGCAGCTGCTTTAATTTTTTTTTCTTTCTCAAACACATGTGCATGTGCTCAGGATCAACTCTCCACACCTGTGCATCTGTGCAGGAAAACATCCCTGTGCACCTGCAGAGGACCTGTCATACGCTAGTATACAATTTGTCACTTTCTAGGTACAAAGGTGACTGAGGTTTGGCATCCCTGTGCACCTGCACAGGACCTATTATAGGGTGGTATACAGTCTGTCATTTTGTTTGTAGAAAGGTGACTGAAGTTTGGCATCCCTGTGCACTTGCACAGGATCTGTCATACACCCACATATCATGCAAGGATTCTCTGACCTCTGCTTCCCCCCAAGGAGTGGGTGCAGTAGACAGGTGCCACTGTCTGATTGTGCCACCCTTGGGGTGAAGGAATGGGTTGGTCAACTGAAAAGACACTCCATCATCCTCCACAAAACCAAACCCACGCAGATCAGGGGGAAGGGGAGAGGTACATGCAAGGGAGGGTTGTCTTGACAGACTTGATACACGCAGCTGATGGTCATGCAAGAGACATGGTAAACAGGACACATGGACAAACATTACTCCAGGCCCCTCCCCCCATCATGCTAGGAAGTGGTGTGTGGGTCTTATGCACACCTGCACAGAAGAGATCACAGAAGCCGCTTTCATGCAAACTGTTGTGCATGCTGACAGCAAGCGTATATGCAACAGAATGTATTTATTGTCATAACAGAGGACAGTTGCTAGGGCGTACGCGTAGGGTTACAATTAGGGTTAGGGTTCTAATATTCAAGCACACCTGTGCCAGTGCTTCCACACTTGGCATCCACATCGGCATATGATGGCTAGAGGGCGCTTTCCTGGAGACTTTTAGGTGTGCATCGTCTAAAGGCCATACCTACAAGCCACCCTCAAAGCACCCCTTTTTGCCCATCTGCATAGCCCCTAAACTGTATGTTTCTCAACTTAGGCCAAAGGATTCTCTCCAGGCCAGAATGGATTTTTTATCTAGGAAGAAATGGATGACTATCTTGTTCTTGTGTCTGTGAATATGTGTTGATCCTGGGGGCCCTGAGATCCTCAGAAAAGGCTCTTCTCTCAGTTTCACAACATTCCCAGGCACAGCTGGTGAGGAGGCAAAATAGGGCCTTCTCTGTGGCTGCCCCAAGACTCTAAATCTCCTTTTCCACAGATACCAGAAATGTCCCCTCATTGCTGTCTTTCCATTGGGAAGAAAAGACTTTTTTTTTTACTCTGACAATTTTTTAAGGTTTTTAAAAGGAGTTTGAAGGGGTGCTGTGTTGTTTGTTTGCTGTTGTTGTTGTTGTTGTGTGCCTTCAAGTCATTTCTGACTTAGAGTGGCCCTAAAGGTAGAAAAGGTAAAGGTAGTCCCTTGACATGAATGTCTAGTTGTAACCAATTGTAGGGGGTGGTACTTATCTCTGTTACTAAGCCAAAGAGCCAGCTTTGTTCAAGGACTGCTCTGGTGGTCATGTGGCCAGCATGACTGCACCAAATGCTGTTACCTTCCCACCAAAGTGGTACCTATTTATCTACTTGTATTTGCATGCTTTCGAACTGCTAGGTTGGCAGAAGCTGGGACTAGTGATAGGAGCTCATCCCATCATGCACACCCAGGCCTCAAACTTTCAACCTTCCAATCTTCTGATCATCAGAAATGGCATCTTAACCACTAAGCCACTACATCCCCTGATCCTAACATAACTCTGTAATGGGGGTTTCTTGGCAAAATTTCATTTTATTTCCTTCAGAGTACTTATGCCCTGCTCTGCTGCCACAAAGGCTCTCAGAGTGGCTTACAAACTGTTAATTAGACAGATTTGTTCAGAGGAGGTTTGCCATTGAGGATGAGAACATCTGACTTGCCCAAGATTACCCAGTGGGTTTTATCGCCATGTGGGGAATCAAACCCTGGTCTCCAGAGTCAAACATTTGAAACCACTACACCATAGTTTTTAATGGCTTTTTATCCTTTTTAAGTGTATGTTTTAAATTGTTTCACTATAGATTGAGTATCCTTTATCTTAAATGCTTGGGATCAGAAGTGTTATGGATTTCAGATTCCCCCCCCCCCCCCCCAGATTTTGGAATGTTTGCCTATACATAATGGGATATTGGGAGATGGGACCCATGTATAAACATGAAATTTATTGATGTTTCATATGCACCTTATTTATACTCATAGCTTGAAGGTAATTTTATACAATATTTTTAATAATTTTGTATATGAGACAAAGTTTATATACATAGAACTATCAGAAAGCAAAGGTATTTCACCATCTCAACCATCCATGAAAATGTTTTTGGATTTTGAGGCATTTCGTATTTCCTATTATCAGGCAAGGGATACTAAATCTGTATTATTAACAGTTTAATTCAATTTCACTGATGAGCTTTGCATGTTTTTAGCTTTATCACACTTGTTTTAAATTGAAAGCTGCATTAAATCCCAATTTTAGGGGGAAAGTGGAGTACAGATAAAATTATTCATCATCATTATAATTTGTAATCAGAGCAGCCTTCTCTAGATGTGCTGGACTGCAGTTCCCATCAGTCTCACCTAATGCTACTGAAGATAATGGTTCATAATCCAGCACATTTGGATGGCCCTGACTTGGGGAAGAGGATCATATGCATCCATTCAGAAGTCCATTCTGGCATCAAATCATGTTTTTTAAACCTAAGTCCTTGGGGCCTAATTGCTTTTTCTAAAATGCATATTAAAATGTAAATTCAACCATCTAGAAGAGGCCAAGGTTACACAGATTTAGCATTAGTTAAAGCTGCAGAGAATTCTGGGGAAAACAGGCCAAGCATAATGGAAAACTGACACATATGATCCTAATCCTTCAAAAAATTCTTCTGATCATTTCGACTACAGACCTTGGATTAAAGCCTGGAAGAAACTCACTGCCATACTAACATGGAGGCTATCAGCAGCTGAGGCTGGAAATGTTGCCTAAATAGTAAAAACCAGCACCTAAAAAAACCACTGCAGGATATTTTACAATATATGGTTTATATCCTATTCATCCTGACTAGGGCAGACCACTAAATTAGTGGGATTTACCTATATGTTAACTCACCATTCAACAATTGCATTGAGTGCATTCCAGTTAAGGCTAACAAATAGGATCCTGGCTAGATACGTATACCTCAGTTCTCAAATATAGTGAGCCCTTGCTGTCAGCGGGGTTTGGTTCCAGAACCCCAAAATCCAGGGATACTCAAATCCCATTATATACAATGGCCTTATAAAATGGTGTCCCTTATGGAAAATGGCAAAATCAAGGTTTGCTTTTGGGATTTTTTTTAAAAAAAAATTCAAGCTGAGGATGGTTGAATCCGTGGATGCAGAATCAGTTGATGTGACGGGCCAACTGTAATTCATACAGTATGGCAGTAATTCCCATTCCTCACCTCTAAAGTAAGATTCCTTAATGTGAAATTTGTGAGAAAACAGGTCTCAGAACTGGAAAGTAGAAAGATTTTCCACATACTGCATATATTCAACTATAAATTGACCTCATGTATAAGTTGAGGGCAGGTTTGGGGGCCAAAATTATGATTTTGATAAGTCAAAGATAAAACTGAGGGGCATGTAACAAAGCGTGTTAATCACAGAACAGAGTTGGAAGAGATTTTGCCCCTTTTCCATTTATTATACATCTCCCATTTAAAACTTAGGGGGGAAGCAGACGGCGCAAAGCGCCATTTTCGGGGCAAAGAAGGGGAGGGGCATAATGTTTGACTATGCCTAGCTTCTCCTTTCTACTGTATAAGAAACTCCAGGATAACACGTTCACTCCCACCTAAGGATCCCACCAGTTGCACCCCATTTACAAAGTCATCCCTGTTGATTAGGATCAAATCTAAAATAGCTGATCCCCTTGTTGCCTCTTCCACCTTTTGGACAAAGAAACTGTCTTTGAGGTAAGTGAGGAATTTGCTAGACCTTGAAGTATTGGCTGAGTTTGACTTCCAGCAAATATCCAGATAGTTGAAGTCACCCATCACTACTGCATCTCTCCTTTCTGAGTGTGTGGTCATCTGTTCTAGAAAGGCATCATCCAATTCCTTTGCCTGAGTCGGGGGTCTGTAGTAGATTCCCACAATAACATCCCTGCTGTTTCCCCCCCCTTTAATTTTTATCCAGGTGTTTGTATGGATCTCCAAACACCTATATAGAAAATATGAGAAGGGGGGCATTCAAAATTTGGTAAATGCTGTATATACTCATGTAGAAGTCTTTCTTTTAAGGGAAGACAAGTTCTAGTCAGGACTCCAGATATGCATATTTTTTTCTTACAGATGCACACATAGAGGTTGATTGGAATCACTGTTGACCAACCATGAAATAATGAGATCAGACACGGTGTTTGGACTTAAATAAAGGATATCTTTATTGACCTAAAACCTAGTTAAAAGTTTGAGGCCTGGGGCTGAGTTAATAAAGAGGGGAGGAACCTGGCGTGAGTTTAGGTGAGGCACAGCTGTCAACTTGTGACACCTCTTCAGCCACCCTTGGGCAAAAAGCTAGGCCCCAGGGGCAATCAAAGGAGATTTGTTGCCATCTTGGACAGTCAATTTGGAAGGCCAACCTGGAGGCCTCCCTCCCAAGCCCTGCTACTTTATAAGAGAAAGATGGGGGAAAGCAGACGGCTAATTGAGCCATTTTGAGGGTAGGGAAGGGGAGGGGCAGCCGCACGATCGGCACCCCAACCCCTTCCCCAGGTCGTCCTCGGAGCAGCCGGGCCTCCGCATGGCCGGCGCTCCAAGGAGGACCTCCCGCCGCAACGTTCGCACATGCTGCAGCAGAAGAGTCGCCAAAGGAGTGCCGCAGCCTTTTGCGGTGCACCTTCGGCGACTTGTGAAAGGAGCGCCATTTTAGCACTCCTTTCAGGGATGGTGAAGCTGTGCTGTGGGGCCGAGGTGTGTGGATACCTCGGCCCCACAGCGCAGCTTCCTGGGGCGGCCCATGGCCGCCCCTCTGCTCCCCCCCTAAGTTCCCAGATCAGCCCCAAGGGCAGATTCTTTCCCAACCCCCCCAACCCCCCCGTCTCACATCTAGTGGGATGTTGTCACCTCTGAACATAGCTAGCAGTTGCAATCCATTCCATCCTTTTGATATACATGTGTTTCTTATGTTGTGTGTTTATCTGCATCCCTATATAAAGTGTGGATCTTTATATGATGAATGAATCCCTTAGGGAAGGAATTGTTCAAACATGTTTAAAGGAAGCAGTTGTTAGACTGCTCCTGAAGAAACCTTCCCTGGACCCCCTGGATCTGAAAAATTATAGACCAGTTTCTCATCTACCATTTTTGAGCAAGGTGATCAAGCAAGCTGTCGCCTTTCAACTTCAAGTGATCTTGGATGAAACTGATTTTTTAGATCCATTTCAAACCAGCTTCAGACTGGGATATGGGGTGGAGACTGCCATGGTTGCTTTGGCAGATGACCTGTGCCTAAGCATTGACAGGGGAAGTGTGACCCAATTGGTGCTCTTGGACCTCTCGGCAGCTTTTGATAAGATAGACCATGACATCCTCTTGGAACACCTGAGAGAGTTAGGAGTGGGAGGCAGTGTACTTCAGTGGCTCTGTTCCTTCCTCTTGGGCAGATTCCTGAGGGTGACACTCGGGGACAGTTGCTCTTCAAAAACAAAGCTTAAATTTGGCATCCCACAGGGTGCTATCCTGTCCCCAATGCTGTTTAATATCTATATGAAGCCGCTGGGGGAGATGATCCATAGACATGGGGCGGGGTGTTATCAATATGCTGATGACACCCAAATATATTTCTCCATGTCTCAGCCAGCAGCCATGATGACAGATGGTAGTTGTTCCTTCATTTAATGTCTTAAGGTGGTAATGGACTGGATGAGGAAAAACCGACTCAAGCTGAATCCAGATAAAATGGAGATACTCACAGTAGGCACCCCCAAACCAGGTATTGGGTCACCACCTGCAGTCCTGAATGGGGTCACGTTCTCTGCTAAGGACTGTGTTCACAGTTTGGGGGTGCTCCTAGACTCGTCGCTTCACATGACAGATCAGGTGAATGTAACAGTCAGGAGTGCCTGTTATCAGCTTCAGCTGTTACGCCATCTGCACCCCTTCCTGGAAGTAAGGGACCTGGAAACTGTAGTGCATGCACTGGTAACTTCACGACTTGACTTCTGCAATGCACTCTACAAGGGGTTGCCCTTATACCTAGTCCAGAAACTACAATTAGTACAAAATATGCCAGCCAGGTTGATCAATGGAAAATCTAAGAGTGATTATATTACACCTGTTCTGAAATCTCTCCACTGGCTGCCTGTTCGTTTCCGAGCATAGTATAAGGTGTTGGCGATGACCTTTAAAGCCCTACATGGCTTGGGTCCAACCTATCTAAGGGATTGCCTTCTTCCATATAATCCGCCCCACGCCTTCAAGTCCTGTGGGAGGAATTTACTGCAACCGATAAAAAATAGATTAGCAGTAACCTCCCAGAGGATGTTTTCTGCTGCCACTCCCAGACTGTGGAACGCCTTGCCAGAGGAGATCCATCAAATTAACCAGCTTGGATGGCTTTAAAAAAGCCGTCAAGATGGATCTCTTCTGGTAGGCCTTCCCTAAATAGATCACCTCACCTAACCTGGCCTCCTTCCTTGTGAGACATCCTCTCCACACTTTTACTGGTGTCCCAGAATGTTTTAATCTGATACTTTTACTTTTTATTTTTCTATTTTATATATTTTTAAAAGGGGCTTAACTGTTATTTATTAGTATTGTTTAGTATTGTTTATTTTGGGCATGTTTTATTTAAATTTAATTTTATATGTAAGCCGCCTTGATTGCCACAGCAAAAGGTGGGATATAAAAATAAAGTATTATTATTATTATTATTATTATTATTATCCTCAAACACCTGTGAACTCTTATAAGGGAAGACAAGTTCTATTCAGAAGTCCAGATACACATATTGTTGCTTACAGATGCACATGTAGATGTTGATTATAGCCATCCTATATAGTTGTTGAGGGAAACAGACATACAATTGATGGCTTCTTTCCCATAAAAATAATTTAATGGTTTACAGCTGCCCTAATCCCATTCAAAATAAGCTCTCTGTCAAAATATTTACTGCATTTGCTACTTTTCAAATGCAAACATGTTCTCCTTTCTTACTGCTGTTTATTTGAACTGCCATGACTTTTGTTGCTGTCTTTTCAATACATCAGTTCTCATCTGGGAACTGGGAGCCTTTTAAAAGAACAATATGAAAGCTGGAACCTCAGAAGTGCACCTTTGTAATGGGGCTCTGAGGCTCTCGAAATGAATTTCCTTGTGGTGGATGACTTTGCAGGGTGACACACAAGCCCTCGATCACAGGCTTCAGATGGAGCTGAGAGTTCTATGAAACATAAATGCAACGACCTACAGAATATTAAGTTCTTCACCTGGCAGAATTTGTTATTTCTGTAAAGGAAGTTTTGAAAACTTGTTAAATATGAACAGTGCAGCAAGGAGTAAGTCAGAGGCCATGAATGTCATTTTTGTCTCAGTATCCAGAACATTATAAAAATGCTTTGACCTCTAAGTTTCTGATGGGCCTCTGTCACTGCAACATTTATTAGTATTATATCTTGTATATTCCAGTAGCAAAAGGCCAAACAGTCTTCCTTATGTATGTAACAGCTTTCCCCCACTCAAAGCCCTGAATGTGTTTTTCTTTATTACAACCCTCAACATTTCTATATAGCACAGCCAAGATTGTCTGGGGATGATGGGGACTGAGTCTTACATGTCTGCAGGGAACTGGGTTGAAGAAGACTAGTTCATCTCAACCCTGTGAAGCAGATCACTGGGATTAGGAACATAGGAAGTGGCTTTATACTACCGTATGTTAGATCATTGGTCCATTTAGATTCCATACTGTCAACTCTGATGGCAGCAGAGGCTCCCTAGAATTTCAGGTAGAATTGTTTCCATGTCCTGCTTGGAGATTCCTAGTATTACATGATGGTATCTTCCATCCAAATGTAAATCGGCTCTGACCAAGCTATGCATCTGAAGTCACATGAGATTGGTTATGTTCGAGATGGTGTAGTGGGCCAGTTCTGGAGGTGGGTACTTGAGGCTGAGAATCAAAACAACCTCCTTAATAACTCCAGGATGACTATGTGACAAATGTCCACAGCTCACTGTGAGCTGTCCTAGCTGTTGAATCATGTAAGGGGTTCATAACAAATGTGTAATGTGAGAGAGCACACCAGCATTGCACTTCTCATGTAGAAAGTGAAAGTTGGAAGAAGAGAATCTCAGCTACATATGAAGGTTCTCCCCGTAATCAACCACCTTGAAGATTATAGTTTCTAACTGTATGGAGAGCTTATTATTATTAGTCTGGGCTCTGAGAGGAAGAAAAAGAAGAAAAGTGCACTCCATGTGTGACTGGGCCCTAATTTCTTCTCACCTCCAAGCTAAGATCAGCTGTTTCTTCATAATCTGAATTGCCTCCCCCACCTCCTCTCACCACCAGTAACCAGTAGCAGCAGATGATTGCCTTTATCAACAGAAAGTGCAGATTTAGCATACCACAATTGATTCAATGGGCTTACTCTCTGTGAGGCTAGCAACTGGGTCTTTGTCTACAACTCTCAATGAGTAGCTAGTATAGCTACTGGGTGTTGCAGGGCTAAGAATTTCCAGGCTCTGAAATAACCAACTGTATGTAGTCAGGAAGGCACATTCCCATGAGATAGAGAAAGTTTGGTGTCTTCTGTGTATTGTGGGTTCTCTTCACCTCACATTTCTGCACAAACCCTGTTTTGATGGCTGTCTGAGATGCACGCTGTGCAAAGAAAGTTGTACTTCATAAAGATTCATTGATGGGATGAGAAAACAATGAAAGTTTTCAACTAAATGCCCAATATACAAATGAATGAATCAATAAGAATAGAGAGTGGATGAAAGAGAGAGAGAGAGAGTCCCTGTCTGCACTGGTCAAATAAACTAGCCTTTCCCCCATCCTCTGAATGGGGAGACTGGGCAATGCAGGGCTCAATCCTTGAGTTTAGTGTGAATAGTGTGGACTAGTGCAAAATGGGGTATACCCCTATTATTGTGAATTTTAAAAAGTCCCCACTATGGGTTGCTTTGTTGTGAGATCAGAACAAGGTACTCAGCCATATTATTGAATCTGGCCCCCTTGTTCTAACCTCAGATGGGATGACTTGCTGCAGTGACAGCTGTGTTGGGCAAGAGTGGGACACACATACAAACAGTTGCCCAATGTCAGAACGGAAGGAGGTCAGGACAGCTCCAGGGCCAGGATAATCTGGACTGCCCCTGGAGTATCCTGGCCAGTGTAGATAATAATAATAATAATAATAATAATAATAATAATAATAATAATATTATAATTTATTTATATACCGCCCAATGGTTGCCCAATCCGGGCGGTTTACAACATAAAAACAGTTACAATAAACAACATATCCCCCCCCCCACACACATCCCCCCCCCACATATCCCTAACACACACACATAGCTGCCATATTAATGATAGGTCTGAATCTCTTTTTTTTGTAAAGACCAGGCATCTGCTAATATACCCTTCATATTGACTTGGAGTGACAATGTGTTGCTTGCTTTTTATATATATTTGTATCTCTCTCTCAGTCTCTCACTCTCCATCACTCTGTCGGTCTCTGACTCCTTGCAGCATTAGCAGAAATATCAGATACAGATCATTAATCACAACGCCTGTACTGTCCTTGAATTATTTAATGCAATATTTGAGGAGCTGTGAATTATTTAAGGCTGTGTGCGAAAGGTCCTCTCCAATAGACATGCTGCGATTATTAAGAGCCATTGCTAAGTCTGATTTATTTTGCCACAATCCTATAGCAGTGTTGAATGTTTCATAAACAGAACCTGCCCTTTTAGAGTGCAAAGCCAAAAAAGGACAAAAATGAAACAGAGCAAGTTGTGGGGTGGGGAACAGGTGGGTGGGGGGGGAAGAGATAGCAGAACATCACAGGATTCTTGCTCTTTTGGGGAGTCAACTCTTTACTTTTCTCTGCATAACTGGAGAAGATACTAAATATTTGTGTCGATTGTGTTAAATTGTCACAAATAGTTAAATGTTTGTGAGGATAATGAACAGGAGAGGTGCCTTTTCCCATGTGGGTTCAGAAAAAATTGGATAAGGTATTTTGAGAGAGGGGTGGGAAAATGTCTCAGTTTCATTTTGGTTGTTTTTGTCAAAATGCCACAAACATTCCCACTTTGTATGAGGGTGCTTCCAGATGGGGAAAAAAAAGATCTCCAGAAGTCTTGAGAATGTCTAGCTCTCTGTTTTGATTCTATCTTCACATTCATGAATTTGCATCTGGCCTCTTTCTTGAAATATGCTGGGCTTTCCCTGCCTCCCTGGTGTCCTTCCTCTTCCTCCACCCCACTGATCACCTATCAGATTCAATCTCATGGAGTTATACTTCATACAGTTACTAGATTTGAATATAAATATATTGGCAGTATTACAAACTCAATGTTACAAGAAAGAAGGGCTTGGTGATAAAGCTATTGGGAAAAGTAGTTTATACAAGGAAAAACAATTGCCTATCTGTGTAATGAACAGATATGTGGGGGATGAAGTTGGTACTGCTATTCACCAAAGCCAGTTTTTGGCCTGAAACAAGTGTTGACCGGGGTGGGAAGTAGTGAAAATTACTGTAAAAATGTTTCGGTTTATGGGTAGATGAGGAAAAAAAGCCTTCAATTTGCAAACCTACAAGGTGCTGGTGTGTTATTGCATACTTCCAACTGGGGATTATGGTAGTTCTATCTACAGAAGTCATATTGTTAGCTTCTTTGGTTACTGAAAAAAACCTTTGCTGTTGTAATACAGAAGACTGGACAGATCCTGCCAACTATTCAGGAATCATAGTCAACGTGCTTAGCAATATTACAATAGTTACACATCAGGATCATTTTGTTTTAGGGCTAACATTCCTCTTTCCCTCACTTGTTCTCAGTTGAATCTGTGTCCTGAAAACAACACCTGTTTTTACTGGTGGCAGCCATAATTATTTTTTCTGAGACAGTACAAAGACACAAATATATTTTATTTTGGAAAGCAATGGTTTAATTTAAAATGACCTATGGAGTGGGAAGAAAAATCCTGGATAATCATGTCTATGTACAGTCAAGTTGCCTGTCGACTTATGGTGACCTCATTAATTTGTCATAGGGTTCTTTTTGGCAAGAAATACTCAGCTTTGCCAGTTTCTTCCTTTGAAATATAGCCTACAACACGTGATATTTGTTGGTGGTCTTCTATCTACATAGTAACCAGGGCTGATCCTGCTTAGCTTGCAAGATAAGATGGGATTTGGTGCCTTTGGGGTATCCTCCCAGGAAATATTTTGGGATAAAGAAAACATCATGTATATCTCCAAAATAAATTGATTTGTAAAGGAACAAAACCTGGACTTCAAGGTTTTTCCTCCTGATCTGGAGTTGTAGTCCAAATAAGGTCCTAGGTCTCACAGCCTAGCTCTTCCTCTCATGATGAGAGCTGGGCTTGAAAATGATTTTAAATATATTTTCCTTATTTTGTTCAAACGGCATACCTTGCTATTGGTTGAGGTTTTATGACCCATGCTTAACAACATCACCAGGAGCTTTTTCCTTTGACATCACAAGGGATTGTCCTTGGATCTACACTTTAGGGCAGGGGTTAGCAACCTATGGCCCGCGGGCCGGTTCCTGCCCAGGGCCCCATGCTTACTGGCCCAGGCGGACCCCCTGCCACCACGCGTTTGGGTTGCCTCGTGGCCACGCGCACCGCGACCGTCATTTTGTTTTTCAAAATGGCAGCCGCGATGCGTTTGCGCATGCACAGGAGTACTGCACATGCGCAAACGCGGCTGTGGCCACAGCAGCACGCGCAGCGGCAGCAGCAGCGCCTGCAGGGGGGGTCGTGGCAGTAATACCCTCCGCTCGAGCATGGGGTGAATTCGCCCAAGGATCGGGGCGGGGGGGCCTTGGAGGGACCTTTCCAAGGTTCCTCCGTTTGATCATGAGGTGAATTCACCCCAGGATCAAGGAGAGGCACCTTGGAAACGGTCCTCCAAGGCCCCCCCGCCCCGATCCTTGGGCGAATTCACCCAAGGATCGGGGGGGGGGCTTGGAGGACCATTTCCAAGGCCTCCCCGATTGATCCTGGTGCGAATTCACCCAAGGATCAGGGCAGGGGGGCCTTGGAGGGACCTTTCCAAGGTTCCTCCGTTTGATCCTGAGGTGAATTCACCCCCAGGATCAAGGAGAGGCACCTTGGAAACAGTCCTCCAAGCCCCCCCGCCCCGATCCTTGGGCGAATTTGCCCAAGGATGGGGGGGGGGGCCTTGGAGGACCGTTTCCAAGGCCTCCCCACTCGATCCTGGGGCGAATTCGCCCAAGGATCGGGGTGGGGGGGGGCTTGGAAAGGCCCCATGGCAGCTGCCAGGGGTGCGTGCATGCACGCACCCCAACTCCCGCACGACCGGCCCCCCGCACCATTCCCCCCCGGCCCCCCGGCAACTAAGGTTGCCAACCCCTGCATTAGGGTGTATTGCAAAATATCACAGCAATACAGTTGTGGAATCAACAAAAATAGAGCTTTACTCAGCAGAGTTTAAGGCAAAAATAAGAAAATGTATCATCATGGCTAAGCACAAATATATACAATGTAAAAATAAATCAGCATAGCATAACTTCCTACATACCTGCAGTACTACAACTCCCTAACAAGGAGAAAAACTTACTTCCCAGAAATATAAAAAGCAACAGGCTCCTAACCAGCATAGAGAGTAATACACTCTCTGAAACCCAAGCAGATTCCTAATGCAGTTATACTCTGCAAAGTGCCTATCAAAACCACCTGGCCTAATGGGCTGATTGCATCACTAATTGCCAGTGCTGGCTTACCATCATGGGCTTCACCTGCCACTTTGCTTTACCTTCATCCAGTCACAACTTAGTATGCAAACTGGCATACCCTGACAGGATCACAGTCTCTGGCCCTGATATCTCAGGGGTGCCCTGATCTGGCATCCCTAATTCCAAAGACTTCAATGAGGTAGCAGATGAGCGGGAAGAAGTTTTTGTCCCCGAGAACCTAGGCATCATAACTCTGATCAGAACAGAGCAGCTTTCCTCACCTTGACCTCTCTAGATCTGAACACATCTCCTACCATCCCTGTCAATTTGGCTATGCTAGCTGAGGCTGATGAGAGATGTAGTACAAAATATCTATCCAGTGGATTCTCTGGAGGAATCTAGGTTGGGAGGAACTGCCATAGACCATATTGGGCTTAGACCAGGGGTAGGCAACCTTTCCCCTTTAAGGGCCGAGGGACTTCAACTCCCAGAATCTCAGGAGCTATTGGCCAACATGGGACTATTGGCCAACATGGCTGAGGCTTCTGGGAGCTGAAGTCCCTCAGCCCTTAAAGGGGAAAGGTTGCCTACCCCTGGCTTAGACTATGGAGAAATTGTTGCTGTTGTTGTGTGCCTTAACATCATTTTTGAGGTGAACCTATCATGACAAGATTCCAAATATACAGCCATGTAGTCTGTAGAATCAGTACATAGAGAGATCTTGTAGTACCTTTAAGACTAGCTGAAAGAAATAAATTGGCAGCATGAGCTTTCATAGACTTGTCTGCTTCCTCAAATGCATTATGGATGCAAATAATGGCAAGATTTGTTCAGAGTTTTTGTTTGTTTATTTGTTTTGCCTTTGTTTTTCTCTGATGCTGAAAAAAGTATGACTTGCCCAAGGTCACTCAGTGGATTTCCATGGCCCAGTAGAGATTAAAACCCTGGTTTCCAGAGTTGTAGCCCAACGCTCAAACCACTACACCTTGCTGTCTTAATTGCAAAAAGTTGGAGTCCTTTAAAAGAAAACTTTCAGGGTCTCTCAGTGATTCTCAGAGGATTCTGGGAGTTGCAGTCCACGTAAGGCATGTTTCAAGGCTCTGATTGACTTATATGGCCAAATAGTCTGCTCTAATAGAAGACAAGTTCCTATGTTCCTAACTTTAACCCTTCTTGTGGAATGCCATTCATCCTTCATAATACAGTTTAATCCATGATTTTCTTTTCCAGTGACTCTTGCATTCTGCTTTTATGGGGTCCTCCCTCCACAAATTTACAGTGGCATCATTTAAATATCAGCCAACAGGTGCAAGCCTTACTTTCATGTAACATCTCCTGACTTTGTGGTGAATGAGGTAAGAAATGAAAATGCTTGTGCCTCTGACATCTTTTCTCATCTTTCCAGTTTGAACCTCTTGATCAGGGTTTGAAAGTTTAAGGCTACAGCTTTCAAGTTCAGTGGTGGGGGGGGGAAGGGAAAGAAGTAGTTTCAATCAAGCATGTATATTATTCCAGAATCTGCAATATCCACCAGAAAATTATCTTTTTAGATGTTACATAGCCAGACAAAGTGATGAAAGATCCCTAAATGAAAACAAAGAGAGGGCATGCTCCCCCTTTAGGTTCTAATTAGTTTTTCCTATTGTTAATTTTAAAAATGATTTATTTCAACACTCAGCCCTTCCTTTTTTTATTCAGCATCCTTTGAGGTCCATGAAATAATAGGAAAATGGAGATTGCAATCTGGACCTGCATTTTGCCTTTCAGTTGAATAAGTGTGTGTGTGTGTGTGTGTGTGCGCACGCCCTTGTCCATGTGCATGCCTTCAAGTTGCTTGTGGACTAATGGCAACCCCATGAATTTTTCATAGGGATTTCTTAGGCAAGGAATACTCAGAGGTAGTTTTGCCATTCTTTCCTGTGAAATATAGCCTGCACCACCTGGTATTTCTTGGCATTATCCCATCCAAGTATTAATCAGGGCTGACCCTGCTTAGCTTCCAAGATCAGATGGGATCTGGTGCTTTTAGGGTATTTGAGTGCTTTGAGTATAAACATCTTCTCCATTCCAGTTACATATAATAAAGCTGCCATTTTATCAAACAAAAATGGTGGCAGGGTCAATGCTCTCCTCACCTCTTTGCCATCCTCTTCATCCCTACTCTTCCAGACTCATCTGTGATTATAGGGCCAATAAAAAGATTCTGTATTATTGCTAAATTTTGAGGTCCCCACCCAGGCTAGAATGTGGAACATAACATAGTGTTTATCGATTTAAAAAATGGATTTAAACTAGAGTAAAAGAGTTTCCAGCTCAACATTAGGAAGAACTTCCTGATGATGAGAGCTGTTTGACAGTGGCAGATACTGCCTCAGACTGTGGTGGACTCTCCTTTTTTGGAGGTTTTTCAACAGAGGCTGAATGGCCGTCTGTTGGGAGTGCTTTGATTGTGTCTTCCTTCACGTCTTGGGGTTCGACTGGATGGCCCTTATTTTTTTCCCAACTTTATGATTCTTTGATTCTATGATCTCTACTGTATTAACTGAACACTGGCTTTGCAGAAATCATGGGCAAGGTTATGCAGAGCCAAGTAATAAGAAAAGATGCAACATGCCTGAAGATATACTTCTGTATCAGTTTTCTCCATCCATTACCCTTTGAAGAAGCCATATACATTTGTACGCACATGTATGTCTCTGTGTGTATCTCTTTCTCACAGCTAGGCAAAACAGATGCCAAGAAAGAAAATTTCAAAATGAAAATAGAGCTGGGAAAGTGCAGGTGGATGGGGGGAGAGAGGGAGAAGCAGAGAGAGAGAGAGAGAGAAAAGGGGAAAATATAAGAGAAGCGAACTGTGAAACTGCACTGATGGCATCACTAATTTGATTATCAGCGATCTCTGAAATTTGCAGGAGGCAATTATTTTCTTGAAAAGGAAGAACTGGAATTTATACTACAGTAATTTCCAATCTGCCTTTCAAAATGAAAAAGTCTGAAATGGGAGGAAGGAATGGCCTCTTTTTATGAGCATATCCATTAACAAGAAAACACATCCAGGAAAAGATGTGCAAACCTGCTTAGCAAGAAAAGGCACTGAGCCAATCTCCATACTCCCAAGCCTTCTGTTTTGTGTTTTTCCATGGGCAACTGATAGCAAAAGTGTAGCACTTGGCTTATTTTGTTCAGGATGACTAACAGCATAGGTACAAATATAAACTGGTAGGGATTTCTGCTTCTCTCTGAGAATGAAACATGTGGGTGCAGTTTAGCTAGCTACCATCACTTCTTTCCCTGAATTCATGACTCTCAGGAGTCTAGTAATTAAGATCTTCCCCAAGAACAACAGGGGGAAAAGACTACTATGGAATTGTCTCATGTTTTCCCAGATATGTATTCTTTCCAGAACCTTGAAAAATGACTTGTTGAACTACAACTCCAAGGCTAACATCTTATAGCAATATCTTATATCAAGGTTGTAGTGTAAATCTCTGCACACAGAGTAATGTTTTGATGGTGCTATCTGACATTTGCATCAAATGGAACGTTGCAGCAAAAGGGTCGGACAAGGCTGTATGCTTTCACCCTATCTGTTCAACTTGTATGCAGAGAATATTATAAGAAAAGCAGGCTTGGACACAGAAGAAAGAGGAATGAAAATAGGAGGAAGGAATATCAACAATCTAAGATATGCAGCTGACACCATAATACTAGCAGAAAACCTCATAGACCTGGAACATCTACTAAGGAAGTTCAAAGAAGAAAGTGCTAAGGCAGGCTTAATATTCAACATAAAGAAAACAAAAATAATGACACCCGAGGACCTTCACAAGTTCAACCTAGACAATGAAGAAATAGAAATAGTAAAAGAATTCCCATACCTGGAATCAAACATTGATAGAAATGGGGACTGCAGTCAGGAAATCAGAAGACTAAGAATGTTGAGGGTGGCTATGAAAGGACTAGAAAAGATTCTAAAATGCAAAAATAACTCAGCACAAAAGATAGACTCATACAAGCCATTTTATTCCCTCTTACCATGTATGGATGTGAGAGCTGGACAGTTAAGGAAGATGATAGGAAGAAAATCAATTCATTTGTGATGTGGTGCTGAAGAAGAGTGCTGAGGATCCCATGGACAGCCGAAAGGACAAACAAGTGGGTCCTAGAGCAGATCAAACTGGAAATCTCCCTGGAAGCCAAGATGACCAAACTGAAGCTGTCGTACTTTGGGCACATCATGAGAAGAGAGGACTCATTGGAAAAGACAATAATGCTGGGAAAGGTGAAGGGAAGTAGGAAGAGAGGAAGGCCACATGCCACATGGATGGACTCTATTAAGGAGGTCACAGGTATTAAGGGGTTGCAGGAATTAAGCAGAGCAATGGAGGACAGAAGGTCTTGGAGATGTCTCATCCATAGGTCGCCATGAGTTGATATCAACTTGAGGGCAGTTAACAACAAAAAAATAACCAAATGTACATTCTAATGCACCACCTAATGAGCAACCAAATGCATAATCAAAAGAGTATTATCTCTGTAGTACTATCTACAACAAGGGCAGACAGATAAGCATCAGCTGAGAATGCCCATCAGCATGTGCAATGGCACTACATTTCACAACTCAACTTTTGCAACCTGGAATTGAATACAGGCATTACACATCATACAAAAATATCCAATCAGTTTTGTGGGGATCGTTTGTTGTTGTTGTGTGCCTTCAAGTCATTTCTGATGTATGGCAACCCTAAGGTGAACCTATCAATTAATTTTCTTGGTAAGGTTTGTTTGGAGGAGGTTTGCCATTGTCTTCCCTTGTGTCAACAAACATGTGACTTGCCCAAGGTCACCGAGTGGATCTAAAACCTATGTAAAACAATAACAGGATTTTGTCCCTGAATCCAAAAAAGTAATTTTTCCACAGCTTGATACTTTCTTCCAATGCTAGTTGAAATGACAATGGTTATGTAGGTTCTCAGTGAGTATGTTCTCAGAGATGTACATGCATATTTATTCTAAGTATATGTGTCTGTAAGGGGGCTTTTCACCTTGACTGTAATGCACCTTAGACAGACTGGAGCCAACAAAATGCAGCTGTAGCTAACAGGGAAATTTCTTGAACACACATGAATAAAAACCATTTTTTTTTACAATGATTGTAATGGAGAATAACAAATATAACAGAGTTTCATGAATAGCAAATAGTAAATGGATAGCACAAATAGCTACCTCATAGAGCACAATTGCTTCAGAATGAGGGAAATATTAATAATATAAATAAATTCACATGGCTGAGGTTTTTCAGATCCACTCTATCATTCCAAGGCTTGGGGGTGCTACAATTTAGATTGCATGAGGTGGCTGGAATTATGGCAAAGAAATTTCATATTTAGAGGTGAATGAGGGAAGAAGGGAGAAAACAGAGATTCAAAACAGGGAAAATAGAGAAAGTGATACAAAACAGAGCAAGTGAGGGGCAACTGAAAAGTGGAAACAATAAAGATAAGTGGGAGCAATCATGGAATTCGAAGATACCCCAAGAGCCATCCAGTCCAATCCCATGCCATGCAGGAATAAACAAAGCACTCCTAACAGAAGCCCATCCAACCTCTGTTTAAAAACCTCCAAAGAGAAGACTCCACCAGATTCTGAGGCAGTTTGTTCCACTGTTGAATAGCTTGTATTGTCAGGAAGAATCTCTTTTCCAGTAGCTTGAATCCATTGCTCCATGTCCCAGTATCTGGAGCAACAGAAAACAAGCTTGCTCCATCTTCAGTATGATATCCCTTTAAATATTTAAATAGGGCTATGTTACAAGAATTGCTTTAATATATATATACACCTTTGTGGGTCTCCTGTCATTACCCTAAACCGGAAAAAGCCCAACCACCATGGATCCAAGATGAGGACCTCATGTGAAAGGTCACATCTGCCTTTACAACTATTAGCAGATCAAAAGGCTAGGCTTAGAAGCTGCAAAAGCAGGACATTTACAACCTCTGAATTCCAGAGACACAGAGATTTACAACCAGGATATGTCTGGCTAAGAATGAGATAACATCAACCCCCCCATCTCCCCCCCCCCCTTTGAAAATTGTCTACTTCAAAGACAACCTATCCAGAATCCTTTGATATACAATAATCAGTCTTTGCCCCAGGCTATTGGCAGCCTATATTAAGACCTCCAAATCTGTGTTCTGAGAGCTGGTTTTGGAAGGGAAGGGAGGATCTCCCTCCCTCCCTGAAATTGCTAACCAGTATCTCTCAGCTGCCTCCAACACAACTTCACTCCATAAGCAGCTGAGTTCACTTTTTTTCTACAAGGAGTGCAGAGTTTCTAGGTAACTATTTTGTGTGTGAAACCTTTCTTACAGATTTCATGTATCCTCTGTGTATATGTGCTTGTTTGTTGCTTTCGTTTTCTCCCTTAATAAAAGTACCATTCTTTGGAAGAATGCTGTCTCTGTGAAGGTTCTCTCCCCTCCCTCTCCCTGCACACATTGGTTTTCAATCCTGCTTACTAATTTTGAGCTAATTAAAAATTCCCCAAGATCAGTTTCTTATTACAGTTATCATATCAGCTCTTGACCATCTCCAGACTAAACATACCGAACTCTCTAAGTCTCTCCTCATAAGGCATTGTTTCCAGATCCTTCACCATTTTGGCCGCCCTCCTCTGCTTCAACTTGTCAACTTCCTTTTGCCCAGAGCTGGACACAGTATACTAGATGAGGTCTGACCAAAGCAGAATAGAATGCTTTAGAGAATACAGTGGTATCACTTCCCTAAGCTGCACACTCAAAGACTCATACACTAAAGTGGGAGTTGTAGGACTTCAGATCTCACTCCAGCACACTTTCCAAGAGGAGTGGGTAAAATGAAGCCTCTGGGCCACATGTGGCCCCAAGGCTATTTTTGAGGTCCTCAAGAGTCCCCCATCTACCACAATAACAATAACAATAACAATAACAATAATAATAATAATAATAATAATAATAATAATTTGTATCCCGCCCCTCTGCAGAGCAATCAGGGTGGCTTACAACATTAAAATTTCCATATAGATATGTTAATAAAATGTGAATAGAACCTGAAAAAATCCCAAAAATCACCCTCCCCTTAAAAAGTAAGGGTTCTTCTTCTTTGTCCAGGCCCGATGAAACTGGGCCTGCATCTCTCCCCCATATGACCTCAGATGGAGTGGAGGGAGGGCTCTTCTTCTTAGTCTAGGCCCGATGGAGATGGGCCTGCATCTCTCCCCCAGATGACATCTGATGGAGTGGAGGGAGGGCTCTTCTTCTTAGACTAGAGCCGATGGAGATGGGCCTGCATCTCTGCCCCAGATGACGTTGGATGGAGTGGAGGGAGGGTTCTTCTTCTTAGACTAGGCCCAATGGACTAGGCCTGCATCTCTCCCCCAGATGACGTCGGACGGAGTGGAGGGAGGGCTCTTCTTCTTAGACCAGACCCGATGAAGATGGGCCTGCATCTCTCCCCCAGATGACGTTGGATGGAGTGGAGGGAGGGCTCTTGTTCTTAGGCTAGGCCCGATGGAGATGAGCCTGCATCTCTCCCCCAGATGATGTCGGATGGAGTGGAGGGAGGGCTCTTCTTCTTAGACTAGGCCAGATGGAGATGGGCCTGCATCTCTCCCCCAGATGATGTCGGATGGAGTGGAGGGAGGGCTCTTCTTCTTAGAGTAGGCCAGATGGAGATGGAGATAATAATGCACTCTTTCCACCAAAGAGCAGAACATCAATCATATACAATCAGAAACAAGGCAATATAACAGAACACTGTAAAATGTATAAACTCTTCTACATCTCACCAGCCACTACCCACCTCAGCAACCTCAGGCACAACTCAGAAGCTTAATCCAGTGAATCTTCAACCCCTTACAGCTCTTTCTCCAGCTGGAGGTCCAAAGGAAGTCTATTCCACAGATGCAAAGCCAGATCTCAAAGGGCCCTCAGTCTTGACAGAGCTGTGTGAATCAGTGTAACTGACAATAATCCTTTACTTATAGATCTTAAATTCCAAGATGGTGCGTACCATGGTAGCCAAGCTTCCAGGTACTAGGGAAGATTACAACACAGAGCCTGAAATACCAGAACCAAACATTTGAAATGCCCCCTATTCTGAACAGTGACAGGCATGAGAATATTTAGGGAAAAACAACCTGGATGACACTGTTCTGAATTAAGTCCAGAGGGGAAAAAATAGCAAGAAAGCAAACCCACCGTGAGGCTATTACAATAATCTAGGACTGACATAACAAAAGCCTGAAAAAGCAGATGGTAAAGAAGCTATGGATTCTACAAATGTTCAAAAGATGGAAATGCCTTTGTTGCCACCCCAATTACGGCATGTATAGACAAATGGTCATCCAACAGGTCTCTGTGATTCCTGTCAACTGAAACAGGAACTACTGTGCAACTCTGCAAACACAATGGAGGGCATGGAAAAGGGATGGACAAGCTGAAACACTACTACTAGATGGACAAGCTGAAACATCAAAATCCCAATTTTCCCCATATTCTGCTTAAAATGGTAGGTGGTCAACCATAGAGAAATGTTCAAAAAGCAGTCCATCACAGACTTTCACAGAGAGGCAACAATTGATTTGAAACTCTGGAAAATTGGTGTGTCACCTGAATAAATGTGATATGTGATGTGAATAAATGTGAAACCCAGATATGAAATAAAACAAAAATCCAAGAAGGACAGTATATAATGAGAAAAGAAGAGGACCCAAGACATCTCCTTCTGGCATCCCAGTTATAGAAAAAAACATTTTGAGGGGCTGTAGCTACTGGTTTGGTTAGGAAAGAGAGGGAGAACTGGACAGGAGAGGAACTGTAATCACTAGGGATGATGATTAAGCTCTTTTCACCTTGAATAAGGTAGTAAGATTTTCACTCAGTGAATAGGAGGGAACAAAATGGTAAATTCATTAAACTGGGATTTCCATTATGAATTTGTAAATATTTTGTATCTTGTATTCAGGGCTTTAAAGTTTGCCTCTAAGGCTGCAATATCCTTAAGCAGCATGTGTAGAACAGTTCTTCAATCAAGTCCCACTGGCTCCTTGTTGGATAAGTGAAACTTTTGGGACAGTGGATATGTATTCAATTTAATCAATAATCTGTTGTATTGCATTTTTTTTTTAAAAAAAAGTTCTTGGGACTTAAAATATGTGTAAGCATTGCTCTAATCAACTTTTGAGCTTTGAGCGATAATAGAAGTATAGAAAATCAATATATACAAAGGATACGAAATAAACTGTATTTCGTATCCTTTGTATATATTGGTTTTCTATACTTCTGTTATATACATTGTTTGTTACCCTTTTAAAGAAATATAGTCGGCCCTCCGTTTTCATGGGGGATCCATTCTGGATGCCATCCCCTTGCATAAATGGAGATTTGGCAATATACAATCCCTATAGCCTTGAATTGGGCATGCCCCCATGAGTGCATCCCATTAATTTTCACAGAGGTCGCCCCTCTGTGAATATGAAAATACACAGACTTTAAGCCTATGAGAAAGGAGACCTGACTGTATAGATAAAGCTTATTTATAGTACCCTTTGGGTTTTTTAGGTCTTTTCAAATTCATTGTTTCAACAATCTCTATGCAGGAAACAAGGGTTCTCAGTTTTTGGTAGGTTAAGCTCTAGGCAAGAAAAAATGGCCACCTGCAAATCTTAAACTCAGCCAGGAGAAGAGCAGTTTGCTGCAGTTTCCAAGGCTGTTGTTTAATTGAGTTGTTGCTGCAACTTGCAAAGATTCTCCAAGAGTCTATGTATTTACTAAACTATCGTCCTTGTTCCCTCCCAGTCACTCAGGTATCTGTGCTCCCACTCTGTTCTTCTCTGCATCCACCTTCAAGCTAGAAACAAGTAGCTGCATTAAATTTCCTTATCCTGTCTCCCCTAAGTGTGTGATAAAGAATAATCCCCTCATTTCACCTAAATCTGGGAATAGCCCCTTTAGCTAAGATTTCTGTCTTAATTTCCAAACAGGAAAATATGTTTTTTCTCTCTGCAAAAGCGGTGAGCACTTCTGGTTGGTACTTAATGCATAACCCTTAATGGCATAACCAGGGGCTGCCCTTATGTCTCAGATTTTGGTTTGGAAACCTCAAAGTCTGAGAGGCTCCTGAAATAGCAAGCCTACCTCCAAGCTACAGCTTCAGTCTCCATCTTCTATCCATCCATATCATGCCCCATGCCTCCCATCTAGTGAAGATGAAAACCAATCTTCTCAAATGGGGCTATTGTGGCCTGGAGCATTATCTCTTGGGACTTCTTGTCTAGTCTTGCCTTAAGCCATCCTTGTCTCATGCTCCTAGAAGTGACCAGCTTGGTTCTGTCTCTGACTGGTTCTTTAGCTTTTCCGTTGACCACTGGATTGTCAATTGATGGCTTCTTGAAAGAAGGCAAATACTATTAGTTGCTGTTTTTGCTTACCTCTACTCTTCCTATTAAAAATACCATGCAAAAATAAATAGAAATATCAGCCAGGATGTATTTTGGAACTATATTTTGGAATACCAAGAATGAAGAATAAATGTTAAAAGCTCCTAAGAATAGCAATGTATGATCATTCCAAGCTCTCCAAAAGTATTTTTGGAAAACAATGTATTAGCCAAAAAAGCAGCTGAAAATATTTGTCTGATTCCAGTTATAATTAGGCAGAAAAAAATTACTCAATTAATACTCAACTAAAGAGATTAGGTAGGGGAAACAATTAATTAATGGTTGGAGTTAATGGACTTTGACAACTTCCTTATTCACACAGAGTGTTAATTAAGAAAATTACACTGCAGTCTCTGCCAATGAAATTAAATATTTCCAGATCAGTGATGGAAGAATCAGAATTTTTTGCCTTACAAGGATGAGGGTGGCATAAATATATTGAAGAAAATGTGTTTATATAGCTTGTAGATCTAGGAAGCAGGATTGATTTACTAATAGTAGTGGGGGGTGGTTGGTTGGTAGTACTACAGTAGTGTAAGAATCAAACAGCTTTTCAGATGTTGGATTGTAATCCCCAGCATTCCTCCCTAATGACTACACTGCTTAGGTCTGCTGGATGTTGAAGTCCAACCATGCAGATTCCTATTCCTCTGTGAATACGAAAAAGCTTAGAGAAATTGCTGTATGGATTATAACTCCCAGAATCCCACCAGCCAACCTGGCCTCAGGAGGATTCTGGGGCTGAATCCCTTGTTGGATTCTGAGAGCTGAAAAATTATGTTTTGGACTACAACCTTCCAAATCTCCCCAGGGCAACATTGGCTGGGGGATTCTGGGAGTGATTGTCCAAAAAAGGTAAGTTTTCCAAGATCTGAGAATGGGGAAAAGCAACATTCAACATTTGAGACCAGAGAGAGAAATGGGTGGACATCTCTCTCTCTCTCTTTTCAGAAGGGGTTTTACCATTGACATCCTCTGAGGCTGAGGAGTGTGACTTTTCTAAGGCTACCCAGTGGGTTTACATGGCCAAACAGGGATTCAGACCCTTGTCTCCAGAGTTATAGTCCAATGCTCAAACCATTGCACCACACTGGCTCTCTGAAATTTTATTACCTGTCTTTTATTGCCCTCTGTCCCCAGTTTGTACATGGCCAAGAAGGACAGTGGACTCTGCCTGCATTGATATCCCTCTAGACCAGTGGCTCCGAACCTTTGGTCCTTAATTTCTTTTGGACTTCAGCTCCCAGAAGTCCTAGGCAACTTGGCCAACAGTCAGGAATTATGGGAGCTGAAGTCTAAATCATCTGAAGGATCAAAGATTGGGAACCACTGCTCTAGACCGTCTTAACTTACAAGAGAAATAACATCTGAGACAAAATGTAGGCCTGTGACTATGACACAGTCACTTTTCTTCTTCTGCATAATTTTTTAACATCTTTGCCCAATGAAGAAGCCCGTGAAGCAAGAAAGCTTGCATGATGTATTTTCTGCATTTTGATTGGCCAAGAAGAGTGTCACTCTTTGGTGGATTTTGGATTTAGTTGTATCTTGATCCAATGGATCTACTGTAGTTGGGACTAATCAATAGAATTTGAATCAGTGTTCACTAATGAGCTTCCTCCCCTTTATATTTTACAGCAACATTTGTCTTGAAGCTTGATCTCAACTCATTCTGGCTCTATGCATTGTTTAAAAGCCATGAGACTTATCAACAATGTTTGAGCAAGCTTTTGTGTTGACTGTGATGTTTGCAACCTGCTTGATCCCAGCAAGTTGGGTTCCGTGCCACCTGGAGGATTACAAGAACCACTCGAGAGATTGAAACGCAAACAGAAGGCTTCTGCTGTGAATACAGCTACCAAGACAGCACCAAAAAATAAAACTGTATCCTATTTCATGGAGAGCTGCCTCTGAAGTTTGTTATAATTAAAAGTAGTTTTTAAAATAAAATAAAAAGCCACGAGGCTTACATGGACTTCAAGCTGTGAGTAGGACATTGACTGTCTCTTAGAACAGGGGAAATTTAGCCCTTTTGTCTCTGCTAAAAGCAACAACCTTTCAGGAGCAATCTCTCCAGATATTAAATGGACCAGTCTGCTCTCCCCTCCCTTAAAAAACATGTGCCGCTTTTTAAAAATTTTATTTTATTTTGAACAAGATGAGCCATTTCTTTCACTTTGATCTCCCATACTTTTATAAACCAGGAAGGCAGGAGAAACTTTGCCCCAGCTCTTGCCAATTAGAATGGCTTGTTCTAATCTCACCAATCTGCATTTTAAAGCAATACTGCATGACAATTCATTTACTGAGCAAACAGGGGTAGACAGGCATGGGGGTGGTAGATGTCTCCCTCTTATCTGCTTCAAAGCCTAGATTACAAAACACTGGAGGAGGAAAAGCAGAAGGCTCAGCCTGATTGCAGCTCCACATTGTTCAAAAGGAAACTTATAATAAATAAAGTCAAACAACTTTGTAACATGCTCTTTCCCCATTTTTTTCCAGAGGAGATGGAGATTTTCTGAGAGCCAGTGTGGTATAATAGTGTAGTTATCCTTTGTTCAGTATAAAATGGCTTAAAAAAATAACAGCAATTTAAACCCCCAAGATATCACACATAGAATCATAGAATCATAGAGTTGGAAGAGACCACAAGGGCCATCCAGTCCAACCCCCTGCTATGCAGGGACTCCCAATCAAAGCATCCCTGACAGATGGCCATCCAGCCTCTGCTTAAAGACCTCCAAGGAAGGAGACTCCACTACTCTCTGAGGGAGTGTGTTCCACTCTCGAACTGCCCTTACTGTCAGGAAGTTCCTCCTAATGTTGAGGTGGAATCTCTTTTCTTGCAGCTTGCATCCATTGTTTCGGGTCCTAGTCTCTGGAGCAGCAGAAAACAAGCTTGTTCCCTCCGCAATATGACATCCCTTCAAATATTTAAACATGGCTATCATATCACCTCTCAGCCTTCTCTTCTCCAGGCTAAACATCCCCAGCTCCCTAAGTCGTTCCTCATAGGGCTTGCTTTCTAGACCCTTCACCATTTTAGTTGCCCTCCTTTGGACACGCTCCAGTTTCTCCACATCCTTTTTGAATTGTGGTGCCCAGAACTGGACACAGTATTCCAGGTGAGGCCTGACCAAAGCAGAATAGAGTGGCACTATTACTTCTCTTGATCTAGACACTATACTTCTACTGATGCAGCCTAAAATTGCATTGGCCTTTTTAGCTGCTGCATCGCACTGTTGACTCATGTTCAACTTGTGGTCCACCTGGATTCCTAGATCCCTTTCACACGTAGTCTCATTCAGCCAGGTGTCCCCCATTGTACATTATCTGTACTTTTCGTTTTTCCGCCCTAAGTGCAGTACCTTACATTTCTCCGTGTTCAATTTCATTTTGTTAGCTTTGGCCCAACTTTCTAGTCTGTTCAAGTCATTTTGAATTTTGATCCTGTCCTCTGGAGTATTAGCTACTCCTGCTAATTTGGTGTCGTCTGCAAATTTGATAACTATGCCCCCAATACCATCATCCAAGTCATTAATAAAGATATTGAATAGCACTGGTTCCAGGACAGAGCCCTGTGGCACCCCACTGGTCACTTCTTTCCAAGTTGAAAAGGAGCCATTGTTGAGCACCCTTTGCGTTCGACCAGTCAACCAATTACAAATCCATGTAACAGTTACTTTGTCTAGCCCACATTTTACCAACTTGCTTGCAAGAATGTCATGGGGAACCTTGTCAAAAGCCTTACTGAAATCAAGATATACTATATCCACAGCATTCCCTTCATCTACCAAGCTGGTAATTTTATCAAAAAAAGAGATCAGATTTGTCTGGCATGACCTGTTTCTCTGAAACCCATGTTGACTTTTTGTGATTATGAAATTATCTTCCAGATGTTCACAGACTCTCTGTTTAATGATCTGCTCCAGAATCTTTCCGGGTATTGATGTCAGACTAACTGGACGATAATTGTTGAGATCCTCTTTTTTTCCCCTTTTTGAAGATGGGGACAACATTTGCCCTCCTCCAGTCCGCTGGGACCTCTCCTGTTTTCCAGGAATTCTCAAAGATTATTGACAATGGTTCCGATATTACATTTGCCAGTTCTTTTAATACCCTTGGATGTAATTCATCTGGTCCTGGAGACTTATATTCATTTAGATTAACCAGATGTTTCTGTACTATCTCTTTACTTATTCTGTGCTGAAATTCTCCTATTCTGTCCTCTGCTCCATTATCCTCAAGTTGAGCACCCTTTGCCTTTTCTGAGAAGACTGAAGAAAAGAAGGTGTTGAGTAATTCTGCCTTTTCTCTGTCCCCTG
This sequence comes from Phrynosoma blainvillii, assembly GCA_026167975.1. NCBI lineage: Eukaryota > Metazoa > Chordata > Lepidosauria > Squamata > Phrynosomatidae > Phrynosoma > Phrynosoma blainvillii. The sequence continues at coordinate 13,129,812 of JANUYF010000004.1, read as the reverse complement.
TTAACTTTTTGCCATCTTCTCCACACAGTGGCCCTACCATTTCCTTCTTTTTCCTTTTGCTGCTGACATACCCCCAAAAGCCCTTTTTATTGTTCTTAACCTCTCTAGCAAGCCTGATTTCATTCTGTGCTTTAGCTTTTCTGACTTTACCCCTACATGTGCTAGCTATTTGTCTGAATTCCTCTTTGGTGATTTCCCCATTTTTCCATTTCTTATACATGTTCCGTTTAAAACATAGTTCAGTTGCAAGTTCCTTAGTCATCCATCCTGGTTTCTTGAGACACCTCCCATTCTTCCTCCTCGTTGGCATGGTTTGAAATTGTGCCTTCAGTATCTCCCTTTTGAGAAACTCCCATCCGTCTTGAACTCCCTTCTCTTTTAGTATTCCTGTCCATGGGATCACCCTCAGTATTTCTCTAAGTTTAGTAAAATCAGCTTTCCTAAAGTCTAGAATGCGTGTCTGACTATGCCTGGCTTCTCCTTTCCACTGTATAATAAACTCCAGGAGGACATGATCACTCCCACCTAAGGATCCAACCACTTGCACCCCATTAACTAGGTCTTCTCTGTTAGTTAGGATCAGATCCAAAATAGCTGACTCCCTCGTTGCCTCTTCCACCTTTTGAACAATGAAATTGTCTTCGAGGCAAGTGAGGAATTTGCTAGACCTTGAGGATTTTGCCGAGTTTGACTTCCAGCAAATATCCGGATAGTTGAAGTCACCCATCACTACTATATTTCTCCTTTCTGAGTGTGTGGTCATCTGTTCTAGGAAGGCTTCATCCAATTCTTCTGCCTGAGTTGGGGGTCTGTAGTAGACTCCCACACTAACATCCCTGTTGTTTCCTTCCCCTTTAATTTTTATCCAGATGCTCTCCACTTGGCTTCCAGGATTGATGTCCTGGATTTCTTCACTGGTGTAAATATCCCTGACATATAATGCTATTCCTCCTCCTTTCCTGTTTGTCCTGTTTCTCTTGAAAAGGTTATACCCCTTTATTTCTACATTCCAGTCATGAGACTCATCCCACCAGGTTTCAGTGATGCCTATTATATCATATTTGCTTTGTTGCGCTAGGAGTTCAAGTTCATCTTGCTTATTTCCCATGCTCTGTGCATTAGTGTAGAGACATCTAAGACCATGTGTCCCCTTTACTTGCTGCCTGTGCACATTTTTTTGCCTCCCACTGTTGGGTCCCTGTACTGTTTGCCTTGTTTCCTGTATGACCGTTTGACTATTTTCTCCAGTCCTTTTGTCTTCCAGGACGTTGTCTCCCTTCCCCACACAGTTCAGTTTAAAGCCCTCCTGATCAAATTCTTCTGACCGTTGGCAAAAACGTTTCTTCCAACTGGCGTGAGATGCAGGCCATCCCTTGCCAGGAGTCCGTCCTCATGGAACCGCAGCCCATGATCCAAGAATCCAAATCGTTCTCGACGACACCATCTGCAGAGCCAAGTGTTGACATCTGCTATCTTCCTCTCTCTTCCTGGACTGTGCCCTTGAACTGGCAGAAGAGACGAGATGACAATCTGTGCCTCCATTTCTTTCAGCTTCTTTCCTAGAGCCTCGTAATCCCTTTTGATGTTCTGAAGGCTGTGTCTTGCTGTGTCATTCGTTCCCACGTGGACCAAAAGGAAGGGGTATTGGTCGGTAGGCCTAACCAGTCTTGTCAGCCTCTCTGTCACATCTCTGATCTTTGCCCCAGGAAGACAACACACCTCTCGAGACATCTTGTCAGGCCCACAAATCACTGCTTCTGTCCCCTTCAGCAAGGAGTCCCCCACCACGACCACACGCCTCCTCCGAGGCTTAGCAGCGACTGTTCCCTGTGGTGAAACTGCCAGGGTCCCCTGCTCTGTCTCTGAAATCTGTCCATGCTGCTCTTCTGCGTCCTCCTTGCTAAGAGTAAGAGCTTGAAATAGATTCTGTAGCCGCAAGCTCCCAGTACGATCCCTGGTCTCCTTACTTCTGTGTGTGACCTTCCTCCAGCTTTCTACCTCGTGTGTGTGTGATGTGACCTTCTCTTCTCCAGTGACTTCCTCTGCGTGTTCCCCATCCAAGACCATTTGTTCTGTTCTGTCAAGGAAAGCCTCTTGCTCCCTAATATTTTGAAGTGTAGCTACCCGCGCCTCCAGCTGCTGTACTTTGTCCTCCAAGAGGGCTACCAACTTGCACTTGGAGCATGTGTAGTTTCCCACATCTGTAGGTAAGAATACAAACATCCCACAGGTATTGCAGGTGACAGCAGCAGTTCCTTCAGTGTCCATACTAAGTCTTAATTAGTACCTGAAAGTGGACTACGACTTTCCTCCTCAAAGAAAATCCCTTGCTAACAGTATTTAAGTCTGCTGGTTATAAAATTCGTGCGCCACTAGGCGCGCGGCTCTGGCAGCAGTTGTATAGAGCTAACTGCCTAGCCCACCCCCTATTGACTTGCAAATGCCACTCAACAAAGCCCCACCCACTTAGTCACAGTCACACTCCCCCGAGGTGTTTTTAAAAAGAATTTAAAAACTTACCCACTCAAGATGGCTGTCTGGAAACTGCTTTCTCCTCTTTCCTAGCAGGAACTGGCCTTCTTCTCTGTCTCCTTTCCTGGCAGAACTGCCTAGAAAGCCTCTTTCTCTTTCTCCTTTCTGTTAGAAACTGGCCTGGAGAGCCTCCTCCTCCTCCTTCCTCTGTCCTGGCCGAAACTGACCTGAAACTGGCCTCTGGCAGCAGTTGTATAGAGCTAACTGCCTAGCCCACCCCCTATTGACTTGCAAATGCCACTCAACAAAGCCCCACCCACTTAGTCACAGTCACACTCCCCCCAGGTGTTTTTAAAAAGAATTTAAAAACTTACCCACTCAAGATGGCTGTCTGGAAAGTGCTTTCTCCTCTTTCCTAGCAGGAACTGGCCTTCTTCTCTGTCTCCTTTCCTGGCAGAACTGCCTAGAAAGCCTCTTTCTCTTTCTCTTTTCTGTTAGAAACTGGCCTGGAGAGCATCCTCCTCCTCCTTCCCCTGTAAACCAACATTAATGGGATGGGAGGGTTAGATTGCGGGATGAGGGAATGCTTTTAACTTTGTATGTTTTAATATGCTGTAACCCGCCCCGATTGCCAAGCAGTGGGGCGGGCTATAAATTATTATTATTATTATTATTATTATTATTATTAACTCATCCCTCCGCATTTGCTGCAAATAACAACTGCAAATAACAAAAACACTATGTTTTTACCTGAGAGAACACTTCTCTAGGAATCTCTAGGTCCTCCAATGCACCTCTGTGGTCAACATCTGCCAGACATTGACCATAAAATTGAGCTGGAGGGGCTACAAATGTCTAGTGGAGTGTTCTCTCTAGGAATCGCTAGGTCCTTCAGTGCGACCTTTGGTTAAAATTGACCACAGAGTTGCACTGGAGGACCTAGAGATTCCCAGAGAGAACATATTAATAAAATCCATGAATAATCAAATCCACAAAAGTCAAATCCACAAATGTGGAGGGATGAGTGTACTTCTAAGTTCTTACTAAATTCCATGGAAGAAATAAAATAATCTCACACTGTTCTGGTCAGGCATCAACTAGAACCAACTGTCCAGTTCTGACACCCACATTTTAAAAACTGGGGGAGAAATCATAATAATCTAGGTATGTCTTTAAGACTAACTGATGCCCTCCATCAATGCATTGGATTGAAATCCATGAAAGCTCATGCCATAATAAATCAGTCTTAAAAGTGCCACTAGATTTCTCCCCTCTTCTGCTTTTTGTATTGAGATAGATTAACACAGCTGTCTCTCTGAAAACATTTTAAGAAGGATTTAAGAAGCTTGGGAGCAAGTCAAGAGGAGGGAGATCTCAGGGTGGTGAGAAAACCATGAGTTACAAGGAGTGGTTGTTAAGAGCAGGGAAATGAAAGGCAGAAATGATAGCAGTCTTCATCTATCTGGAGGGCTGTCAAGCAAAAGATGGAATAAAATTGTCCTCTTCTACTTGAGAGGACAGAACTAGAACCAGTGAGTGGAAATCATGAGGTAGAGTTTGGTTGACTTCCTAATAACATGAATTATTTGTCAGTGGAACAGGCAGCTTCTGGAGATGCATATACTCCAACATGTCATAGATGAAAGCTGGGACCTATGTGGCTAAGACACATCAGAATATAGAGACATATAGCCATGTTAGTCTGGAATTTTGGTATGCAAAGAGATCTTGTAGCACCTTTGAGACTAACTGTGCAAAAGATGTAGCATAAGCTTTTGGAGTCTTGGTGTGAGAGAGAAGACCAATCCATGAAAGCTTATGCTACAACTTCTTTTGTACAGTATGTAGAGAGATCTTGTAGCACCTTTGAGACTAAGAGGGGAAGCAGATGGGCGGCCATGGGCCACCCGGGGAAGCTGCGCAGCGGGGCCGAGGTATCCGCACACCTCGGCCCCATGGCGCAGCTTCGCCGCCCCTGGAAGGAGCTCTAAAATAGCACTCCTTCTACAAGTCGCCGAAGGTGCGCCGCAAAAGGCTGGCGGCGCACCTTCGGCGACTCTTCCACCGCAGCATGTGCGAACACTGCGGCGGGAAGGCATTGTCGGAGCCCCGGCCGTGTGGAGGGGCCGGCGCTCCGACGATGCCTTCGGGAAGGGGTTGGGGCGTCCACCGTGTGGCTGCCCCTCCCCTTCCTTGCCCCCAAAATGGCCCTTTTAGCCATCTGCTTCCCCCCCATCTGAAAGAAGTTGGCAGCATGAGCTTTCATAGAAGTCTACTTCCTCAGATGTATTTGAATTCTTTTGCACAGTTAGTCTCAAGGATACTCCTAGATCCCTTTCCATACACATCAGAATATGGTTAGAATGGCAAACATTATTAATGAGGAAGAACACAAGGTTGGGAGAGGCTTCTGCAGTTTACTTTTGCCTGAGTCTACTGGGAATGGCAAGATTCCATCCCTCCTCTCCTCTCCCTTGAATTGTCTGAGTGCAAATTACTTTTGACTTTGATGTCAGTTTACAACCATTGAGGTAAGCTGAGGACAAAGGGAGAAGTGAGAAAAGGAAAAAAATCTGGGAAATGTAAAAACAGCTGAAAATAGGGATGGCAGAAGATTAATTATGACTGTCCTTAGCAAATTGGGATGGTTGGGAGATAATGGAGGTGATGAGTTCTTCCTCATTGAAGGTATTTAAGTTGAGGCTTGAGAGCTGTCTGCAAGTCAGAGGTTAGAGTAGATGTCCTCCAATGTTATTTCCAATTGTACAATTCCATGATCCTGTGAAGAACAGGAAATCTATAGATCTCCTCAATGGGCTACTTTTTCACATGCATGGGCTTGTTTTATACTAGTAGTAGTAGTAGTAGTAGCAGCAGCAGCAGCAGCAATAATAATAATAATAATAATAATAATAATAATATGTACTGGGCAGCATTCCACTTACTATCTGAAATGGTACAGACACAGTATGCAATCATTTAACTGAATATTTAGGGCATTTAATATTCATGCAGTTTCCTGCTCAATGAGAACTAGGCCCAGCTATTAAAATAAGTAGGAGTAAGCAAGTGGGATACTTCGAGAGCTCAGAAAAAATACCCAGGGAATTATAACTTCCAGAATCCCCCAGCCAGCATGGTCAATGGCAATGCTGATCTGGGGGCTTTGGGGAGATGTAATCCCAAAAATTTTGGGAGGATCGCTTGCATCTACTATGAGAATACTCCAAATAGGGAGTACAAAAAAAAGCTACCTTTAAACATATTACATCTAAAATAATGTTTTCTGTGATTGATTTTGCTCTGCTAGCACCGAAGGTGACATGACTGTTTTGTGGCTACCTTGCATTTTCATTGCCTAACATAAAACCAGCAAGGCCTCTTGTTATATTTTGTCTGGCAAGATGGCATTGCACAAATAGGAGAGGGGAGCAAATAAAGCATTTACTCATTTGCCAATAAATCTTTACAACAATAAATAACTAATCACTTTTTTTTTTGCTCTGCTCATTACATGCTAATTCAGATTGTCTGCTTGTGGTTAAATGTGCATAATCTAAGAATGTGTAATTATTTGCCTTTGCTAACTTGGTGACAGCAGAATAGAACTCCTCACCCAGATTTCTGTTTCCTTTAATAACCCACCATGACTGTCCCATGGGAGTCTTAGTTTTTATGTGTAGCCAAACAGGGGAAAGTTCCATTAAAAGCCGAAGTGAACCAGTGGTCTCCTCTGACACTTGTTGCTAACATTTCTACTTAAAAAGTAGCCTCCAGATTTGTCCAATTTGGAAAGTGATAGAATGGAGAGACACTACAGGCTCCTTTTTGGTGATAATAATATAAGTCTTTAGGTAGAGATGGAGGGGTCGACACAGTGCTGGTCCGCAGATATTGCTGGACTGCAATTCCCAGCATTCTGAACCCTTGGCTGTGTTGGCTAGGGCTGATGGGAGATGCAAGCCATCAACATGTCCAACTCTGGGATTCTGACAAGCAGAGGTCACTGAAGGCATTTTTTTGTAGTTCTGGAAGCATGGAAGTGTGGTGGTTGAATGTAATTGTGTTGTTCCCCACCATTCAATACCACTTTTAAGTCCGTCCCCCTAACGTGCCTGCCTAAATACCCTAAAGGCATCAGATCCTATCTGATCTTGGAAGCTAAGCAGGGTCAGCCCTGTTTAGTACTTGGATGGGAGACTGCCAATGAATACCAAATACATTTCAGAGGAAGCAAATGGCAAAACTACCTCTAAGTATTCCTTGCCTAAAACAAACCTTTGAAATTCATGGGGTCATCAGAAATGGATATATGGTTTGAAGGTGCACACACAATGGAAAAAGCAAGATGTTACCCCCTTCCCTTCTAATCCCATTGTTGAGCTGAATGCAAACTTTGCACTTTGAACTCATTTTGCAACAATTGAAATAAGCTGAGGACAAAGTGGGAAAGTGGGAGAAGAATGAAAAACGGGAGCATTTTTAAAGCAGCAGAAAAAGTGGGATGACAGAAGATTAATTTGGAATGTCCCTGCCAAACTGGGCATGGAGTTGGAGGATATGGAAATCCTCTACTAAATCAGCTGGGATAGATGGCCATCCAACCTTTGTTTGAAAAGATCCAGGAAGGAGAACTCACCATCTCATACTGTAGCCCTGATATGGTATCTAAACCTACTGCTATTTCTAAGCAAACCATAAATAAAATAACTGTAACAGCTACAGTGTTGATATGATGTGATCCACTCCTCTGGAGGTCATTCTTAAGATTTGCTGAAGCCAACCAAAGTAGTACTAGGACAGATTCCCCATATCTAGGTAGTGATAAAAAGTGATTGTGTTTTCTACCTTTCTTCCCCCTCTCCTTTCATTCTCCAGCCTGTCAAGACTTTATATATATATTTTTAACAGAACAACATGGGTTGTTACTTAAAAACAGCCAGAGGCCTGTAAGAGAACAAAGGCTGACTGAGCAGGCTTAACTTGTCATTTCTATGATAAATTCTTTGGCAATCCAAGGAGATTGGCTGAGACGAGTTTTGAAGGATGAAGTGGAATGTGCAGGAGCTGCTGAGCTGCAGAACTTTGGTTTGCTAAAAAGAAAAAGAGGGTGACTGTGCTTGGTGAACAGAATGGTGGCACACCCTGCAAGTTATAATGTGAGTCAGGGGGGTTGCAGACTGCCAGAAATAGTGTGAATTCAGTCCACTTTTAGGGTTAGGCTTAGTGCTAGGGAATCATGGGAACTGTTATTTTTCTGAGACATTGAGCCTTCTCTGTCAGACAACTCTGATGCCACAATAAAATACAGTTCCCATGGTTCCCTAACTCTAACCCTAACCCTAAAAGTGGACTGAATTCACACTATTTCTGGCAGTCTGCAACCCCCCTCAGTTACTTTTTGCACGATAACCTTGGGATTTTTCAAGGATCAGGGATGATGATGATGATGATGATGATGATGATGATGGCTGAGATTCTCCTTTGGGATTGCATGGCATAAATTGCTACATGTAAAATTACGCATGAATTGTGCTATTCACCCCTACTATTGAATGCCAACATTTTGAGCAACTTGAACTAAGGGCCTTTGCAGACTGCCAGAAATAGTGCACATTAAATTGAGGCACTGCCCTGGCTCAGTGCTAGGGAATCATGGGAACTGTAATTTATTGTGACACCAGAGCTCTCTGACAGAGAAGGCTCAATGTCCCAGAAAAAAAATACAATTCCCATGACTCCCTAGCACTGAGCCAAGGCAGTGCCTCAATTTAATGTGCACTATTTCTGGCAGTCTGCAAAGGCCCTAAGATACCAAATAAATCAGGGTTACCAGGCTTATCCTATCCCAGGTTCTGATATTTCAGGGCCATAACCAGAGACCTAAGGATGATCCTTTATGATGTCATGGGAAATGGGCCCCAATGATATTAGTAATATCATTAAGCATCAATCATATTTGCTCTGAGTGTGCCATTCAGATAAAAAACACCAAGTCTAACAAATGAGGAAATACATATTCACATACCTTTCAAGCCAGCGACCTCACCCAGACATTCTTCCTTTCCCTAAGGACTGAAGAAGAAGATTCAGGCATTGAGTTCTGGCAGCCCTATTGGATATGCAACTGAATACACAACTTATTGTATATCCATGTACATTGCACAAATGCATCCATGTGCAATGTACATATGTGTGCACAGTGGTCTCCCATCCATGTATTAACCAGGGCTTTTAGACAATATTAATCAAATTGTTTCAAGGGGATAGTAATTAGTGTAGCCTTTTAGCATGGAATTTGAATGGCTATCTTGATGAAACAAAGACAGTCTTTTGGATTTCAAGCAAAGCGTTCAAAAGTGACTTATTTGGTTTACAGCTCTTTGAATCTTCCAGTTTAGCTGAAGGATGCTGGGAGTTGTAGTCTTAAAGAGTCACCTAAACCTCTGGCTTCAAGCCCAAAGACTTTGATCCTAAGAATCATTGGCTGAAAACCTACAGCATGCATGCATAGTGTAAATCTACAGTTAAGTGGCGGTAGTATAACACCAACCTTATGCAGTCCATTAAAGGTAAAGGTATTCCCCATTGACAGGGTTGTCAAGTTGTGTCCACCCGTGGGGGTGGTACTCATCTCCATTACCAAGCCGAAGAGCCAACGTTGTCATAAACATGTCTGTCATCATGTGGCCAGCAGGATTGCACAGAACACTGTTACCTTCCCACCAAAGTGGTACCTATTTATCTATTTGCATTTGCATGCTTTCAAACTACTAGGTTGGCAGAAGCTGGGACTAGTGATGGGAGTTCACCCCATTATGCAGCACCTGGGCCTCAAATTGCCAACCTGTTGATCTTGCAATCAACAGAGTCAGTGTCTTAACCACTTGAACCACTGCCTCCCATGCAGTCCATTTGGTATCTACAAATATACTTGCTTTCAGCCACCTAGTACAGTGTAGAATGAACAATAGCTGTCTCTGCGATGCTAGTGTATCAAGTGTTACATTGCAGTCACTGACAAATAGTTATGCACCTTCTATGAATGTACAATTGCATATGCAATGGATATATTTGCAGGACTCTGCTTATCAAACTGTAAAATGAATATGATTGTTAAGATAACAGACAAAAAAGTGCAACCACAGGATAAGGAAACTTACATGTGCATAAACACCAAGAGCACCCCAGCTGTTGTACTGAACCTCAATCATTGTCATGGAAAGTCCTGGGAAGTGTGCAACAACAGTGGCTAATGAGACAAGAGTACATTTCAGCATAAACCTCAGCCACAACAACATAAAACCAAATTTTATCCATAGAAGCAGAGATGGTGGGGAAAGGGTTTTAATGGCTTTATTTGCTGGGGCAAGACTGGCCCTCCTAAACTCAGCACATCACTTTCTCCAGACAAACAACAGGTGTTGCTGGAGTTCTTCCATGCTTCACTGCCAGTTCATTGCAGTTACACTGATTTGAGGAAAGAGATGAAGAGTGAAAACCCTGAAACGTTCCACTGCTTATCGGCACTGAACCATGAAATGTTTTTGCATTCAACAGCACAGCACTTTGTGCCCAATCAAGAAGTATCTTGGTGTATTGCTAGCAAAGACTTTGCAAGTTGGTCAAGATCAGTATTGCTGCCTGGGATGCAAAAAAAAAAAAAAAAAAAAAAGTTTGCAAAACTTAGAAGTTTGTTTGGAGGGAAGACAGTAGAAATGGAGAACTGAGCATTAGGGATGCCAATGAAACCTGCCATTTAAAAGTGGGATTTTCCTGTCTCAAAAGGGTGGTCCCCTCATAATGCCAGACTGCCTTGTATCAAGAGAAACTGTGGCTGGATGTGAAGGATCTGCTTCTTCTTAAAACTTCCAGAGATATTTATTTATTTATTTATTTATTTTTCACTTCTATGATGCCTTTTTCCCAAAAAAGGACCCACAGTGGCTCACAAGATAAAACATTATTAAAACATCACAATAAAAATGTAAAAACAAAACCACCTAGTTAGAATAACATAAAATTAATATAAAAATATACACAAGTTAAAATAATAATTACAAACACACACCCCATTTAAACAAAAACCCACCCTGTCCTGATTATAGGTTAAAAAGCCTGCTTAAATAAAAATGTTTTTGCTTGCCAGTGAAATGCAAGGAGGGAGGGGGCCAGCCTAGCCTCCCACGGAAGAGAGTTCCAAAGGGTGAGAGCAGCCACTGAGAAGGCTCTCTCTTGTGTCCTCACCAAGCAATCCTGGGATGGTGGCTGGACCAAGGGAAAGCCTTCCCTGGAAGATCTTAGAGCTCTAGACGCTTCATATAGGGAGATGCAGTCTCAAATAGTCTGGACCTAAGCCAGTTCCTATAAAAAAAATTGCCTTACCTGTGAAAGTGATGGGATATAAGAGAGGGAAATAAACAAGGAGGAAGAAGAAACTTATTGGCAGGTATACAAATGTGCATAACTGGCTTTGTATTGAAGCACCTTGTAAGAAAAAGGCATGTTATTTTGCATATTATTTTCCACTCCAAGTCCACTAGCAGACAGGGAAATGACAGAGAGAGTGGTCTGCAGGTAATAACAACAACTGATCTGCTGAAATACATGCAAGATGAGTTATGCTTGATTTGTACATCAACACTGAGCACATTAATGAGATGAGGGGACATATCCATTCTTCTTTCACTTGTTTAGGGGTGTCCCCCATCCATTTTCTTGGGGGCAAATACTACATAGCCTCCACTTTTTCAACAGGAAGAGATACATCCAAAGTCTAGGCAGAAATTTAGATAAGTAAAATTTCAGGATGTGAATAATTCTCCCAACAAATTTCATTCCTGATGAGCCAAGTCGTCTAAGAACACCAAGAGGGACCTCCAGATGGAAATAAAGTTTCAGGAAATGCTGGGTTTTATTCCTATACAAACTGGTTTTATTTTGGAGATCCATATGAAGTGTTCATTATCTCAAAAGTATTTCATGGTGCTCCCAACTTTATTGTGGACTTTTTATTTCTTCTTCCCAGGTTGGTTTAAATTAACAGCAGTATTTTCCTAAATGAAATGTATCTGTACAGTGGTCCCTTCACATTCGCTAGGGTTAGGGGCACAGGACCCGCATGAAAGAGGAAAAACCGCAAATAAAAAACACTTTTTTTAACCTGAGAGAACACCTCTCTAGAATTCTCTAGGTCCTCCAGGGCAGTTCTGTGGTCAAGATCTACTAGAAGTTCACCATGAAATTATGGTGGAGGACCTACAAATGCCTAGAGAAGTGTTCTCTCCAGCATTACTTTTGGCAGAAGTCGTCAATACACTGGAGGACCTAGAGATTTCGAGAGAGAACATATTCATCAAATCCATGAATAATCAAATCTACCAAAGTCAAATCCACAAATGTGGAGGGACAACTGTGCTTTCCTGTGTCTTTGTATTGTTTCAGAAGCAATAAAAATGGCTGTCACCACTCAAACAAGCTATAGTTTCCAGGACACCCATTCAACAGAGATCAGGCAAGGGAAAGAGGGATGTTAGCACAAAAACAGAATGACCCTCAGGCCTAACTTATATAATATTTCTAAAACACTTTAGTACTTTGGTTATAACTCCTGAATAATTGTCATCATCATTATTACATTAGCAACATCTTTTCCTCTGCCTCAGTGGAAGCTGGTGAAAATCACTTTCTGAAACGTTTGGATAAGATAGGATATGGCATATGGGAGACACCCATGGGAGAAGGAAGAGGAAGGACATGAGGGAGGGAAAGCCAGCATATTTCAAAAGGTGACTACCTGCAAACCCATGACTAAGCAGCTATAATCAAAACAAAGAATCAGAAACTCTCAATACCTTGAGGAAATATAGTTGATAAACTGCTGACTCTTGGGAGATTTCTCATCTTCAATGCAAGACAGGGTTGGGTTTTTTTTTATTTTCTTTGGGGTTTATATTATTTGCACCAAAAGTCTAAGTGCAAAAGTAGTGTCTTTTCCCTTTGTTTAACTAAGTATTTTCTCTCCCTCTCAATTTCTTTCTCTCCAACACAGGACCTTATCGCATGACACTTACAGGAATGGGAATGGAATGGAATGGAATGGAACGGAACAGAACAGGTTGAGAATGCATGTTACTGCACAGGAGAGCACCACTGATGCCGTCGGGAGTCCCCAAGCCATTCCCCAGCTGTTCCTGGCAGTCGATTTTGAAGAACTGTTCAAAATCGTTCTTCAAAATTGGCTGCCAGGAACGGATGGGGAACGGTTTGGGGACTCCCAGTGGCATTGGTGGCGTTCTCCTGTGCAGTAACATGGGTTCTTGACCTGTTCCGTTCTGTTCCTTTCTATTCCATTCCCATTCCTGTAAGTGCCATGTGATAAGGTTAACAGACATAGACAGAGCAAGCACAGAAGGGCTAGCTGATTGATCAGAAAACACAGGGAATCCATATGAAGTGTCTAATCTTTCAGCTTTCATGCAACAAAAGAACAACTGTCATAGTTTCATGCAGCTTGTAAACTTCACACAGTCTATGCAGAAACTAATCTTGCAGTTGTGAGAACTTGTTGCTATTGAAGGAAAAGTCTGCACCTTGTCACATGCAAGAAGAAAGCTCTTGTGGTTTCTTGTTCTTGCACACGAGAGTGATACAAACATTCACATCTTTGCTAGAATTTTGGAGACCTATCATCAACCCACTAGCCAGGGCCATGCTTTTGTAGACATAAGGAGGATGCCCTCCAGCATTTCATAGATGAAAACCTGTGGCTGAGTGTGCTCAAAGTGGCCAGGCAAACAGAGAACAAAAGTAATTAATAAGAAAGACACACAAAACTTCTATTTATAGTACAAAAATACTATGTATTTATGTGCTGGAATGTATGTGCTGACCTGAGGAAAGCCTGAAAAAACACACCAAATGAACCTACTGAGAAGCACAGGACTCATACCTTCCTCTCCTTCTGGCTGAGCTGAGTATAAAGTACTTTTTCCATCTAAACTCAGCTTGCAGCAATTGAATAAAGCTGATAATGAAGGTGGAAAGTGGGAAGAGGAGAGAAAAATCAGGACATTTCAAAAGCAGCTGAGAAAGTACGACCGGAGTGGAGTAATTGGGACTGTGGCTACTACACTGGGACAGTTGGAAGGTATGTAAATGCAGAGGAAGCATGGCCCATGGGTTACATGTAACCCTGGACCTCAGTTCTGGGCCCCCTGAAGCAGCCTGGAAGTTCCTCTTCAAAACCTTCTAACCCTCCACTGATTTAAAAATGCTTTGGCATGGTTTTCAAGTTATCATCTGCTCTCCAAACCACCCAAACTGCTGGATTTGGGGCTGAAAATGGTGACTGGATGTGATATGTTCTCATGTCCAATGTGCCAGGATGGACTGGTTTGGAACATTTTGATGGGTTTTTTTTTTTCTGGACTGGAAATGCATATCCGTTAGTGTTTCACAGATGATAGCAGGAATACAATGTGGCCAAACAACATCACAGTGTGGTCAAGAGGGCAAAAGCTATTAAGGAGAGAAAACACACAAGGCAAGAAAGGCTTTACTCTCTTTGAGTGCAAATAGTTTTGTGCTTTGAACTTAGTTTAATGCAGCTGAGGAAAGCTGATGATAAAGGGGAAAGTGGGAGGAGGAGAGAGAAGCTGGTCCTTGTAGATGTTCTTGCTCCTTCTTATCTTTGGCTATTTTCTAGATCAAAGGTGCAGAAAGTATGATCCAAGGAGTTTTGTGCCTCCCCTGCTCATTTTGAGGTCTCCAAATTCCCCATACCAATGTGATCTAGATGGCCTCAATAGGATTACAGTGTCTAGATTGTTAGGCAACCAAAATTCAAGAAGGATGTTGACAAGCTGGAGTATGTCCTGAGGAGGGTAGCCAAAATGGTGAAAAGTCTGGAAACCATGCCCTATGAGGAGTGGTTTAGGGAGACGGGTATGTTTAGCCTGGGGAAGAGAAGGTTAAGAGGTGACATAATAGCCATGTTTAAAATGTGAAAGGATGTCATATTAAGGATTGAGCAAACTTGTTTTCTGCTTCTACAGAGACTAGGACACAGAACAATGGATTCAAGCTATAGGAAAATAGATTCCATCTCAACATTAGGAAGAACTTCCTGACAGTGAGAACTGTTCGACAGTGGAACACATTGGCTTGGAGTATGTTGGAGTCTCCTTCTTTGGAGGCTTTTAAACAGAGGCTGGATGGCCATCAGTTGGGGGTGCTTTGATTATTTATTCCTGCATGTCAGGGGGTTGGACTGGATGGCCCTTGGGATCTCTTCCAATTCTAGGATTGTATGATTTTATGATTTTGCATGGGCAGTCCTAATTAATCCTTTGTCATCCCACTTTTCAAAAAGCAGCTGAAAAAGTGGAATTACAGCGTATTTATTGGGTCTGTCCCTGGCAAACCTGGAAGCTAGAGGGTATGTACATGTCAAGTCCAGCAGGATATCAAGTACAGAAAACCAGGCTTTTGTAGTTAAAACTCAGAAAACCTTTATTAAGAAACTGTAGAGGCAATCCTGTGAGGCTCATTGTCAGAATCGATAGCAAGCATTATAACTGCCTAATT
Source organism: Phrynosoma blainvillii (assembly GCA_026167975.1). NCBI lineage: Eukaryota > Metazoa > Chordata > Lepidosauria > Squamata > Phrynosomatidae > Phrynosoma > Phrynosoma blainvillii. Next base: position 13,114,752 of record JANUYF010000004.1, on the reverse strand, counting down.
AAACTACATACAATTTCAAATTTCAGGTGAGCTTAATTCTTATTTGTTATAACTAATAATCATATTTTCCCTCTCGTTCCCTTGCTGCCCACTTTCTTTGTTGTCACAGCTAGATTATTTCACAGAAACAACCTTGAACAGGCTTGGCTCATGCTTTTCTCCTTTCCAGTATTATCTCAGCACCTTTGTCTGAGATCACCACTATTTTACCAATACCATTACTACTGTATGTCCCATCTAATTAGCAGGAGTAGCTAATACTCCAGAGGACAGGATCAAAATTCAAAATGAATTGAATAGACTAGAAAGCTGGGCCGAAGCTAACAAAATGAAATTCAATGCGGAGAAATGTAAGGTACTGCACTTAGGGCGGAAAAATGAAAAGTACAGATATACGATGGGGAACACCTGGCTGAATGAGACTACGTGTGAAAGGGATCTAGGAGTCCAGGTAGACCACAAGTTGAGCATGAGTCAACAGTGCGATGCAGCAGCTAAAAAGGCCAATGCAATTTTAGGCTGCATCAGTAGAAGTATAGTGCCTAGATCAAGAGAAGTAATAGTGCCACTCTATTCTGCTTTGGTCAGGCCTCACCTGGAATACTGTGTCCAGTTCTGGGCCCCACAATTCAAAAAGGATGTGGAGAAACTGGAGCGTGTCCAAAGGAGGGCAACTAAAATGGTGAAAGGTCTGGAAACCAAGCCCTATGAGGAACGACTTAGGGAGCTGGGGATGTTTAGCCTGGAGAAGAGAAGACTGAGAGGTGATATGATAGCTGTGTTTAAATATTTGAAGGGATGTCATATTGAGGAGGGAACAAGCTTGTTTTCTGCTGCTCCAGAGACTAGGACCCGAAACAATGGATGCAAGCTGCAAGAAAAGAGATTCCACCTCAACATTAGGAGGAACTTCCTGAAAGTAAGGGCTGTTCGACAGTGGAACACACTCCCTCAGAGAGTAGCGGAGTCTTCTTCCTTGGAGGTCTTTAAGCAGCGGCTGGATGGTCATCTGTCGGGGATGCTTTGATTGGGAGTTCCTGCATGGCAGGGGGTTGGACTGGATGGCCCTTGTGGTCTCTTCCAACTCTATGATTCTATGATTCTATGATTCTATGATCTATACTTACCTTCCAACATTTTATGGAAAGCAAGTTGCCTATGCAACTCTTGACAGTAGACTAGTTGTGTTAATGTTTTGTGCTTGCTGGAATTTATAAAGAGACATTGTGGCTACTGGTTGCCTGGATATTTTCAGCCACAGCTGCCTCAATACACAACTGCAGTCCAGATGCAGCTTTCTTCAACTTCCCTTGCAAGCCTTGATAAATATTCACAGCAAGATGTAAACATCGGCAGCCACAAAGCCAAACAGGAAAATGTCAATCTCTTCCCTTTTGTCAAGGAACTTGTTGAAAGACCTGCCTAAGCCTGCCCTCTGTTACTAAAATGGTTTCAGAAATCTTTAAATCCATTCATCTCTAGGATTATCTTTTTCTGGTTTCCAGATAATATTCTCATTTCCTCCAGCGAGGAAGGTTTGACTTGGCTTTCCTCCCCACTCCCTGCAATACTGTAAGCCATTAACAGCAGTATCGATCTTAGTCTAATACAGATTTCCTACAGCAAAAGAAGCTCCAGACTTAAAAGGGAAGACTTATTTAATTGGAATTGGTTTGGAAGGAAAGCAGGAGGCAGGTGGATGCTTCTGACCTTTGTAGAAATTGCTCCCTCCCACCTTTGGCTAGTGTCTAAGTCAAAGGTGCAGAAAGTATGGTGCAAGGATGCATGTCCCCACCTATCATTTTGTGTCTCCAAGTCACCCATACCTCCGAACTATCCAAATTTGGCAGCGGGAGTCTCAATCAATCCTTTGTCATCCCACCTTTTCAGCTGCTTTTAAAATGTCCCAGTTTCTCTCTTCTGCTTCCACTTTCCCCTTTTGTCTTCAGTTTATTTCAGCTGCTGAATAATGACCACAGAGAACGTGTACACATTCAAACTAGACAATGAGGGAACAGAAATAGTAAAAGAGTTCTCATATCTGGGATCAAACATTGATCGGAACGGGGACTGCAGCCAGGAAATCAGGAGAAGATTAAGAAAGGAGAGGGCGGCTATGAAAGAACAAGAAAAGATCATAAAATGCAAAGACATGCAACTCAACACAAAAGTCAGAATCATACAAGCCATCGTATTCCCTGTTACCATGTATGGATGTGAGAGGAGAAAAATCAATGCATTTGAGATAATGTGGTGCTGGAGAAGAGTGCTGAGGATCCCATGGACAGCCAAAAGGACAAACAAATGGGTTCTAGAACAGATCAAGCCAGAGATATCCCTAGAAGCCAAGATGACAAGACTTAGGGGGGTTGCAGACTGCCAGAAATAGTGCAAATTGAGTCCACTTTTAGGGTTAGGGTTAGGGTTAGGGAATCATGGGAACTGTATTTTATTGTGGCACCAGAGCTCTCTGACAGAGAAGGCTCAATGTCTCAGGAAAAAAAAATTCCCATGATTCCCTAGCACTAACCCTAACCCTTAAAATGGACTCAATTTGCACTATTTCTGGCACTCTGCAACCCCCTTTAGACTTAGTTGTACTTTGGACACATCATGAGAAGGCATGAATCGTTGGAAAAGACAATAATGTTAGGAAAGGTGCAGGAAAGTAGAAAGAGAGGAAGGCCACATGCTAGATGGATGGACTTTATTAAAGAGACCACAAATATGAGTTTGCAGGAGCTGGACAGAGCAGTAGAGGACAGGGGGGTCTGGAGATGTCTCATCCATAGGGTTGCCATGGTTCGAGACTGATGCGAAGGCAGTTAACAACAACAACAATACTAAATTCAAAGTGTGAAAGTAGTTTGAACTCAGCTCAGCAGGAAATAAAGGAGAAAAACAGCAGAATCTTACCTTTCCCAGTAGACTCGGACAAAAGCAAACTGTTGCAGACTTTCCTAGATTGTTTGTCCCTCCTGCTTAACAACTTTTCCCATCTTGACCACACTCTGATGGTGCTGGGCCACATGTGCCCTAGTTTTCATCTGTGAAATGTTGAAGACTATGATCCCACCTTCAAAAAAACAAATAAACAAAGGCAACAAACTTTTATTTTGTCTTCCTGTGTCCTCCTCACTTCTGGTTGACCTTCTGGTTTTAAAAAAGGCATCTCTTGAACTAAAACAGGCCAGGGTGCTGATATATGTCAAAATTTTGCAGTGGGGCAAGTGCAACCTTCAGGCCACATGTGCCCCAAGTACTTACCCACATTTTTAAATATGTATTTAAAATTTTGCAATGTGGGGGAGGGCTTTTAAGCAGAAGGTTGCATCTGCACTATGTTCTCATACCAGTTTGATTCCACTATAATTGCCTTGGTTCTGCCCTAGGGAATCATGGGACTAGAAGCTTTTCTGGGGGGCTGGGGCTTAGAATTTCCTGATGACTGGCACTAGAACTCTTGCTGACAGAGAAGTTTTAAGTCATTAGTGCTCAGCCTTTGGTCTTCCAGATGTTTTGGACTTCAGCTCCCAGAATCCCTGAACCTTGGCCAGCTGACTGGCACTTGGGGGAACTGAAGTCTCAAAAGCATGAAGGACCAGCATTTGAGTACCCCTAGTCATAGTGTCTCACTAGTTCCCATAATTCCATTGGATGGACCTTTGACAGCTCAAATGGTAAGAAACCAGTGTATTTGTGTAATGAAGACACCTAAGGAAGTAAACCAGGAGCTGATTTCCAGTTTTACTTTCTGGTTGGAAAAGGTCTCTCATTAGCCCCAAAACAGCCCAGAGGGCCCCCCAAGCCCCATACCCTTTCTAAGAACCCTAGTAGTTTTTTTGGGGAGGGGCTCTTGTTGAAAAATATTTTTTTAACCATCAGCAGTTCCCCACCCCATCGGCTTTTGAGGATGTCATTAAAATGCACCCAAAATGAAGACACATATTTGTGTAAAATTCACATATGCTAATCTACACGTACAGGTTCACCTTGCAAGGTGATTATAGACATTATTAGAACTTAAGGAGAAATCCAGGGCATCTCGCAATCATGGCAAAGATGGAGACCTGGTTTTTTGCTCAGTCTGCTGTTCAGGTGATACTTGTTGATGGGAAACTTTAAGACTGCTGCTGTTCTCATGCTTTCTTTCCCTTTAAATCAGATTTCAGTGGGAGAAACTCTCCAAACTGAAGCTATCTTCAAATAGAGGAGCATCTTCTGTAAATTAGAAAAGATGGCCTAGTCCCTAACAGCTTCTATGCTCAATATGTCTGTAGCTTCCAGCAAAAAAGATCTCTGAAGGGCCAGCTGCAAAGCGCCATCTTAGAGGCAGGGAAGGGGAGGGGCAGCCACACGCCAGACGCCCCAATCCCTTCCCGAGGACGTCATCACTGCGTGTGCCACTATGCATGGCGTGCGCTGTCAGGACATCCTCCTGGCACAGTGTTTTTACAAGCTGTGCTGGAAGAGGTGCAAAAAAGCTGCATGATGGCTCTTCGGGCACCCTTTTTGCTGCCTGGGAAAGGAGTGGTGTTTTGGCGCTCCTTTCCCAGGCAGTGAAAAGGAGGATTGGGGCCGATGCCTCTGACAGCCTCGGCCTCGATCCTCTGTTTTCCGGGGCAGCCCAGGGCCGCCCGTCTGCATCCCCCCCAAGTGAGTCAGTTGCCGCAGGCAGCAGATACTGTGAGGGGTGAGAACAAGAAATAATAATGTGTGTTTGTGTGTGTGTGTGTGCTTGTTGGTGTTGTTGTAGAATAGTTATGAGATGTTTGTTGCTGTTAACTGCTTTTGAGCTGATCTCTACTCATTATGACTCTATGAATGTAGGGTTGCCATAATTCTCTTCCACAAAACTGGGACATACAGTAAGACAAACTGTAGGACATTCAAAAAAAAAAAAAAAAAAAAAAAAAAAAAAAAAAAGGAAGACACAGCCAACTAAAAGACAAAAAACATTAATATAAATCCATGCTTTTCAGTCATGCTCAGAATGGAAGAGATTTTGACATTTTTCCTGGACAGAAAGTTAAAATATAGGACATGCCCTAAAAAAGTAGGACACATGGCCTCCTTCCCAAACAAATGTCCGAGACAGGCAGGTGGGACCTCTCTTGGGGCACCTGCCACCCTGGTCCTTGGCCTCCCTTGGTTTGGCTCCAGGGAGGGCAGGGGACTCAGGCCTGGGCAGGATAATGGGATTCCACTGTGGGCAGAAGGAGTGGCCCTCCCTGGTCTCTGCTGCCACAGGGGAGCTGTGGGTCTCTCTTGGGGCCCGGAGCCCTGGGCTGTGGCTCCTCCTTCCCAAAGAAGGCCCACTCACTGCCCCAAAAGAGGAAGGGGGGCTGAGGGGACCTCAGTTCTGGTCGCAGGCCTCCCAGGTCCACCACTGGGAGGAGAGGAAGGGCCCCACCAGGCTCAGGCTAAGCCCCCTTCCCTCCCCTGCCTGAGAGGAAGAAGAAGAAGAAGGAGCCGAGGGGGAAGTATGTGCAAGAGAGTGCTTGTGTGAGAGAGAAAGAGTAGACATCCCACCCGGCTAGGTGGCCTCTCTCCCTCCCTCAGCACTTGGACTCACCACCAAGACGGAGCCCTGCACCACCTCCCAGATGCTCTGTCACAACTCAGCCTTCATTTTGGGCTTGCTCATCATCAGCGCCTGCATAAACTTCTGAGTCTCCACCACCAGAACTGGGGACAACTGGAAGGGAGACATCATTGCCAGATTCACCATGGACACTGCCGCCATCACTCATCCCCTTCTCCCTCAGGCTAGCAGTATTCTCCAGAGGCCCCTTCACTTCTCTCAGGGCGTTTTGTAAGCTGATTGGACCAGAGTGAGGTTAGATTCCCCTGGGACCTCGCACTCCCCTTGTTGCACAACTCAAAGGCTTTGGCCTGGCCAGTTTGGAAACCGGGAGATGCAGCTTGAATCGGCCAGGACATTCCCTCAAGCCTCAAAACCAGGACTGTCCCAGTGTTTTGGGATGAATGGTAACCCTATATGAATGAGACATCTCCAAGACCCCCTGTCCTCAGCTGTTCTGCTAAGGTTCTGCAGGTTCATGCCCATGACCTCCCTGAGTCTAACCATCTGTCATGTGTTCAGTGTTATATGTGGTCTTCCTCTCTTCTTCTCTTTCTTCTGCCTTCTACCTTTCCTAAAATTATTGTATTTTCTAATCAGTCATGCTTTCTCATGATGTGACCGAAGTACAACAACTTCAATTTAGGGGGGTTGCAGACTGCCAGAAATAGTGCAAATTGAGTCCACTTTTAGGGTTAGGGTTAGGATTAGGGAATCATGGGAACTGTATTTTATTGTGGCATCAGAGCTCTCTGACAGAGAAGGCTCAATGTCTCAGAAAAAAACACCATTCCCATGATTCCCTAGCACTAACCCTAACCCTAAAAGTGGGCTCAATTTGCACTATTTCTGGCAGCCTGCAACCCCCTTAGTCATCTTGGCTTCCAGGGAAAGTTCAGGCTCAATTTGTTCTAGCGCCCATTTGTTTGTCTTTTTATCTGTTTACAGTATCCTTAGCACTTTTCTCCAGTGCCACATCTCAAATGATTTGGTTTTCTTTCTATCCACTTTCTTCAGTGTTCTATTCTTACATCTATACTTGGTGATTGGGAATACCATGGTTTGAAAAATCCTAACTTCAGTGTTCAGTGTTATATCTTTGTACTTTAGGATATTGTCTAGTTCAGGGGTAGGCAACCTTTTTGAGTCGGGGGCCAGGTTGCTGTCCCTCAGACAACTGGGGGGGCCAAAGCATCATAAATAAATAAATAAATAAATAAATAAATAATTTTTTTTAAAAAAATTAAAAAATTAAAAAAAAATATGCATGCACACACTCTCAGCCCCAGAAAAGCCAAGGCAGCGGTGGTGGACGGCGGCGGCAGGACAAGCCTGGGGCCGGTCCAAAGGCCTCGGGGGGCCGCATCCGGCCCCCAGGCCTTAGGTTGCCTACTCCTGGTCTAGTTCTTTTATGGCTGCCCTTCTTGGGCCTAGTCCTCTTCTGATTTCTTGACTGCAGTCTCCATTATGATTAATGTTTGATCCAAGATATTGGACTTCTTTGACTATTTCAATTTCCTCATCATCTAGGATGAATTCACGTAGATCTCAGCTGCCTGGTTATATCTGGGCACAATTCAAAGTGCTGGTTATGACCTATAAAGTCCTATACGGCTCAGGTCCAGGGTGTCTGGCAGACCAAATCTCTTTGAATGAGCTGACCCAGGCCCTGAGATCATCAGGAGAGGCACTTCTCTCAGTCCTAATACCATCACAAGTATGGCTGGTGGGGACACGAGAGAGGACCTTCTCAGTGGCTGTCCCTAGACTCTGGAACTCCCTTCTCAGGAAGGCCAGAATGGCTCCCTTCTTGTGGGCTTTCCATCAACAGGCTAAAACCATTTTATTCATACAGGCTTGTTAAACAGAAAGTTTTTAAAGAACTGGCTCATAGGTGCTGTATTGTTTGAACTATTTGTAAGAAATTTTTATCTTTTTAAATTGCATTTTATTCTTTTAATGTATGATGTGCTTTATAACGGTAGCAGTTTAATTCTATTTTAATCACATTCTACAAAACAAAATAAGAAAAGAAAAAAAAAAGAAGAGGAATTTTTGTTTTTTATTTTAAAAAGGAGAGTGCCTTAGAGCCAATGTTCAGAACTGGGTCTTTGTTGTTATTTTCAGCCAATGTGCACAACTGGAATGGCAAAAAGAATGTTGCCTTATGCACATTTTCACAAAACCTTACGAAAAATCTTCCAAAAGGCAGCTGAGCCAATCCTTAGGTCTCTGCATGGACTTTTGGTGATTTATAGCTCTGTTGCTAGAGTCAATGAGTTGCATGATCAAAGGTCACTCCATCTGAAGCCAGACTTGTAACCTTCCACTAAAAAGCCACATGTTCACTGGGGACAATATGGATGTCATATTGGCTTCTGAAAGGAGGTTGGATCAGATTCTTACCATCTGCATTGGTGAAAATTTAAGGGAGGGGCAATAGAGTTTAGATGTTAAGAGAATCAATCTTTCCCCCTCTCTTAAGTTCTGGAACAGAAGAGTTTACAAAAATAGTACTAAAGCACAGTGTTTGAGAAGCCTTACTTTACTTCTATTATGCTCCAATCTATTTTAGGTTTTTTTCCCATGGAAACTAGGGATCAAACTGAAGAAGGACTTCCTGTTCTATGGCAGAACCAAAATGCCTTCCCTAACATTATTGCAGCATAGCCACCAACAGCAAAATGGGACCATTTTGGCCATTTCAGCCAGAACAAAAAGTAAGTGGAAGAAATGAGAGTTACTTAGTCATAGTGGCAGTGATCTGCCACCATGAGGTCAGAGAATTCACTCTGGATTTTACTGCCTTTATTCTTCTAAGGAGATTACATGTGGCTTTTAAAACGTGATGACATTTGGAAAAAAGAGGCTTTGGCGATACCTATCACACGACACTGCCTCCGACCCATAGCTGCTCCATCCTCAACCACAATTAGTGTGTCTGTTTTCATTGATGGGGAAAATGCATCAATGAGCTCTCAATAATGCAAGTCCCCAGGTATGAAATGCCACTTCCGGGGCAGTTTGCAAGATTGTCAGTCATGGTTTAGTGTCTCCTGCTCTCCCCCATCTCCCCTTACCTTCACTATTCCCAAATATCCCAATTACTTCCAGATGTATATGATGCCAGCAAAATTCCAACCACTGTTGCATATTCATTGTGGCTTTGAGTCTTTTCCTTTGCAACTTGAAATGACACTATTTACAACAGCACTAAAGTTAGTTGGTATACTTTTATTGTAATAGGGTGAAAGAACAGAATGCCAGAATTGGTGACTCAAGCAAAGAAACCTCTTGGAAGAGGCTGATTTGGATATCCTTGGGCTGGTGAATCCACTCTCAGTTCTAATCCTAGGAACTATGCAAAATTATGGACCTATCTGGTGGATAATATTGAACCCCTGGTGCAGTTCCTTTACAGTTCATATGAAAATTCAGAGTGGGTTCACCACTTACCTTATTGACACTGGAGTGACCAGGGTGAGATGTCATCATAACGGTGTTCTTTTTCAACTCTCTGCCTCTTTTTTCCATTGTTCGTCTTTTTTGTTCTCAGTCATCCACTTTTCCAAGCCTCAATATCTCTTCTCTTTCACTGTTGACTGCTTGTTTTCTCTAGGGAAGCCATATTCCTCCTACACATACATTCTATGCCCTGATGTTTCCGGCTGCAATCTTTATAGCCAGAAGGGAATTTGCCAGATAATTGTGTCTGAATCCCCAGATCACAGATTTGTTTAATAATCATAACATATTCCAATTTGGGATATGTGTGTGTTGTGGGGGAGGGGGAACTAAGATTTGTAGATGCTTTTTAGGGGACCTGGCTTTATGGAAGAACATGAATAAAGTATTCAACGGGAAAAAGTAATGGCAAGGAATTAAACCAGCCTTGGGGGTACAATTCTCTCTAACCTGAGTTAAGAGATGAGAGAGATGATTGACAATTTAGTCTTGCTATCATGACAGATAGCTTGGATATTTTTGAAAGTATTCTTTAAAAAATAGCTGAAAGAGAAATTGGATCTTCAAATATTCCCATAAATGAAACTGTATCTATGCATGAGATGCCTATTACTTCTCCGTTTACTCCAGTCTCCCCATTGTCAGATTTCCTATATAAGCTTTTTGGAGCAGGGCTCTGTAAAGCACTGTGATCACTGACAGTGGTTGCATTCAGATTCCTTTAGATACTGTATGACAAGGATTCCATTACATGATTAAGGATTCTTACACCTTGATGCTCTGGCAGTTGGTAGCTTCCATTTTAATGGGGTGCAAAATCTACCTTGAATTTTAGCCTGAAATCTAAGGGTGCTATCCAAGGTGCTGACTCTTAGCTCAGAAATAGGGGCCATCCTGTACTGACCTCTGTGAAAACAAAAATCCACCAAACAGTGATACCTTTATTGGCCAACCAAAATGCACAATATACTTGTTGCAAGCTTTCAAAGCTGCACTGGCTTCTTCATCAGGCAAGATTGGAGATATTAGTAAGATGCCTGCATTTTGTTGTTTCTGTCTTTAGTTAAGATGGTATGAGGAGAATAAAATTTTGCAGGCTGGCTCTTCTTCCTTTTGGCCATGTGGCAATTGGGAGTTTCAGTATGGGAATCCACAGCTAAACCTAAAGGGGGCATCCAACCTCTGTCTGAAGACCTCCAAAGAAAAACAATCTACCACCTTCTCAGAAAGATTGTTCCAATCTTTAACAGCTCTTGCCAGCAGAAGTCCTTCCTACTGTTTAGTTGGAATATCCTTCCCCCCTAGTATTTGTAGTTTTACAAGGTCTTTAGCTTTCTCTGCCAAAACATGCTGGTGCCTCACAAAACTACAAATCCCAGAATTCTATAGGATGGAGCCATGGTAGTTAAACTGGTGTTAAACTGCATTATTTATACAGTGTAGAGGCACCCTTGGTCATCTTTCTCTGGATACCTTCCAGCTTATTAATACCCATCTTGAACTGGCCCAGAACTGGCCACAGGACTCCAGTTGAGGTGTCACCAAAGCAGAATAGACATTGTAGTTTTGTTGATGGAGCCTAGAACTCCATTGCCTTTTTTGGTTACTACATGTGGCTTCATGGAGCTTGTGATATACAGTTAGCCTTCAATATCCACGGATTCAAACATCCACAATTTGAATTTTTAAAAAATCCCCAAAAGCAAATCTTGATTTTGGCATTTTATATAAGAGACACCATTTTACTATACTAAGGTATGTAATGAGACTTGAACATCCACAGATTTTGGAATCCATGGCTGGGGATGGGGGGCTGGAACCACAGTGGATATCAAGGGTCCACTTTACTAAGACCTTGAGATCATGTTCACATGCATTTGTGGAAGTGGAGTTGTTAATGTGGTGTTGTAGGGCATGGATGCGCTTTTCATACATTGATGCACATATGTATTATCTGTGGATGCACAATGCAGGTTGTGCATTTGGTGATTTGTTCATTTGTGCAACAATGACATGCAATACAAGGATTGCATAGGACAATTAATATGTAATTGTGCATGCAAAGATTCAAACTATGCAACATCAATCTAGACTCTGAACCAAGAGGTTCAGGAAGCATCTGGTTGAACCACCAAACATAACTACTTGGTTTCTTTCTGAACTCTGTAGGCTTCCCTTAGAACAAAGAGGAAGGACTGGTTTAGAATAAAGTTGAGAGAGTATTTTTTCCCCAAAGACTGGCATGGGTGGATTTAAAAAAATATCCCATGGTGGCAAAAGAGGACTACTGAGTATAATTAAGGAAAGTTGGAGAATATCCACCCACTCACTATCTGTACAATGCAGATGGTTTGGTGCTGCTGATGGAACTGCATGCTGAGGAAGACATAGGACACAGCAGAGTCTAGCAAGGGCTGACTTGGCTCCCTGCAGAGAGCAGGTCTGCTCACTCTGCACCAAGCTACAGGGGTTTGTGTATTTAAAGCAAGGACGTTTGTTCAACTTTCTTATGATTCTTGCCTGTTGGCTATCAATGTAGCTATCACAAAAGAGAAGGTACTCCCGGGATTTGTGGGGTGCAGGTGGGCTTTGCAGTGGCTGCAAAGCTCTCCTTGCCCTACTGCCGGATCACTTGTCATTACCTGAAAGAAAAATACTATTTACAGTCTGAATCATACAGTAAAAATCCAAATAAGTCCTAAACGTGCATGCCTGAAAGTTTAATTCCTGTTATTTTTTCTATGGGAAAGGGAGAAAAAGTTGGACAAATCTCACCTTTGAGGTAGTAGACTGAAGTCTATGAAAGCTCATGCTGTCAATTTCTTTCTTTCAGTTAGTCTCAAAGGTGCTCCAAGATCTCTCTACGTACCTCACTCTACAGTGACTTATTGCAGCCCCAGCTTCCAGTAGGCCTCCAATAGCTCCCGCTCCAGGCTTGGAAGACTGACCCTTCCCCCTATAACTTATTTTTCCCAAACTCTGGCCAGTTATACCTTCAGAAGCTTTGAGAGGGTACAACTGGTTAATTTGGGATGTTCTACCTCCAGGTGTCTTTTCATGCCTACAGTTAACCTCTGGTTTTGGGGGGAAATCCCTCTCCTTCAAGCTAAAACAGACTGGGGGAACTCTCCCAAATGGTTCAGACTGGTCAGCTGTACCTCTTAGAGCAGGGATTGCTAAAATGGGGCCACATGTGATCCCCAAGGGTGTTTTTATACCCTTCAATCCCTCCAGATTCCTCAGACCATAGTGTTTATGACCACAGAAAGAGGAAGAGAACAAAGAAATGGAAGGAGGAGAAGGAAGAGGAGATGAAAGAGAATGAGTTATTGTTGCTGTTGTTGTTTTTGCTATTGTTGATGTTGCTGCTGGTAGTCAATAGCTATTTCTAGAAGGCTCCAGAAGTGGCAGTTCACCTCTTGAATAGGTTGAAGTGGGAGGTCTACACTGTTTTAACATCAGTGATACTGTGCTTCAAAGCTGGAAGTGAAGCTCTGGTCACACCTGGTTCTATTTGGTTTAGGGAGGTGTTGATATTTTTGGCAGTCCCTGTGGGTCCCAGGGACAGAATACTGACCCTCAGATCCTGCTGCCCATCCCTGCCTTAGAGCCTTCTCAGTGTGCGACTGGCCAGTTTTTGGTCATTTGGGGTGGGGTGGGGTAATATGGATGCAATATAGAAACAGCCATGGATGCTCATATGCCCTGCCCACCACAGTTTGCCCTGCTCTATGCTTCCACCCAATATTGCTTTTCCCCTGGTGCTTCCATTTCTTTCATGTTGACAACCATATATATATATATATATATATATATATAATCAAAATAAATAGATTGAATCAGATGATTGGCACACCTCACTCACTGTTATGCTCGCAGCAGCTATAGCAATAGAGACTCAGAAAGGAGCATCAAGTAAATATAATCAGTGCCGATGTAAAATGGCACAGCGTTAGGCATAGACCCTGTAATCACATGTCTCACTTACCAGCTTCTGCTGCCACATTGCCACAGATTGCATACTAGGGCAAGATGTTGTCCAACTAGAGCATTAAGACATCATCCATGCTCTCCAACTGTCCTGATTTGGCAGAGAAAGTCCTGATTACTCCTCTGTTGTCCCATTTGCTTAGCTGCTTTTAAAATGTCCCAGTTTCTTTTTTCCCCTTCTACTTTCACCTTTTGCCCTGAGTTTACTTCAGTTGCTGCATACCGAGTTCAAAGTGCAAAAGTGGTCTGAACTGAATTAATTCATCTGTGGTGGGGGAGAGGTGGGGAGGGAGCAGAATACTGACATTCCCAGTAGGCTCAGTCAAAAGCAAACTGCTGCATCCTCTTATATCTTGTGTGTTTTTTCTCATTAACAACTTCTGCCATCTTGAGTACATCTGTCCTGGTTTTCATCTGTTAAATGTTGGCGAGTATGTGGTCCTGTTCTGAAACAAGAACCCATGAGCAGTTACCATTGATCTTCACCCAGCAGAACAGCACATCAAAGAACAGAGTCACCCCAGAAACTCTGGGCAGCAGACCCTGTACCATATCCTGAAAGGTTAGACTGAAATTCCAGTTCTTTTCCCAATATGACAAAATTTGAGGTTAATAAATACTGAGAGTGGGTTTTCTTCCCTCGCTGTAAAGAGAAATTATTATTTTCCCTCTCAGTTGAAGCCCATGTCAGATAGGGTTATTATTCACAAACAAAAAGACGAAGACCCACTTCAAAATAGATCAATTGACTCCCTTTTCTCCCTTGATAATCATCACCATTGCCCTCCTGTTGTAGTGCACAGTATCACACAGGAGATCAAAGGACGTCATCTGAATCTAGTGCGGGAAACCTTTGCTGCTTGCCGATAAACAAAATACAATTTGCAGATAGCATCGCAGCGTTGATCAAAACAGACGCTTTCCCAATTAGATTTAAAGGAATTCTTAATTGTTATAGATCTAATCTTGGCGTACACAGACTCCCCACTCCCCTCCACTGACTGTTGCATTTCACAGCCTGGAGCCTGTTTTACAGGGACATTCATTTCCTCTGTGATTTTAAGTAACAGACAGGCCTGAATAAGCAACAGTCAGTGCCTCCCTGACAGGTAGATGCCAATATAACAGCAAATCAATGTTCCATACAAGCCCACAAAAGTGACCATGCATTTATAATGTTCATGGTTTAGCTGTTCATGGCTTTGGAACTGCCAGAACACATAATGGCAAAGAAGAAGATGATGCTTTTATCTCTGTCCTGGTTGGGTTTATTAGAGCTAGGAGTCACCCACTTTGTGGTGTCATTTATCAGATCCCATAAATTGTTGAAAACTGAGTACTCCATTGGTTACAACAACAACAACAACAACAACAACAATAATAAAATTTATTTAATATCCCGCCTATTGAAAAACCAATCCAGGCAGCTAACTGAACCAGGAGGGGGCAATAGTCAAAGAGTACAGCCAAAGATATCTAGGGTTGCATACATCTGCACTGTAGAAATAATACAATTTGATACCACTTTAACTGCCATGGCGTCATCCTACAAGAACCTGGGATTTGTAGTTTGGTGAGGCACCAGCACTCTTTGGCAGAAAAAAAACTTGTAAAACCACCAATGCCAGGGTTCCATAGGATGAACTTAAAGCAGTGTCAAACTGAATTATTTCTACAGTCTAGATGCACCCTAGGCGTTCCTCCCTAAGTAACTTGTTGGCATGTAGAGTGCAATTCCTGTTTCTTCGTTAAAATATTTGTTGTTGCCCTTTCAGCATCCTTAGCTCATGAAAGCCAGCTCTAGGAGCTTTTATGAATTTTTAGGATTTTTCCTTCTGATCTATCGCTGAATGGATTTACAGATACAATACAGTGGTTTTTCTCTCTCTAATTACTAGTTCCAGGAGTATTTTAATAGACAGGTCTAGATCCTGTGATTGAACAGTCCTATGTCCTTATTTTAATAGACCAGTCCTAATCCTATTATTTAGACACAACTACTGTAGATTCATTGAATTAATGGGATTTACTTAGGTCTTGACCCACCATTTAAAATTGATTCAATGGATCTGCTCCAGTTGGGACTAACTAATGGGATTAAGGCCATATGTTCCATACCATGTTTCTGTATGTTTCTAATATAAATACCAACACTCCAATAACAGAAAACAGACTTAAACTTAGCCAACTGATCTGTCTAGTTTACTGTGTATTCGGAGTGTCTCCCTAGCATTTCAGGTACAAGTCTTTCCTAGATCGACTGGAAAATGTTGGGAGTTGAGCCCGTGTTCTGTGAGTTTGCATGTAGCAGGTATGTTCCACTGCTAAGCTCCAGTTATACTGCTTGGAACCTCCTGTCATGAAATATATAAAGTTACAATTAAAAAGTGTGACTTTGAATATACACGGAATGCCTCTCTTAACACTGTTTAAAAAAAGCTAGGAGATATTGTTTGAAAGTTAACAGCATAAAATCAAGACAGATACTCTATTGGTTTAAATATTAAGGATTGCTATTATGTTTTAAGTATAAAGAGCCTTCTGGCATGCCTGTTTTATTGTTTACGTCTGCTTATTTTATATAAATGCATATATATGTTGCATACATATATCACTTACTGCTACAGTAATGATGCTTGGAACACACTCATGGGGCATCTAAATTGTTCAGATGGGCAGAGTCTAACCACATATAAAGATCGGTATGAAAAGGGATCTTGTAGTACCTTTGAGACTAACTGAAAGAGAGAAGTTGGTAGCATGCACTTTCATAGACTTTCATAGTCTCAAAGGTTTTACAAGATCCCTTTGCATACTGATTTTCCAGACCAACACAGCTAGGTTTTTGAATTCTATCACCAGGTATAAGGATGTTCCTGTAATAAGGCATTTTAAAAAACAACAACCCAGAGGCTTGTATTCTGCATCAGCTACTTAGTTAAATATACCAAGTATACTGAGCAGCAGTTGTGAATATGGAACAGTTATCTAGATTTATTCATCCATAATTGTTCCATATTCATGATCACTGCTTAATCATAATTGTGACCCTGTTGTCATGATTGTAACTCCTTCCTCCAACCTACTTTACCAGGTATCAGCTCCATGGGAAGGTCCATTCTGCTGGTGATCAAAGCATGGGTGAATGATGGGTCTTTGTGTGGGAGGGAGGAGTCAGTCCAGAAGAGGCCATTTAGTTAAGTATACTTAAGTATAGTTAAGTATACTTAACTAAGGGGTTGTACAAATGGCCTGGGAGTGTTGGATCAGGGCCACGGCAACCACATGCTGCGGCCCCAATCCGTTAGCAAATGCTGCTACTTTTTCGAGTGGCAAAAAGCTGCGCTTACTGCTGCCGCCGTGGATCTTCTACGTCCCTTTGCCGCAGCATGTCTACACGCTGTGCCAATTGAGTGCCCTGGCATGATGCATCATGCAGTGGGGCGTGTGGCATGGCGGCAGGGCAGCTGGCGTGTGCTCATCCCGCCCCAACTTCACCCCCAGGCTGGCCTTTGTGGCTGGTCTGTACAGGCCCTAATTAGCTTAGAATACTGGAAAGAATATGAGTAGTTTTTCTTTGTGAAATTCTACCTTATTTGACATATCTTTTCAAATCACAAAAAAGTCATCTTCTCTAAAGATTTGGTATTTTGAAAATTTATTTGAATTTCACTGGTAATTGATTAATCAACCGCCTAAAATGAAGGCTAAAGTCTTGCATCAGGAGACATAGCACATTGCTACAATTCATCTCAAAATGAAACTCTCCCCCGAATCATCTTTCCAATGTGGCATTCCCTGTCAAGAGACAATTTCTGTGTTGATGGAGATCAGAGGTAAAAGCAGAGATATCTCCAATCATTTTCTTTTAAGTGGACACATGGTGACAGGCATCCCCAGAAACCTTCTAGAGGTCTGTGGGAGGTCCCTGAGGATGTTATCATTGCTGTGCATCCAGCTGAAGAAAATTTGCTGGATACATCTTTGCTGCTTCCATTGGTCTCCACCAGTGAAGAAATGGTTGCTTTGAGGAGCTACAACACTGAAATTTGGGTGTGGAGAAGATTTTGGTCATTGCATGGCCAAAGAGGCAAGTGCAAAGTCAAGCTTAATGTTGAAACAAAAATAATCACCACAGAGAATTTACATAAATTCAAGCTAGATGACAAGGAAATTAAAATAGTAAAGCTTTCCCCAAACCTTGAATCAATCATTGATCAGAATGGAAACTGCAGTCAAGAAGTCAGAAGAAGATTAGGACTGGGAAGGGCAGCTATGAAAGGACTAGTCAAAATCTTAAAGTACAAAGATATAAAACTGTACACTAAAGTTAGGATTATGCAAACCATGGCATTTCTCATCACCATGGATGGATGTGAGAGCTCAATGGTGAAGAAAGCTGATAGGAAAAAAACACCAACTTGGCTTAGATGTGGTGCTGGAGAAGAGTACTGAGGATACTGTAGATGGCCAAGAGGAAAAATAAATGGACCCTAGAACAAATTAGGCCTAAACTCTACCTGAAAGCCAAGATGACTAAACTGAGGTTGTCATACTTTGGACACATCATGAGAAGGCATGACTCACTAGAAAAGACAATAATGCTAGGAGGGATGTAGAAAGAGAGGAAGGCTGCATATCAGATGGATGGACTCAACCAAGGAAGCCATGGGCCCTAGGACTCCAGGATCTGAGGAGAAGAGTAGAGAACAAGGGTTTTGGGAGGTGTCTCATTCACAGTACCACCATGAATGTAAGTCAGTTTGAAGGCAGTTAACAAAAACAATGGTTGGAAGAGAATTCTATCCTCCACAACAACCAAAGAAGTGGGTATGATGATGTGAGTTGGATTTACACCACCACAACTCATTAACAGGATGCCAGCCAGTGTCTCATTTCCCTCCCAGACATTTCTATGGACATTATCACACGTGGGCCACAAAGCAATAATAAACAAATGACAAATTCTGAAAATAAACCGAAAATAAACCTTGATTCCGCAAATGTTTTTCACACGAAATTACCTTAATTGCGCAATTAAGGGAAGCTCCCGCTGAAACCGCATTTAACGTTCACACACAAGTGAAAAAATCCCGTACATGTACTAGAAATGATTTTCTAGCACATGCGCACTATGCTTGCTGTGGCTGTCACTTGTCGCAGCTGTCACCCCTTCCCTAGGTCATCCTCAGAGCACCGGCCGTGTGGAGGGTCGGTGCTCCAAAGAGGTCCTCCTTGGAGCACTGGCCATGCGGAGGGTTGGCGCTCTGAGGACGACCTGGGGAAGGGGTTGGGGCGCCGATCTTGCAGCTGCCACTTCCCTTCCCTGCCCCGAAGACAGCTCAATCAGCCGTCTGCTGAGGGGGAAGGAGACACTTACGCTGCCTCCAGGACCCTGCGGAACCATGGGAAAATGCGGGGAAATGCTTCCAAATGTGCATTTGCTTTTCACATTACGGCAAATTTACCTTAATTGCAAATTTACCTTAATTGTGCATTTGCATTTCCTCCAAACAACCAAATTTCAAAAGATCTCAGTTAACACCAGTTTCTGTCCACTTTCTGTCCAGTTTCTGTGTGATGTCGTGTGAAAACACGGGGCACTAATCCAGTTTCTGTTTGGGTTTTGTGTGGATTAACCAGCAGATTTGCCCCCGTGTGATAACATCCTATGCTCGTTCTTTTTATATAACATCAGTTGTAGCTGGTAGCTTCCATGTGAAGGGTACAATACATCTGTGCAGAGTTTTAGGTCCAGGCTTTTAAATGGGCCAAAACATGTTCAGCACCTTGGATAACTCCTTCAAAGTTTCACTAATGTGGAAACCTCCTGTTGCCACAGTCTATAACAAACTTAACAGAATTAAACATTGTCTGTCCCTGGGGAAGCTAGCAGGCAATTTTGTGGCATATTGTGCTGAACAGAGAATGTGCAGCCTTTTAAAGCCAGGTGAACCAAGATGGAAAAGGAAAATAAACACTTTTCTTGTCATAGGCATGTGACATTTTGGAATGAAATAACAGATGGAAGATTGCTTCCTGCCAAAGGTGGCAGGAATGGAACAAAGAACAAGAGACTAGCAAGAGAGAGCATCCACAGAAGGCAAGGGGTGGAGGAAGAATGTCTTTTTTTTTTTTGGGCAAGGCATAGCATAGGGATGTGATGCTGTCAGGCAGCTGTGACAGCATAGGGAAAGTGACTAGTGATAGGTGCTAATTGGAAGTGGAGAATGCATCTTCCTCTGCCCATTTCTCAGAGCTCTTATTGATATAGCTTTCCTGAATTGCCTGTAAAAGTATGTCCAACAGAGTGCTATTCCTCATGCTTGCTGCCAATCAGTTAGCAGGCAAAGGAGGCAGAGCTAGATTGGACTGAGCAACTGCGTGTAGGAGCAATTTCACCTGCTCCTCGCCACAGACTATCCTCGCCCACCTAATCCCAAATGTATCTCCATATTTGGCTGTATAGCAGCCAAAATGGCAGCCATTTTGTGCTGTGATGTCACTTCTGGTTGCACCTTGGGCCAGAAATGACATGCAGGCACATAACAAATAATCATGAATATGAGACAGTTATGGATGAGTAAATGTAGATAGCTATTCTATATTTACAATTGCTACATAGCCATGATTGTAGCACTATAGCCACTATTGTAAATTCATCTTAAGTATATGTAACTAACTGGCTTAGTTAAGTAGCTGATGTAAATGCTGTCCACTGTCTTTCTCCAAGACCTCCCATCGCTCTAATGTAGAGTTTTTTTTTTCCATTAGCATTTACATCAGCTCTGTCTTGGATGTTGTTTCTCATCTGTTTGGTTGTTAGTCCTATGTCTCCCGAACTTCCTCTCCTCAACAAAATACCATTCAGCTGGAAGTTACAAGCAAGGTAGTCTGACTCATGGCCCTGTAATTCCTCAACTCTTGTTTATACAGTTTATATGGTAACTAGTTAATCTTAAAGGTGCTATCACATTTCTTTTTCTTTTTTCCCTCCCCCTTCCATCTTCCTTTTTGTGGTGCAAGAGACTTACACAGTTACTCCCTTGAAACTCCTTCTCAATGGGACGGCAAAATTGGTTTTAATTTCATAGGCATTTAATTTACTTGATTATCTGTATAGTATTGTATTTCAGAGATCTAGGCATTATGCTTCCATCACAACCATACACTACGAGTTCTCCTTAGAAGAGCAAAAGATGAAATAATGGCAGATATGTTGATCAACAAGAACTGGTGTGGTGTATGAGTGTTGGACTGAGCTTTGGGACACCAGGGTTCAATTCCCTGTTCAAAGTAAATAGTGCACCCCTACTCAGAGACAGTGTGGTGTAGTGGTTTGAGTTTTGGATTATGACTCTGGACCAGGGTTTGATTCCTGCTCAGCCATGGAACCCACTTGGGCAAGTCACACTCTCTCAGTCTCATGGGAAGACAATGGCAAACCTCCTGTGAATAAATCTTGCCAAGGAAACCCCATGATAGGTTCTCCTTAGGGTCACCATAAGTTGGGAACGACTTGAAGGCACACAACAACAACACGTCGACCAACAGTATGTTAAAGATTTGTGCTTAGAGGTAATATAATTCTGAATGCTGTCCTGAACAAGTCAGCCCAAGGAAGCGAATAGAATATTCAGTTCAGTCCAGATCAGACATGGATTATCTAAGCAGGATGCAAGGAGAAGCGCAAAGGTTGTCATTAGCCAGTCCAGAAGTCCAAGTACACAAGTCAGCAGTGAGTAAACAGAGTAGTCCAAATGTAGTCAATCCAAGATCAAGACAAAACAGGAACACAAGAGAGTAGTGCCAGTAGACGAGACAGTTGTCATCACTAAGGAGTTTATCACACAGGGAGTCCCGTGCAGAAACGCTGCTTTAAATTGGAAAAAAACCTGCAAAAGCGGAAGCAATTTATCAACGGGATTTCCCCATGTGATAAACTCTAGCGCAGTTAAAAGGAGGTTAATCCGAAGGAAATTAGACAAAATTGCTTCTTTTTACTTTCAGGATCTTCCGAAAGTAAAAAGAAGCAGTTTTTGTTTAATTTCCATTAGGATTAACCTCCTTTTAACAGTGACGTCGTCTGAAAAAACACCCGCTTTTGCGGGTTTTGTTTACTTTAAAGCCCTGTTTCCGCAGGGGATTTCCCCATGTGATAAACTCCTAAGGCTGGGAGAGAACTGCTGGGATATTTATAGGTGGTTTGTGCATGGCTACCGGTACTTCATTAGTGCCTAGTTAGTTCAGCATTTAGTATTTAATCTGAGATGGGTACAGTGCCACTCCCTCCTGCATACACTGAAGGATGGGGTCATGCTGTCTTCTTTGTGGCCTCTGCTGACTCCTAGAAAGTGTTATCATCAGGAACTGAAACTTCCTGGCACACTGTCCTTTTGTCCTCCTCAACTGGGTCATCCAGGGGGCGAGTTAGGACATCTTCCTGCTCTTTGTAGGATTCTTCAGGGTTATGAGAAATGCCAGGCAGCAGGGACAAATGACAGAATAGAGCTGTTGACATCATGTCCCTTTTATAAACTTCCTTGAGGCTTCCAGTAGCCCACTGTTGGCTCTCCCATTCCTAGGTGGAAGGAAATCCCATAACCTTGAAGCACCACATTGAAGCACTTGATGGAGAGATTGTACAGAAGTAGGGCTGGTTTAAAGCAAAAGTCCATTTCAGCATGATTTCTAAATTCGAGGATGAAAATAACTCAGAGCATGTGGAGTCCTCTGAGGAAGAATCTAATTGGGTCTCCCACAGTGTTTTCTAAAGAAGGCTAGATAATTCAAAGACGGCCCAGTGGTTCATACTGTGGATCCCGGCAGAGTTGGTGTCCTTGCAAAATTCATTCTTCCTGAGCAGGAATCTCTCTGATGGAGCTCTTGAGATGAGTCAGAACTGGATGGGCCTCACAAGGGACTCCTGAGTTTTGTTTGAAATCTTGATGTCCTTGGTAGAGAATTTTCTTTTGGGTGTAGGAGAAAAATGTCCTTTGTGTCATAAAAAATAATAATTAACAACACCATGTTGATCAAGAGTTGTCAGAGAAGTGCCTCATTTTCAGGAAATATGAAGAGTCTGCTGAAGGCAAATGAATTTTAGGCATGACAATTGCATTATAGCACCTGTAATTAACCTGCCTTTTGAAAGAATGAGAGTCAAGTGTGCATGAATGCAAAAGGTGGCAGACTACTTGTCTATTTATTTATTTAAAAACTTCTGGGTATTTTTATTATTATACATAAGCAAGTGAATGTGATATAAAATATTTGTAAATGAATAAATGCATAACAGTATGGCCATGTTTGAAATTGATCTTATGTTTCTCCAAAGTCCAGCCATTTCTTGTGTTATGTTTTGAAATGTTGTTTTTAATTTCCACCTGCATTTTCCATATACCTTTTCCTTAATTTATTTATTCTTTTAAAGCCTTCTTCCCAATTCATTGCTTCTCCCCTCTCCCCCATCTACAGCATATTTGTGCATATTTTTCAATTTTATGCATTGTTAGCCACTAACATTCAAAATGTATGCATGGTTTTGCATTTTGCTGTACTAAAACACAGCATAAGCCTCACAGGTGTGCAAATTTTGGAGGCATAATTCACTTGTTTCGTGATCAAGTTTGGAAACTTCAGTGGGTTCAAAATGCTCAAAACAGAATGCTGACCAGAACCAGTAATAGGGAGTATTGTAACTCTCTTGTTGAAGCAGCTTCACTGGCTACGAATTTGCTTCCAGGCACAATTCAAAGTGCTGGTCATGACCTATAAAGCTCCATACGGCTTAAGTCCAGACTTTCTGAAATACTGTATCTCCCTATACGAACTTGCAGAAACTAAGATCTTCAGGGGGAGACTTTCTCTCGGTCCTGCCACCATCACAGGCTTGCTGGGTGAGGACATAAGAGCCTTTTCAGTGGCTGCTCCCACCTTCTGGAACTCCCTTTCACAGAGGCTAGGCTGCTCCCTTCCCTGCTTTCCTCTCACTGGCAGGCAAAGGTCCTTTTTGTTTCAGCAAAACAATTCTGAATTCTAACAATATAGTGGTTTGCTTTCCCTAACTCTGCAAAGCTCTCCAAACTTCAGGTGAACCCCCCCCCCCCGCCAAGAAAATAAATCACTCCAAAAGTGGCCAAAATGACAACAGGAAGAGATGCCATGTCATATACATGCTTTATAAGCCTGCTGTTTTGCTGTACAATAGACATTCATAGAATCATAGAATCATAGAGTTGGAAGAGACCACAAGGGCCATCCAGTCCAACCCCCTGCTATGCAGGGACTCCCAATCAAAGCATCCCTGACAGATGGCCATCCAGCCTCTGCTTAAAGACCTCCAAGGAAGGAGACTCCACTACTCTCCGAGGGAGTGTGTTCCACTGTCGAACAGCCCTTACTGTCAGGAAGTTCCTCCTAATGTTGAGGTGGAATCTCTTTTCTTGCAGCTTGCATCCATTGTTTCGGGTCCTAGTCTCTGGAGCAGCAGCAAACAAGCTTGTTCCCTCCTCAATATGACATCCCTTCAAATATTTAAACACGGCTATCATATCACCTCTCAGCCTTCTCTTCTCCAGGCTAAACATCCCCAGCTCCCTAAGTCGTTCCTCATAGGGCTTGGTTTCCAGACCCTTCACCATTTTAGTTGCCCTCCTTTGGACACGCTCCAGTTTCTCCACATCTTTTTTGAATTGTGGTGCCCAGAACTGGACACAGTATTCCAGGTGAGGCCTGACCAAAGCAGAATAGAGTGGCACTATTACTTCTCTTGATCTAGACGCTATACTTCTACTGATGCAGCCTAAAATTGCATTGGCCTTTTTAGCTGCTGCATCGCACTGTTGACTCATGCTAAACCTGTGGTCCACATGGATTCCTAGATCCCTTTCACACGTAGTCTCATTCAGCCAGGTGTCCCCCATCGTATATCTGTACTTTTCGTTTTTCCGCCCTAAGTGCAGTACCTTACATTTCTCCGTGTTGAATTTCATTTTGTTAGCTTTGACCCAACTTTCTAGTCTGTTCAAGTCATTTTGAATTTTGATCCTGTCTTCTGGGGTATTAGCTACTCCTCCTAATTTGGTGTCGTCTGAAAATTTGATTACTATGCCCCCAATACCATCATCCAAGTCATTAATAAAGATATTGAATAGCACTGGGCCCAGGACAGAGCCCTGTGGCACCCCACTGGTCACTTCTTTCCAGGTTGAAAAGGAGCCATTGTTGAGCACCCTTTGGGTTCAACCAGTCAACCAATTACAAATCCATGTAACAGTTACTTTGTCTAGCCCACATTTTACCAATTTGCTTGCAAGAATGTCATGGGGAACCTTGTCAAAGGCCTTACTGAAATCAAGATATACTATATCCACAGCATTCCCTTCATCTACCAAGCTGGTAATTTTATCAAAAAAAGAGATCAGATTTGTCTGGCATGACCTGTTTCTCTGAAACCCATGTTGACTTTTTGTGATTATGGAATTACTTTCCAGATGTTCACAGACTCTCTGTTTAATGATCTGCTCCAGAATCTTTCTGGGTATAGATGTCAGACTAACTGGACGATAATTGTTAGGATCCTCTTTCTTGCCCTTTTTGAAGATGGGGACAACATTTGCCCTCCTCCAGTCCACTGGGACCTCTCCTGTTTTCCAGGAATTCTCAAAGATTATTGCCAATGGTTCCGATATTACATTTGCCAGTTCTTTTAATACCCTTGGATGTAATTCATCTGGTCCTGGAGACTTATATTCATTTAGATTAACCAGATGTTTCTGTACTATCTCTTTACTTATTCTGTGCTGAAATTCTCCTATTCTGTCCTCTGCTCCATTAAACTTAGGTTGAGCACCCT
The DNA here is from genome assembly GCA_026167975.1 of Phrynosoma blainvillii. Lineage (NCBI taxonomy): Eukaryota > Metazoa > Chordata > Lepidosauria > Squamata > Phrynosomatidae > Phrynosoma > Phrynosoma blainvillii. The sequence goes on along the minus strand of JANUYF010000004.1, from coordinate 13,089,856 downwards.
TTGCCTTTTCCGAGAAGACTGAAGCAAAGAAGGTGTTGAGTAGTTCTGCCTTTTCTCTGTCTCCTGTTAACTTTTTGCCATCTTCTCCACACAGTGACCCTACCATTTCCTTCTTTTTCCTTTTGCTGCTGACATACCCCCAAAAGCCCTTTTTATTGTTCTTAACCTCTCTAGCAAGCCTGATTTCATTCTGCGCTTTAGCTTTTCTGACTTTAACCCTACACGTGCTAGCGATTTGTTTGAATTCCTCTTTGGTGATTTCCCATTTTTCCATTTCTTATACATGTTCCGTTTAAAACATAGTTCAGTTGCAAGTTCCTTAGTCATCCATCCTGGTTTCTTGAGACACCTCCCATTCTTCCTCCTCGTTGGCACGGTTTGAAATTGTGCCTTCAGTATCTCCCTTTTGAGAAACTCCCATCCTTCTTGAACTCCCTTCTCTTTTAGTATTCCTGTCCATGGGATCACCCCCAGTATTTCTCTAAGTTTAGTAAAATCAGCTTTCCTAAAGTCTAGAGCAGGGGTAGGCAACCTTTTTGAGTTGGGGGCCGGGTTGCTGTCCCTCAGACAATTGGGGGGCCGAAGCACCAAAAATAAATAAATAAAAATAATAAATAAATAAATATGCATGCACGCTCTCTCAGCCCCAGAAAAGCCATGGCAAAACTCTTGTGGAGATTTTGCCAAGAAAACTCCAAGAACAAGTAATAACAAGAATAATCAATATCATCATGGCGGGCGGTGGAGGGTGGCAGCGGCGGCGGCAGGACCAGCCTGGGGCCGGTCTAAAGGCCTTGGGGGGCCGCATCCGGCCCCCGGGCCTTAGGTTGCCTACCCCTGGTCTAGAATGTGTGTCTGACTATGCCTGGCTTCTCCTTTCCACTGTATAATAAACTCGAGGAGGACATGATCACTCCCGCCTAAGGATCCAACCACTTGCACCCCATTAACTAGGTCTTCCCTGTTAGTTAGGATCAGATCCAAAATAGCTGACTCCCTCGTTGCCTCTTCCACCTTTTGAACAATGAAATTGTCTTCGAGGCAAGTGAGGAATTTGCTAGACCTTGAGGATTTTGCCGAGTTTGACTTCCAGCAAATATCCGGATAGTTGAAGTCACCCATCACTACTATATTTCTCCTTTCTGAGTGTGTGGTCATCTGTTCTAGAAAGGCTTCATCCAATTCTTCTGCTTGAATTGGGGGTCTGTAGTAGACTCCCACACTAACATCCCTGTTGTTTCCCTCCCCTTTAATTTTTATCCAGATGCTCTCCACTTAGCTGCCAGGATTGATGTCCTGGATTTCTTCACTGGTGTAAATATCTCTGACATATAATGCTATTCCTCCTCCTTTCCTGTTTGTCCTGTTTCTCTTGAAAAGCTTATACCCCTTTATTTCTACATTCCAGTCATGAGACTCATCCCACCAGGTTTCAGTGATGCCTATTATATCATATTTGCTTTGTTGTGCTAGGAGTTCAAGTTCATCTTGCTTATTTCCCATGCTCTGTGCATTAGTGTAGAGACATCTAAGACCATGTGTCCCCTTTACTTGCTGCCTGTGCACGTTTTTTGCCTCCCACTGTTAGGTCCCTGTACTGTTTGCCTTGTTTCCTCTATGACAATTTGACTATTTTCTCCAGTCCTTTTGTCTTCCAGGACGTTGTCTCCCTTCCCCACACAGTTCAGTTTAAAGCCCTCCTGATCAAATTCTTGAGACCGTTGGCAAAAACATTTCTTCCAACTGGTGTTAGATGCAGCCCATCCCTTGCCAGGAGTCCGTCCTCATGGAACCGCAGCCCATGATCCAAGAATCCAAATCGTTCTCGACGACACCATCTGTGGAGCCAATTGTTGACATCTGCTATCTTCCTCTCTCTTCCTGGACCATGTCCTTGAACTGGCAGAAGAGACGAGATGACAATCTGTGCCTCCATTTCTTTCAGCTTCTTACCTAGAGCCTCGTAGTCCCTTTTGATATTCTGAAGGCTGTGTCTTGCTGTGTCATTCGTTCCCACATGAACCAAAAGGAAGGGGTATCTCTATTCAGATAGTGATACAGCTATGTGTGCAACCCATTTATACATAGGGGCAATATACTCTTTTGGCTCCATTCAAATGCAACAAACTCCAAACATATATTTGTCTGATGGAGTTTTAGCAGGAATTATAGATGAGAAAGGCTGAACATATACCTGACAATTTGTATATCTCTACCTAGTGCCAGTGTGGCATAATGGTTTGAGTGTTGGATTATGACTCTGGACCAGGGTTCAACTCCTGCTCAGGAATCGATTCCTTGCCACTTAGGTAAGTCACACTCTCTCAGCCTCAGGGAAAGGCACTAGCAAACCTCCTCTGAACAAATCTTGAGAAGAAAACCCCATGGAGGAGGGAGGCAAGATCTGGGTAAGATACCCCTTTCCCTTTTCTCTTTTCAAAGAGTGAGAAGATTTAATAGTGGTAAAATGAGAGTGAGAACCAAAATTAAAAATCAGTCTATTACTTTGCTTGTACAAGAAAGTTAAGGAAATAAATTATTTAGCTTTTGTGTGCATTTGTAAAGAAAAGAAGAAGGTGGGAACTCTCAGTAAATACATATTAATGGACATGTTATATTTTAATGAAGTGTTTTCTTGGTCTGTTTCGTATCTTACAAAATGACAGAATTAAGCCCACTTGGGACAAGAGGATAGGATTTAAAGCCTAAGTAGTCAGGTTTGGGCTAAACAGCTGAATTTGGTGGAATCTCTTTTCTTGAATCTATAGCTTCATGTTCTAGTTTCTGGAGCAGCAGACAACATGCTCATTCCATTGTCTACATGACACCAAATTAGATATGTAAGGATTGCTATCATGTCACCTCCCAATCTTCTCTTCTGTAAGCTAAACGTATCCAGCTCCTTTAAACTATTCCTCATAGGACTTGGTTTCCAGATTTTTGATCATTTTGGTTGTCTTCCTTTGCACACATCAAACCTGAAATTGCTGTACTGGTTGCCTACCTATTTCTGGCCCAACTGAAGGTGGATGTATTGACTTCCAAAGTCTTAAATGACTTAGGACCAACATTCCCAAGTCATTTGGGACAGTGGAACACAATCCCTCAGAGAGTGGTGGAGTCTCCTTCTTTGGAGGTGTTTAAACAGAGGCTGGATGGCTATCTGTCAGGAGTGCTTTGATAGTGTGTTCCTGCATGTCATGGGGTTGGACTGGGTGGCCCTTGTGGTCTCTTCCAATTCTATGATTCTATAATTCCTGCTTTTACAGTCAGAAATTTTTTAAAAGTTATGTGGGGGAGGCTGGTCTCATGACACCATTAGGGGACACACAACCACATAAGACAGGGCCTTTCCTATGGTGGCATCCTGACTTTGCAATGCTCCTCCTCAAAAATACATCATAAGCTAAGTTTGTAGACATTTCTGCACCAAGCTAAGTCTTTTTGTTTTTACACAACCTGATGAGGATGCTCTAGCTGGAATTCCTGCACTGAGTCTACAACCCTCCAAGGAAGTATATCCCACTACTGTGAACAGATCTTGCTGACTTACTGTCAGGATGTCTTCCTAATATTTAACTAGAATCTCTTTCTTGTCATTTATCAAGAACCAAATCCACTAGTATAAAAAGAAATCTTGTAGCACCTTCGAGACTAATTGTGAGAAAGAAGCTGGAGCATAAGCTTTTTGTAGACTTAGGCTACATCCGCACTGCAGAAATAATCCATTTTGGCACCACTTTAACTGCCATGGCTCAATGCTATGGAATTCTGGGTTTGTAGTTTGTTGTGGCACCAGAGCCAAATGTCTCACAAAACTACAGTTCTAGGATTCCATAGCATTGCCTCCCCCGAGGCTGAGAGCATGTGACTTGCTGACGCTCAACCAGTGAGTTTTATGACCAAGCTGGGAATCGAACCCTGGTCTCCAAAGTTGTAGTCTAACACTATGCCATACTGGCTCTATCACATACATAGTAAAAATGTATTTTTTATCTATTTTATAATAGCCTGTGAAGAACACCCCCTGGTGGGGATAAATTTTTCACCAAAAAAAAAGTCCCTAAGTGTGAACAATTGCCAAAATTGGGCAAAAATTTGGAATCTCACTCAACAGGGAAGAAAAGATTGGAAATGATTTATTCTTGCATGGAGGAATGAAATAAGCAAAGATACACATCCCTACTACTACCTAAGTTCACCAGAGGCTCCAGGGGGTGAACCCAGAACCCTTTGCAATGCCAGGGATGTGTCCCACCTATTAATAGTGATCCTTCTCTCAGATGTGAGAAGCTTAGCCTTGGTGCCTGTTCAGGCACCATACACCTGCACTGAATTCCTTTCCTCTCCATATTGTGTTCTTGAAATTATCTGTGATGCTCACTTCACCCTGCTTCCCTCTTTTGCAGCCTTAAGCAAACTGTCTCCTCTTTCCCATCATTGCTGACTAATGGTAATGATCTCTTGCTGTCTTCTGGTGAAACATCTCCCACCCACCCACCCTCTCTCTTTCTTTCCTTTTTTAAAAGTGTGTAGGCAGATCTCATGCTTCCCCTCACACTTAGCTCCCTTTTGGAGCATGAAACAGCTGAGAAATCCCATCTGCATTTCCTTATAAAAATAAAAATACAGCAAGGGAAGCAAAATCCAGCAAGACCTAAAGAAAAGAGAAAGAACGGGTGGATTTCACCCTGCAGTCTGTTCCAGGCATAAATCCAAGGCAATATAGCTGTGAAAATAATAAAAGAAATCACATTCATCAACATTACCATGGGAGGTGTTCTGCTCCTTCTTTTCCCATCTCTGTGAATAATAATATTTTTAAAACCCTGGCAGCATAATACAGATAGTGGAGTATAACTGTTTCCATAATGGACATAGCTTGGAAAGGCCTCCGTTTAAATGGCCGCTTAGCCAGAAGAGGCACTCTGGAGATGAGCCTTTCACAGCCCTCCTGATGATGTTGGACTGCAACTCCCGTCAGCACTCACCATTGGTTTTGATGGCTTGAGCTGATGAGAGTTGTCCAGTAGCAATTGGAAGATGATTTATTCTCTCCTAGCCTAACTTTCACTTAAGGATCATTAAAGGATTGTTCTGAGGATAAAGAGAAGGCCTATGCATGAGAATGGAATAAAAATCTAAATGACAAAAGAAGAAACAAACCTATACATACATAAAGCATACATTATGGGGGACTTGGCATCATTCAGTAAGAGCCTTTGCAGACTGCCAGAAATAGTGCAAATTGAGTCCACTTTAACTGCCCTGACTCAGTGCTAGAGAATCATGGAAACTGTAGTTTATTGTGGCACCAGAGCTCTCTGGCAGAGAAGGCTCAGCGTCTCAGAAAAAAAAATACAATTCCCATGATTCCCTAGCACTCAGCCAGGGCAGTTAAAGTGGACTCAATCTGCACTATTTATAGCAGTCTGCAAAGGCCCTAAGTCTCCAAAATCAGAAGTCTTTGCATTGATCCCTCTTTTGCATCTCTCACCTGTTTATATGCCTGCTAGAGATTAATTGACAAAGAATGCCATGCTGTGTTTAAGTAATAGTGTGCAAGAGATCGAGATGCCTATGCTTAAATAGAAGAATGAAGTCAGTGGCCAAGAATCTTGATCAAGCAGATGGAATGTATGCATTTCTATGTGTTCACCCACCCTGGCCTACTGTCATGGCAGCAGCTGCTGCTTACTTCTAGGACCTTATCACACGTGGGCCACAAAGCGATAAGAAAGCGAAATAAGAATAAATCCAGGAATAAACCGAAAGAAATCCAGGAATAAACCACGATACGTAAATGGCTATCAGACGCAACTAGCATCATCGCACAATTAACGAAAGCGCTCCCGAGAACTGTATTTGCTGTTCGCACACATGTGAGAAAATCCCGGACATAACCAAGCAATGATCCTCTGCACATGCCCAATACAGCCGCGGCTGTCACTTGCCGCAGCTGTCACCCAAACCCCTTCCCAAGCCGGCTCGGAGGTCCTCCTTGGAGCGCAGGCCCCGCACAGGGTCCACGCTCCGAGCAGAACGTCCTCGGAGAGCCGGCTCTCTGAGGACGTCCTCCTTGGAGCGTGGACGCCTGCGCTCTGAGGAGGTCCCCTCAGAGACCAGCCCTTTTAGCCCCGGCTTGGCTTTTCTGTGGGCTGGTCCTCCGAGCGGAGGAGTCCTCCGCTTGGAAGACCAGCCCATAAAGCAGCAAAGCCGGGGCTAAAAGGACGTCCTTTTAGCCCCGGCCTCACTGCTTTATGGGCTGGTCTTCTGAGCGGAGGAGTCCTCCGCTTGGAGGACCAGCCCATAGAAAGCAGGCAGGGGCGGGGAAATGCTCCCCAATACGTATTGGGGAAATGCTCCACAATACGTATTGCCTGTTCATATGCATATCGGACTTACGGTAAATGCGAAATGATTCCCGTCGTGCACTTGTACTTCCTGAAGAAACCGAAATTCAAAAGATCTCGATTCTTTCCGGATTCTGTCGGGGTTCTGTCGGGGTTCTGTGCGGTTCTGTGTGACGTCGTGTGAACACACGGAAAAATAAAACGTATTAGGTCGGGATTTCGTTTGGATTCTGTCTGCTTTGGACCCCGTGTGATAAGGTCCATAGAGAAAGAAGGGAGGAGAAGGCAATTCAGATGTGGAAGAAGTGGCTGGTCTTGGCTTGGAAGGGGAAAGAAATGAGAGTGTGATCACAGTTGGGGTGCACCCTCCTTTCCCTTTCCCTTTCCCTTTCCCTTTCCCTTTCCCTTGGAGCCCAGACCAGTTGCATTGTCATCCCCTGAAATACCTTCTTCCTCTCCTCCCCACTGGTATGCAGAAGAAACAGCAGCCCCTTCTGGGGTTCGACAGCTGCTAGGGAGGTTTTGGATGGCATGAAAGAGCTAGAGATTAAGCCCTGCCAGAACTACCCCAAAAGAGGCACACATGCTTGTAAACCATAGCTACATGCATGAATACAACTAGCAGGACTCTGCCCACTACCTGCATATATTAAAGCTTTCATTAGGTGCTACAAATTTGAGGAATATCAAACAGATGAATGGTGAGTATCTAATGATCGCACCAAATTCTATGCCATATCCTCATGTTTAGAGTTGACCAGTCTCAAGATCTTGACTCTCTTTTCTGGTTCTCAAGGTGGAGAACTGCAAAGTGAGAGCACTACTTTGAAAAGTGTGTGAAAAATATTTTCCTATCTGTTACACTCGATGTCTTTTATTTGAATAAGCATACACTTGACTAGACAGTTGTGATTGATTATTAATTTATCATGCTGAATGACATCACTAGGGATTGCTGTTTGTAACATCACCAGGACCCATCTCCTCTGACCTCACAAAGAATCACCGATAGATCTCAGGTTTCAGCCCCGAAATGTCAGTCCTGACCTGGCAATCCTATGTTTTTGTGTAATTGGACTCCCCAAAACTGTAAATCTTTGTCATTGAGCTCCCAAGCAGAGGAAAATAGCCATTTACCTTGCTAGTTAACATAAGGCAACAACTGCCCATTCAACTTCAAAGTCTCATTTTTTAAGAGAGTCAAAACTTTTCTTTGGCAGATGGCTTTTATATGGGTTGAAGTAAGGAGAGGGAGGATGCAGTGCTTTAAAGTCTTGGGAAGCTGTGCTGAGTTAACAAAATGACATATTGATGCCAAGCTGACACAGGGACTCTTTCAGGTAATGTCAAACATGAAGCCACAGCTAGTATTTGCCCAATGTCTGTCTCTTTTACTAGGAAAGCAATGACCTTGAAAGGGCCAAGAGTGCTTTAGTCAAGCCAATAAACTCGATGGAGCAGCACACAGACCCCCCCCCCCCCAAAAAAAAATCAGGTATAGGGGAAGCAAGAAAAATATGAGCCAGTTGGTCAGCAATTGGCTGACCAAGAATAAAAGTTAACTTCTAGCATAGCCGCCAACTCCAGGAAAACACATCTGGACTATTCCCTCCTATGTGAGCAAACTGTTTATTAAACCCTTCCTTCCTAATTTGGATAGTAGTGGCACAGTGGGTTAAGCACTGAAATATGGTTCTGGAGACCAGGGTTAGATTCCCACCTTAGCCATGAAGCCCACTGGGTGACCTTGGGGCAGTCCCATGCTCTCAGCCTCAAGGGAAAGCAATGGCAAACTTCCTCTGAACAAATCATGCCAAGAAAACCCCATGATAGGTTAACCTTAGGATCGCCATAAGTCATAAATGACTTGACGTTACACAAAAACAACAACAACCAAAAGTATTTACAAAGGTTTTGCCCTTTATCATTAACCTTGCTTAAACATCTTAACTGCCTCATCCCTGTACAAGTCCAAATTCAGGAAACATGGCACACAGTCAGAGACATTCCTAAGGATGTAATCCTTTGTTAATTTTATTCTCGAAGGAAGCAACCCTTGATTTTAGCATATTTGTTCTTCCTACAGGAAAGTCTTCCATAACTGAACAACTTTCAACATTTATTTATTCAACCTTTCTGCAAAAATTATTATATACAGAGCAGGTTTAGATTCAGAAGAAGAAGGAGTAAAGTTCAGAGGAAAGAATATCAACAATCTAAAATATGGAGATGACACCATGCTATTAGCAGAAAATTACAAAGACTTGGAACGATTATTAATGAAAGATAAAGAAGAAAGTGCTAAGGCAGACTTACGGCTGAACATTAAGAAAATAAAAATAATGGCCTCAGAGGAATTTCCCAAAAAATCTGGGTTGAGTTATTCATAGAGCAATGTAAATATTGTAGTTTAACTCTCATAAAATAAAGAACCATCCTCTTCTATAAGTAGATTGGCAAAAGTGGAGTGCTTAGTCCATCCTGGGAGCACCTAAAAAAGCACTGATCCCTTCTACTTTCTCTGCTGTGGGGCTGCTTTTGACTTTTGAATGTTGGGCAGAAAAATGATGGTACTGGCAGCTCTTTGGCACTTCTCAAAGGAGCACCAAGGCTATTAGAATTTGAATAAGGCATTTGTGTTTGTTTATCAGCTTTTCTGGATTAAAATCAGGCAAATTCATCACATTAAAGTTAAAGGCTATAATCACTGCTAATCCACTTGCCATTTTCTTTGGTTTGCCTTTTCATCCCTTTTTGACATGTGTGCATTTTTGTATTCTCACCCATGTCTGGTCAACTCCCCCCACTTTTACCATTTGCCACCATTTACTGTAGCTCTCTCCTCATCCATCCATCCATCCTTTAGGGTGGACACAAACTGTTATACCTGCCAGGATTTTGTAAGTTTTTTGTCACAATTTTCGTTTGCTTCATCCTTTACCACCTTTGTTACATGACCATAAGTTTCACCATCAACTTATCCATATAAAAATCCATAATTTTCACCACAAAACCTGCCCTTAACTTCTACATGAGGATGACTTAGGACCTTATCACACGGGGCCCAATCCAGACAGAATCCAATCGAAATCCCGACCTAATACATATTATTTTCCCGTGTTTCCACACGACGTTGCACAGAACCTCGACAGAACCCCGACAGAATGCGGAATGATCCGAGATCTTTTGAATTTCGGTTTCTTCAGGAATTACAATTGCACGACGGGATTAATATCACTTTTACCGTAAGTGCGATCACCAAATACGGATCGCCAAATACGTATTGGGGAGCATTTCCCCGTCATTACCTCCTCGGAGCGCCGGCGCTCCAAGGAGGACCTCCTCGGAACGCCGATCCGACACAGGGCCGGCACTCCAAGGAGGACCTCCTTGGCGAGCCGGCTCTCCAAGGGGGACCTCCTCGGAGCGCCGATCCGACACAGGGCCGGCACTCCAAGGAGGACCTCCTCGGAGCGCCGATCCGACGCAGGGCCGGCGCTCCGAGGAGGACCTCCCTGGAGCGCCGATCCGACGCAGGGCCGGCGCTCCAAGGAGGACCTCCTCAGAGAGTCGGCTCTCCAAGGGGGACCTCCTCGGAGCGCCACTCCAACGCAGGGCCGGCGCTCCAAGGAGGACCTCCTCAGTGAACGCTGTGGCGGGAGGTCCTCCTCGGAGCGCCGGCCGTGCGGAGGGCCGGCTGCACCTAGGACGACCTGGGAAAGGGTGACAGCCGTGGCGAGTGACAGCCGCGGCTAGCATAGTGCGCATGTGCAAGAACATCATTGCTTGTTCATGTACGGGATTTTCTCACTTGTGTGTGAATGGCAAATACGGTTCCCGGGAGCGCTTTCCTTAAATGCGTGATGAAGGTAATTGCGCGTGAAAACCATTTGCGGAATGAAGGTTTATTTTTGGTTTCTTTTCAGAATCTGTCATTTCAGGATTATTATCGCTTTGTGGGCCACGTGTGATAAGGTCCTTAGAGTTGAGTACATACAGTAATTACCAAACAGGGTTTACTTTCCAATCTTATTATCTTTTTTTGCCCTTTGTCCCTTGTCCCCACATAGGCAAGAAGGGTGTGTCCTCTGCTAGCATTGATATCCCTCTGGACTATCTTAACTGACAACAGAAATAACATCTGAGACAAAATGTAGGCCTGTGACTCTAACATTATCACCTTTTCCTCCCTCCTGTATGCTTTTTAACATCTTTGCTCAATGAAGAAACCAATGAAGCTTTGAAAGCTTGCATGGTGTATTTTCTGTATTTTGGTTGGCCAATAGAGGTATTGCTTTTTTGTTGGTTTTGTGTTTTGTTGTATTTTGCTGTATAGACAGCATGGCTACCCCTGAATAAGCTCTGGATAGATTTCTAATAGATGGCTTGGCTCCAAGGGTATTCATGCATGGGATTGTAAATGGTATCTTTAGATCTTTTTAAAATACCAGAGCTTAACACCACCTCATTCAATCAGTTCACCCAGGCATGTTTCCACCTGTAGCACTTGTTTGATGCTCCTCCTCTCCTGGATTACTTCTTGGGGCTACACAAGACCAAAACAAAGATGTGATATTATTTCATTTCTTCCCAATAGCTTCAGTGAATAGAAGGTAGTTTCCTCTTCCTTTTTCCAAAGAGAGATTCCTTCCAGGTGTCATGTATTTTTTTAATTGAGTGAAAATAGGAGGAAGGAATATCAACAATCTAAGATATGCAGATGACACCAAAATACTAGCAGAAAACCTCACAGACCTGGAACAACTACTAAGGAAGATCAAAGAAGAAAGTTCAAAGGCAGGCTTACTGTTGAACATAAAGAAAACAAAAATAATTACCACCAAGGACCTTCACCAGTTCAACCTAGACAATGAAGAAATAGAAATAGTAAAAGTGTTCTCATATCTGGGATCAAACATTGATTGGAACAGGGATTGCAGCCTGGAAATCAGGAGAAGATTAAGAATAGGGAGGGTGGCTATGAAAGAATTAGAAAAGATCCTAAAATGCAAAGGCATACAACTCAGCACAAAAGTCAGAATCATACAAGCCATCGTATTCCTTATTCCCATGGATGGATGTGAGAGCTGTACAGTCAAGAAAGATGGTGCAGGAGAAGAGTGCTCAGGATCCCATGGACAGCCAAAAGGACAAACAAGTGGGTCCTAGAGTAGATCAAGCTGGAAACCTCCCTAGAAGCCAAGATGACAAGACTTAGACTGTCATACTTTGGACACATCATGAGAAGAGAGGACTCATTGGAAAAAAAAACAATAATGCTAGGAAAGGTGGAGGGAAGTAGGAAGAGAGGAAGGCCACATGCCAGAAGGATGGACTCTATTAAGGAGATCACGGATATCAAGGGTTTGCAGGAATTAAGCAGGACAGTGGAGGATAGGGGGTCTTGGAGATGTTTCATCCATAAGGTCATCATGGGTCGAGATTGACTTGGGGGCAGTTAACAACAACAACAAATTCACACATAACATATCATCTAACACTAAACACAACAATACATATTCCACATATAAATTCCACTTAGACAAATGAAAAATAAACAGATATTTAACACAGTTACATATTCTTTTTTGGAATTTCTTTTTTGAAAAATAAAGAGCATATATGAAATATCCTGCAAAAACATACAATATCAACTACTATCTTACATTATGTTATTTGTTCTTTTCAATCTACTGTCAATCTTTTATTCACCTGAATCAAATTAACACAGTTACATATTAAATACATATACATATACATGACACATCAACAACAAAAAAATAAATAAATGAGGGCCTTTGCAGACTGCCAGAAATAGTACAAATTGAGTCCACTTTAACTGCCCTGACTCAGTGCTAGGGAATCATGGGAACTGTATTTTTTTCTGAGACATTGAGCCTTCTCTGTCAGAGAGCTCTGGTGCCACAATAAACTACAGTTCCCATGACTCCCTAGCACTGAGTCAGAGCAGTGAAAGTGGACTCAGTTTGCACTATTTCTGGCAGTCTGCAAAGGCCCTAAAAGACTTCCCGAATGCTAAGTTAACAGCTAAAGAATCAGTCTATTTTTTGGTAAACTTTTATTTAAAAAGAAAACCTCTATTTCTTGTCATTTATTAGTATACTTTTAGTCAAAAAGCACAGTAAACCTAGGGACACAGTATCTAGAAATACTCTTTCAGTTTGGATGGTTTCCCTTTCAGTCATCTAACCATTTTAAACCTGTGGCTTTAGCAATGCCAGATGTTTTGGTCTGCCCGGTCTGGAAAGAGAAGAGGAGGAGGAGGAGGAGGAGGAGGAGGAGGAGGAGGAGGAGGAGGAGGAGGAGGAGGAGGAAACAATCACCCTGCAAAAGAGAAGATCAACAATTCACAGCTCACCTTGCATCACATATGGAAGGGAAGCATATTCACTGGCAGCAGCCTGGCCTACCCAGCTGTCATGCAAATTGTATGCAAATAATGTTAATGATGCATTCATAAAAATGCACACTTTAGCTCATTTCATCTGGCTCATCACCACAGTGGTCCTCTCGGTAATTGGAGTATGATTGGATTTGTTCCCATGATATGTGAAGCAAAGACCGTAAAATGAATGACAGGAGGTGGAAACTCCATTGCCTTGTGTGATGTTGATAAGCTACTCTGAAAGTTGTGAGTGAGGCACATAATCCTCATAGGAGAGACTTGCAGTATCTTCTGAGGAACAACTTTGCTTCCGTCAGCCATCTGTCTCACCATCTTGAAATTCCTGCTCTGCTCTAGTGGATGACATATTTTGTAATTTTCTGAGTTCAGTCGCTTCATTCGAGTTTGGAAAAGTTGTCTTTTTGGGCTACATCTTCCAGAATCTCTTGATGAAAAATATCAATAGCCAAACTAGTTGGGAATTTCTGAAAGCTGTAATACAAAAAACAAACAAAAAAACAACATTCCTAAATTCCTAAGTCCAGAATGAGGCATCCAGCCATGTGATTGTTGCTGAGTGCCTCATTCTGACCTCAGAAGCAAGTGACCAATTGTGGTGGTGGACATGGGACACGTTTCAAACAGTTGTCCAGCATTGCAACAGAGGACCAGATAATGGAAGAAGGTTGGGGAAGCGCGAAGGCAAGGGTACTCTGGGCTAGGAGTATAAGCAAGGGCTGGAAGGAAGTTTCAAGGCCTGTCAGACATGGGAATAAGCTGAGAGTCAAATGTAAAATGTAGATTAAAGTAAAGAGTAAGAGTTAAAATGGATAAAAATTCGGGTGGATTATGTTCTAAAACATAGGGATGGATAATGGATTTGGATTATGTTACGGCTATAAAGACATTGACTATAAATGATAAACTTTTGCAAAAGTTTGCTCTAACTATACCATAGAGGAATAATGGAAATATAGGTGGTTAAAGGGATTGGGTTTTGGATTGTGTTATAATTAAAATGATGTATTGTTATAAGATCAAGCCAGAGATCTCCTTAGAAGCCAAGATGATCAAATTGAGGCTGGCCTTCTTTGGCCATATAATGAGAATGCATGGATGACTGAAAAAGACAATAATGCTAGGAAAGGCAGAGGGGAGAAGAAGGGGAGGAAGACCACATGCCAGATGGATGGACTCATTTAAGGAGGTCATAGGCATGGGCTTGCAGGAACTTAGCAGAGAAGTGGAGAATAGGAGTTCTTGGAGGTGTCTCATCCACAGGGTTGCCATGAGTCGAAGTTAACAACAGTAAACGGGTCATGCAGACATCAGGATATTTTTAGCAGAACAATGTGAATGACATCACTCAGGCATTCCAGGTTTGTTATTCATACTATGGAACCGCATCTATGTGAATCTCTGGGAGTTCAGTTCCTCACATGTGCCAGCACTCAAATAAAATAGAGTCGAAGATGCGAATGGATTTGAAATACATTCAAAGCATGCAGAGTTTAATCTTGATTATCTTGGGTCTATTCACATTGGTTATTTACACTGTCAACAATGCAATTTAAAAAAAAATCCGAGAAAAAAACAGTATTATCTTGGGTTAAGTGGGATTTTTCGCAGTCCCCCCCCCCCCCCCAAAAAAAAAATCAGGTGAATTCAGGATGCATGTGAACAACATCCTAGATTATTTTCACCACCTGAATAGGGCCAAAGGCACCTAATAGGCTGCATAGCCGAATAGGAATTTTTAACCTTGATCTCTCTGGGCCTTATTTAACATCCTAACCACTACAACATACTGTCTCTCTGAGGAGCACTGATGGTCTCACTAGGAGGGAGACACATCCATGGAGCAATGACAACACAGAAAGTTGGGTGCGGGGAGAGCGGAGAACATTGTTGCACTTGCTCTCTCTCAAAGTAAATTCCTTCTAGTTTGTCTTTTAATCACACTTTGAAAGTCATGTCTTAGAAAGAAGGGGAATAATAAACAGCTGTAGAAAAACCAAGTTTTTTGATGACATTTTTTAAAATGTGCAAGCTTCCTCTGAATGAAATGCAAGCTTTACCAGCAATTGGTTATTTTATCTAATCCATTCCTTAGGGCTAAATTGATGGCCTTGCCCCCACTCTTATGACTTTGTATTTGGAATGATTTTCTGTGTTTTGTTTCCTTGGTTAAAAGAGGGAGAAAGCCACCATCTTTAAAAAAAATCTGGCTCAGTGATAATCATTCAGTGAAGATAAGCCAGCAAACATTATGCAAGTCTTTTAAAGAAGGAACTGCAGCATTATCTTCCTCTTGTACACATCCGCCTCTGCTATGAAAAGTTCATAGTTTTCAATGAGTGGAACAATCTAAAAAGCACTCATACTTAACAGTGTAAATCCACAGATGTAGTATGCGGGTGCTTCTCAAAACCAATTCTCTGTAAGAATTCACAAACGCCACCTCAAAGTGACTTATTAGTTTCCAACATAAGTTTTATAAAAAACTTCATTCAGCCATCTTTTTCAACACATGCCTTTGTAGGGTTGCTGCAGATATTAATGATTTTCTATCCTGATGCAAGAACTGTAAAGTCATTCTTCATTTATAGGCTGCATCTACACTGCAGAATTCATAGAATCATAGAGATGGAAGAGACCACAAGGGCCATCCAGTCCAACCCCCTGCGATGCAGGAGCTCCTAATCAAAGCATCCCTGACAGATGGCCATCCAGCCTCTGTTTAAAGACCTCCAAAGAAAGAGACGCCACCATTCTCCATTGAGGGAGTGTGTTCCACTGTTGAACAGCTCTCACTGTCAGGAAGTTCCTCCTAATATTGAGGTAGAATCTCTTTTCCTGTTGCTTGCATCCATTGTTCTGGGTCATATTCTCTGGAGCAGCAGAAAACAAGTTAGCTCCCTCCTCAATATGACATCCCTTCAAATATTTAAAGAGGGCTATCATATTCCCTCTTAATTGTCTGTTCTCCAGGATACTATACAGCAGCCATAGTGTTGCAATCTGGCCACAGTTTTTCACCAGGGTGGTATAAAGTAAATCTCCACAAGAGATGGAATGGAAATTCATTAATTTCTTGACTGGGATCAAATTTGAAGGTCCTAACTTTTTGAGAAGCATATGCAGGAAGAAAAATATCTGTGCAGATTTTGAAAACTGTGCAAGAGCTGAAAAACTATGTAGGAATTTGAGAAACTGGGCAGCTTTTCTGTAAAAACCTACGCTTGTAGTTTTTTCTTGCAGTGTTGTTGCCAGCTGGAATGCTGCAGAAACCAAAAATTCCCTGGAAGGAAAGAAAACTGGGCCGACTGAAGGATCAGCCTTTTCCAGTTTCAGTGTTGCACAAACCAAATGTTATGTGGAAGGAAAAGAAACTCAGGGTGACTGAGGCCAATGCTTTTGCCAGTTTGAATGTTGTGCCATTTCCAGTCTGTGATAAAGACTGTGTACTTTTCAGTTTCTGTGCCAAAATCTGTGTTTTTGGAAAACTACAGTTTTCTGGGCAAACTGTGTGACATTCATAGAAAACCGTCATTGTGAAGGAAAAAAATCCCAAGTGTCCCAAAGCTACAGGACAATAGTATTCATTTTACTTGGTACCCGTCGGGAATCAGAAAAATCATCCCTGTTCTCCACAGGTTCTGCTATGCATGGACTGAACTACATGACCCTTGTCTTGAATGATAATGTATAAACAGATGCACAAGCAAATTCACAACTTCAAATTACAAATTAAGAGAAAAGAGATTTCATCTAAACATTAGGTAGTGCTTCCTGGGAGCAAGAGTGGCCAGAGAGTGGAATAGGCTGCCCAGAAGTGGTGGATTCGCCTTCTTTGGAAGTCTTTTAACAGAGGATGGATGGACATCTTTCAGGCGGTCTTGGGTTGTGTATTCCTGCATGGCAGAGGTTAAATTGGATGGTCCTTAGTGTCCCTTCCAACACCATGATTCCTTTCTAACTTGGGCTTTGTTTGCACTGGAGTATCCTGAAGCCAGTGGCTCTTTGAAAGCTTGCATGATGTATTTTGTGCATTTTGACTCAGTCCAATAAAGGTATTGCTGTTTTGTGGATTTTGGATGTTATTGCAGTTTGCTGTATGGCCAACAAAGCTGTGCATGTGTGTGTGTGTGTGTGTTATATCCCTTCAAGTTGTTTCTGAATTATGGTGATCCTAAGGTGTGTGTCCTATTGTAGGAACCTACTGTAGGATTTTCTTCGCAAGTTTTGTTTAGACGGGGGTTTGCCATGGTCATCTTCTGAGGCTGAGAGAGTGTGACTTGCCCAAGGTCACCCAGTTGGTTCTCATGGCTGAGCTGGGATTTGAACCCTGGTCTCCATAGTGCTCAACCCACTATACCACAATGGCTCTCCCAGCATAGGTACCTCTGGATATATTTGTGTGAATGACATCAACTTTGGATCTCTTTTCAGCAACACAATGCTGCAATGCCTGTTTGCAACAATAAACTGACTTTCTTGATCAGGACTGAAAGGAAATATTTATAGCTTTCTAGGTTATATTTTTCTTCCCACCCTCTCCCCGTCTCACACTCAGAAGCTGCCGTCTCTGGAATTTAATGGAGCCGTTTTTCAATCACTTACCTCTCAACAGGTCATAAAGGAGAAAAACAACAGCATTAAGGGCCAACATGGATCTGCTATATTACACCGACCCAAAATTCTATATCTTTATAAAGCAAAAGCCGACAAATGCAGTGTGTGTGTGTGTGTGTGTACGCGTGTGTGCGTTTTCTCCGGCAAAGAATACATCTCAGCAAGTCCTGGCACATTTCTCTTCTTTATTTTCTTTGGCTTCCGGAAATAGCCGCTTGGGTTAGTTATTATTAACACAAATGAGATCTGGAAAAAAAAAGAGACTGGAAGGCCTTTCTAATGGCAAATGCAAAGCAAGGTGGAGGTGAATCAATCTGCCCTGATGAGACCAACCGCTCTTTTCTGTCTCCTTCCCAGTCGGAAGCCCTGCAGACTTTATTATATCAGCTGGACTTTGATTTGCTTTGAAATATTATGAGTGCTGGATAGGAAGGGGTCCAGTGTCCACAGCAGGACAAATGGTCTTTCACAAACTACCTGCCTGACATTCATTACATGGATGTTTGTGGAGCAGACTTTGAACAGAGTTTAAAAAAATGGTCTATAGGATGATGCAGCTCAGTGACCTAACAATTGTCTCATTTTGCTTGCTGCCCTCAGCGGAGAAGGTGTCTGACAGTGTAAGTGACATGGAAGCATGATCTCACAGTTCAGGACAACCTCCATTTTGCGCCAGAGGATTCTAACACTACACAGAAATTTCCATTGTTGCTGTTGTGATGTGCCTTCAAGTCGTTTCCAATTTATGGTGACCCTAAGGAGGCTCTACCATGGGGTTTTCTTGGCAAGTTTCTTCAGAGGAGGTTTGCCATTGCCATCCTCTGAGGCTGAGACAGTGTGACTTGCCCAAGATCACCCAGTAGGTTTACACAGCAAAGCCGAGATTCGAAACCAGGTCTAGAGTCATAGTGTAATGCTCAAACCACTACACCATGCTGGCTCTAGAAAGTTCCACACCCTTTGACATTTCACAGGTAAAAACCAGGACATGTGTGGTCAAGATGGCAAAGGTTATTAGTAAGGAAGAGCACACAACTTGGGAGAGGCTGCAGCAGCTTGCTTTTCCCTGAGTCTACTGGGAAGGGCAAAACTCTGCCCTTTCCTGTCCTTTCCCTCCTTGCTGAGTTAATGGAATGTAAGCCTTTTTTGCACTTTGAATTTGGCTTGCAGTGACTGAAATAAGCGGAGCACAAAGGGGGGAAATGGGCAGAGGAGAGATAAGCCAGGACATTTTAAAAGCAGATGGGACAGTGGGAAGGCAGAGGATTAACTGGGACTGTTCCTGCCAAGCTGAGACAGTTTGAGGGTAGGCAAAAGTGGCTTCTGTTTTCCTGGCTTCATTCTTAGGGAATTTTAGATTTTCACTGGAATTTCATGCTTAAGCTGACTTGTTAAAATGGCTGAGACAGAGTTCCTGAGAGCAGGTTAAGGTTCTGGTGAGAACTTTTTTCAGACCCTCCATCTAAAGAAAAAAGGAGGAGGAGGAGGAGGAGAGAAATTGGGGCATTTGAAAAGCAGTTGAAAAAAAGGAGTTGGCAGAGGATTAATTGGGACTATCCTTTCCAATTCGGGTCAGTTGGAGGGCCTGAGGTTCTGTGGATCAGATACTGATCTGGGATAGGGGGATCCTTTCTGCAAACTACAGTTTCCAGAATCCCTTTCTTAGCATGGGCAGTCCTGGGAGCTGTAGTTCCAAATGTAACTTCTTGCCTAAATCCTTTTGCTTAGCATCAACTGGAGTTGATGATGTAGCTGTGAGAGCAGGGGAAAATAGGGGCATTGCGTCCCAAATAAGAATTTTGCTTTCCTCAATGAAAATTTCCTTCAGTCCACACATTTCTAGCATTATAGTAACTTAGCACTTCAGTTGAGCATTTAGAAATACAGTTTGAGCATCTGAAGAAAAGGGTCAGGCAAAAATACCAAGGGGACATGGACATATCAAAGAGAGGAGTTCCAAGTATGACCGATTTTTAATGCTTCACTCTGCGCAATGCTAGGAATTTAGGGACAGAAGTTAAATTTCATGGGTGGCAGAATCCTGATTTGAAGTGCAATGGCCTCCTTTTGCCCTCCTGTTGCTACACTGTAGACTAGAGTAGAGCCACTGAATACATTTCTGAAAGGCAAGTCAACTTGGAGGTAAATCCCATTGATACAATGGTATTGCTCTAATTGGGATCGACATTAGGACCCAAGCCTTTAAGGCTAGAATCTTGTTGGTGTCTTAAGCACCTTTATTTATTTATTTATTTTGTTCATTGTTTTTTATTGTATATTTGTTTTTAATATTGCTTAGTTTAATACTGTTTTAAGGGTGGGTGGGTTAGGGAATGATTGTTTTGGATGTTTTTAATGTTGTAAGCTGCCCCGATTGCATTGCAGAGGGGCGGGATAATAATAATAATAATAATAATAATAATAATAATAATAATAATAATAATAATAGTTCTCTACAGGGGAGCGATTAGGCAGTTTTGCCAGATGCAGAACATCTGCATTCACTTCAAGGTTGTGGAAGCAAAGTTGGATGTGCATTGTGCATTTGGTTGCATGCTTGCTCTCTTGGTTCAGATATTTGACATAGGACGTTATCACACGGGGGCAAATCTGCTGGTTAATCCACACAAAACCCAAACAGAAACTGGATTAGTGCCTCGTGTTTTCACACGATGTCGCACAGAAACTGGACAGAAAGTGGACAGAAACTGGTGTTAACGGAGATCTTTTGAAATTCGGTTGTTTTGAGGAAATGCAAATGCGCAATTAAGATAATTTCGCATTTGCCGTAATGTGAAAAGCAATTGCGCATTTGGAAGCATTTCCCCGCATTTTCCCATGGTTCCGCAGGGTCCTCGAGGCAGCGTCTCCTTCCCTTCCCCCTCAGCAAATGGCTAATTGAGCCATCTTCGGGGTAGGGAAGGGGAGGGGCAGCTGCACGATCGATGCCCCAACCCCTTCCCCAGGTCGTCCTCGGAGCAGCCAGCCCTCCGTGGCGAGCATAGTGCACATGTGCTAGAAGATCATTTCTAGTACATGTACGGGATTTTCTCACTTGTGTGTGAACGTTAAATGCAGTTTCAGCGGGAGCTTCCCTTAATTGCGCAATTAAGGTAATTACGTGTGAAAATCATTTGTGGAATCAAGGTTTATTTTCGGTTTATTTTCAGAATTTGCCATTTCCAGTTTATTATCGCTTTGTGGCCCACGTGTGATAATGTCCATAGGAGCTGCATAGTGGCATCAGATGCATTATCTCTGCCTGGAGATATTTAAGCTATGATGACACATCTCTGTCTATGTTTACCCCACATTGCTTTAGGTTTATAACACACTCTGTGTCAATGGAACATGGGATGGATGAAAGGTTTGTTTCAGTTCATTTTAAAAAGAAGCAAAATTATTGAAATTTACTAATTTCTTCATAGGTAGGGATGAAACTACTTCAGTTTAAAAAAAAAAAAGAGAGAGAGAGAGAGAGCATGGAAGAAATTGAAACTCACATTTTCATCCATCCATGCAGACAATGGTCCGAAACACACTGCGGAAATAATCCAGCTTGAGACCATTTAAACTGCCCTGGCTCAGTGCTAGGGAATACTGGGAATTGTAATAATAATAATAATTTTTATTTGATACCCCGCCCCTCTGAAACCAATCGAGGAATTGTAGTTTATTGTGGCCCCAGAGCTCTCTGATGGAGAAGGCTAAATGTCTCATAGAACTACACTTCTCAACACTGAGCGAGGACAGTTAAAGCAGTCTCAAACTGGATTATTTCTGCAGTGTGTTTTGGATCAATGTCATGTGCTTAACTCTTGAAAGTCTGCAGATTCTCACTGGTGATGCTGACTGGGAGATTCTGGGCATCATGGTCCAGAAAAGTAACTTTTCAAAGCTTTTGAACAGCTCCAAGAATCTTGTTTCATTTGCAGGTGTAGCTAGTACTGTACCTTTTTATTAAATGCTGTAAAAGTAGATGAAGAGTGATTTCTCCAGAATATAACAGTTTGAAGCCTGAAGCCATGGGATTTAATCTGACATCTCCTGCACCTCTAGATTTCACCGACAGTGACCTGGCTCAGCAAAGGAGCTCAGTTCAAGCTATATACAGATCTGACTGTGCAATAAGGTGATAACAGAAGGAAAGTAAGCCTTTTGTTTCATTTCATAGGGCAAAGATAGGCAACCTAATAATAATAATAATAATAATAATAATAATAATAATAATATTTCTAGCCTGCCCCTCTGCTAGGCAACCAGGGCGGGGTACAACATATTAAAACAGGCAACAGTTAAAAACATTCCCTCAACCCTCTCCCCAGCCCACTCCCCTTAAAACTGAATGAAACAAGCAAAGATTAAAATACAATAGTACAATAAAATATAAAAATATGATAAAAACAGGAAGCAGCAACAATACAAGGGAGAGGGGTGGCAGTCGCTCCGATTGGGCCGGGAAGTTATTCTGGGAAGGCCTGCCGGAAGAGATCCGTCTTTACTGCTTTCTTAAAGGCAGCAAGAGTGGTAATAAGATGAATCTCGTCCGGCAGGCCGTTCCATAGCCTGGGAGCGGTTGCAGCAAAGGCCCTCTGGGAGGTCTCAGAAAGCCTGGTCTTCATAGGCTGCAGCAGATTCCTCCCAGAGGACCAAAGGGCACGGGGGGGGGGGCTCATATGGGGAGAGGCGGTCCCTGAGATAAGATGGACCCAAGCCATGTAGGGCTTTAAAGGTTAAAACCAACACCTTGTACTGCGCCCGGAAACTAATCGGCAGCCAGTGGAGGGATTTCAGCACAGGTGTTATGTGCTCCCTCCTAGATGTTCCCGTGATTAACCCAGCTGCCATATTTTGCACCAGTTGCAGTTTCCGGGTTAGGCACAAGGGTAGCCCCATGTAGAGCGCATTGCAGTAATCCAGACGTGAGGTTACCAGAGCATGCACCACAGTTTCCAGATCCCTCATGTCCAGATAAGGGCGCAGTTGGCGTATCAGCCAAAGCTGATAGCAGGCACTCCTGACCGCCGCATTCACCTGACTAGTCATGTGAAGTGACGAATCTAGGAGCACCCCCAAACTGAGAACACAGTCCTTGGAGGAGAGTGTGACTCCATCCAGGACTGGAGACTGTATTCAAAAACCTGGTTTTGGGCCTGTGACTGTTAGTACCTCCGTTTTGTCTGGATTTAACTTCAATCTGTTTTTCCCCTTTCCATGTTTCAGATTAGAACTCCCATAATCTTTGACTATTGGCTCTGGTGGTGAGAGTCTATAGAAGCTGTAGTCCAAAACATATGGAGGTCATTAGGTTGCCTAGGTTGTCAGGTTCATGGGACAGAGAAATATGTACAACTCAAATTCTGGACACAGATTCTACACTGCCGGCATTTCTGGGAGTCCTAATCCTTATAAAGTGAAATAGTTGAGAGGCACCGATTCTTCAATAGGGAGCAAATGCAAAAGGAAAAACATTTACAGTTAGCCCTCCATAAAGAATCCATGGATTCAAAATATTTTTAAAAATATAAATTCTAAAAAGCAAACATTGATTTTGCTATTTTATATAAGGGACACCAGTTTATTATGCCGTTGTATTTAATGGGACTTGAGCATCCAAAGATTTTGCTATCCACAAAGAATCCTGGAACCAAATCCCAGCAGATACCAAGGACCCACTGTATCTTACTGGCTCATGCACACCAGCAACAACTTGGAATTTTGGAAAATTAATAGGACCCAGGATTAGGGCCCAGACAACCTGTGGTATCTGGGACCATTTCTTGCGAAGGTAGTTCATAAAAGAAGATGATCTCACACTAGATCAGAGCTTAGGAGCGCAATGCTGGCTGGTAGCTTTCTTGTCACAGGGTCAAGGAATCCACTCTAAAATTTAGTTTCAATTTTCATAGGAACTATTCAAGGTGTTGAATCTATTTTGGATAATCATATGAAGTTCAGACAAAACCCCAGAGCAGCATCCCACTGATGTGAAAGCCACCAAAGCTGGGAGATTCTGGGAATTGTCATCCAAAAATAGTAACTCTTCCAAGCTCTGCAGGACAGTTTTTTTAGGCTGCATCCACACTGCAGAAATAATCTGGTTTGACACCACTTTAACTGGCATGGCTCAATGCTATGGAATTCTGGGAAGTGCAGTTTGTTGAAGCACCAGACTACACATTTCACTTCCCAGAATTCCATAGCAGTGAGCCATGGCAATTAAAGTGGTGTCAAACCAGATTATTTCTGCAGTGTGGATGCAGCCTTAGACATCTGTAGAGATGGGAGAAGAGTTTGTTCAGTTTGCATCTTGACTCAAGCATAGTAAATGCACAGTTGATATTCTTTTTTTATTTTAAATTATTAACAAATGTGAGAGTTATACATTCATTGCTTGCAAACATTTTATGAAAACAAAACAGTCGACATGATGACCAGTTCATATTTAAAAGGGATTCCCCTCAAAATTCATTATGTATCTCAGGGGGGTCCATGGGAAGTTTCAAGTTAATTGGCAAAATTAATAAAGCGATACCAAATTATCGAGAAGTCATATGTGGCATTCATTCATACATTTTCCATAGATGTCTGGTAATGTTTTCTGCCAATGCAGTGAAGGGGACCTTGAAATTAAAAGACTGGGCCTGGTGAATCAAGGATCCAACTTTATGCATTTCTGTCTCCTATCCTAACAGATCAGAATCTGAACAGAAAGGGAGCCTATATAATCCTATAACATAATATAAGATAATCCAAATATAGTTTGCCAAGATTGCCAAGTCACTATTGCAATGCACATGTGTTTAGAAAATTCCATAAAGCTAACAAGCAAGATAGAAGTCAAAACTAGGCATCTAGATGTCACTTGGTCATATATAGTATTCTTAGGGAAAACAAAATATGCTATGAAACATTCACAGTGTTGGTTTATTCTTTTGGAGAAATTTTCCTAGCACTAATATAAGTATCTCTTATTGGAAATTCCAAAATCCGAAAAACTTCAAAACCTAAGACTTTTTCCTTTGGTTGCTGAAATAGTGACAGTGATAGTGATAGCCATGGAAACCCACTGCTTTTCTTCTTATTATTTTATTAATTTTTAAAATTATAAATTACATTAACAGCAAATTACATAACTGCTCTCTGGTTTGAATAACTGGCTTCATAATACTCCTTATATTAAATATTATTTTGATTTTTTTAAAAGTATATCATGCCAAACAGTCCTGTGCCTTAATGGTAGGACTTAAGCTCTTGCATAGTCTAAAACTTGGGATATAAATAGTTAAGGAATAATGGAGCCTAGCTTTAATCAGATTGGTAAAGGGATAGTGAAAGAGCATTGGATGAAGGACTAATCAGTTTGCTAAAGGGTAAACGAAAGATAATGAAAACTGTTGAGACAAAACAGTCCAGCTGAGAGGTATAGTACGCTTATAATGTAACTAGATTCAGAGAGTTGCAACCTTGATGGAAGCCCAGTAGAAGAAGCCAGTGTGGTTTGGGTGTTAGATCAGAGGTGCATCTACATTGTAGAAATAATGAGGTTTGACACCACTGTAACTGCCATGGCTCCATCCTACAGAATCCTGGGATCTGTAGTTTTGTGAGGCACCAGCACTCTTTGGCAGAGAAGGCTGAATAGCTGGTAAAACAAGAAATCCCAGTGTTCCACAGGATGGAGCTATAGCACTCAAAAGTGGTGTCAAAATGCATTATTGCTACAATGTAGATGCACCCTAGGATTCCAGGAGACCAGTGTTTGGATCCCTCTTTGGTAGTGGAAACCCACTGGGTGACCTTGGGGAATTCATACTCTCTCAGCCTAAGGGGAAGGCAACCCCTCCCAACAACCAATCTTGCCAAGAAAACCCCATAAGAGGGTTGTCGTGAATTGGAGTTGACCTGAAGGCACATTCAGGGGGAAATAGCTGGTTCCCCACATCAAACAACTTGGGAAACACTGCTAGAGGGGATGCGGCAAACTGAATCACTTCAGCAGTATGTGGAAAAGAAAGCCCAATAGAGAATGTGACCAAGATCTTGCCTTGGCTTTGCATTGTGCAAATCTCCACATCTGGATACAGCCCTGATTGTGTACTGTGTTCTTTGTGTTCAGTGCAAACCTTGCATGTTCCAATGAATGGGCAACAGCAAATGAGAGGCTAAAGAGTTCATGAGAGGTTTCTTTATTCAAAAAAAATACTGAATTAAATAGAAAGAAGCAGAGGAAACTAAAAGAATTAGAAGAAGAAATCTGGAAAAAAGAAGAACACTTGAAGAGAAACCCCAAAGATAAAGAATATCATAATGAAATAATAGGATTAAAGAAACAAATATCTATAATCATAGCAGAAGAACTTGAGAAAAGAATGAGATGGATCAAACAAAGGAATTTTGAAAACGCAAATAAGCCAGGGAAATTCCTTGCTTATAAATTGAAGAAAGAAAAAGAAAATATATATAGTTCAATTAAAACAACAAGATGAAATCATCACAGTTCTTTAATTTTTTTTTCAAGCCTGGCAAGAGAAAAAGGAATTAACAAAAACTTAATTGACAAATATCTAGATGATCAAAACATCAAGATTTTTTTTTCTAATTTATGAAGAAAATTGTGGTTTTTGGAAATTTTTTATTTTAGAGGAACAAAACCAAATTCTGACTCTAGTTAGCAGATGCCCTCAGGAGACCATAGATGACAAACAGCTGAAAATCTCGAGAAAGCAACCGAGGCACTGAATCCATCAGTATGTTTCACTCTCTCCCAATTTCAGCAACCAAGCTCCATGAAATTAAAGAGGCCACTGAAAAAGACATCCAGCTGCAGGCAGGCAGGGAAGCAATTCTGAAAGGATAGCCTGAGGACAAGAGTCATGTACGATCAGGAGAAGAACCATATTTCCTAATCAAAGATGAGCTCAGTGCGCTGGATGGAATTTTATTTTGTGGGCCGACAGCAGTTGCTCAGGACTCCTTGAATAAGAAGTCAGGCACAGAATAGATACCTCAAACCCAGGCATTATCATCTGATTTAGGAAGACTAGAGCATATGCTTATTGGCCAGAGATGATGGGATTCCCTAATGGTCCTGTGATAACCAAAAACAGAAAGAGCATCTTCTGTCACAGGAGAGCACTAAAATGTGCCTCGTAGAAGAATATGCTAGCTTATTTGTTGAAATATTTATAATGTATTTATGGCGCTGTCAGAGACCATTAGAACACGAGATATCCATCATACAAACCACAATACAAAATTATGTAGTCGACAACAGACCAAGCAGGTAGCCGTTCAGCAGTTATTTAAAATCTTAAAACCCAAGAAGCATAATATAATTTAAAAGGGGAAGGTGAAAACCCCCAGATATAGCCTTTGGGTTGAATAATATTTTTGAGAATCTTGGCAGCAAAGAGAAAAAAAACTTTGAAGCAATTTCTTTAACATGTTAGCCTCTGCTAATAAAATATTTATAATATATCATGGGATGTCAGAGCAGTTTACTATAAAATGTGTTTAGCCTGTCGTTATGCCTCACCTTTTCTCCAAACCTGAGATTCAAGGCGAGTTACCAGAATTAAAACAAATACAGAAGAAAGTTCACTTCATGGAAAAGTTAAAATATAATTAAACTAGCAATGAGATTAAAAGCAATGTAAAAGCCTAACCATTACAAACAATGAATAAATTAGTTTTTGTGGGTTTTTCGGGACTGTGAGGCTGTGTTTTAGAAGACCTTCTGGAACACAGCCTCATAGCCCAAAAAACCCACAAAAAACTATGGATGCCAGCCGTGAAAGCCTTTGATTTCACAATAAATAAATTATTAGGTATTAACTATTACACTTAAAATGAAATGTATCACTTAAGAAATTTTAAAACAGTAGCAATAATCTAAACAAACTAGGATTGTATTAAACAGTTTGATAAGTTCAGACAAAACAATTTTAAACCATGGAAAACAGCTTAAAACAATGTAAAATGCACAGCTGTAGATTTGGATTTAAATAAAGGATTTGAAAAGGATTTAATAAAAAGTCATGGCTATACTTGGTGTCAGAATAAATCTGGTTTTAGCACAAGTCATGACTCAAACAGGAAGGTATTCCACACCTGGGGGGCACAGAAAAGAAGCCTATAAAACAGGACGGATTAGTGACATTTATTACTGAAAAGCCTTATGGATCTTAAGTCAACATTATTTAAATGACTGACTGCATCTACCCTACAGAATTAATGTGGTTTGACACCACTTTAACTGGCATGGCTCCATGAGCCATTGGGTTTTCATGGCCAAGCAGGGATTTGAACCCTGGTCTCCAGAATTGTAACCCAATACTCAAACCTCTATACCAGGGTAGGCAACCTTTTTGAGCCGGGGGCTGGGTTGCTGTCCCTCAGACAATTGAGGGGCCAAAGCACCAAAAATAAATAAATAAAAATAAAAATAATTTAAAAAATATTTAAAAAAATATTCATACACACTCTCTCAGCCCCAGAAAAGCCATGGCAAAACCCCTGTGGAGATTTTGCCACGAAACCCCCAAGAACAAGTAAATAACAACAATAATCAATATCATTATGGCGGGCGGCGGCAGGACCAGCCTGGGGCCGGTCCAAAGGCCTCAGGGGGCCGCATCCGCCCCCCCAGGCCTTAGGTTGCCTACCCTTGCTCTATACACACTGCCTCTGGATATGTTTGTACCACTTGAAAATTGCAGGTGGTATCTTTGGCATACTGGCATTATCACCAAATGTAGCACTGTATTATATGAACATTACAGACTCCTAAGTCAAAATCATTAAGAAGGGCCACTTTAATTGGTTAAATGGAAGGAGTAAATTAGTAGATTGCTCCCAGACCTGGGCTTCATTAACCTTTTGATTATGTGACTAACCCTGGTCAATACTGCCTCCGTCTCTGTCATCTGGAAAAGATTTAGCAAGTGCAAGGTCAAAGTTCTTGACTGTTTCACAGCCTTTTTACAGACTACCTTAATTGAGCCACTGTGTCACCATAGATTCCATAGTTTCAGAATTTCTGGTCTACATGGTTGACAGAATTTCCAAGTTTTTCTGCAGAGGTGTTTCATAGCCCTACCTGGAGATGTTGTTGTTGTATTCCTTCATGTCATTTCTGACTTATGGTGACCCTAAGGCAAACCTATCACAGGGTTTTCTTGGCAAGTTTATTCATGCCAGAGTCTAAATCTGGGGCCTAATAAACTCTACTGAGTGATAGCTATTTCCCAGACTGTAAGCAATGACATTCTCATGCACAACTGGCTCAAATAGGTCTGTCTCTGGACTCTCTGCTCCTTCCCATGTATCTGAGGAAGTAGACTCAAGTCTATGAAAGCCCATGTTACCAGCTTCTTTCAGCTAGGGCCTCTACAGACGGGCCCTTTGGGCCATCCTGGACGCAGGGATGGGGAGGGGCAGCTGCACGCCAGCTGCCTCAACCCCTCCCTGAAGATGTCCTGACACCATGCGCCATTACGCATGGCGCACAGTGTCAGGACGTCCTTCCAGCACAACCTTTTGATGTGCTGCACCAGAAGGGGCACCAAAGAGTCACATGGCAGCTCTTGGAGTGGCATTTTGCTGCTCCTTTCTGGGCCAGCAAAAGGGAGGATCAAGTTCGTGTTGTCCGGCAGCCTCAGCCTCGATCCTCCACTTCCCAGGGCAGCCCAGGGCTACCCATCTGCATCCCCCCTTAGTCTCAAAGGTTTGACAAGACTCCTTTGCATACTGATTTTCCAGACTAAACACAGTTGTGTCTTTGAATTCTGTAAGCATGACTGTAATCTTGTTTTTTTAAACACATGTCTAAATTCCTCTACAGAATTGGATCACATAATTCCTCCCCCCCCCCTTCTGACATGGAATATCCATATTCAGTTCAAGGCTGCAAAAGCAGAGTTCCACATTGCACATGTACAGTGGGTCCTTGGTGTCTACTGGGATTTGGTTCCAGGACCCACAGAGGATACCAAAATCCATGGATGCTCAAGTTCCATTAAATACAGTGGCATAATAAAATGCTGCCCCTTATATAAAATGGCAAAACAAGGTTTGCTATGGGAATCCATATATTCAAGCTGTGGATGGCTGAATCTGTGGATAAAAAATCTGTGGATATGGAGGGCCAATTGTATGTGTCATGGGTATGTGCATTACACATGCATGCTCCTTCCATGCATAGTTGTGCATTTGGCTGCACATTCGGTTGTGCAATGTTGCAATTCACTAAGGAGGTAGCATTATGTGATGTCATGTAACTCTGTGAGCATAAAGTAACACTCTGTCTTTTTCATGTACGGTTTCGGCCCAAGTTTACTCACAATAGTTTGCTTGTTTTTTTTAAGTAGGCAGAGCTGTCACTGAATTCATTTTTCTCACTAAGGAATAGTGACAGAATTACAGGTCTACCCTTAATGGAATACTTCTGGATGACAGACTAGAGATGCAGTGGGGATCAAGCAAGGGTACTTAACCCACACCAAGTCAGGGTAGGCTACAAATCGTAATCTGTAGGCATTGATAACTATTGTAACTCATACTCTTTTGAGGGAGTGTTTTGACCAGAAACCATTCATGCAAAAACCCAAGTATATTTTGAGTCAGTTGCTTGGCAATTAATGCACACTGGATGGCAGGGAGGAAGAAAATGTCCACATAGAAGCACACATAGCTAGGCTATTGATGGAAAGCTGAATAAAAAGAAAGAATACACAAGTACTAAATCCTGAAATAGTTTTACCGCTCTGCGGTATTCCACTACCACTGACACTGTAGCATGCAGTTTTCAGCCCGGCGCTGAGATATAATTTAAGTCTAAGAATCAAAGCTGTCAGCATTTCATGGCCCTAGAGATGGTAGAGAGAAGGCGCTTTCTAAAATAGTTTTCATCCCCTCCTTCTCTGGGTCCTCCCCCCCCCCGATGCAAAAGGAATATTAGAAAGTTCTACTTAGTTTTCTCACTGTATAGTTTGCTTTGAAAAGGATATGAGATCTAATATCAGATAAGGCTTCCCATAGAGGAAGATTGCTTAGTTTTTCCATGCTAGCTGCCAATGATACATCCCTCAATATTTCTCAGGGAGGGCAAGAAAGGTAGCCTACTAGTTGTGTATTACATATTGTAAAGAACTGGTTTGTATGATTACATTCACACAGGAGCCTTAAACAAAGCTGCATGTAGTGAGAAGTCTGTTGGCGACTGTAGCAACTATCAATTGTGAAACCTGTTATAGTCAATCTCAAATGTTGGGCATGTCCACATGGGCCATTTACACTGGTTTCCCCCAACCTTCACATCGCCCTATCCACACAATACAGCATCAAAGCCTCAATTTGTGTGGGAAGGCCAGTTCTGCACCAAATCCAGGCCATCCTCCCATAAATAAATTTAACTACTTTTAAAAAGTAACATAATGAGTGGTAATGGCATTATGCCTTTTTCTTCAGAGTGTGTATAATGGGTAAGTCATCTTTCTAAAATGTCACTTCATTCTGGGGGATTTTGGCAGTTTTTGCACTTCTGATACTTTAAAAAGAAGAATAACAAGAAATCAACTCTCAGAGGTCTTCTTCTTCTTCTTCTTCTTCTTGTTGTTGTGTGCCTTCAAATAATTTCTGACATATGGTAACCCTAAGGCAAATCATGGGGTTTTCATGGAAAAATATGTTCAAAGAGGATTGCTCTTGCCCTTCTCTGAGGTTGAGAGTGTGATTTGCCCAGACTCACCCAGTAGGTTTCTATGCCCAAGCAGTGATTTGAACAATAGTCTCCTACTTTCCTAGTGCAACACTCAAACCACTACACCATGCTGCTCTCTCCTTTCACGGTGGCAAGCACCAGTTCAAAGGCAGTTGACCAAATGGTGCCCCTGGTCCCATTGCTTTGAACTCGTGAATCTATGCTGGATTTCACAGGACTAACTCTAGGTATTATGGGACCTATCCAAGGTGCTGAATCCAATTT
This sequence comes from Phrynosoma blainvillii, assembly GCA_026167975.1. NCBI lineage: Eukaryota > Metazoa > Chordata > Lepidosauria > Squamata > Phrynosomatidae > Phrynosoma > Phrynosoma blainvillii. The sequence goes on along the minus strand of JANUYF010000004.1, from coordinate 13,058,475 downwards.
CTCCCTTTCCAGAAGGCCCACAGCAGCTCCTGTAAAACCTAGTGCAGGGGTTGGCAACGTTAACCTACCTAGGGCCGGTCGCTGGTCCCCAGGTTTTCCAGTGGGCTGGGGGGGGGAATGGCAGCGCCCCCCCGCCACTGCCGCCAGCTGCCACCGCCGCTGCCTCACACGTTGCGGCCACCATTTTGTTTGCCAAAATGGTGGCTGCGACTCATTTGCGCATGCGCAGTACTCCTGCACATGCGCAAATGAGTTGTGGCCACCATTTTGGCAAACAAAATGGCGGCCGCGATGTGCACGGCAGCATGGCAGCGGGAGCATGCAGCAACGGTGGTGGGGGGCAGCGGCAGCCGGTCGGCGGGGGTCAGTAGGCCGGGTGCAGCCCATGGGCCATAGGTTGCCAACCCCTGACCTAGTGTGAATGCACAGTCACAAGGCAATGGAACAATCAGTTGATTATGGGACTCACCTGGCTCAGATACATCCAAATCTGATATATATCCTTAATATATATAATCTTACTCCTTAACATCCAATCCTGGCATTGATCACAGATATGTTTTTGGGACCATTTCTGCCCCAGTTGGCTCTCTTATTCTGAGCTCCTGAAAGTGACCATCACATATTGTCCTACATTCATGCATAGAAACCTATTCATAAATGTGATGTGAGATGACACTTGGTCCAAAGCAGGGTTTTTGTGTGTGCAGATAAGAATATATATATATATATATATATAGAGAGAGAGAGAGAGAGAGAGAGAGAGAGAGAGAGAGATTGCTTTTTTTTTTTTTATGAATAAGTGTTTAGTTGGCAATGCTTAGACTGCAGTGTTCTTATCCTGCCCTCTAACAAAGGTCCCAAGTTTTGTATTGAACATGCAAGTGTATTGGTACACTATATATAGTCAATCCTTTTGGGAGTGTTTTCAGAAGCTGCAACATACATTTAGCACATACCCTGGAGAGTTCAGCAACTGTTATTTACAGCTGTGTTTGTGTATACAACTAACTCCCTGCTTATCTTCTCTCAAATGTCATCCTGACAGTGTCTATGCCTCATTGCAAAATGTCTTTCATGTTTTGGGCTATCAAACTTTGGCAGGGAATTGGAAATTAGAAAAAGCCAAATGTGGGTCCATGAAAATGAAATGAACCTTTTGGAACCAGGCCAGCTGCTTTCTGAGAAGGTGACCTTGGCTGCTTTCCTATTGTCAGTGGTTAACTGATGGATAAGATGCCTCTGAGAGAATGACTTTAGCTACATGGTCACCAGGGAAGGTCAGAAACTGCCAAGTGCAGCTTTGTGTCCAAAAACATCCAATGCCCAGGCATTTTCCTTGAGCCACCCTTGAAAATACATCTCACAATATGATCAGGCAGTTGTGAAACAGGACTTCTGGGTTCTGAGAGACTTCCAAATTAGGTGAGATTCTAAGAAAGAGGTGGAAATTGTGCAGCCCTCTAGATGTTGCTGAAGTATAACTCCCAGCAGACCTAGCCAGCATAGACAATGGTGGGGACTGCTGGGAGCTGAAGTTAGGAAACATGTGTGCCGGGATGCATAATTCCCATCCCTACTCTGAAAGTTTATCTACATTACATGGTTATAGCAGTCTGATACCACAATAACTGCCATGGCTGTAACCTATGAGTTTCTGAGATTTATAGTTTAAGAAGTGCTCTGCAAAGACTTGTAGTGTTATGTTTCAGGGTAACAGGTGCCCAGATGGTGTACCTCTAGTTCAAGGAAACAAACAATGGAGAACCCAAGCCACTCCAGGATCGTACACAGAGGGCCCAGAGCAGTGGTCAAAGCAGTCCAGGGTCCAAGCACAACAATCAGTCCAAGCAGCTTCAAATGTCAGTCAGGGGGCTACCACATAACAGAGTCCAGAAAACAAGCCAGAGGTCAGGGATCATAAAAGCAGGTAAGGTCACAATGCCAGAGAAAGTGGAGCTATCCTTTTGCAGCTTAGAAATGGCCTTGGCTGTGCTAATTCAGATCCAGCTGTAACCTGGCATAGTTGGCCTCATTAGCCTAGTGTTTCCCTTTTAAGGCAGGCTACACACTTGTCTGTGCTTGCATTGTTCTTGTTCTAGTCTGCAACGGCCCAAAAATGAAGCAGCATAGCTTCCATCTCCCTCTCTTGAAGATCTGCTTGGTTTTGCTTCCAGGGCAGCACCCCCACCCTCCTCTATTTCTGACTGGAGTCTGTTATTTGGACTTGCATGTTCCCCTTCTCAGGAGGCTTCCTCCAGGTAGGACATGGCACCTAGTCCATTCTCCTTATGACACCAGGGATCTCTAACCCCCAAAATTTAAATTATCATCAAACCAAACATGTAATTTATCACCAAACTACAAATCCCAGGATCCCTTTTGATACAACAATGGCAGTTAAAATGGCATCAAGATGCTATAACTGGGTAGTCTAGACAGATTCTATGTTCAATCATGCTAAGGCTACATTGATATGATACTGCCATTTTGTCGAACCCCCTGCCATGCAGGAATACTCAGCTAAAGTACTCCTGGAAGATGCCCATCCAAGGGTAGAGAGTCCCTTACTCTTCAAGACAATCTATTCCACTACTGAATAGCTCTTACAGTCCAGAAGTTCTTCCTTTTAGGTGGAATTGCTTTTCTTGCAATTTGAATCCACTGATTTATGTTCTATTCTTTGGATCAGCAATAAATAAGCTTGCTCCATCTTCTACATGACATCCCTTCAGATATCTAAAAATGGCTATAATGCAGGGGTCCCCAAACTAGGGCCTGCAGGCCGAACCCGGCCCATCGAAGCCTTTGGAACAGCCCGTGGCCAGTCCTGGCACCGCCATCGCCATCGCCACACGATGCGGGGCACCATTTTGTGTTCCAAAATGGCGCCCGGAGTCATGCGCCATTTTGGAACACAAAATGGCTCCTGCTGTCACGTGTGCATGATCTTAGGAGAGCCGGAGGCACGCGCGCGTGCACGTATGCACACTACTCGTGTGCCATTGTGTGTTCCAAAATGGCACCTAGAGTCATGCGCATGCGTGCGTGACGCCGGGCGCATGCGCACGACTCCGGGTGCCATTTTGAAACACACATTTCAATATATATATATATATATATATATATATAAACCTAAACTTGGCCATTTTATATACGGGGCTCCTTTTTACTATGCCATTGTATTTAATGGGATTTAATTATCCATGGATTTTGGTTTCCATGGCAGGTCCTAGAACCAAACCCCAGTGGATACCAAGGGCCCACTGTATTTGGCTGCCCATTAAGACTATAATGTGTCAATCATTGCCCCATCACAAATAACTGTTGCCAGATGAAGCAAAAGGTTCATTTCCAAACTTATTATTTTCCTTTCTGTATCAGATGTGCTTTGTTTTATTGTCTGGTACAGTTCTGGGGGCTTGATACCAAACCCCACAACCCTTGGATGAGAACAGCATGACCCTCATTTGTTCCATATTCTCCAAGCTTCCTTCTTTTATGTTTCTGTTCTTCAGCCTCACCCTGTTTTTAGCTAGTTTTTAGCCTCACAGCAGCTTTTCACCCCTCCAGTGTTTCCTCATCCCTGTTTGAAACTGGTGGAAGCTTTTCTTGAAAAAGATTACCATCAAATTAACTCTCCCCAGGTCAGAAAGGAAGCCATTGGCAGAGATGAGAATAGACACACAACTCTTTCCTCGCCTTCCAAGTCAGGGATGGTTCCTTTCCTATCTAATTAAGCAAATCAGACAATCCACCTCAGTGACAGTCAATCTTTAGAGGGGGAAAAATGTGAGAAAATAAGAGAGCGATTTTAAAAAAAGGTGCAAGCTGACTTCAAGCATCTTCATGGCACAGTGTGATACAGAGTTCTCCTGAATGAAAAAAACAAGAGAGATTTCTAGACAGAAAGGGAGGGCTGTTTTTTTTTTTTTAATCCAAAAGGAAAAGGCTTTAAAGGGGCAAACTGTTGGTAGATAAGGAACAGTTCAAGAGGGTTGGAGCACAGATGCCTGGAGGTTTGGTTTGGATGGATTTGGTGTTGGGGGAAAAAAGGAGAAAACTTTTCCTAAAAAGAGCTCAGCAGCTTTGAAGATTTCAAAGCACGCTTGGTTCCTCCTCACCTACTGGGAAGCGGAGGCAAAATAAAGGGAAGAGACGGGAAGAGTGTGTTAAGCACCACCAAGCAAAGGATGGTTTTCATCACTGCAATGCCAGCTGGGATTTTTTTGTTGTTGTGCTTAACAAGTCATTGCACCAATCTGATGGATGTTGTGTATATCTGGCTCAGGCCAAATGCAGCATATATATATATATATATATATATATTTGCAGGAAAGAAGTGCACGTAATCAAAAACAAATTTCCCATTGAAAGGGGAAACAAAGAAGGAAGCCAGTCTATTCTTTCATCTGAGGGAGAGACACTAGGCCGAGCACCATCGGGCCTAAAATAAGAAGAGCCCTCCCTCCATTACCATCCGATGTCATCTGGGGGAGAGACACTAGGCCCAGCACCATCCGGCCTAGTATAAGAAGAACCCTTACTTCTTAAAGGATGGATGGGATTCGGGATTTTATGTTCTGTTTGATATATCTGTATGGAACTTGTAATGTTGTAAGCTGCCCCGATTGCTCTGCAGAGGGGTGGGATATGAATCATCATCATCATCATCATCATCTAAGTTGTTGATTAGGATATTGAATAGTACTGGGCCCAGGACAGATGCCTGTGGTACCCCACTGTTCACTTCTCTCCAGGATAAAGAGGAGCCATTGATGATCACCCTTTGGGTTCAGCCGATCAACCAATTACAAGTCCACCTAACAGTTGCATTGTCTAACCGACATTTCATTAGTTTGTTTGCAAGAATATTATGGGTGACCTTGTCAAAGGCCTTACTGAAATCAAGATATGCTACATATATCTGGCCATCTGGCCTCAGAGGGAGAGATGCAGGCCCAGTTCCATCAGGCCTGGCCTAGACTAAGAAGGAGAGCCTTCTATCCAGTCCATCTGATACCATCCAGCCACAGAGGGAGAGGTGCAGGCCCAGCTCCATTGGGCCTGGCCTGGAGTAAGAAGCCGACCCCCCCCCCCCAGCCCATATGATACCATCCGGACTCAGAGGGAGAGATGCAGGCACAGCCCCATCAGGCTTGGCCTGGACTAAAAAGAAGAGCCCTCCCTCCAGTCCATCTGATACCATCTTTCCTAGTATTGATGTCAGACTAACTGGATGATAAATGTTGGGATCCTCATTTTTTCCCCCTTTTTGAAGATGAGGACAATGTTTGCCCTCCTCCAGTCTTCTGGGACTTCTCCTGTTCTCCAGGAGTTCTCAAAAATTATTGCCAGTGACTCTGAGATTACATTTGCCAGTTCTTTTAATTCCCTTGGAGTATTACCGGACATCCTCCTTTTTCCAAACATGTCCTACATTTCAGCCTTTTTTTCAGGAGGAATTCCAAAATGTCCTCCATTTGGAGCATGACTAAGGAGCATGAATTTAATATTTCTATGAGTGTTTTGAGCTTTTATTGCATTGGGCCCTACATTTTTTTCTTGAATGCCCTAATTTTTGTGGTGCCTTGTCCTCCTTTGCAGTTATGATGTCATAAAATATCATGGAATCATAAAACCTTAGAACAGGGAAAACCCAGGAAGGCTATGTAGTCCAGCTCCCTGCCATGAAGGAATACATAATGAAGTCACTCCTGAAAGATGCCCCTTCAACCTCTTTTGCATATATATTTTGCTAACTTCAGGACCTGAATAGAACAGTGTTAATATGAAAATATTAAGAATTAATGCTGCTTAGCTTTAATAAGTAATGTGTCTGGGTAAAGGGGAAGTGAAAGAGTAAAATGCTTGGGGTGAAGTACTAAATTGATCAGCTAAATGGTAAAGAAAACATAATGAAAATAATTGTAAGCTAGAATTGTCCAACTGTATCCAGCTGAGTCTTTTTTTAAAAAATTTTTTTTTGCAGAGGTTGGAATCCTCCCCACCCAGAGTGCTAGTGGTCTCAGTGGATGATATTGTTGTTCTGCTATTGCCAGGCACTTCTCCAATGCCACCTACTCTGCACTGGCCATGGAGTTGGGGCTGCAAAGCTAAAAGGGGAATCCTGGAGGGGGTAAAAGTAGTACTAAAGTGCAGTTCCTCCTGCAGAACTTTTACGCTAAATCTCTATGATGGAAAGAAGAAAGTGCAAAGGCAGGCTTACTGTTGAACATAAAGAAAACAAAAATAATGACCACAGAGAACATACACACACTCAAACTGGACAATGAGGAAACAGAAATAGTAAAAGTGTTCTCATATCTGGGATCTAGCATTGATAGAAATGGGGACTGCAGCCAGGAAATCAGAAGAAGATTAAGAATGGGGAGGATGGCTATGAAAGAACTAGAAAAGACTCTAAAATGCAAAGATATACAACTCAGCACAAAAGTTAGAACCATACAAGCCACTGTATTCCCTATTACTATGGATGGATGTGAGAGCTGGACAGTTAAGAAAGGTGATAGGAAGAAAATCAATGCATTTGAGAGAATGTGGGGCTGGAGAAGAGTGCTGAGGATCCCATGGACAGCCAAAAGGACAAACAAATGAATAGATCAAGCCAGAGATATCCCTAGAAGCCAAGATGACAAGACTTAGTCTTACACTGTCGTACTTTGGACACATCATGAGAAGGCATGGATCATTGGAAAAGACAATAATGTTAGGAAAAGTGGAGGTAAGTAGAAAGAGAGAAAGGCCACATGCTAGATGAATGGACTTTGTTAAAGAGACCATGAATATGGAGCTCGGCAGAGCAATAGAGGACCGGGGGCTTGGAGATGTCTCATGGATCGAGATCAACATGAAGGTTGCCATGGGCCGAGATCAACATGAAGATAGTTAACAAAAACAAACTCTATGATGCAGGATCTTGGCCATCACGGTTCTCCCCTCACACACATATATAGCCATGAAATTTGGAGATACGCTAACCCCATCCAAGGCAAGTAACCTGCACAACATTCAGACCAAGAGATTCAGAGTTTTTTGTGCTGTGTGTGTTGTGTGCCTTCAAATCATTTCTGACTTATGGTGACCCTATCATGGGCTTTCTTAGCAAGATTTGTTCAGAGGCGGCTTGCCATTGCTTTCACCTGAGGCTGAGAGCATGTGACTCACCCAAGGTCACCCAGTAGGTTTCATGGCTGAGCTGGGAATTGAACCCTGTTCTCCACAGACGTAGTCCAAGGCACAAACCACTATGCCAGTTTTTGTGCTACTCCTCTTTAAAATATGAGGATATGCTCACTGACATGTACACTGTCTCTTAATCAGACCCATATTTATTTATTTAATTAATTTTAATGCTGCTTTTCTCCCAGAAAGAGATCCAAGGTGGCTCACAGATCTATTTTTTTTTTAAAAAAAATCAGATCTAACCTTATAAAACAGGATAAAATTGGGGGTTGGGAGTTGGAGATCAAATGGAAGAATTAATGCTGCTTAGCTTTAATAAGTAATATGTCTGGGTAAATGGGCAGTGATCAAATGTTTGCTGGGATCCTGATGGTTAATTGCACATAAATAGAACCTTTGTATCAATTGATGAATGGTGAATCAACAGGTAGGTAAATCCAGTTGATTCAGTAAGTCTACTCTAGTTGGGATTGCCAATAGCATCCAGAGCATTAATTTCTAACCATGCTCTTGATGTTATCATAGCTCTTAGTAGTGACTTCAGTAACAGGGAATCAGTGGGACAGTGAATCTGCTCTGAGTTTTAGTCTGAAATTTAAAGGAGCTATCTAAGGTGCTCAACTCCATCCCTAAAATGGTATCAGTTCCTTGGACAGCTCCTAGACCAACACCCATCCACTGCCCTAGTCACATGGAAGTGACTGGTTGCCATTGATAGGTTGTGGATATTATTGTAGATTTATATGGCAGGACTTCATGTCGTTGTTGTTGCGTGCCTTATGGCAACCCTAAGCCAATCCATCACAGTGATTTCTTGACAAATTTATTCAAAGTGTGCTGGCCATTTTCATCCTCTGAGGCTGAGAGACTGTCACTTACCCAAGGTCACCCAGCGGGATTCAAACCCTGCTTTCCAGAATCATAGTCCAACATTCAAACCACCACACCATGCTGGCTCTCACAATGGTAAATGTCATTCATTCAATGGATCTAGTTGGAACTAACAACTGGATTTGGGCTCTTGTCTTGTCACCAACACCTCTGCGCTTCCTCCCCTACTCTCCACCAGGGAGACATATTCAGGAGTTTGAGAACCTGACAGTTTGAGGTTGAGAGGTATGGGAAGACAGGTATCTTTGCCTGGCTACACAGAATTTTATGGTACCTTGTCTTGTTTCACAATCCATTCAGATTTAACATCACAAGAGTTCCATGCCATATCTGACTGAACTAGCAACCTTGATTTGGCCCTATGTCTCAAACAAGATACGTTCCTCCATACACAGAAAAACAGATATAAAGCACACTTGTCCCAGTTTGGCTAGGATGGTCCTGATTAATCTTTTGCCATTCTACTTTTTCAGCTGCTTTTAAAATGGCCCAGATCCTCTCTCCTTCTTCCACCTCCCCCCTTTATCCTCAGCTTACTTCAGTTGCTGCAAACTGAGTTTAAAGTGCAAAAGAGTTTGCATTCAATTAACTAAACAGCAGGGACAGAGGAGGAATGGGGTGGAATCTTGCCCTTCCCAGTAGAGCCAGGCAAGTTCACACTGCTGCAACCTCTTCTAGTTTGTTCTTTGTCACTGATAACTTTTGCCATCTTGATAGTCTGATGGCACTTGTCCACACAAGGTCCTGGTTTTCATCTGTGAAATTTTGGAGAGTATGCAAGAGAAAGGAAAGATGAGACTGGATTGGAGTTGGGTTAGGAAAGAGAAAATGAAGCTCAATAAAGGAAGAGTGAAGGAACAACAACAACAAAACCAGTTTAGAATCTGCAGTAAACACAAAACTGCCACTAGGCTCCACCAAACTTCTTTCAAACACCCTCATCCTACTAAAGATGAATTAACAAAGACTATATAAACCTTTTTCAAAGGTCTGTGACTGGACACGGTTGCTGAGATTCCATACACATAGAGGTTGAAAACTAAATCTGTCCATAACTAAAGAGATTATCGCACAAGCATAAAATCCCAGTTTACCGCTCCTGAATTCAAGTCTAATCTGGGCTGGAGCTGGGTCCTATTGCATGGCTTTCCCCCCAAAAAACACTATCCGATTACAGCCAGGCTCCAACGCGGCTCACTTAACTCGCTCCAAAGGCCATTTTTCAAAGTTGAATGGTTGCAAAGTGAGTTAAATGAGCTGCGTTGTAGCCTGGCTGTACTCAAATGGTGTTTTTTTTTTTTTTTGGGGGGGGGCACTGTATGATAGGACCTGGCTCCAGCCTGAATTAGACTTGAATTCGGGAAAGGTAAGCCAGGATTTTATGCTTGTGTGATAATCTAAAAATATCTATTATTTAGTGTTGAATTAACATACACTTCACCTTTCTCCTTACAAAGGATCCAAAGCAGCTTACAAGTATTTAAAAAGCAGGGTTCTGTATAAAAAAGATCCCTACAAAAGTTTTTAAAAATTACAGTAAATGACTGTTCAATTCGAAAACCACTGAAGGTTAAAACATGAGACACAGTGGAAACATAGTAAAAAAAGAGAGAGATAAAGACAGTTTTAAAAGATTTGAAAAAAGATAAAAACAGCACCCCACTGAAAGCTGTTTTGGACACATAAATCATAAGCTGAAGACCTGAGCGAATAAAAAGGTCTTTGCCTGCCAGTGAAAGGGGAAATTCCACAGTCAAGGAGCAGCCACCAGGAAGACTCTGTCCTATGTGTTTACCAAACATGTCTGTGATAGTAGTGAGATTGAGGGTGCAGCTGCACTATAGAAATAATGGAGTTTGACCCTGCTTTAAGTGTTGTAGTTCCATTCTGTGAAATCCTGGGATTTGTAGTTTTAAACAATCTTTAACCATCTCTTCCAAAAAGTGCTGGTGCCTCACCAAACAACAAACCCCAGGATTTTGTAGGATGGAGCCACAGCAGTTAAAGTGGTGTCAAACTGCATTATTTCTACAATCTAGATGCACTGCACAGTATAGATATAAGTCTTCCCCTTAAGATCTTAAAATCCAGGCTGGCTCATACAGGCTCATACTGCAGATGTTATTCGGGGTTGGGGAAATAAAGTAGGGGGAGAAACAGGTGTTAACAAGCCTGTAGGAAAGAGGGAAAGATTAGCTGTTCCCTATAGAAGTAAATACTGCCATGCAGTGATATTGGTGACTTTCTGGGAAAGGAAAATAGCCAAAGGGGAATAGATGTAGTTGGAAAGTTGAACAGCTAGTATTGGATCTACCATTAAAGGCAGTAGAGTGGCAAGGGAAAAGATCAATGACAAGACCCTGTGGGAAAGAACAAACTAAGGCATGCCATTTATGGATGGGGACAAGTATGGAAACAGCATTGCACTTTCAATATTTCCTATAGCTCCAATAATTTACACACCGGTGCTAGCCAAAGCAAAGCAACACACTCCTGTTGACTATTGGGAACAATGTAATATAACTAGGTGTATGGATTTTATTAAGAAAAGGATATGGAATCACATGAAGAAATATCAATTGAGATCAGATCAGATAGTATCATAAACCACATTAATGTGTTTTCCCCCTATATCTTTCAAAGTCATACCAGTATAGAAAGACAAAATAAAAATTTCTGATATATTTATTTCTAGAAAACTTACCAGTGTTGAAAAAGAGAAGGCAAGCCGCGACAAAAAGGGAGAGGCTATTATTGAAAATTTATCACTCTCAGATTATGTGAGAGATTGTAAATATGATTAAAAATCCATCCGTGATACTCTTATTGGCCAACCAAAATGCACAATATATTTGTTGCAAGCTTTTGAAGCACCACGGGCTTCTTCATCAGGCAAGATGTTACAAACCAAACGGGAGAAAAACAATTGGAGATGTTCATCAGATGCCTACATGTTGTTTCAGTCTTTAGTTAAGATGGTCTATGGTGGGGAGGATATCTTTTGCAGGCTGCCTCTCCTTCTGCTGGCCATGTGGCTATAGGGAGATTCTCCAAGTCCAGGAAATTTAAAATGCATTTGCATCTCAACAGGGATCCCTCTTTTGCAATCCAATATGTTTCCATTCCAGTGAGGTCACAGACCTCTTTGTGGCAGAGAACATTGGATTCCTCAAGAAGTCACCATGTTTTTGCATCAGGAATATCAGTATACTACATTGTTGGAGCTTATCGCATTCAGAATTAAAATGTCTTACCTGAGCCGGCTTAAAATTTAAAATGGGCAGCATCCTGATCTTATCACAAGGATTTAGCTACCAAATTTGCCACCCGGGTCCATCCTGGGTCCATCCCCGCTCACAGGGCACTCCGGCGGCCATTTCCTTAAGCCAGAAAACTCCCGGCTTCAAAAAGAGGCGCACTGAGCACCCCTGAGAGTGGGGATAGACCTGGGTGGACCCAGGTGGCAAATTTGGCAGCTAAATCCTTATGATAAGATCAGGATGCCATCCATTTTCAATTTTAAGACGGCTCAGTGTAAGACGTTTTAATTGTGAATATGATAAGCTCCATGGTTGCAACAGGGAAACCAGGAAGAAAAGCCTGTGGATTGGGCACTTCAACAAAGATCAAACAATTTTTTTCTTCTTAAATTTGGACTGAATCTGCATGTTTTATCTCTACAACCACCAAAATATTCCTGATGCAAAAAAAACATGGAGATTTCTTGAGGAATTCATTGTTCTCTGCCACAAAGAGGCCTGTGGCCTCACTGGAATGGAGACATATTGGATCGCAAAAGAGGATTTTAAATTTCCTGGACTTTGCAAATCTCCCTATAGCCACAGGGCCAAACGGAGGAGTCTGCCTGCAAAAGGTATCTTCCTCACCATATACTACCATCTTCACTAAAGACTGAAATAGCATGTAGGCATCTGACTAACATCTCCAATTGTTTTTCTCCTGCTTGGTTTATAATATCTTGCCTAATGAAGAAGCTCATGGAGCTTCGAAAGCTTGCAACAAGTATATTGTGCAGTTTGGTTGGCCAATAAGGGTATCACTGATGGATTTTTGTTTGAATTTGCTAAATGGCCAACACAGCTAACCCTGAATGTTTTCTGTAAATATGAATATTCAGGAGAAGTGGGATGGGGATTCGTTGTGCCAGCGAACATCAGAAGATTGGAATAAAATATTTGAGCATTTCTGTAAGATGCCTTATGGTTCTTGGATCAAGAAAAAAATCAATTGAAAATAATGTATACATCAGCCTTATTAAATAAAATGCTCCTGGGATACAAAAGCAGTATGTTGCAGATAGGTTGGTGCTGCAGAAATAGGACTGGATTATTTAGACATAAACAGAGGGGTTGTGGTAAAGTATGGAAATTCTGGGAGGAAATGCAAAATACAATCAAGGATTTATTCTTTGGAACGTCATTATCTTTTCATGGAATGTATGAGATCTTATGTGTTGCTGAAACAGAAAGGAATAGTATTTAAAGTAATTGTTACTACAAGAAATTTGATAGCCCAATGCTGGAAGACTGATGAATTGTTCGCTATTGAACTGTGATTAAATAGCTGTTGATATATAAAGTGATATGTGTAAAAACTGAGTGGGAGAGAAAAATATGGATAGAAAAAATTTAAGGAAGGAGCATGGGGTCCTTTTTTAGCATTCTGAAATTTATAAATGCATAGCTCATCAACTATTTTGTAGATTTATTGTAAAGGAATGTAAGAATAAGGCTAGGATCCAAATAATTTCTCTGCCCTTTGTTTGGGAATTTAATTATGCAATCACATTTTAAATTAATTTCATTTTGTTTTGTTCCTTAACAGGAGCTTATAACAATGTACCCTTAGTGCTGTCTCAATTAAATGTTCTAATTATGGAAGAATATTTGGGTATATTAAATAAATACATACACAAACAGATATCCCATTTTGGGAGAAAGGAGAGATACAGGTCAATAAATAAATACAAATAAATAAATACACAGGCGGACTGCATGATATATGAGTCCATATGAGGCACTATCAATTTAATGTGAGGGGTCTTCATGTTAAATTGAAACTGCATAATATGGACTCACGTATTATGCAGGCCACCTGTGCATTTATTTGTTTATAAATAAATACATTTATTTATTTATTTAATGCTGCTTGCACTATCACGAACTGCTCATGTTGCTCATGCTACCTTGTGTATAGTATTGAATGGCTCCTGTTGATTTGTTCATGCCATTATGTTATGTCACTTATACCAGTGGTGCCAGCAAAACGGTCATACCAGTGAAGGGGTCATGCCAGTGAATAATGGCCCCAAAGTGCAAGAACTGCAATGCTAGCAATCCCGATAAGCCAAAGAAAATCTGAAAAGTGCTTTCTTTAAGTGAGAAGGTGGAAGTTCTTTCAGTGACAAGGTGGAAGTTCTGACCTTGATTTGGAAAGAAAGAAAGAAAGTGTTCTGAGGTTGCTAAGATCTGCCATAAGAATAAATCTTCTGTCTGAAAATGGTGAAAAAGGAAAAAAGAAATTAGTGGTAGTTTTGCTGTGGTACCTCAAACTGCAAAATTTGCATCCAGTGTGTGAAAAGTCCATAGTAGAAACAGAGAAGGCCTTAAATTTGAGGGTGAAAGACATGAACAGAAAGTGTGTTCCCTTTGTTTCTTCCCCAGTGGATCACATCCTAAGTGGATCACATCCTAAGAATTTACAGAGAGTATCTCTCAAATGCTGTTCCCCCTTCCCTGTAAAGAGATATCTGACTCTTCAGCTGCTAAATTCAGCTATATGATAGCTGGCACAGTATAGTAGTTTGAGCATTGGATATGACTCTGGAGACCAGGGTTTGAATCCCTGCTCAACCATGGAAACCCACTGGGTGACCTTGGGCAAGTCACACTCTCTCAGCCTCAAAGGAAAGCAAAGGGAAACCTGTTTGGAACAAAACTTGCCAAGAAAAAAACATGATAGGAGTTGGAGCATGTAAAGCGGTGTACTGTATGTGTGTGTGTGTGTATATAGAGAGAAACAGGTTTTTTTATATACACTTGCCCCTCCGTTTTCGCGGACTTGAAGTCTGAGGTCTTGATTATCATGAAGAGGCGAGCTCCATTAAATTAAATTAACTTTTGTAAATCAATGCTTTATTTGGCTCTTTGTGGAATTATACAGCAAATGGATCCCATTGGGGGAGAAATGTGGAATATAAGTGCAATAAATAAATGAATAAATAGGTTCACTTTAGGGTGGTCATAAGTCCAAAACAACTTGAATAATAATAATAATATAATAAAATGTATTTACTGTATATTCCACCCCTCTGCAAAACAATCGGGGCAGCTTGAAGGGACACAAAAACAGAAATACATTTGTAAAATACCAGAACTTGGTTTCCTTTAGGGTCTGATTTGCAGTCTTCAGCAGTGCACACAAACTCCCATTCTTATAAACACACACACACACACACACACACACACACACACACATCCTTCCAGCCTAAACAAATGATGTTTTATTAAGAGGACAGAAAGAAAATACATTTGAAATGAGGTTGTTGGATGTTACAAGCAACCATACAGTATAAAAACAGTGAGAATGGCTACTCTGGGAATTGGCTTAGAGTTATAGAAAATGGGAATATATCTTCCGGCTAGTGGCATTTCCAAAAGCACAACATAAAAATACTCTGATCATGCCTAGCTAAATGCACCTTTTAAGGCTTCCACTTTCAGTCTTTTTCTGGGGCAAGAATTGTGTTGGATTGCCTTTGATCACAGGGGACTCCAGCAACCATGTTTGTTGTTTCAAAGCCAAGAGAAGATAATGGAAGTGATGGACACTAGATGCCCCCCCCCTTGGGGTGGTACCCCTCTCGTGATTGCATCCATTGATGAAGTCATACACTCAGCTAAGTATCCTTACTCTTTATTTGAAGATGAGCTCAGGATCCTTCCACCATACTAGGTAACAAGTATGATTATATGCTTGTTACCTGACAGAGGTTCAACCCCCCCCCCCTCCTCCAGAGGTCCCAAAGCCCAATTTTCTAATGGCGTCCAGCACTTTGAATAGCTCCTTTGAGCCTGTTTGGAGGATCTAGCAGGGGAGCGCAGCTATCGTATACCCTTGACCGAAGAACGGTACACTCCTTCTATCTGGGATGGTCGTCCTCTTCCACCGAGCGCGCAGCTTCGGGAGGGATGCACATGGAGCAGTGAGGGAGGAAGGGGACACCCGCCTAGCCAGCCAGATCAGCCGAATCAACCTTGGCGATCAATCGTGTATAGTTCAATTAAAGCGAAGCTATGTTGGCCTTTTTATTTTATTTATTCATTTTGGGTCTCCAAGGAAACTATTTGCAAGAATAAGAGGGGTAGAATGCTTTTTCCTAGAATATTCTAGTAACAGATAATCTAAAAATAAATTAGATAGAAACAAAATTCAGACTCACAGATAGGAAGTAGCGAATGAAGAAGGGTAGATATATATGTTAGATATGTGTAGTCTTTGTTTTTGTTTTGTTTTGTTTTGTTTAATGTCTTGTTTTGTATGATATTTTTATTTGTATGTTGTCTTGGATATATGAATGATGCATGTATGATTTTTTTATATATAATTTCTAAAATTTAATAAAATATATTTAAAAATAGCTCCTTTAAAGTTCAATTTAGAACCCAGAATGGATTGATTCATCACACAATTAACAAGGAAGTCATCAGCTATCACTGCTCTCCTTTTTCTTTCCATAGGTGGTGCTCTGTTAGGAACATCGGCTCATGTGAGTCTCCCATACTCTTGCATATATCCTTCTTTGGATGCTGTGGAGGTCTGTTTCTCTTTGTCCCTCTGCAGCACCCAAAGCCAGCCTCTAGACTTACCATACAGCTTTAGAGATGTCCCTCCTGGCACAGCCAGTTTGTGCCTCGTAGGGAATGGTAGAATCAGAGAAGCATCTGGCTATGTCCCTGTAGCAAGATGTGAAAAGATGTGAAACTGGTCACTCTGGGTCATATTCAGCTGGATGTATTGCAGCATATTAATTTTACATTAGGAACATATTTGGCATTTATTTAGGCTGAAATCTTCTTTGACATTGAGAGGACACAAAATTCCACCAGTGTAATTGTCAAGGAAGGGTAATGGTGGCCATCCAGTTGACAGGGATGTTTTCTGATGCAGAAATCAGAGGCTGTTTGGTGCCATCGACTGGCTTCACCCCAAACCTAATCAGCCCCTGTTGTGGGGCAGAGAGGAAAACCTTGTGCAAGGAGTACTAAAAAAAGATTTATACTTTTATAACCCTTGATTATGTATATGTATACCACCAACAGGATTCCATCCACATTCATTCATTCATTCATTCATTTAGATTTCTATACTGCCTTTCTCCCAGAGTGGAACCCAAGGCAGCTCATAGATAAAACTGGTTAAAAACTTAACCATATATGTCTGTGTGTAAAAACAATAAAAAGCATCTCATTTAAACAGTATAAAATTACATTAAAATACAAAAGTTGAAAAACACAAATAGAACATCTGCAAGTAAATTTATGTACTTTTAAACTATATTCCTGTGAGTTGAAACCTGTGTGCCCTGCACTTTCTGTAGCTAAAAGACTTGTACTCCAGGGCTCCAAATATAAATACTCACTATCTGTTGTTCCCGAGTCAGATGACCTTGCTGCCTTAGAGGGGCACAAATGTGTATTCCACCACCAACAACTGCAAGCAAATAGTTATTTTGACATATAGACCAAGATTCTATATTGGGGTTGCATATAGTGTACATGTGGAGGACATGTTGATTGTGTTATGTAACCCTTGCATTGCATGGCAGCATCATACAACTGAATGCATAATGACAGGCGCAACTGACCATGCAGCTGAATGCTCAACCAAATGCACAGCTGAAAAAGCACTATCACCAATTTTAGAAGGGTCAGATGGATAAATACACATGAGTATGTGCAACAGAACCATATCTGCAACTCCTCTTTCGTATTGAAGAGAAAGCAGATGTTGAGAAAAATGTCCAGCTGCTTCTATAGGGGGATTTACACATCAACAGGATACTAAGTCAGCTTACATTAATGTAAAGACTTAGCCCATTACCATAACTTATTTATTTCTCACTTCCTCCTGCACTTTCTCTTTTGTTTTAATTTTTCAATACATTTAAAATTTAAAATCCAGTTTAAAAAAAACTAAAAAAATCTTGGTGCAATATATTTGGCTGTCTTTAGTCATTGTTTATGGTGCTGTTGTCATATTGTTGCATTTAATAATTTTAATAGATTGTACATTGCCCAGTAAGTGGCCAGTTTAGAAGTGCAGTAAACAAACAAATAAATAAAAGTCCCTCAAAGCCTCTCTTTGGCCCTCAAGCACTTCATAGCCAGGCCCAACAATTGGCTGCTGCTTTAATGCAAATCGATTCAGCAGAGGAGACTACACAGAGAGGATTCTTCAAGAGAATATGATCAGTCAAGTAGCCTCCTAATCACACCCCAGAGAGAGGAGAAAATGCTCTGAAATTCTCAAACATTCTAAAACATTCATAAGTTTTGCTTATTCACCCATTAATTAGATTGTATGGTCTTCCATGTGGGACAAGTCATTTTACTATTCATGGCTTGCCTTGAGGAAAGAGTGAAATAAGACCTAGGGATGGTTTTCTTAGGCCCTGCAAATGCTCAGTGTAGGACAGGTTCTCTCCCAAGGTAATTTGGATCAGTCACACCACAACTGATTTGGGCAGTCTGAGGATGGGGCTAGGTGTAAAGTGAATGAGAAATCAATGGTGGTTCTTCACCAGCGGCATAGGCCTGGCTTTGCAACTCGACTTGCTAGATCATGAAGGCTGATGGCTTCTGTGTGGTGAATTTGCTCTGTGCTTTAGCTCAGACTTTCAAAGAACTATCCGAGACACTCAACCTTAATCCCCAAATACATTTAGTACCTTAAATGGCTCCTTTAAGCTTTGCATTTAAACTCACCACATATGCACTGCCTTCTTGACAAGGAGATAATCAGATAATCAGATAATCTCCCCTATCCATGGTGCTGAATCTGTTTTGAGGGTATCATTCAGCACTTTGGATAGATCATTTAAGTTTAGATTAAAATACAAAGTCCAAACTTTACATATACATAGCTGTTTCAGCATACATAGATGTAAGGGAACTCCGTAGTGTCTTAGAGTATAAGAAAAATAAACTGTTAGCATAGGTTTTTGTGAACTCCAGTCTATTTCATGAGGTGCTGTCTCCTGGAGTCCATGACAGCCTGTGCTAGAACTGATTTTTCTCAGTCTCTAAGGTGCTACAGGATTCACTTATATCCTTTACTGTACTACTACATCTCCAGCTGTCATCTGTCTCACCTCTAGTGATAGTAGGGCTCAGAGAAAAGCCTCCAAAAGCAGGTATAAACACAGACAGGTTCATGTAGAAATAAAGTTTTATAAGTCATTATTAGCACTGTGGTATGGTGGTTTGACTAGGACTGTAGAGACCAGGGCTCAAATCCCGTTCAGTCATGGACATTGTACTGGGTGACCTTGGGTAAGTCACACTTTCCCAGAGATAGGGAAAGTCAATACCCCTCTGAACAAATCTTGCCAACAAAATGTTATAAGGTCACCATAAGTCAGAAAGGACTTGAAAGTATAAAACAACAGCAACCTGGCATTTTGAATTATTTCCAGGTTCTGTCTGAATTTCTAGACAGAACCTGGGAACTATGGAGGCTTTGATGAAAGCAAGCCACTTGCATGTACAGGCCTACCTCAGTTAACAAAGCCTCCAATAAAGAATCTCCTACAAAGTCTTTTTATGCTACCCAGCCCCACTTCTCTTTATCTGGCTAGAAGTTTCTTTAGTAGCATTGGCATTGAGAGGATGGCAAAGGAGGTCTTGAGAAATGCAGACTTTCCATATTGGGTTGCAGCAGTATCTTCACAGCAAGCAATGCAATTAACATTCAGCTGAGAAGGAATGGAATTCTACTATCCTTTGTTCTACTGTAGATATGTGTGCCTGCCTACAACAAGCATGGTAAACAGCAGCTGCCTCCAGGATCCCTCCCTCAGCCTTTTTAAAAAAGCAAAACAGGAGAAAGCAGGTAAGTCTGCCTTTCCAGCTGCCTCTAGCATGTTAAAAGAGCATATATGCCCTCCATGGAAACCATAAGAAAAGTAGAAATTGGCAAAATTAAAAAATTAAAATTAAAAAAAACAACCCACAAAACAAGCCCTAGATGCATTTTTGGAAGAGGCTTTCAAGTTGTCTCTGAAAGATTCAACATGTTTTTGTTTCCTTATCCAAGGCTTACCTTACCTGCTTGTTTCATTTCAAATGTAAGTATTTTTAATTTGAATGAAAAGTTCACTGAAACTAGTCCTCAACCTATCTCTATTTTGGGGATAGGTGCCAACACCTAGTATAGCTCCTTTAACATTCAGGACACTACCCAGAACAGATTCATCACCAATGGGCACAGAAGGTACCACCTGCCCCTGCTGCTCCATATGGCAGACCAGGAGTGGTGTCCAAAGACTATAATAAGGGCCCAGGGCTCCAGAAACTTCATCAGCCCAGTGAGAGCAAACATCAGCCTTACTCTTTTCTCCTGATAGTATAAAATGCCAGCGTAATTGGACTAGCAGGGAAAGCCAAAAAGAGAGAAAGAAAGAGACTCCTATATTTGGTAAATTAATAACTGAGCTCTGCCTGTAAATTTTCCACCAAAGACAATTAACAAGAAAACACAGCAGAAGAAGAAAAATTATTTTGAGCATCATTTATTTAAAAAAAGTAGAAAAGTTGGCTTTTTGATCCTCCATTAGCAAAGACTTGGAGGAATTTTTTCTTTCTTTCCTCCCTGTAAAGTCCTTTATAACTGCTATAAGAACCCCAAGTCATGGCTTAGATCTAGAGAGAGAAAGAAAGGAAGCTATCTAAAGAACCTCTATCTCCCAGGAGCATTTCAAAGCTATGCGCAAACATGCTAAAAGGATCAAATTGATGTTTTGCTCAAATCAGAATCACTCCAAGCCTTGGAAAGCTTTTAATCCAGGACTGCATGTAAGGTGATAGCTTCTAATTACCAGTCTAGACGAAATCAGCAAAGCTGAGTTTATTAAAGGACAGCTATCAATACAAGCAAAAGCCATTTCCCGATAAGGGACCAAGGGCTAATTGAAAGATCCCGTTTGAATCACTTGTTGTCTATTCTCATTTTTAGTAGTTTAGGAAACTCTTCTCCCCCTTTCCTTTCTTTTGGCAGCTGTTCAAGGGGACAATCCTTTGAGACAGGGGTTGTGATGAACAACTTCCTTATTCCAAATTAAACAAAAGTCAATTCCCAACATAGTGGCTGGGTCCTGTTTGTATATTTTGTTCACTTTTGTTGCATTAAGTAGAGTTCTGCAAGTGTAATTGTTGCACAGGAAGTGACACATTGTTGGATGGTGTGCAACTATTTGTCAGTGCCTTCCATGTTCCACTTTGTCTGCTGGGATTGATGAAACAGCCATTGGGCATCCCTCATTAAACAAAGAGGCAACACTGGCAAATACACAGTTGGTTGCCCAATGTTATTACTCACCAGAAGGATTGTAGCAGCTCAACCACTACATAACTGTTTGAGTGTGTACATTCAGGCTTTACAAACATGATATCAGCAAACTTACCTTTTTTCAAACCTTCCATAATAATAATAATAATAATAATAATAATAATAATACAATTTATATATACCCCCCCCCCCCCCCGTTAAAAACATCAAAGCAGCATGAAGGATTGGCATAGAAGGTTATCACACAAGGCTAAAAAGCAGAATGTTAACAGAGTAAAAGCATTTTTGGCCAGTACTTATCACACAACAGATTTGTCCTGCTCCTGCCTTGCATTCAATTCATTACTGCTGTGCACCTTTTCATTGACAGGCAAAACCCATCAATAGGCTCTTAATCTTGCTGCTATTCCATGGTTGTCTTGTGCAGTGTGTCCCTTCCATGGCAGTTCTGCTTCTCAGGCAGTCATTTGGTGTGTTTTTGCAACTCCCCTCCCATCCCTCTTCCCCCTTGCAGCAATCATGGCTTCCAGTACTTTCCAAAAGCTGACTGCTGTGTGCACATTTACGAAATAGCCAGCTTTGGAAAGGTGTTGGCAGCTGAGATCACTTGACCCCCGCACTTCCTCCCAGTGTACAAGGTTGCTGTGTGAATGTGCACACAGCAGCCCTGCACTTTGTGAGAGGGGAGAAAGAGCAGTCCCAGATGCCAACATTTGCCTTATCTCACCCTGCCCACCTGATCATTCTTCCCCCTATTCTCACCACCTGATCTCTCTTCCCTGCATCTGTGCCACCTGTTTTATCTTTCCTGTGCCCTCTCACCACCTGATATTTCTGATCTCTTCTCAGTGACCTCATAGCACTTGATATCTCTTCCCTATCCCACTGCCTCTCTTCCTCTAGACTGATCTGCATGCCCAAAAGTAGGGCAATAATGGGGAGGAAGCAGAAGCAGGGCAGTCCAGATGCCAGTGCACCACTGCTGTGCTGTAAAAGCCTTATATGACAAGTATATGGCCATTTGCTAAGCTCTATAACTATGTAGGGAGCTCAATGCCAAGAACCTGTGGCTTCTGACACTGTTTCTCTTTGCCAGAGATGGGGTGTCTTCCCTTTCCATGGGGTCTGTAAGGAGTAAAGAAGCAGAGCTGCAAAAAAAGCAAAGAGGCACTTGATGCCATTTCTTCATAGAATCCTAGAGTTGGGAGAGACCTCAAGGTCTCAAAATTGCTCCTGAACTGAAGACATTAAAGGCTTCCCTGGAACCTTGTTCTTGCTGCTATTGGAGCAGGTGGCTGTCATTGCATTAGCTCTCCGCAGCTGTCCATTCAAGCTGGCTGATAGACTGAACTATCCAAGGTGCTGGATCTGTTTGGGGCTTCAGTTTCAGAGCCTTGGACTGTTCCTTCAGACTGAAACTTGGTGTGAATTCACCACCCACTGATATGGAAGTCTCAAGTCACCACTGGAAGAGGGAGAGAGGGAGGGGAGAGGGAGAGAAGGAGAGAGAAAATAGAGAAAAAATCCTATATTTCATGAGTGTTTACTTCTGTCTTAAATCTTTATAAGCAACATTTCTGAAATATATTCACAAATGACATCTGGGTTATACAGAGTTCCAGAAACTCACCCAGTACTCTGCTAAATTCCCTGTATTCAGATGACCTCTCCTTATATATGTTGGTTGGTGACGGTAGTGATGGTTTTTCTGTCATTTCTCATATCAGCCTGTTCATGTCTTAAAACCTTCTGTGGAAGCCTCCTTTTATGAAAAGAAAAAAGGGAGGAGAACACTGAAGATTGATTACTCCCATACCAGTGAATTGGTAGATCCATTTTAGCTTGTAAGCAAAACATTAAAGGAGCTATCCAACTAGCTGGCCCTACTTTGAAAATAAGGGTCAGCACCTTTGATAGTTCCTTTAAAGTTCATAAGGAAACCCAGAGCAAATTCAGTTCTTCAATGAATTGGAACCTCTGGCCTTCACTGGAAGAGTCCCTCCTATTCAGCTTCTGTAGAGTTGGCAGAGCAGGGAAATGGAAGAAGAGATGTGATGGTTTATGAAATGACTGGGAATGCCAGGCTCCTTCTATTCCTCCAGCAGTCATGAGGGCCTTTTGCTTGAGGTAAAAAGCCAGCCTCCAAAGAAAGAGAATCATAGAGTTGGAAGGCCTATGTAATCCAATCCCTGCCATGCAGGAATGCACAATCAATGCACTCCCAAAGATCAAATCTCTGTTGAAAGTCCTCCAAAGAAGGAAAGTCCACCATGATCTGAGGCATTCTATTCCACTGTCAAACAGTTCTCACTGCCAGGAAATTCTTCCTAATATTTAGGTAAAATCTCTTTTCTTGTAATATGAATATACTGGTTTGTAATCTAGTCTCTGGAGCAGCAGAAAGTAAGCTTGCTTCATCTTCTACATGACCCCATTTAATCCCTATTTAATCATATCACATGTCTGTCTTCTCTACTCCAAGCAAACATATCCAGATTTCTAAGCCATCCTGTACAGAGCTCAGTTTCCAGACCTTTCACCATCTTGGTCGCCCTCCTCTGTATCATCTCCACATTCTTTCCAGCCTCGCTGCTTCTGCTCCACTAGACACTTTCCAAAAATACTGGCACTTCAGCTAGACCCTTAGGCAGTGTTACAAGGCAGTTTCAAGTCAAGGTGAAAATGCCATCCCTGTTTCTTTCATTAACCCTCCCAGGCCTGTCATTAAATATGGCAGGCTTAGCATTTTTCACTTCAAATGAAAGCATCCCTTAATCCCAGGAGACCAGGAGGCTTTCCCCCTCTCCTTTCATTCTTTCTTCCTTTCTCTCCCCCCTCCCCAACCCTCCTCTCCCTGCTTCCTTCTTTGCCAGTGCCTAACTTGATGAACAAGACAAGGTCAGCAATTTTCAGCTTATTGACAGAATGCTATTTATCTTTAAAAGTATTAAAATGGTATTTCAAGAGTGCCTGGAGCAGAAAAGTAGTCCGAACTAGAAAGAAAATTCATTTGTGTGAAGAAGTTATGTGATACTGCCAAAAATATTGTTTGTTTTGCAGTTTTAGGGAAGGAATGGATATGTCTGAGTTTTCTCTTGAGGTGGCATTATTCAGGCAATTGTGTAATTAGACCTTTGTTGTTGTTAGCTGCCCTCAAGTCAGTTCCGACTCATGGAGACCCTGTGGATGAGACATCACCAAGAATCCCTATCTTCCACTGCTTTGCCCGGATCCTGCAAGCCCTTCCCCTGATCGAGTCTATCCATCTGGTTTGTGGTCTTCCTCTCTTTCTTCTACTCTCTACCTTTCCTAGAATTATTGTTTTTTCTACTGATCCGTGCCTTCTCATGATGTGGCCAAAGTATGATAGTCTCAACTTGATCATCTTTGGGCCTTTACAGATGGGTGGCCGTGGGCTGCCCTGAGAAGCCAAGGATTGGGGCCAAGCCTCCCCCATGCCTCGGCCCCAATCCACCTTTTTGGAGCCTGGGAAAGGAGCGCTAAAATAGTGCTCCCACCTTATGCCCCAGAAAGGGTGCCGGAAGAGCCGTAGCATGGTTCTTCCGCATCTCTTCCGGCTCAGCCAGTGCAGAGGCTGGGCTGGGAGGACGTCATCGGAGCGCTCGCCATGTGTAGCGGCAGGTGCTCCAATGACGTCTTCAGGAAGGGGTTGGGGCAGCCGGTGTCCGTCTAGCCCTCCCCTTCCCTGGCTCCAAGATGGCACTTTGTGCCATCTGCAGAGCCCCTTTGTTTCCAAGGAGATCCCTGGTCTGATCTGTTCAAGAACCAATTTGTTTATCTTCTTGGCTGTCCATGGTATCCTAAGACTCTTCTCCAGTACCACATTTCAAATAAGTTGATTTTCTTTCTGTCTGCTTCCTTCACTGTTCAGCTCTCACATCCATACATGGTAATTGGGAATACAATGGCCTGAATGATTCTGACTTTAGTGCTCAGTTGTATGTCTTTGCTCTTCAGTATCTTTTCCAGTTCTTTCATAGCTGCCCTTTCCATTCCTAGTCTTCTTATTTCTTGACTACAGTCTCCATTCTGGTCAATGTTTGATCCTAGATATCGGAATTCTTTAACTATTTTAATTTCCTTGTTGTCTAGATTGAATTTGTGTATTTCTTCTGAGGTCATTATTTTTGTTTTCTTTATGTACAGCATCAGACCTGCCTTTGCACTTTCATCTTTGACCTTTTTTATTAACTATTTCAATTCCTGAACATCTTCTGCTAATATTATGGTGTCATCTGCATATCTTAGGTTGTTAATGTTGTTTCCTCCTATCTTTACTCCTCCTTTTTCTGATTCTAATTCTGCTTTTCTTATGATGTTTTCAGCATATCAGTTAAACAAGTAGGGTGATAGGATGCAGTCTTGCCTGTCCCCTTTGCCTATTGGGAACCACTCTGTTTCCCTGAATTCTGTTCTAATGGTGGCCTCTTGTCCTTGGTACAGATTCCTCATCAGGGCTTTCAGATGTAGTGGCACCCCCATGTCTTTGATTGCATTCCATAATTTTTCATGATCTATGCAATCAAATGCTTTGCTGTAGTCTATGAAACACATGCTGATTCTTTTTTGGAATTCTTTGGTGTGATCCATTAGCCATCGTATATTTGCAATGTGGTCCCTAGTGCCTCTTCCTTTTCTGAATCCTACTTGCAACTCTGGAATTTCTCTCTCCATGTATGGTTGGAGTGTATGCTGCAGAATTTTGAGCGTTATTTTGCTTGCATGTGAGATTAGTGCTATTGTTGCTGCAGTCTTTTGTATCTCCTTTCTTGTGGATAAGTATGTATATCAAGCATTTCTAGTCTGTTGGCCACCGCTTTGTTTTCCATATTTGTTGGCATATTTCAGTTAGCACTAAAGTTGCATCTGCCTGTAGACACTGTAGCAGTTCAATTGGGATATCATCTGTTCCCGGTGATTTATTTTTTCCCATTTCCTTTATTGCAGATTCCACTTCACTTCTTAGAATTTGGGGTTTGTCTTCATATGGCTCATCATTCCAAACATTCCCTATTTTCTTTTGTATAACTCTTCTGTGTATTGCCTCCAGTGTCTTTTTATTTCATCTTTTCCCTGTATTATGTTCTTTTTCTCTCTCCATAGAGCATCTCTGCCCTCGGTTTGAACTTGGCTTTAATTTCTTGGATTTTTGATAGAGGTCTCTCATTCTTTCCTTTTTGTTGTTGTCTTCTATTTCTCTGCATTGGTCATTGTAGTATTTCTCCTTATCCCTGCATGTCAAACATTGGACAGTTGTGTTCATACTTCTGGCTTTGTTCCTATCTCCCTTTGCTTTTGCTTTTAATAATAATAATAATAATATTTATTTATATACCACCCTGTGGTGAACCAATCCGGGCGGTTGACAACAATAAAATATGACACGATTAAAATATAACATTAAACATTATAATCCCTCCCCCCCTTAAGAAAGTATTAAACAATATAACAAATTAAAAGCACAATATAAGAACATAAAACCATAATTAAAACCACCTAAAAACCCTGATGTCCCTCTGGAGATCCTCAACCATCACTAAAGATGGGGCCACGGGAGGAATGAGGGGATCAGGAAGCCTGGGCCGGGATGGTTAATCTGGAAAGGCCTGCCGGAAGAGATCCGTCTTGACAGCTTTTTAAAAGCTGTCTAATGATGTCAACTGACGGATCTCATCCGGCAGGTCGTTCCAGAGTTTGGGGGCGACAGCAGAGAACGCCCTCTGGGAGGTCGCTGCAAGCCTAGATTTTAAAGGCTGCAGTAAATTCCTCCCAGAGGACCGGAGAGCGCGGGGAGGATTGTACGGGAGGAGGCGGTCCCTGATATAGCTTGGACCCAAGCCATTTAGGGCTTTAAAGGTAATAACCAACACCTTGTACTGGGCCCGGAAGCTGATAGGCAGCCAGTGGAGGGACCTCAGAACCGGAGTAATGTGGTCCCTCCTAGATGTACCAGAAACAAGCCTGGCTGCCATATTTTGTACCAACTGAAGCTTCCAAACCAAGCACAAGGGTAGCCCCAAGTTCTTCTTTTATAATAATAATAATAATAATAATAATAATAATTTTTATTTATATTTCCCGCCTCTCCCTACGGATCGAAGTGGGATAACAAGTAATATAAAAATACAAAGCATAAAATATATAAGAACCACCACAACAATATCACCCCCCCCACAATAAAATCCCATAATCCCTCTAAATTAAAACCCATCCCCTATACCCTATCCAGAGAGCCGGTTGACCTCATCTTCACACACCCAGAAGGTCATATTGATAAGACAATAATTTTTTTTCAAATTAGGAAAGTTAGGTGGGTAAGCCCGCCAGAAGAGCTCCGTCTTAAATGCCTTCTTAAAGGCTTCTAGTGTATTAATAAGGTGGATCTCCTCCGGCAGGCTATTCCAAAGCTTAGGAGCTGCTGCTGTGAACGATCTCTGGGAAGTTACCTTTAATCTGGTGTTATGATATTCTAACAAATACTTCCCTGATGTTTTAAGAGTGCGAGGCGGATTATGTAGGGAGAGGTGTTCCTTCAAGTAACTCGGACCCAAGCCATGAAGGGCTTTAAAGGTAGCGACCAACACTTTGTATTGCACCCAGAAACTAATCGGCAGCCAGTGAAGAGCTTTCAACACAGATGTAATATGGTCCGCCCTAGTTGTCCCGGCGACCAACCTGGCTGCTGCATTTTGAACCAATTGAAGTTACCGGACTTGGTACAAAGGTAGCCCCATGTAGAGCGCGTTACAGAAGTCCAAATGAGAGATTACCAGAGCAAGTACTACTGCTTCAAGGTCCTTCTGGTCCAGATAGGGGCGCAATTGGCAAATCAACTGAAGCTGATTCCAAGCACTCCTGGCCACCGCATTCACCTGGAATGACAACTGTCGAGATGAGTCCAGGAGTACTCCCAAACTGCGCACTTTGTCCTTCAGGGGAAGTGTGACCCTGTCAAGGACCGGTTGACAAAATTCCCTCCCCAGACCAGGGGTACCTATCGTGAGTACCTCTGTTTTCTCTGGATTCAGCCTGAGTTTTTTCCCCCTCATCCAGCCCATTACTGACTCAAGGCAGGCGTCCAGAGGAGAGATGCCATCCTTAGTCACCGCAGCAGTCGGAGACATAGAGAAATATAATTGGGTGTCATCAGCATATTGATAATCCCGTGCCCCATATCTCCGGATGATCTCTCCCAGTGGCTTCATGTAAATGTTAAACAGCATGGGAGACAGTGTGGCGCCCTGCGGGATGCCAGATGTCAGCTCCCTCTTAGAGGAGCAACTGTCGCCCAGCCTCACCATCTGGGATCTACCCGAGAGGTAGGACTGGAGCCACTGGAGAGCAGTGCCCCCAATACCTAACTCCCTCAGGCGTCCCAGAAGGATACCATGGTCTATGGTATCGAATGCTGCTGAGATGTCCAAGAGGACCAACAGGGTCACACTTCCCCTGTCGATACCCAGATGGAGATCATTGACTAAGGTGACCATGGCAGTCTCAACCCTGTATCCCGCCCTGAAGCCAGTTTGAAATGGGTCCAGATAATCGGTTTCTTCCAAGACTGCCTGGAGCTGGAAGGCAACTGCCCTCTCGATCACTTTGCCCAAAAACGGTAATAAAGAGACCGGTCTATAATTACATCTCATCAGGGGATCAAGGGAGGGGTTTTTCAAGAGCGGTTTCACTATCGCTAG
The DNA here is from genome assembly GCA_026167975.1 of Phrynosoma blainvillii. NCBI lineage: Eukaryota > Metazoa > Chordata > Lepidosauria > Squamata > Phrynosomatidae > Phrynosoma > Phrynosoma blainvillii. Next base: position 13,030,075 of record JANUYF010000004.1, on the reverse strand, counting down.
TTTTAAACTCACTGGAAATTTACCCTCCCTGAAGGATGCATTAATTATAAGCTGTAATAGTAATTTTACAGCATCTTCTCCCTGAGCGGTCAGCCATGATGGGCAAGGATCAAGAGGGCATGTTGTCTTCCTTACACATCCAAGAAGCTTGTCCACTTCATCGGTATTTACAAACTCAAATTGATCCAGTTTAATACAGTCCACAGAGTCCCTGGACGTCCCTCTTTTTGACTCCGTTATAATGCCCGCATCCAGATCGGCCTTTAGCTGAGAGATTTTATCAGCAAAAAAAGTCATTAAATGCACCACAGCAAGCTTTGGTTGGTTCCAGTAATGGGTTCAGGGTGGGAGCCAATTGAGTTAATTCTTTAACCACCCTGAACAGCTCTGCTGGACGAGACTTTGCAGATGCAATACGTGCAGCGTAGAAGGAATTCTTTGCTGCATCTATTGCCACTTTATTACATGAAATGTTTCATCTGTCATCCATTGTTTCTTATCTTTTTTTTTTGGCCACTGTTAGTGTTTTCTTGCATTCATCCTTAATCATGTCTTTGACTTTTGTCCACAATTGTTCAGGTTCCTGGTCGATTATACTCAATAGTTCAAATCTGTTTCTTACATTGTCCTTGAATTCATCTGAAATGTTATTCAGGTTATACTTGGGTATAATTATGGTTTTTGCTTTCTTCTTCAGCTTAACTCTGATTTTTGTTATGAGCAGTTCGTGGTCTGCGGCACAATCAGCTCCTGGTCTGGTTTTGGCCACAAGGATAGAGTTTCTCCATCTTCTGCTTCCAATTATGTCATCTATCTGGTTTTTATATATCTGGTCTAAGGTAATTAGACCTTAGAGAAGACTTTAATAAGAACAGGGGGCATTATTCAACCCAATAGAGCTACTAAAGGAAGACCTCAGAATATATATACCTACATTATAACAGATAGCTACACTTAAAATGCAGTTATGAGGCTGGACCATCACTCATCAAAGAGACAATGGTATTTTTCACACCACAGTTATAGCATTTTGATAACATTTTAATTGCCATGGTTCTATCCTATTGAATTCTGGGGCTTGTGGTTTTTAAAAGGACTTAGACTTCCCTTCCAAAAAGCTCCAGTGCCTCTTCAAATGGCAACTCCTAGCATCCCACAGGATTCAGCCATGGCAGTTAAAGAGGAATCATAGCACTATAACTGCATAATTTAAAATAGACCACAGATACCAGCTGATTTCAAGAAAGGCTGATGTTGCGGCATTTTGATAGGGCAGGATTTATACAGTTTGTGAAAGGGATTGTGTGGATGAACCCTAAAATGCGAGACTGGGGTTTTGCTCTCTTCTCCCTGTCTCATCTGCACCATTTGACAATCACCTCTTTCAAGTTGCTTAGAAAGCACTTGCCTCAGCAGTCCTGGCATATTATGCAATTATGGTACTGGATGGGTGGTGATGGGGGGAGACTGTACTTTTTGGAAAATATATTGAAACAACATATTTTTGTGCTCACTGCAATAAATCAGAACTGATATCTGTTGCACTGTGTCAGCTAAAAGAAAATAAGTGGACACATCTCTGCTGTTGGCCCTGCTCTCCACTGATTCCCAAATGGCCTTGGGGTGTCACACTGAAAAAAAGTTTGGGGGTTGCACCAGGAGATGTATTGTAGATACATGTTGGAGATACATCTCTCTATGCAGAATCTTCATCCTTTATTATGATTATATTCAGACAAAATCAATAACAACCAACTCCCCATACATCTCCTCCCAAAGAACAGTTCAGGAATACCAAACATTGCTCAATCTACAGAAATGTGCATTTGCCTCTTTATCTGTCAGAACTGTTTAAAGGTAGCAATTCTGGGACTCATGACTAAAGAAAAGGAACACACAATAGCATTATATTGAATGATGTTACATCCAAGCTGTGAGCTTGCTCCTCTTGCCATGGTGGCAGCCGTTTGGTCTGGGATTCCATCTACCATTTAAAATTTCTCATAATCCCTTGGAGTGCCTTGTGTATACAATAGTAGGACACTGAAAGAAACTTAAATAGTGGGCAGTTTCCCAGACTTATCCTCTGGAACCAAGACATCTAACAGCTAAAAGGTACCAACTGGGGGGACTGCTTCAGGGGTTTCCCACTGGGGAAAATACCTTGTCAGTGCACCTCCTCTAAACTGAAGCCAACCAACTAATTCATACATGACTAGGGACTCTTTTTCACTGAGTAATTACAGTACTATGATTCCACATTAACTGCTAAGGAATCTACCTAAGGAACCTGGGTTATGCAGTCTAGGGAGTGATATTTAATAATAATAATAGTAATAATAAAATTTATTTTTATATCACCCCTCTGCGTAACACAACCGGGGTGGCTTACAACTTTAAAATATACATCCATATCCCACAATCCCACCCCCCCTTAAAATACAATTAAATAATGATGATTAATGCCTCCCCAAACTACAAATCACACGATTTCATAGGATGTACCCATGTCAGTTAATGTGGAAACATGGTGCTGTAATTGTTTTGCATGAAAGGACACTAGGACACAGATAACTAAGCAGCCAAGGGTGTCCCAACTGTATATCCTTTGGCTCTTCGGCTGTCTTCCAGCTGGAAGATGGAGAGTAACAGTGAAGTACCTCATCATGGATTTTGAGTTTATAAAGTGTTATGCAAATGCTCAATAATGAGAAAAAAACATTCAAATTTAGATTTCCTCCTCTCAGCCAAATTCTGGAAAGAGATTGCAGGTACTTAACATGCATCAAACTGTAATTTTGTTCTATAAAAAGAAGTTCTCAACAATAAAGTACCTGGTAATAACAGTTTTCAAGGTTTTTGATAGTATTCTGGGTTATACGTACACAAATACAGATACGTACACACAATGTTGCTATAACCTTTTCTTGGCAGACATGATCTGACATCAATTTGCTTTTGTCTTGACATCTTAAAGTTGTTTCTTTAGAAAACTTCCATCCATGTCAGTTTGTTTTCAGCTGCTGCTGTGAGCCTGTCTCCCTGTATTTGTTCTGACAATTTATTTTTGCTTTGACATAATGCCCATCTCCACAGACCTGAGCTGGCAACCTTCATAAACTGATTGATTTAAATTATAAGTGATGCTGTCCTGTAAACGGCAGTAAGTCACAAGGTTCACTCATTTACTGGTTTTCCTACATAAGCGTTTGCAAGCATTTCTTGCCTCCCCCCATGTTGGCTAATGATTAAAAATAATGATTTCATTATTTAGAACTTCTTTGCACATGCAAATCATCATCATCATCATCATCATCATCATCATCATCATCATCATCATCATCATCATCTCACTGTACACCTGAAACCAATGACCATATTTATAAAGCCAGCATAGTGTAGTGGTTTAAGCGGTGGATTAAGACTATGGAAGTTGTGTGCCTTCAAGTCATTTCTGATTTATGGAGACCCTAAGACCTATCATTTTTGATTTATGGAGGCCCCTAAATCTTGGAAATGAAGCAGGGTCAGGGTTAGTTCTTAAGGTGAGAAACTGCCAACCAATACCAGGTGCTGCAGGCTATATTTCAGAAGAAGGAATGGGCAAAACCATATCTGATTATTCCTTGTCTAGGAAAACCCTATGAAATTCATGAGGTCATTGTAAATCTTGAAGACACCCAGACCCACACCCTGAAGAATCTATCATAGCATTTTCTTGGCAAGATTTTTTCAGAGGAGGTTTGCCTTTGCCTTCTCTGAAGTTGAGAGTGTGTGACCTGCCTGAAGTCCTAGTCCAACATTCAAGCCATGCTGGATTTTAGGATTCTGGAAACCAGGGTTCAGATCCCTGCTCCACCAGTGAAATCCACTGGCCTGAGGCTGAAAGAGGCACTGGAAACATCCTCCTCTTTATCCCCTGATCTGAAGCTGAATTGACCTTCTTCACCCAACCCAACTGCTGGCTCTCAAGATGGCCTGAGGTGACATTGTCATGACCTCATTCTGAATACAGCTTGGGTATCCTTTATCTGAAATGCTTGGAAACCCCCCCCCCCCAATTTTGGATTATTTGCATATACATAATTAGATATCTTGGAGATGGGACCCAAATCTAAACACAAACGTCATTTATGTTTCATGTACATCTTATACACATAGTCTGAAGGTAATTTTACACAATATTTTAAAAGTAATTATGTGCATGAAACCAAGTTTGTGTGCACTCAGCCACCTAGGAGGAAAATATTGGATTTTGGTGCATTTCGGATTTCTGTATAAGGAATATTCAATCTGCATAGAACAGATCTGCAACTGCAACACTGAATGTTGCTCTGCATCTACAACCCCCAAATATTTTTTCCTAATACAAAATCAATATATTGTAATGCATCCAAGGAGTAAGAAAGTCGAGGCTGCAATCCGTCATGTAAAATCTAAGGACGAAGCCTTCTGCAACTCATGGTGTATTTCTACACTGTTGAAATAATGTAGTTTGATGCCGCTTTAACTGCCATGGCTCCATCCTCCAGAATCCTGGGATTTGTACTTTTGCATGGCACCAGAACTCTATCAGAGAAGGCTAAAGACCTTGTAAAACTGCAAATCCCAAGATTCTATAGAATGGAGCTTCAGCACTTAAAATGATGTCAAACTACATTATTTCTACAGTGTACATGCTACCTCACTCAGCTTTACTTTCAAGTATGTTGGCTTTAGAAATACTGTGGTGCTATATTATATATTATTCCTATTTAATTGGAGGTTCCCTTATAGTGAGATGGACCATTGGCCCTTCTGTCCTAGTATTGTTGGCTTTGATGGGAAGCAGCGGTTTCCCATGTTTTCAGACTGGGTTTATTTATTTAAGTAGGGTTTCTTTTGTATCCCTACTTAGAGATCTCCAGTATTTCTTGGCAGTCTCCCATCCAAACATTAATCAGGTCCAACTGTTCTTAGCTTTCAAAATCAGGGGAAAAATCAGTGCGTTAATGGCTCTACTGTGACAGCATTGACTGTAGCTTGCTCTGCAAAAAGGGAGGGAGGCCATCTATTTTCATTTCATTTTGTTTCATTATTTTTATCCCAATGTTCTCCTTGCACATGATCCAAACAGCTTACAGGCAATTAAAAACAGGCCACAGCTAAAAAAAATATTATTTGTACAAATGTTAAAACACAATTAAACAACAGTTTGCTGTAAAATTGCAAAGTTAAAATGCTGTAAAACACAATTAAAACACAGCACAACCCCATTAACAGTCCATCTGCCCCATGAATTATAAGCCAAAGGCTGCCTGGATAAAAAAGATTTTTGCCTATATGCAGCAAGAAAAAGGTGAGGTGCCACTAATCTTGGCATTACTGCCAATGTTGTGATAAGTTGAAGAGAAGTGATCATACTGTCGTTTGCTTTTCTTTTTCTGAAACTGCAGTGAACAAGGAATCAAACCTGAAATTTCAATCCTGTTTCCAAAAAAGTATCTCCTGAAACTAAAATGGTGCAGGATTCCCTCCCATACCTGCCAAAGCAGGCTGTTTGGAGACATTTGGGGGCAGATCGGTGGGGTTTTTGCACTCAGGGTATGATGGCGTTGGCCCTCAAGGTCTCCTGGGGAGCTAATGCTGGCTTCCCAAAGTTGCTTACCCCCACAGTAAGCAGTCAACAGCAGACTCTCCTCTTTGTCCCTCCAGTTTTGGACCTGAGTTTCCATTTTCCATGGATCATCTCCCAGCAGGAGATAAGGGTGCAAATTCTCCATTTTGGTGAGCTCAGCTCAAGGCAGGTAGAAAAGACTGTGTGCAAATATCCAGCTCATCTGGATTATGTTGTTGTGTTTGTTTTTGTTGGTTACCAAATACCTAAGGTCCATTCATGGAGTGTGTGGAGTGTGTATGGCGTGGAGACCCATGTCGCCCAGATTGCTTGTGGAAATTGAGTTTCACTACAATGCCACATTGAAATGGTTTTTATTTTTATGGGAACCATGGTCCATTCATCTCCCACGAAATGGCCTTCAGATGATGACTGGGAGTTTTAGCATCTTTCTTTTAAACTGGATTTGGGAAACAAGCAAGCAAACAACTCCACAACTTCTAAAACGAATTAGTACAGCCATGTGGCTAGCTGTGATAAAAATGTAGCTGCTCGCTGTCTCCCAGATGGCTCTTTTAATTGTATCGGACCTCCCCTCCACTTTTGTGTTTTATTAAAAAATAAACCCTCTAGTGATTCATTAAATCTGGAGGGGCACTTGGCACTTCAGAAGGTCTCCCAGATTGAATCCAAATGGCGGGGTTTCTCTTTTCTGAGCCAGGCATGCTGCTGGTCTCTGATTAAGAGAAAATTAAGCTCCTGGGGCCAGTGCAGGGAAGTGGAACCAAAAATATGGTACTGAGTGCCAGAGTTTTGTGCATTTCAACACAGCTCTGCTGTACTTTCATTGCATCAGGCGCTCACACCTGCTGTTCCCTATGGAGCTGGTGGAAGTCCAGGAGAGCTTAATCGGGGGAACAAGGAGGGCTCTGGAAGCTACATTAATGCAGGCTGTATCTGTCAAGTGAAGACTAGTATCCTGAGGAAGCCAAAAGCTTATCATTTGAAAAGAACGGTATTTCCTTGGAAATAAGTCCTGCTGATTTCTGTGGGACTTTCTCTCAAGAAAGTATGCTTAGGATTTGGGCTTAGGCAGTGAGAATAAACCGGAAGGCTAACACCAGGATGAGAGGTAGTATGCTTCTGAATAACAACTGTTGGGAGAAATAGAAGGAGAGGGATATCCCCCCCCCCATGGCAAATTATGTTCTTCCCCAAATCCTCTGGTTGGCAGCTGTGGGAAAACAAGATGGAGCTCTAGGTAGGGCTTTGTCTAATTCCATTGTGGTTGTGTTCAAGTTTTGTGTGTTCAGAGACTGCAAAGAGTCTTGTGTGCTAATTTGAAAACAAAATGAAACCCGAAAATCCAGAGATGAATATATCAGGGTCTCTTGGGGCAGGGTTTTGTGCCATTATAAGTTCATTTTTATCATGCCTTTCAGTCTAGTCTGGGTAACTGCACTACCAGACTCTTGCAAAAAGGCTTATTGTACATTATACCATGCACAGAATAAACTCCATAATAAATAGTTGTATATGAATAATGATCGACCTCAGTTTTTGCTGTTTATAAAGAGTATTGCAAATCCTAAGAATGACAGTGACAGAAATGCAACTTAGGAACCACTGAGGTGTTCAGGAAATAAACATTTACATTATGGAACTGGGGAGAAAAAAAAATGAAGTCACCAACAATAACTCACAGAGTGCTGAAATGATCATTTTCCCCCTTGGTCCTGACAACATTATAGGAAATTAATTCCTATTCATATTGCAGATCAGATAAAGGAGATGGAAGGGAAATAAATTAATTTGCCTGATTATATTCTGTAGTATAATCCCAACATTAATCTCTTCTGAAACAGAATGCACTGGAACCTAGGACCATTTCAAAATTAATATTGCAGAAATAGAAGGTTTATGGGATCAATGTTACATACTAAGCAGCAATACATTTTAATTCAACCAGTAATTAGACCATAATTTCTAACTGCTGAAATGTGCCTTGCTGCCTTTCACACTCAAGTCAAGGTATTCATATCAGGTGATGACCCAAAAGGATCAGTAACCACACACACCTAGACATGTCTAACAAAAATCCATCAGTGATACCTTTAATGGCCAACCAAAATGCACAATAAACTTGTTGCAAGCTTTCGAAGCTCCATGGGTTTCTTCATTTATGCATCTTGGTTAGCCAATAAAGGTATCACTGATGGATTTTTGTTTGAATTTGCTAAATAGCCAACACAGCAATCCATGAATGTTTTCTAGACATGCCTAGGTACCTTTCTCTTGCTTTTGATGAGGCTACTAAACATTTTAAATTAACATTACAAACAGAATTACAAACTTTGTGAGCAAATGCAATTTTAAAAAGTCCACTAAATAAAAATAAGGCAAATGTAATCCAGAGTGGAATAAGGCATAATTCCACACAAAGATAAGATACAGACTAACAAGGGCACAGACATAAACAGAACCACACACATATATGGAAACTTTGAGATCAATGGAGTAACAAAACAATTGCATGTGATAATAAAGGATCATTTCACACTGCATAGTTATTTTACTATGATTCACTGCACCTCAGAAGACAAACTCCTCCATTGGATTCTATCCTTGCTTGCTGAGGAATAGTTTCATTTGGGGGAAAAATAGCTGTCTGGAATTCAGTACTGCAATTATGGTTGTGTAATCTCAAGCTATGGATCTCTGACTGATTTATATTCACAAACACAATGTAGTCATGATTGTGGAACTATACAATTATGAATGCCCCCCCCCCCAAAAAACCTACTTTCCCAAGCATCTGCTGGATGGGGTGAAGGAGGTCTACTTAGCTGATGATAAGCATGCAGTAGGATGACATTCCCACCCCTTCCTACCAGCCAGCAATACCATGACAATGAGAACCAGGACCCTTGTTGAAAGACCCTTCCACTGGCTGGTGGAAGAAGGTGGAAACATTTTCCTCCTTCACTCTGACCACCAAGTGAAGAAACCTCCTTCACCCCATCCAGCAACTGGGTGGTACAATAGGTTTTTGGGGTTGGATAATGAGACGCTACTTAGTTGCACATGCATAGCCAGGTAGGCAATGTCAGATTCTGGCCACTGTCTATAAATAACATTTGGTAGCAATTTCTCTTGGAGTGCATCTACACTGTAGAAACAATGCAGTCTGACACTACTTTAAGTGCTGTAGCTCTGTCCTATGGAATCTTGGGATTTGATGTTTTACAAGATCTTTAGTCTATTTTCAGCTATTTCCCCCCAAATGTACCATGGTTGGTGTTATGTGCCTTCAAGTCAACTCCAATTCAGGACAACCCTCTTATGGGGTTTCTTGGCAAGTTTTTTTTGTTGGGGGGGTTGCCTTCCCCTTAGCCTGAGAGTGTATGAATTTCCCAAGGTCACCCAATGGGTTTCCATTGCCAAGCAGGGATCCAAACACTGGTCTCCTAGAATCCTAGGGTGCATCTACATTGTAGAAATAATGCAGTTTGACACCACTTTGAGTGCTATAGCTCTATCCTATGGAATTTTGGGATTTGTTGTTTTACAAGGTCTTTAGTCTTTGCCAAATATTGCTAGTGCCTCACAAAACTACCAATCCCAGGATTCCGTAGGATGGAGCCATGGCTGTTAAAGTGGCATCAAACTGCATTATTTCTATACTTTAGATACACCCTCAATCATTTCACTTTGGATTTGAGGAATTTATGAGTTTTTATATTTGCTGATTTTTTTAAAAAAAATCAATGGCATTTAGAAAATGACAGTATTTTCTACCTTCTGTTTAAAATGAGATGTTAATGTGTTTTGTGAAATCAGGTTTATTGCAGGTAGCTTTTATAGTTTACTACTTTCAATTCTTTTTTGAAATAAAAATCTGAAATACATTTTTTCAAGATAATAAATAATTCCTAAACTCACCCCCACCCCCGCTTGCCTGCCCTCTTCTTATCATGTTTCAGTCTGAAGTGATCAGGCACAGCATCAAAACCTTGCAGTTTCTTATTTGAGTCTTGGCTCATCTCACCATTTAGCTATAGAAGGAGGGTGTGCCCAAGATGACTCTATTCATTGCACTGAAAACCTGCCAAGGAGAAGGATGTGTTGCTGGTGTGCATCTGTGGAAGTTTGGAACCGTGATGATAAAGCCTACAATTTACACTTCACTTGCTCACTCACATCACTTATAGCTCACGGCCTGACTTACATGTTCACTCTCTGAAACAGACACATCTAGAGGATGGAAAAATCTGTCAAGTCTGTTTCTGTAGACATCCTCCTATTGCCATCTCCAAATGTCTTCCCTGCTGGTTTATTGTAGACTGATTTTTTAAAAAAACCAAGAAAATGTAAGTACATATTTTTATGCATTGCTAAAATGGACACATTAACAGACACATGTCTCCTTTCACAAAAGCTCACGTGTGTGCATTTTAGAAATGTATACAGCCCTTTTGATTTGTGTTTTTTTAGATCTGCAGATGCTTTTGTTTGCATTTTCGTCTTGTGAAATTTATTGCAAGCATTGAAATGTGCAACGCAACATAGTGTTGTAAGAAGGACTTGAACCTGGGAATGACTAAAGTCCAAGTCTTTAATGGGATCTTTTATCCTATGTTTATGGAGGCAGCTAGGGAATAGACTGATAAAGACAAAGCTTTCCAATGAACTGTGATTTATTTGGGGATTCAAGCATACAAAGACATTCTACCATTCACTCATACACACAAGAACTCAGGAATAAAGTAGTTAGCTTGGAGAGGATACAGAAGACTTTCTAATGGTGATAATTACGTGAAGGAGGCTGCTCCAATGATGAATGAAGATGGATAGACTCAACCGTTATGAAAGGGAAAGGACAACGGAAAGAGCCAGGACCCAAGTCAAAGTTCACAGTGGTGCAGTGTCATCATGAAATCTAACCAGACCCAATGTGCCTGAGATTTTGGGGATCTTTTATACTGTTAAACCTAGCCTGAGATGAAGAATTGCTATTGTATATCAAAGGATTCCGGATTACTACTCTTTGAAGTAAACAATTTCCAAGGAGAGGAGATGGGATGTTAATGTTATCTCATCTTCAGCCAGACACATCCTGACTGGTCCCCATAAATCTTCTAGGTGTGAATGTCCTGCTTTGCAGCTTCTGGCCCTGGCCCTTTTGATCTGCAAATTGTTGTGGGTGCAGAGGTGACCTTTCAGGTGCCTACGTGATGAGCTTGCCTTGGGTCCATGGCGGTTGAGCTCTTCTAGTCCAGGTCCATGGCAAGGACCCACAAAAAGGGTTTTTTTATATTAAATCAGTCATTGTAACAGTGTACTTGTTTTTTGAGTGTTGGACTCAGACAGGGGCAAAACACTGTTAATTCCCAGGTCCTTGAATGCAAGAGCCCCTGTGTTTGCTGTGGTGCTCCTCAATTTTACAATTGCAAAATTGTAGAATTTGAGGCATTCCCAAGAACCATCAGTGAGTCATCATAGTGTAGTGAACTAGGACTCTGGGTGATCAGGATTTAAATCCTGGCTGAATCCTGGAAGCCTCAGTGGGTGACTTTGAGCAAGTCACACTTTCTCAGCCTCAGAGGAGGGACAATGGCAAACCTCTTCAATAAATCTTACCAAGAAAACTTTAGGATAGGGTCTCCATAAGTTACATGGCTAGAATAATAGCAGCAGCAGCAAGAGGAGGGGGAAATGAATGGTTTTCTGATTATGTAGAATCATAGCATAATAGAATTACAAAATCATAGAGCTGAAAGAGACCACAAAGGCCATTCAACCTCCTGCCATCCAACCTCCTGCCATGCAGGAAGACATAAGCAAAACATTTCTGACAGATGGCCATCCACCCTCTCTGCTTAAAAATATCCAAAGAAGGAGACTCCTGTACACTTCAGGACAGTGTACTCCACTGTCTTACCATTAGGAAGTCTCACCAGCACAAAAGAGTCCACACGCCATCTTTTTGTTTACGAAAATGGCCACAACTTTATTTATCTGTACAGGGTTAGAAACAATATCTTTCCAATAATAAATTATTAACTTGACTCTAACTTCATTCTTGACACATGTGTCCATGCACGTGACTTAACACCTGATGTAATCATTGACTTTAACCAAGTCAATCTATCAGGGACAAGACACACCCTCACAAGCATATGTCAAGAAGGTTCTCGCAGAAACTGTTAAACATGTCAACAAATCATCCCCTCCCCATACCAAGTTGGACGTCAGCATCAAATGCAAATTATGATGTCATCATTAAGGTTGTCGACGTAAGAGAATTTTTTAAGCTGTGGATGTAAACCCTTCATCCCCATTAACTAATCAAGTATTGTAAATTCAAATATCCGAATTATCCTGGGGGGGGGGTCCCTGCCCCCCTCAGCCTATAATGGATTTGCACAATAGTTGACCAAAATATCCTGTCCCAAGTTGTGACAAAATCAGCAATAAACTCACAAAACCACACATGTGTGCATTAATAACAAACAATGACAGCACCATTTATCACTATAATGTAAACCCACACTACATCATTCTCAGAGAGGGCAAAAAACCCATGTTACAATAACTATGGGAAAATTCCCTCCCGGCCCCCGAAGGTGACCAGCTGGAGCCTGAGAGTAAGAAACCACCTGCTAGATTTAGGGTGGGTGGGTTGGGTGACTTGGCTGTCCTAGCTAAAATGGCTACCGCCACGTGGCAGCAAGGGACTAAATAGTCCCCAAATCCCGCCTGACATCTTGTGAGACTACTAAACCCCAAGTTTGGATCTCGGCCCGACTGGATGATATGGTGCTCAGCCCAAAAGACCAGGCTGTGCCTGACTATCCACATGTCACCCTATTCTTGGCCTGCTCAACAAAAAGATACATTAGTTGTGAATGTATGACCCCCTCAGCTTCCAGTATCAAATCCAGAACTAACCCACTATGAACGAATATAAGATTTGAATGCTCTAGAGCACCAACACCCAATCCTTCGGATCACAGCATCACTTAAGCCATGAGCAGCTGCAGCGGTTGCTGCTCCGATCCAAAAAGAATGAGAGGAGAATTGAGCCGCTGGCAAACCTGCCTGCCTCAAAGTCTCCCGCAGCACAGCTCGAAATTGAAACTGCATCAACTGAAGGCTGGAAACATGAAGAAACAAATAACCAGGACCAGTCGGGCGCAATCTGAGGTAGTCAGACAATGCCGAAACAGGGCAAATCTGACCTTCAGGCGCCTTGGACAAAACTATAGTTTGACTCCTAGCCAACTGATCTGTCTTTGAATGTCTAAAACACACATGTATGCCCTGACCCAAATTTGAACATCAGATAAGAAAAGCGCCCTGCCTGACGTATCAGAGTGGGAGCTAGGAACAAGTTCACTAATTTGAGTGGCAGAAAAAAAGGCCAAAGAAAAGGCCGCCTGGAACAAAATAACCTCCTCGGGCGAAGAGCATACTGCTTGTACAGATTGCCAAATCTGAATCAGAATTGTATCTGTAACTGGTAAGCGGTTATCCCATGCTGCAGGAAGCTCTCTAGACCATCCCTCCAAAGCCCCCCGAACCCTAAAATCAACTGTAGGATCAGTAAAACCCCCCGGTCCTAGAGTAAAAAGCCAGGGCTGCAAACCTTTCCCTAATGGTAACTGGGGACAACCCAGACTGTCTAAGGTGAACTGCAAAACAGAGTATAATCTCCACTGCAGGGGCCAAATCTCGACTTCCCCCACATCTGTCAAGAACTGTCTGAAAGCTCACATTGCAAGCTGGTAAGATTTGCGTGTGAAAGGAGCGACGGACTGAAGAATCGCCCTGTCCATCTCTACTCTCCAAGGCTCCATAAATGGGTTGGCACTTCCAATGGCTGTGCTGCTGCTTCCGGGGCCAATTGTCAGAACCTGCAAAACTGAAAACGTGAAAGGGCATCTGCCAAAGGATTTAGTAAACCAGGCACATGGCGAGCCTGGAATAAGACATTGTACTTCAGACACTGCGCAACCATAGACCTGACCAATGTCATCACCTTTGGGGATTTGGAGCTCTATGAATTAACTACATGAACTACTGCTTGGTTGTCACACCAAAACCAAACAGTTTTCTGTGCAAATTGTGTTGGCCATAGGTGAACTGCTACCACAATAGGCAACAGTTCAAGGAAAGTAAGATCCCGTGTCCAACCATTATTCACCCAAGACTGAGGCCAACTCTCAGCCCTCACTGACCTTTCCAATATATGCCAAAACCGTGGGCACCAGTAGCATTGGAGTGAACCTGAAAGTCTGCCTTTAAAAGCATTTCGGTCCTCCAACATGAAACACCATTGAATTCCTCCAAAAATGACTCCCAAATCCTCAAATCCTCCTGTATCCCACTCGTAATTCGAATGTGGTGATGCGGTGCAGAAACTCCCTTCATGGCATTGTAAAGACGAGCACAAAAGGCCCATCCCAGAACTATAACCTTACAAGCAAAATTCAACAAACCTGTTAAAGATTGAAATTCGTGCAGCGTGGCCTTGCTCCTACCCCCCATTATCCTCACCTGATACCTTATTAGATCCAATTTCTCACTTGGAAGGCGAGATAAACACTCAACAGTATCTAGCTCACTACCCAGAAAGGTTAGACGGGTGGCAGGGCCCTCCGTCTTCTCATCAGCTAAGGGAACACCCATCTCTGCCATCAAAACTTGAAAAGCCAACAAAGTATCCCAGCACCTTGTCGTGCCAGGAGTCCCTGCAAACAAGAAGTCATCTAAATAACACGTAATTGCATGATTGCTGGACCTCTTGACCGCACACCAGTGTAAAAAAGTACTAAATTTTTCAAAAGCAGAACAAGAAATGGAACACCCCATTGGCATTGCCTTATCAAAATAGTACATTCTGTCGCATTGAAACCCAGCAAATCAAAATTCTCAGGGTGTACTGGAAGGAGCTCCTTTGCCCAACAGGGCTCCTTTGCCCAAGGCTCTAACCATTTGCACCGCTGAGTCAAATGATGCGTATTTTACAGATGCTAATGCTGGGTCAATAGCATCGTTCACAGACTCCCCTTTGGGATAGGAGAGATTATGAATTAAATGGTATTCGCCTGGTGCCTTCTTAGGAACAACACCTAGGGGTGACAACCATAATGTCGGCATTGGCAGATGTTTATGGGGCCCAGATATCCTCCCTGCTGCTAATTCTTTGGCCAGTTTATCTCTAACAATCCCTGGTAACTCCCTCACTGAATGTGCATTAGGTGTGAAATGGTGAACTCTCAAACCAGAATAAGGTATATGAAAACCGTGTAAAAACCCATCCAGTAAATACCGGGCGGAATCCCAGGGTAAATCTGCAACCAAGCATCTAAAACATCCAACTTAATGGGCGTTGGTGCTTTTTCCGCCGGCTGATGTTGGCTGGGGGGCGGCTCCAGCCCTGGCCCTCTTACTTCTGAAGCAGGAAGTGCCTGAGTGATTGCCACCGCAGGTGTTGCTTCGGTGCTCAAACCTGCAGGAAAGCCTCTTGCACTTACCTGCGTTGAAGTCCCAACAAACTCACCATGCTCTTTTCTCCCCCATGCCAGGCCTCGTATACTGCCCTCTCGGCTGCGTGACCATAAGCACGAAGCCATTGTCACACCTGCTCGAAGGGGAGGCCCCTACCATGACATCCGCCCACAACTCAGTCTGTACATGCTGCCATGACAAAAAATGGTCTAAGGCAGCCCGCATCCGGAACTGCTCATCATACTGCAGCCAAGCAGACCCTCTCCAATTAAAATGATAACTGGTATATGCCTTAATCATTATCTCCTGATATTTGGAAAAATCAGGAGACCTTGAGGGCTCCTTCTCTTCAATGACACCCCTGTAAATAGTGAAGCCCATCATCCAATTCACAAAATTCCTCTCTAACTTAGGGTGTTTGTGAGCCTGGAACTCCTTCGGTAAACTAAATACCACTCTGTCCTTCAACATAATTCTTGGTCCCAGATCGCGAAATGTTAGTGAAAACAAATCTATGTACTCCCCCTTCCAAATCCTCTCTTTTGTAGCAAGTGGGAGATGTGATCCTAACGGGGTAGCCATACCCGCATAAGGGTTGCACTCAGCCGCACTGTCCACCCCAGCTAGACCTAAAGCTTCCACTGTAACAACCCCTCTGGACTCACCTATCTTGCTCACCGAGGGCTGCTCCGTGTGAACCCCAGGTTCTGGAACCTGGCTCACCCCCACCATCACTGAGGGTGTACTCAGAGATACTGAGGTTGAGCATTCAGCTCCACAGCTCTGCTCTGCTTGCCCTTCAGGCACCCAAACTGAAGTAGGCCAAGAAACCAATGAATTAGTTGAAGTAGACAAACCTGAGCCAGTCAAGTGCTACAAAGCATCTCCCGATGCATGAGAAGCTCTCACTGAGTGTAGCACAAGTGGAGCTCAGTTGTTCTGTTGCAGGGTGGAAGAAGCACCTCCTAACCCCCTGTTCGGTGTCACTGCGGTTTCAGGAGTCGGCCCACTGCTTTGGCCTGAAACCATCGCCCTTTGGACCAAGGTGAACAAATCTCCCAATGTAGGCTGTTCAGACACAGGGGCAGCCACTCCCTGGTATTCCAAACCTGGAACCTTTTTAAGCAGTTCCATCACATCAGCTATGGTTGGCTGCCCAACCTCCATAGCTGAGGTAGCCAGGGGACCACATGATGTATTGTCCACAGACGTACCAGGTGAGAATGTCTCCTGCACCTGTGTAATCTGAGACCCCCCCCCCCCATTTGATCATCATTAGAAGCTGGAATAGCCTGGGTTCCAGAATTAACATCCCGAACCCCCCTCTGAGCCAATTGCTCACACACCGACACACATGCCTGCATAGTGCGACCCAACTGGGCCAGGTGTGCAACAATTTCATCATCTCTACCCTGGGGCTTAGACGCATGTTTAGGTGCTGACTGACCAGCACTAGGACCAGCAGGTGCCACACGCCACTTAGACTGAGACTTACTGCGAGGCATAATGGCCAATTTACTCAGACTAAAATTACAAGGGCCTTGGGTTGTAGCGTTCATGGTAAGGGATAAAACCCTTCAGCCAACAATCAATATGGAGAAAAGCCCCAATAAAATAATAAGCCCAGGGAGATGAAATGCCCCAAGTAAGTACAAGCTGAAATAACAAGGCCCTTGTTACAAAAACCTGATCTTTTCAAATCCTCAAAAATCCCGAAAATGAAAAGATCAGGTTTTCGTTCGAATTAACCCCCTTTTAAATTCGAATTTAGTTATCAGACGAGGCGGAATGGGACAAATCCCGTAAATTAAAGACTTCCGTTCGTGCCCGTTTATTTCCATTTTCTCCCCGCGACTCCCTGTGTGATAACGTCCTGAGTCTATCCACCTGTAACGTGGTTTTTCTCTTTTCCTAACCAGTCTTTGGAGTTTATCACATGGGGGAAATTGGGAGTTTAAACAATGATTAACCTATGAAAATTGTGCAGTTGGCATTAAAACATGCTTAAAATGACATTAACATAAGTGCCATTATCCCATGAAGAAACGGAATAACCAGGCAAGAAACAGCAAAAAGTCATTCACGGGAAAATTCTGTGAACAAATTACTGTTGTTTCTTGCCTGGTTCTTCATGAGATAATGGCACTTTAATCATCACATTTTGTCTCACTGTCGTGTGAAAACCAACAGCACTTTGTGCACTGACATTGCGTGAAAACCATTTGTGCAATTGTGGGTTAATCACCATTTATGCTTCCAGTTTCCCCCCATATGATAAACTCCTATGTAGTTTTATTTTATTTATACTGACTCGTAGAGGCTTTCCCACCAAAATATGACCTGATCCCTTGATAACAGGATATGCTAGGGATTGCACTTGTCTCCTGAATATCCATCCATCTGTCTGTCTATCTATTTATGAAAAAGTACATGTACCTCTAAGCTAAAGATTCTCCCTGATTCCTCTGCCTTTCCAAATTAACCGTTAAATCTGCCTCTTGTCTCTTCTAAAGCCCATCTTCCCATCTACTGTAATGTGAAAAAGGAAATTCTGCATTATTGTTCCCTCCGTGTTTCCAGCAGATCTTGAAACCGCAGGTTCTGAAAAAAGAGAAAAGTTTTGTGTGTGATTCTATGGGCTGATAAAAAGAAAATAAACAAGGTCTGAAAGAATGTATTTCATTCAGCTGCTTCATTCAGCCTGGAGTTAACGATTATCAGCACCTTTTATTATTGCTATTATTATCATTACCACACATTGGCTGATTTCCCTCCCTTCCATTTGACAAAATAAAGCAATAATGTCTTCCCTTTTTATTGACTTGAGAGTATCCAGAGATGACAAAGAGAATTCGTTATCATGAAAAATTTCTCTGAAGCGCAGCTGTTTGGGGAGGGGGTGAGTCTTAAATTATGGAAGCTGTTCTCCCAAACAAAATTCATGCCACAAATACGCAGCTAATGCATAAGGAAAAAGGAGAGCAAATAGGGAAGCTGAGACTGGCAAGAGGCAGAAAGGGGAGTTCAAGATGTTAACAGGCATGCGGGGGGGGGGGGGGGGGCGGAATCACAGGCAGTTGCTCCTAATAGGTGTTGCAAGCTGCTTGCCTTAACTGGTTGCTTCTCTGCTTATTTCAACTGGAAAAACAGGAATGGAAGAATCATAGCATCATAGAGTTGAAAGAGACCACAAGGGCCATCCAGTCCAACCCCCTGCCACGCAGGAACTCAGAATCAAACCATCCCTGACAGATGGGCATCCAGCCTCTGTTTAAAGACCTCCAAAGAAGGAGACTCCACAAGAAGAAGGTGAAAGAACTTTTTTTTCATATTCATGATCATTACACAAATTACAATTGTGACACAGGGTTGCAGACTGCCAGAAATAGTGCAAATTATTTTAGGGTTAGGGTTAGGGTTAGGGAATCATGGGAACTGTACTTTATTGTGGTACCAGAGCTCTCTGACAGAGAAGGCTCAATGGGCCTTTGCAGACTGCCAGAAATAGTGCAAATTGAGTCCACTTTAAGGGTTAGGGTTAGGGAATCATGGGAATTGTTTTTTTTTTTTTCTGAGACATTGAGCCTTCTCTGTCAGAGAGCTCTGGTGCCACAATAAAATCCAATTCCCATGATTCCCTAACCCTAACCCTAACCCTTAAAGTGGACTCAATTTGCACTATTTCTAGCAGTCTGCAAAGGCCCAATGCAGGGGTAGGCAACCTTTCCCCTTTAAGGGCCGAGGGACTTCAGCTCCCAGAATCCCAGGAGCTATTAGCCAACATGGGACTATTGGCCAACATGGCTGAGGCTTCTGGGAGCTGAAGTCCCTCGGCCCTTAAAGGGGAAAGGTTGCCTACCCCTGGCCCAATGTCTCAGAAAAACCCCAATTCCCATGATTCCCTAGCACTAACCCTAACCCTAAAAGTGGACTCAATCTGCACTATTTCTGGCAGTCTGCAACCGTAACTTCTCCACACAGAACTTATTTTACCAGGCAACAACTGCATGGGGAGAAAGACATCCATTCTGCCAGCAATCCGAACACAGGTGAATGATCTTTCTGTCATGCTGTAGGGTTGGGCTTGGAGAAAGAAGTTAAAATGTATTTAACACAGTATACTTAACCCTGACTTAAGCTGCATCTGCACTGCAGAAAGAATGCAGTTTGATAACACTTTAACGTCCATGGCTCCATGCTATTGCATTCTGGGATTTGTAATTTTACAAGGCCTTTAGTCTTCACTGTTAGAGAGCTCCAGTGCCACAACAAATTACAAATCCCAGGATTTGATAAAACTGAGACATGGCAGTTAAAGTGGTGTCAAACTGTATTATTTTCTGAAGTGCAAATGCAGCCACCTAAGTAACTGATAATAGAATATAACAATAACAACAATAATATCATCATTACCACCACCACTACCACAGATGCAGACTTTATTAGAATTTTGTGTTAATGAATTTTCAAGTAACATGGGCCAGGCTTCTACTTTTATTCTTCTGCTATTTGCTTGGCCATTTTGGAAAGGATTTTTTTTTTTAAGAAAAAAAATTCAATTGCTCATCGGTGTGTTGGGTATAGGAATGTTTCCCTCTCTCTCTCTTTCAGAAATGCTTTGATGCTGACAAACACCACTCTAATTCAGATGATGTGCGAGTTGGAAGTTAGGTTTATATGACATTGCCTATCTAAATTGTTTTTTGGGTGTGTGTGTGTATGTGTGTGAAAATGTCCCATTCATTCCAGATGAGAAGTAGTCACATCTTTATTGGGAGGGAGTGGAGAGAATATTGAGTGTACAAATAGTAGGAGACAAAAGAGAGCAATTTCACAGAAGAATGAACATTTTAAAGTCCAAAATTCATATCGGTTGTAGAAATGAAAGATTCTTGACCGACACTGGTTGAGGCAATTTGACCTCCTCCTCCCAGGGATGAGGACAATGTGTGTGTGTGGACAAGGTCTGGTTTTCTGAAGCCCACGTTAGCCCATTTTCAATACCTCCAGAACTCTAGAAGGCCTCACTACATCCTTTAGCTATCATACTGAGCAATGGAAGTGATGATGCATCACATCTGATTGACTTCCAGGCTATTCAGGGAGCATGTTTGGCTGCTTTGGGGTGGGAAACCTGAGAGTCATAATTGTAGAGCCCTACAAAGTGTTTCTGAGGTCTTGTTTTCAATAAGAAAAATGGGGGAGGAGCATCCAGTCCCTTGGTAGGTCAGTAGGAGGCCCAAGGATTGCACTGGACCTCTCTTCCAAGGAATGTATGTGGCTGATAGGCCACATAAATCTCATCCATGGCTTAGAAGTTGAATCTAGAATCTGAATTCTGTGCAACATCTGAGTCAAAGCAGAGTGTAGCCAAATGAGCAATCATGGAGTATATGCATTTTGACCTCAGACTCCTTCTTCAGGGCTAGACTAGATAGACTTTGTGTGGAATTAAGTTAAGGAGTCCTGGTGGCGCAGTGGTTTAATGCCAATATTGCAGCCACAAGGTTGTGAGTTTGATCCCAGGGCTCCAAGGTTGACTCAGCCTTCCATCCTTTCGTAGGTCAGTAAAATGAGTACCCAGCTTGTTGGTCACAATTGACTTACAGATTGTAAACCACTTAGAGAATGCTGAGTTCACTGATAAGCAGTATAGAAATGTAAATGCTATTGCTATTGCTGTTGGGATTTCTTTTATGAGAATCCCTCATGCACAAGGGTCCCTTTCATACGGCACAATTATAGCGCTACGATTCCACATCAACTGCCATAGTTTCATCCTATGGGATCCTGGGATTTGCAGTTTAGGGAGAAACATTCCAAATTTGCAGTCAGCTAGCTCTAGTGCTTCCCCAGACTATTTAACTCAGGACCCCACAGGATGCAGCCATAGCAGTTCAAGTTGCAAAAGGGCCCTGTGTCTTTTCCATTGTTAAAAAATATTCAGCCCCAGGAAAATGGCTTTATTTGTTGTCCATTTCCACCCTCCATTGATAGCAGACTCTGTCCCTTTAAAAGCAAAATTAAAAATAATCAGGGTTTAAAACAATTATTTTAAAGATGCTAGTGGCCATTGTGGTTTCTAAGAGAACATTCCCAGCCATTTAATTGTCTTTCTCCACCTGTTGGCCAAGCTGCTTCAGCACAATGTTACTTTATTATCTCCGCACAGCCTGTGGAGTGGCGAAGAAGGAGAGCCAAAAGCACTCACTAATGAAGGGGTCTGAGGTCATTTGTATATCTTCCCAATTATAGGCAGGATGTTAACTCCAGATAATGCATGAATTAAAGTTAAGGGGAATTTTGCTGAAATCATAATTAGGTGCAGAGACATTACATGGGGTTAATGGCTTAGAGTTATATTTAGCTTGCAGGATAATAAATTGACCATCCTTATCTGGATCTTTGAGGGGGAAAAAACTTAATTGGAAATTTACTTCTCTGGCAATTAAGATTCAAACCTTTCACTGTCCCTGGAGCCAAATACTAGGCATCTCGACTATAGTAGGCAGCATATCGCTGTGGTGGTTTTCTTCCCCCATCTCACTCCACATAATAATGTTGGTATTTCAGGACATTTGGTGTTGTTTTTTTCCAGGAAGCTAAGACTGCAAAAGCTCAAAGCTCACTTGGCTAAACACATGTTTTGCATACTTAAGGCCCCACATCCAGTTCTTCTTCTTCTTGTATGCCTTCGAATTATTTTCAGACCTTAAGGTGAACCTATCATGGAGTTTTCTTTGCAGGTTTTTTGGTTCTGCTATTTAAGGTAAGGGAGATAACTTGGAAAGGTTTGAGGGCCACCCTGACCTCCTACGGGTCTTGGGGCCCCACACACAGCCCACTGAATCCCCCATTTTGAAACTTCTGTTGTTGAAAATGGTGTTTCTTCAGAAAGACTCATCACTGTCCTCTAGAGACCATCAGGGGTCATTATGAGTTTTAGGCCTAGAAGAGGTATCTCCTCAAGGAAGGAAGGAAGGAAGAGAAATCTCAGGTCTGCCTTGAAAAGTGTGTGTTTGTGTATCTTGCTCATTTATTTTTAAAAACAAATCTAAAAAATGAGTGAAATCCACACACACTTTTTGAAATATGAATGGCATATGCTATGCTACTGTGATTAGTATATAATGTATCATGCTTAATGACACCACTAGGTTCTGTTGAAAGTTCACCTTTGAAACATCCCCAGTGGTATCACAAGTGGTCACCCCTAGTTCTTAAATTTTGGCCCTAATAAACCTCTAAGGACCTGGGATGGTCCTGAGTTGGTAACCCTAGGGAGGATGTATCGAGAACTGGGCAATTGATGCAGGTCTTGGAGCATAGCATGCTCTCTAACATTTCACAGATGAAAAGCAGGAACCCCCCCCCCCACACACACCTACTGCCATCTCCAAAGTCAAAGAGAAAAACACTTTTGCAGTAAGTGGGTGGCAGTATCCTGAGTAGATCCTCAGCTAAGATTCTATGAGAGGAGAAGAAGGTAGCTCAAGGAGTTGCCTGGGTTGTGGCATCTTGATAGCTGCCTTGAATCCTATTTTGGGAGAAAGCCTGGATATAAATCCAATATGGTGATAGCTTACAAATCGAATATGGTGATGGCAGCAGTGGCAGCAACAAAGAAGGAAGGAAGGAAGGAAGGAAGGAAGGAAGGAAGGAAGGAAGGAAGGAAGGAAGGAAGGGGTGGATACCTGCAACATTTTGAAGATGAAATCTGGAACAGTTGTTACCAAAGCAACATTGGAGTGTGGCTAATGTGGCAAAATGCAAAGTGCTCTTGTTGCACCATTGAGACTATCTGTGTGGAAGAAGATGAAGTAGGAGATTTTGCAGGTTTTGCAGGTATACTTCCTCAGATGCTATGACTTTTTTCACACAATGGTAGAATTCAAAGATATAGCTGTGTCAGATCTCTCTACATACTTCTTTCACTTAGGGGGGAAGCAGACGGGCGGCCATGGGCCGCCCCAGGAAGCTGCGCTGCGGGACCGAGGCATCCCCACGCCTCGGTCCCATGGCGCAGCTTCACTGCCCCTGAAAGGAACACTAAATTGGCAATCACAAGTCGACGAAGGTGCGCCGCAAAAGGCTGCGGCACACCTTCCCCGACTCTTCCGCCGCAGCACGTGCAAATGCTGTGGCAGGAGGTCCTCCTCGGAGCACTGGCTGTGCAGAGGGCCGGCTGCTCCGAGGATGACCTGGAGAAGGGGTTGAGGTGCCGATCGTGCAGCTGCCCCTCCCCTTCCCTGCCTCCAAGACGGCCCTTTAAGCCATCTGCTTAGGGGGATAGTCTCAAAGCTGCTACAAGATCCCTTTGCATACAACTATTCCAGACAAACATGGCTATGTCTCTGAATTCTAAGATGTCAAAAGTTAGTTTTAAAGAAAAACAAACAAGATAGTGGGGGAATGCAGTAGTTTGCTTCTGCTTGAGTGTACAGGGAAAGGACTCAACCCAATGTCTCCTCACCCCCTACAGAGATAATCCAGTGCAAACTACTTTTGCACTTTTAAGTTTGCAACAATTGAAAGGTGAAGATAAAGAGGGAAAGTAGGACGGGGAGAGTCATTCTAAAAGCAGATGAAAAAGAGGGATGATGGAGGATTGTCCCTGTCAAATTTGACATTTGGAAGAAATGAGAGTGAGTGAGCAGGAAGAGACTAACATGATAGGGGGACACTCATGTCACCTCATCATTGCTGCTGCTTTGCTCTCCAAGCTCTCTTTTTTGTTTCTGGACCTTCTTTTTTCTTGTTTTTGCTGGGCAGTTTGTGAGCAGCCATCCCTTGCAGTTGCAAGGAAGACAAAGCTGTTGGGAAATAAGAAGGCTAGTGAAGAAAAGTCACTGTAGTGGCTGGAATGGCTGCTAGAGGTGCCACCTCTGCAACTGTCATTGCTATAATCTTGGTCTTTCTCTCTGTCAGGAGTTGCATAAGCAACTTGCCTGCCATAAAATGCTGGGGATAATGGGTGATGGGGTATAGAGTAAACTTGGTATTGCTGGGTTGTGGTGATCTCATACCCGGGTGCTGAGACAAGAATGGAGGTGAGGCAGGCATGAACTAAACCTATTCAAGGTTGGTTCTGTGAAAAGGATTTCATTGTAACAACAAAGAAAAGGGACAGTGAAGATGAGTGCTTATTAAATATAGCAAATAGAATTAAGTCTGCCTGAAATGTAAAATTATGTGCAGTTTAATTAGGCAATTGTCACATTTGCTGGTCAGTTTTGACAATGGATGTCAATGGACTGGATCTACAATTTCTTAATAAAGGTTTTCTGAGTTTAAACTACTAAAGACCTTTAAATATTGATTATAGTAATAAAATAGCACCTTTGGTGATACTTATTACACAGTGTCACCTTCAGTTCATTGCTGCTTTGTCTGCCAAGTGTGGTTAGGACATCCTTTTTAATTGATTGTCGTAGTGCCACAGGCAACCCCTTGGGGGTTAGCTTTTCTTCTTGCATCCATATCATAGTATATGAACAAACTCAACCCACACAAGTGAGTCATGCTGCAAACATAAACTCTTTATTTGACCAACCAAGAACAGGTGTACTCCCTCAAGAGTGTTGTTACTTCACAACC
This sequence comes from Phrynosoma blainvillii, assembly GCA_026167975.1. Lineage (NCBI taxonomy): Eukaryota > Metazoa > Chordata > Lepidosauria > Squamata > Phrynosomatidae > Phrynosoma > Phrynosoma blainvillii. The sequence continues at coordinate 13,005,369 of JANUYF010000004.1, read as the reverse complement.
TCTTAACTGCTTGAAAACAGTGTCTGCTATATATCTATTAAGGGTGTCTCAAGGGTCTTGTGTTCCTTTTCAGAGCTTTCCCATTCAGCCTTCTTCCAAGTGCCTGGGTGTTGTCTGGTGGGCCAGTACAGCCCTCTAATATCCCAGCACAAGTGTGTAGATCTGCAAGCCCTGAGCTGGGTGTTCATCCCTTGGAAAACCTGTTTGGGGTAGCTGCCCTGGGAATATCCCTCTAGAACCTTTCTTCCTTTGGGTCTTTAACCAACTCAGGATCCCAACTTTCCCTTCTCGACCTCACCCCTCACTTGAGCAAAGGCACCGTCCAGTCTTCCCTGTTTGGGTGTGGTCCCTCTGTCCTCTCCCTATACACCCTGCCTGCACCGCCTCTGTTCTTCCACTCCATCCTCTTCTGGCCACCTCTCCCTCCTCTTTAAGTCCTCTTGGTCCTGGCCCTGCCTCCTCTTTTCCCTCCTTATACATCATCCCTCTTGCTCTGTCTTTCCTCAGACCACCTGCTGGCTCTAGATCCTGAGGTCCATCCACTTCCCAGTCACAGTCTCCAATTGCCGAGGGACAACCCGATCCCGCACCACCCTCAGCCCTGTCACACCCATCAATAGATCCTAATTGTGTGGCAGTCCCAAGACTCCACAAGTGTGAAATGTCACTGCTATGGCGTTGCAAGATTGGTACTCAAGTGGTGTCAGTATCTCCTCCTTTCTTCCTGTCCTCCTCTCCTCACCCCACTGTTCCCAAGCAGCCTGATTCCTAAATATTGGCTCACCATTCAGCAATTGATTAAATGGATCTACTCTAGCTGTGAGTAACCAACAGGATTCCAGCCTGTATTATTAAAAACTTATGTACTGGGGCCTTTAAGAACAAGCTATATCACGGGCCACAAAATACGCAGCCCCTTGATGCCTCTAAAACACTGAACCATTTTTTGAGTGGGGAATTTTATGTATTAATTTCCATGTACATTTCAAACTTTCATCCTCATCCTCCGTCAGTCATCAGAATGTATTTTCCACATGACAGGTCTACTTTTCTTTCCCCTAAGACTATCAATCTCCATTCTAGACAATGTTGCAGTGAGGAAAAAAAGATTTATGCTTACATTCTAACAATATTTCAAAGGGGAATTACTAAATCATAACTGCTCTTGTCTCCCTACACACTGACATGCTTACTGCTTATCAGCTAAATCAAGTAAATGAGTTTCTTTTACTTTTTTCTATTTTTTATTTTTTAGATTAAAGGGACTGCTTTGAATTTTCCTACTAATGTGGGACAGAAGGCTGAGTTTGCTGAACCATTGATTTGACCAAGAGTCGCACAACACATTAGAAACTGGGGAAATTAAAATTGGATTACTTAGCTCTCCTGTCTTGAGCAGAGCTATTTTGGTGTCTAGGGGATTGTTAATATTTCACTTGTAATATGGCTTTCATGCTGTCAGTACTAAGGGGAGAGGAGGGGGTTCCAAGGAAAGGGTTTATCTTAAATTTAAGATGGAGGGTTAATATTGAATCACAGTTTTAACTTTATTTGGTTCTTCCCTTAAATGTTATACTGGAAAAGGTGGAGTGGGGTGAAAAATTCTCCCCTGATGGCTGGAATTCAGTTACTGTCTGTCTTGAACACCAATGTAAGCACAAAAAACATGCTTCTTATTAAACATACATACATACATACAGAATGCCACACTGGCTGGGATATTTTTGGTGTCCTACACCTGTTGAAGGTTTCCCTTCCCATGCAGTAAAGAGGCTATGCTAAGTGTTGAATATTATTCCCAAAATAGAATCATAGAATCATATTGCTGGAAGAGACCACATGGGCCATCCAGTCCAACCCCCTGCCATGCAGGAAGAGACAGTAAAATCTCTACAGACAGATGGACCTCCAGCCTCTGTTTCAAAACGTCCAAAGAAGGAGACTTGTCCGATGCAGTGTGTTCCACTGCTAAACAGCTCTTACCACTAGGAAGTTCTTCCCAATGTTTAAGTGGAATCCCTTTTCCTGTAGTTTGAATACAATACATGTCATAATCTCTAGAGCAGGACAAAACAAGCTTGCTCCTTCTTCCATATGACATCTTTTCAAATATTTAAACATAGCTAGCATGTCACCTCTTAACCTTTTCTTCTCCAGGCTAAATATTTAAACATACCCAGCTCCTTAAGCCTCTGTTTTGAGAACTTTTACCATTTTGGTTGATCTCCTCTGGGCACGCTCCAGCTTTCAGCATCCTTCTTGAATCATGATGCTCAGAAATGGACACAATATTTCAGGTCTGGGACTTTTTATAATTCCTTTAAACTTAAGACAAAACCCAGAGTGGATTAACCAGCCTACTGACATCAGAACCACTCCCTCCAGGAATTGTTTTCTTGGATTATCCACCTACTGCCACCAGTTCAGGTATTTTCTTCTTTTCTTCTATTCCTATTAAACTATTCCAAGTAACCTTCATGCTGCTGTAAATGATGTCAACTCTAGCTGCTTGGGAAATTATTCCAAACCACACTGGATATGTACCAATTACCAGAATCCTGTTGATGTCACACACATGTGTACATTACCTTACTCATGTAGTTGCACACGTGTTTTTACATGGTTGTATAATCAGGGATCTACAAATATAAGCACATGTGCATAAATGTTATTGTTATTCTCAGCTAGTATAGGTCAAGTTTCTCTGATCCAGAATTTCAGAATCCAAAATATTGCAAAAACCAAAACTATTTTCATGGGTGGCTGAAATAGTGACACCTTTGCTTTGCTGATGGTTTTGTTTCATGCACAAATATAGTAAAAATGTTGTATAAAATTACATTCAGGTTATGTATATAAGGTGTATATGAAACATAAATGAATTTTATGCTTAGACATGGGTCCCATCTCCAAGATATCTCATTATGTATGTATATGCAAATACAGGTATTCCAAAATCCATTTTTTTTCAAAATCTAAAGTATAAAGTGCTGCTTATGACCTATAAAGCCATAGGTGTCTTCACTCCAGGCTATCTGACAGAGTATCTCCATATATGAACTTGCTCATGTTTTGAGATCTTTTGGGGAAGCCAGAATCCTGTGTGGTCTTTTTGTATGCATAAGCACCATATTAATGCATAAAAAGCTCAACCCCCCCCCCTTCAATCCAAATTTACCAGGCAGCACACACTGTGATCGGTGTGAGTCCATTCCCCTGTTACTTGGGAAGTAGCTAACTGATATTTCTACATCTTCACCTGAGCAATCTCTGGTGCAACAAGCAAAAGCGGGGTCCCCGTTGCAAATAGACCCCCAATTGTCAGAGAAGCTGCTTCTTGGTAAGTGAGGATTGGGACCTTCATAGCTTCTATATGTCCCCTAAAGTAGGGAATATATGGGGATTATAAATACCAAACAGTTGCAAATGCATCCCTCTAGTGTGTGAATTCATAACACTGCAATAGGACTTCATCAATTTTTTTTTTTAATCATCCATGAATTCCCCTACAGAACTGCGCTTCATTGAGGGTGCTGAGACTTCTCTACTAGAAATCCTTAGTTAGACTTTGCAAGCTTCCTTGGAGAGAGGAATCAGCTATTAAACCATCACAAGTATGCAGTGTAGCATAAGATCTATTTTACAGATTTCCCACAGCTTTCTAAAAGAACGCATCTGTAAACTGTAAACCCTAATTTGGAAGATAACAATCTGACCAGTTCTGATCAAAGGACTTATTTGGCTAAATGCAAAGACAAATTCTTTTTTAATATACCTATTCAATATTTAATTTGTATATAGCCTGAATTGCGCAAGCACATGTATACATTTATAATCTATTTGACATTTCAGAGAAAGATTGGAAGGGAGCAAAATTTTGACATCCTTAACGTAGTAATCAGTCAACAGAGAGCTGATATTTAAAAATTAATTGAGCTGAATAGATTTCTTCTGTTTGTTTTGCCATTTGTGATGGTAATCGTTTGCCTCGTGCTTAGCTTCCTTTGTTGGCACAGCTTTTGGAATAGTGGGATGGGATTTAATTTACTGAGATTTAAGACATTCAAACTTCACCAAAGGTGGCTCTGAGGATAAAGTCTGTTCTATTCCTTTCCATGAATTCCATTCAGATAAGACCACCACAGGCAGTCTTCATGTGGAAGCAGGGTAAAATGGAGTGTCAGGACTAGATAACACAGTTTAAACAAAACCTGATTGCTTTGGAAAAAAAAACACCCAACATCATGCAGTCCAGAAAGGTTGCAATAGGCTTCCTAACAACAGCCTTCCAAAGGGTGTGTGTGTGTGCTCTTTGGATGTTTTGGACTAAAATGCCTGGGGCATGTGTTGTCTAAAACAAATGATGGGTACAGCATTCCCATTTTATTCTTTGTGAATGAATGCTAGCAAAAGTTCACAGATGGCTTTCATTTTTTACATTAAGCCAACTTTTTCCAAACTGGTATCTTCCAGATGTTTTTCACTTCAGTTCTAATCATCTTTCAGAATGGGGAAAGTGCCCCCCCTTCACATCACCCAAACAAAAGAGAACAAAAAGAGCATAGGGATTTGCTTAAAATGTATGTATTTATGCATGCATTTAATTTATATTCCTCATTTCTTCCAGCCCAGAAGTGGCCTGAAACAAAGTACAGCTGAAAAACTATTAATGTAGAGGTTAAAATGATTAAATAATAATTCTATTTAAAAATACAAGTTAAGGACAGTTTAAAAATAAAAAAGATACAGACACAAAACACCCCATTAAACGCTTTGTCTGTTACAAAATTAGAAACCAAAGTCTTGCCTGAATGAAAAAGAAAACAAGGAGGGGGGCAGCCAGACCTCTCATGAAAGGGATTTCCACAACTTGGGAGCAGCAATCGAGAAGGCTGCTTCCCATGATTTCACCAAACATGCCTGTGATGGTGGTGGTACCAAGGGAAACCCCTCTCACACATATCTTAAAATTCAAGCAGACATATATAGGGAGACACAGGAGATTATTGCATTATCAAATAATGCAACTTATCTCCGATGGGATACAGTCATGTTTTGGATTAATAGCTGATTTTATCACATTTAAATCACTGCCACTGCTGCCGATCAATTACAACACAGCTGCATCCTGGCTCCCAGCTGCACTTATCTGGCCACTTTTCCAAAATGGGAGTTTTCTATATTGGAAAAGCAGCTGGATAAGTGTGACTAAGACCCGGGATGCAGCTGGGTTGCAGTTCCTTGGTGGCAGCAGCAGCAATTTAAATGTGATAAAATCAGCTATTAATCCAAAATGCCACTGTATCCCATTGAGGATAAGTCACATTATTTTGGTATTGCGATAATCTCCACAGTCATTCAGATAATCTGGATCCAACCCATATTGGGCTTTAAAAGCCATAGCCAGCACTTTGATTTCTGCCTGGAAACAACCCTGATAGCCAATGAAGCTGTTTCAACAAAGGAGTCATATGTGCCATATAACCAGCCCCAGGATGCCAATAAACAAGGAAGTTTTCCTACATTAAGGGTGCAGCACATTAATCCCATCCCACTATTACAGCATGCAGTATCAGTTGCATTCTGCCCATTTTTTAGATCTAAAGACTAATTGGTTAGTTGTAACTAGCACAGACCCATTAAATCAATTGTTTAATGCTGAGCAGGCACACATGCACCAGTTGGAATTACCAATAGGATTCAGGCTTCTGTTTCTGACAATACTTGCACTGTATCATAGCTCAATGGTGGCTTTGGTGTCAGTGGGATAGTGAATTTGCTCTTGTTGTTAACTGCTGTCAACTTGACTTTGACTTATGGTGGTCCTATGAATGAGAGACCTCCAAGTCACCCTATCCTCAACTGCCCTGATCAGGTCTTGCAAACTCAGGGCTGTGTCTTCCTTGTCTGAGTCCATCCATCTGGAATGCAGTCTTCCTCTTTTCCTACTTCCTTCTAACTTACCAAGCATGTAAACCAGGGGTAGGCAACCTTTCCCCTTTAAGGGCCGAGGGACTTCAGCTCCCAGAATCCCAGGAGCTATTGGCCAACATGGGACTATTGGCCAACATGGCTGAGGCTTCTGGGAACTGAAGTCCCTCGGCCCTTAAAGGGGAAAGATTGCCTACCCCTGGCTTAAATGTACTGATAAGTGGTATAAAAATGTACTTGCTATTGCTATTTATTCCCTTTTTATTTATTTATTTTAGCAGTCCCTTAGCAGTTATTTAAAATATATTTTCAAAATACTGTTTTGAAGATACCTTCCCCTAAAATGCTCATTTTAAAATTTATGATGATACTTTTTCCAGCTGAGAGCTGCACTGGAACACTTGTGTATGTATGTGTGTTGTATGGCTTCAAGCCATTTCTGATCCTAAATATTGGCATTATTTGTTCAGAGGAGGCTTACCATTGCCTTCCCCTGAGGCTGAGAGCATGTAACTTGCCCAAGGTCACCCAGTGGGTTTCATGGCTGAGCTGGGAATCAAACCCTGGTCTCCAGGGTCATAGGGGCTTTGCAGATGGCCCTCCCTCCATCCACTATCATTTGGAGGGAGAGAAGGCAGGCCATCTCCATCGGGCCTAGCCTGAAGAAGAAGAAGGGCCCTCCCTCCAGTCCATCTGCTTTGCTCCAGGCTTTTGAGGGAGAGAAGATCTGATGGACTTATTCTCCTTCCCCACCACCATCCCCTTCTCCTTTTGTGTCTTGTCTTTTTAGATTGTAAGCCTGAGGGCAGGGAACCGTCATTAATCCACTTGTAAGCCAGTCTGATAGCCTTTGGCTGAAGAGTGGGGTATAAATACTTCATAATAATAATAATAATAATAATAATAATAATAATGAATGGGAGGGGCAGCTAGACGCTGGGTGCCCCAACCCCTTCCTGAGGACGTCATCGGAGCGCCCGCTATTTTAGCGCTCCTTCCAGGGCTGGCTGAAGAGTGCATTGGGGCCGAAGAGTGGGGCAGCCTCGGCCCCAATCCTCAGCTTTTCGGGGCGACCCACAGCCGCCCGTCTGTAGAGGCTGATAGTCCAACACTCAAACCACTATGCCACACTGACTCTCATATTTGAACATTTGGACGATGCAAAAAACAGTGGATAACTATATTTTGAAGATTAGTTCATAATGACATTTGTAGACAATCAAATCTTCATACGTCTTTAGTAGAAATCATAGCTGTCTCATCTTGTTGTTCACATACGCTCTGATATTTGACAAGTGATAACAGGGAAATCCAAGTGAAATTTACAGAAATGATCCATTCGTGGGAATCAATGAATCCTAATTACTAATGCATTCTGAAATATTGGGGCCCCATGCTTTCTGTCATTTGAAAAATCCCAGATTTAAAAGGGCTTTAACTTTTGTTTTACATCAAAATTGACTTTGGAAATGGAACTTACAGAGACAAAAAATCCACTAGCCTAATGCAGGGGAGGGACTCATACAACAATAAGGTGTTGGCCAGAATCCTGTTAATATATTGCTGTTGCGGTGGTGGTGTGCCTTCAAATCATTTCCAACATATGGTGACCCTAAGGCAAACTTATCATGGGGTTTTCTTGGCAAGATTTGTTCAGAGGAGGTTTGCCATTGCCTTCCCCTGAGGCTGAGAGCATGTGACTTGCCCAAGGACACCCGGTGGGCTTCATGGCCAAGCTGGGAATTGAACCCTGGTCTCCAGAGTCATTGTCCAACACTCAAACCACTAACCATGCTGGCTCCCATATGCTCTTTGGGGCAGAAACATCTCTTTTTGTGAGTTCCTCTAAGAAGTGCTATGTATAATAATATAAATCTATTATTTAAAAAAAAAAAAAGAACAGAGATTTTAGTTAATATTTGTCTTGGTGTCTTAGGCTGAATCTACACTGCAGAACTGATGCAGTTTGATACTGTTTTAACTGCCATGGCTCAGTGCTATGGAATTCTGGGATGTGTAGTTTGTAGGATATTTAGCCTTCTCTGTTGGCGAGCTCTGGCACAACAACAAATAAAAGGATTTCTTTGAATGCGGCCATGACAGTTAAAGCAGTGTCATACTGCATTAATTATGCTGTGTGGCAGCAGCCTTACACCTTGTAAGTTCCCCTATATAAGTGGTTAGACATTTTGTCTCATATGTAATGGCTACATGCGGTTCAAACTTGTGAAAAAGGAGTTGCATATGCAGTGCTATTGCACCAGGATGCACATTATGCATGGATGGACATATGCATTTGGTTGTGCATTAATGTGCATATTTGTTTTCTTGGTTCAGTTGTGCCACATTGCCCTTCAACACAAGGGTTGCAAGGCATAACTAATGTGTTACTCTGTGCATAATTTCATTACTCATTTCCAATTTTGGATCTCAGTTGTTGTTAGACAGTAACTCCTAGCATTTCCCGGAGAGCTGCACAGTTCCTACTCATGGCCTAATGAATGAAGTCACCACATCCAACTAATCAGAAAGCACACATACAACTCCAGCAAAGGAGTCCGACAATTAACTAAGCCCAGCTAACACAAAGAAATATGTTTCACTGGAGCAGTGTAGGTAGTGTATGTTGAGGGGCCAGCGCAGTTAACTGCACCATAAGTAAGGTCAAATTATGTGTGAAGCACAGACATTTAGTGTTAAAATAATTAATAATTCAGTGGGTGAGCAGGAGTGTGGAATGATGAGATACAGAGATGGAATAATGCAGCAGGCAGAGACAATGGAAACATGAAGGCATGAGACATAAGGCTCTGGACACGGAATGAAAATACCAATTAATTCTTCTCTGATCAAGTGGGTATGCAGCGTTGGGTTTTCAACAGCTGACAATGTTGTGGTTCTGTTTGATTAAGAGTTATTCCTAACTGAGGCAAGACAGAACGCACACCATAAACTTTCTCTTATCACTCAGTATTGCAACAGACAACTTTCTAAGTATTCTGTCAGCTTGATATTAGCTTCAAATTGGATGTTTCTGTAGCTATTCAGTGATTTCAAGGCAGCTTCCCAAACCACTGGGGGAAAAATATTCTCTCTCTTCATCTGCATTATTCCAATCCATCTCTGTGCTGTTGCTTTGTGGCACAGTATTCCTCTTCCTTCTTTGCCTTCACTGGCCTTTCTGTTTTTTGCAAACATGGTTCAGTGAATGTTGTCGATCGTAGCAATCAGCACTTTTTTGCTGCAAGCATACAAGGGGGTATCCTAAAGTTTTAATTATCACATTTAAATTTTTTTGACAGAAATTTTGTTTTGATTTGCAGTTGTTAACTTATATCTACATACTCACCATCCAGATTTACACATTTTTCCCAGCATTTCTTGACCCTCCGAATACCATTATTGTAGAAGTCTGCAGATTGTGCCTTACGAGGATTTTACACTTTAGTCACTTCTGGCACAATCTGTCACAAAAATAAAAGACACAATGAGCTGATTTTCTCAACATCATGCACTTAGGGATCAATGATGACACTGACAAAATTTTATCAAGATATCTTAATAATGTCTGGGTGATAATTATTTACTTTACGATACCCCTTCATACGGTGCAATCTGCAGACACTGGAAAAAATATGTAAATCTGGATGGTGACTATGTAGAGATAAGAAATAAAAACAAACTTTCTTTCAATTTTTTTAGAGGTGATAATTAAAACCTTACGATATCCCCTCGTATGTGACATTTTTGTTTCTAAACTAGAATCATATTGGCAGCTAAAAAAGCCAATGTGATTCTAGGCTGAATCAACAGAAGTACAGTGTCAAGATAAGGGAAGGAATAGTGCCACAATATTCTGCTTTGGTCAGGCCTCACCTGGGATACTGTGTCCAATTCTGGGCATCAGAATTCAAAAAGGATGTTGAGAAGCTGGAGCATGTCCAGAGGAGGGCAACTAAAAAGGTGAAGGGTCTGGAAACCATGCCCTATGAGGAACGATTTAGAGAACTGGGTATGTTTAGCCTGGAGAAGAGACGGTTAAGAGATGACATGCTAGCCATGTTTAAATATTTGAAAAGATGTCATATGGAAGAAGGAGCAAGCTTGTTTTCTGCTGCTCCAGAGATTATGACATGGAGCAATGGATTCAAACTACAGGTAAAGAGATTCTACCTAAACATTAGGAAGAACTTTCTCGTGGTAAGAGCTGTTTGACAGTGGAACACACTCCCTCAGAGTATGGTGGAGTCTCCTTCTTTGGAGGTTTTTAAGCAGATGCTGGATGGCCATCTGTTGGGGATGCTTTGAGTCTATGTTCCTGAATGGCAGGGGTTGGACTGGATGGACCTTTGGTCTCTTCCAACTCTATGATTCTTTGATTCCATATCAGCATCAACAAAATGACATTGGCTATCCAGGAAATAGCTGTGTGTATGTGTGTGTATATACATACCTTCAAGTGGACTGTTGGCTTATATTGACCCCATAGATTTCACAGGGTTTTCTTAGGCAAGGAATACTCAGAGGTGTTTTTGCCAGTTCCTTCATCTGAAATATAGCCTACAACACCCGGTATTTGTCAGTGGTTCCCCATGCAAATACTGGTCAGAGCTGACCCTGCTTAGATTCCAGGATCAGATGAGATCTAGTGCCTTTAGGATATTTAGACTTTTAGCAGTGTGAGTACAATGAAAGTATTTAGGTCAAACCTCAGAGGGTGACTCACTTTCCTTCACTGGAGGTCTTTGAATAGGAGTAAGATGACCATCTTCCATGACCATCTTTCATCAGTTCTTCAGCTATATGTACCTGGATGGCAGGGCTCATGTCCTTCCAACTAGGGGCATCACTGGGGCATGTGGGCCCCACAAGGTGACATTGTAAGGGGGATGGCAATACTGCAACTCAAACTTCTGTCTTTTGGCAGAAATGGGCTGTGGTATTCACTTGAATCCCTTTAAAACACTGAAAAGAAGGTGCAAGCTGGGTCAGGGTCAGTGGCAGGAAAAAGGAGATGCTCCAGGTTTTAATTTTTCTTTTTTAAAAATACATTTTCTTTTAATTTTTTTTTTAAAAAATCTCATCTTACCACATTTTCTCTTTAACCAAATGAAGATATGTACCTGTGAATATATTTAGACTGATGTTGTAATTTAAAGGTATAATTTTAATTTTGCTAGTTGTTTATGCCACATCTCTTGCCATTACATTCAGTGATATATGGGAATTATGGCTTATGAGTAACATTAATACAAAAAAGATTACTAAGGATTCTGGATGGTGTGGTATGGGAGAAAGTCAATGGGGGGGTGGGGGTGAACCATGTATTATCACACTGGGTGGCGCTAACCTTAGTGACACCGCTGCTTCCAATTCTTACGATTTTATGAAACCAGAAGCAGCCAGTCACTTCTATATCAGGTATAGGCTAAATCCACTTTAAGTTTTATCCCAAATGTTAAAGGAACTTTCCAAAATGTTGAACCTGTACAGAAAATAGGTTCAGAATCTTGGATTCTGAATGTTTAAAGTCTAATGTAAAACTCTGAAATGGAAGACATAGGCCACCTGTATAAAAACCACAAAGGAATGGTGGCAGAAGGAAGAATATAATCAAACAATTTTGAATGGATTTAGAAGTATATCAAATTGTTTAAAACAACCTGAGTATTCTGATTGACATTCAAAAACAACAATATCAAATAAGACTAGTAGTTTTGGCTTAGCCATAAATCTCAGAAATGAGGCTACTGTACTTGGCATATATCATGAAACAATATGGCTCCATGGGGGGGGGGGAATGATAATGCTGGGAAAAGAGGAAGGCAGCAGTGAAAGAAAAAGACTACATTATAGATGAGGCTGAGGCTGAATCTGCACTGTAGAAATAATGCAGTCTAACTACCATAGTTCAATGATATGGGATTTGTACTTTTGTAGCCTTCTCTGTCAGAGAGCTCTGATGCCACAATAAAGAACAAATCTCAGGATTCCATAGGATGGAGCCAGTTAAAGCAGTGTCAAACTGCATTAATTCTGCAGTGCAGATTAAGCTTCAGTCAAAGGAGCCACAGACCTGAGTATGGAAAACCTGCACAGGAAACAGATTTTACATCACTCAAAATAATATTTCTGTTTAGAAAAAACAACTCATTTCTGCACAGAAAAATGTGCTGTTTTGTGCAAGATTTGCATGTGGTTGATTTGCGTAGAAAAATCCTTTCGTGTGCAGGAAATAGCTTTTTCAGCCCCCCAAAAGTTAATAATCTATTATTGCACAGAAAAAAAGCTCTTTCATACACAGAAAAAGCTGTTTCTTGGGCAGCAAAGTCTGTTTCCTGTGCAAAGCAACCACATGAGAATTTTGGTGGAGGTATTTAAGGAAGCAGGAGACCTTTAAACAGAAAAGGATGATAGACCCGAAGAAGCAAATAGGATCTTGAGCAAAAGATTAAAACTACAGGAAGCAGATTCCACCTTAACATTAGCAAGAACTTTCTGGCAGTAAGAGCTATTCAGTAGTGGAATAGGCTGCCTTGGAGAGTGGTGGAGTCTTCTTCTTTGATTGTGTGTTCCTGCATGGCAGGGGGTTGGACTAGATGGCCCTTGAGGTGTCTTGCAAATCTATGGCCTCATTCAGACTATGATTTAAAGCAGATTGCAGATCAGCTTAAACTGGTTTATATGTGCCTCGTTCACTCTTGAATCGATTTCAGACCTCACTGTGTTTGGTCTGAATAGGGGTGAATCAATACAAATCCAAAAGGATTGGTTCTTTCAGAAATGGAAAATTTAGAGGTTCTTTTGAAAAGAACTGTTTTCCAACAACTGTGAACAAAAGTGAACAAGTTTCCAATCCCATTTGATCCATTTCAAGCAGGAAGGACAATGGGCAGAGGGAGGGCAGAGGGGTGGTACCCATCCCACCACAGGTCTTGGCACTCTGCCATTTTTTTCCTTCAAAATGCTGCCGGGAGGCTGTCGGGAGGGGGCATGGTGTGGTGTGGTTAAAAAAAATTTTTTTGACAGTTTCTGTGAACTGTGGCATTTGTGTGGGTTCACATGAGGGAGTCACAGGTGCCATGTTGGGAATTCTCCACTGGGATGCATGGATCCATGGGTGTCATAGGGGATTCTCCTCCGGGATGTATGGCTGGCATTGTGGGTTGAAGGGGATTGAGTTGAGAGGAAGAGAAAGTGTGTATGTATGTGTGCACACTTGCATGCTGGACTAGGGAAAGTGGGGAGGAAGGTGTGTGTGCGTTTCTGACTGTATCAGCTGTTGCTCCCATAGAAATAAAAATCCTGCTTCTAGCTGTCCATTCCTAGGCATGGAGGGAAAGTGGGGAGGAGGAGGAGTGTGTGCATCTTACACACACACACATCCATGAACACATACACACAGAGAGGCCCATGGACATAGCAACAGCTGATGCACGCATCTCATGTCACTGGAAATGCCCATACGCATAATATGATCAACATTAAAAAAAAAAAAAAAAAAAAAAAAAAAAAAGAGCCAGGATGGATCGAACATGTCCAAGATTGAGAATCCATTTTGTTGGGGTGAAAAAGTGAGTGTGAACTTGAATCGTGTTAAATGGACACGGAGGCATTTGGTAATGGAAAATGTTTGTTCTGTTTCAAATCAGTTCTGCGGTCCTGGATTGATGTGACCCAAAACCCTGGTTTTTGCCAGTGTGAATGAGTTTTACATTCTATGAATACAAGGATGCAAAAGAACAGGAGGTCAGAGATGTTGTGGACTGCAAACATTTTGAAAAGGCAATTTTAAAAATCCCTTTGCTTCCTGTATATTGCTATGGGCTATGTAAGTCTAGTTTAGCTAGCAAAATAATAATTACTTTTTAAAAAATTGCTATAGGGAAAAAGGATTGTTTCAATTATCATAGTTTTTCTTTTAGGGAGCAGATTTTTGAGCACAGAGGACATCTGGACTGATAATGGGATTAGTAACCACCCTATCAGTGCCCAATATAAACATGTTAACTTCCTTGTGAAGCTAGGAAGAAAAGAGCATACAAAAATAAAATATTGGAAAGCTTTCTTTTGCATCTTTGAGTGATGGCAAAAAGGCTGAAAGAGAAGTTTGTCAAATGCATCACACGTTCAAAACCAAGTCAGGAAAGACAGAGAGAAGTCAGGAAGGGAGGTATGTTTCCTTCATGTGATTTCTGATGGGAGATTCTCTAGTCATGATCATAACTAAAATTAGGCTTTCATACTTTGGACATATCATGAGATGACATGACACATTATAAATGACAGTAATCCTAAGTGAAGTTGAAGGCAGTGGGAAAACAGGAAGATCACAGCACAGCTGAATTGACTCATCAGTCAAGGAGGCCATGGCTCTCAGTTTCCAAGACCTTTGCAGGACTGTTAGGAATATATCTCTTAGAAGGCTCTCATTCATTGGGTTGACATCATTTGAACATGACCTGATGGAAATGAACAATAAGAAAAAGACCCTGCTATATGATTTATCTTTTAGTTTGGCAGTTCCAGTGTACAGAGGCTGCTAGGAATAGACTAGACACAGTGGTTCCCAACCTTTGGTTCCCCATTTGGTTTGGACTTCAGCTCCCAGAAGCCCCAGCCATGGTCATAAGAGTCAGGCAGCCTCTTGAGCAAACAGATGGTTCCTCAGATAGTCAGGCCAAGGTAGGTGGTAGTCTCATGGTCTGATCTGCTGAAGCTTTTCTGATAATCAATAAGAGCAGAAGCTACTTGGCATGGTATATTTCTAAATGGTACATCGGATGTAGAGAAACTCAGTTTGTGGGTGGTTTAAAATTCATTCAGTCAGTTAACTCATCCATCCAAATTTATATAATGACAGCCATGAGTAAAGTGGTTGAACAGGGCAGCATTTTACATTTGCCCTCTCATATATAAACACACATATACAGGAGTGGAGCCATTCACATACAGAGTTAGCACATTATACTAATGGCCATTAGACTAATACACCATGTCTGGGGAGGGTGACCAGGATGGTAAATGGTCAGGAAACCAAGCTCTAAGATGAACAATGGAGGGAGCTATGTACCTTTACCTTGGAGAGTAAGAGTGATATGATAGCCATCTTTAAATATCTGAACAACTGTCATGTGAAAGATAGAGCAAGGTTATCTTCTGCAGTGCCAGAAGACAGAACACAATCAATTGACTCAAAATAGAAGAGAGAAAAATGTGAATTAAATATAAGGAAGAACTTCTTGATGGTAATTGCTGTTCAAAAATGGGAGAGACTAGAAAGGTAGCAGGCTCTTCTTTGTTGGAGCTTTTTTAAAGAGAGGTTGGATGGCCACCTCTCAAGGGTGCTTCAACAGTGGATTTCTTCACTGGCAGGGAGTTGGACTTCCCACTGTATGATTCTATGGCTGGTATCCTGTTGAACAGTTATATTATGAAGAGCTGGACTTACAATATCCTAACTGCTCAGGATTCATGTTTATGGTCATGAATGACCACAGTGTGCTTCCAGTTATGGGGTGCCTTGAGAGAAATAGTTGTAGCAGGTCCCTGAGAAGTCTCTCCTAGATACCATTTTCAAGGCACTTATGAAAATGGGAGAGTGGTAACGACATCATTTCCCACTATTACTGTGCTTCAGAAATGCTTTGATCAGGGCACTGCCAGGTTGTGAAGGCAGGATTTCTGGGGGGAATGGGACTTCTGCCCTATGGGACAGTATTCCCCCCCCCCAAAAAAAAACCTTCCTGGGCCTCTCCAGAGGCAGTTGAAGGCCTGGGATGGCTAGAAGGAGGAGGAACAGGTGCACACCTTTTCTTCCTCTTCCCTGCTCCACGTGCCAGAGAAAATGGCTTTGCGTGCCAACTCTGGCACGCATGCTATAGGTCTGCCAACATGGGTCTAGGGGAGTAGAACATCATCAGTGGCAACTATAATGGCAGAGCTTTAAACTGTAGTTATGAGGAAGATGTAAGTTCTCAGCCTATATTGTTATGATTACGCACATGTGCAAGCTACCAAACATCCAAGTCTGATGTTAGGTGGAAATTAACAGAATGAGGTGGTTTCTCAGAGGTGGTAAAGCAGTAGTCGGTGGCAGAAGAAAAGAGAGAGTTGTCTAAAAAGGAGCCTGCCCTCAACCCTTTAAGCTAACTTGTTGTCTTCAGGTGAGGTGGAGGATGTTGTATCACCACCACTGTGGAATAAAATATAATATGTCCGAAGTATGAGAGTGTCAGTTTAGGGCTCGTCTACACTTGCCAGAATACTCCAGACTTCCCCAATTTGCCTTTACCTTGCTGTCTTTCCCCAGTGACATTGAGCCACTGCCTCCCCATGCTGTTCCTGTTTGTTACCCAGTATTGCTGCTGAGATCAGAAGGAGGTGCCCAGCCATGCTATCAATGCTGGGTGCTTCATTCTGATCTCAGAGCAACTCACACTTGCAGCAAATAGCTAAGCAATGAGTGGGAACTGAAGTGAAAAAGCAGCTACCTGTCATTGCTGAAACAGCCCCTCCCCAAAGAAAATCTGCAGCAAAAGGTGAGCTTTTAAAATGTAGGTTAGAGGGAGAGACGCCCAAATTGTGTGTGCGCATTGTGAAGACAGTTCTGACCTGATTTGGGGGTTTGGCCCTATGTTGTGCAAATGGGACGCAGCAAGCCCAGGTGGAACTCAGGGTAAAACACTCATGTAGACAAGGCCTTAGTCATCTTCTACGTAGCCCATACTAAACTGCAAATCCCAGGATTCCATAGCAAGTTTTCATAGCAGTTAAAGTGAAATATAGCACTATTAAATTGTGTCTCTGGAAAGAAGAGAAATCCAGAGTTTTCACTGTTGTGTTTTAAAAACAAGAAGTTTCTTTTCTTCACTTTGATTTGAGGAAAGGGAAGGGCTGAAATCTATTTCTGGCACTCTCAGGGTTTCAATATGACCTGAGATGCTGTCCATTTAGAGACAGAAACTCATACATCTGTTGGTTTCCAGGCTGCAGAGCATCAAATTAATCCAGACTGGGAGAATATGATGACAGATATGCTTCCCCTGACATAGTGCCCTGTCTCTGTTTGCTCTAGTGAGGAGTCTTCAGCATCACCATCTGTATGGAGGTAGCTGTAGCTGATAAATCAGCCAGCTTGAAGGCCTCTGCATTGTTCTTGTTGTTCATGCATCATCATCATCTTCATCATTTTTTTAAATTGACTCCCTTCCAGAGAGTCTAAGTGGTTATATATATGCTGAAGTTCTATATGATGCCAGCAGAGTATACATTTACCCCAGTATACTTTTACAGGAGATATGGGAAAGGTGATGGCTTCCAGATGGATGACAGCATACACATCTCAGCCAAGCAGTGAGCATCCAAATCAGTAAGGTTGAACTACACACTGATGCTATCTAGGAGTCATTGCACATTTGAGGAAAACCTTCAAGCAAAGAACTACTGAGTATTTCCTTACAGAATACCAGCATAACCAGACATCCTCCTTTTCCAGGACATGTCCTACATCTCAATCTTCTGTCCAGGAGGAATTCCAAAATGTTATCCATTTTGAGCATGACTAAGAAGCCCACCGAGTAACAACTATGTTTGCTGTTCCCCTTTGAGAAATTTGTCTACTTGGCAGCCTGTAAATAAGGGATTGCAAATAGGGGGATAGGATGGATCCTTCTAAAGTTTTTTCCCTCCTAGGAGCAACAGCAGATAAGATTTATCCCCAGAGTCCAGGGTGCACTTGTTTTTCAGAGGAGAAAAGGACAGCAAATGTGTTAGGCAATGGGCTGCTTGACGAGACAATGCAAATGTTGAAAGGTTTTCCCCCCTTAATTTCAGCACGATGGACAAATGAAAGGAATAATTTAAATGTAGATTCAGTCAAGGGGTTGTTGCTAGTAAAGTACCATTTTAAGGATTTGTCTTGCCCAAAGTTCTATTAGCATATTGCAAGCCACCAAGGAATTTTAACAAAGATAGGTTCATTATAAAAAATATGGTTGAGTCCATAATAAAATAAAGTATGTGTGACACATAACTAAAGTGTTTTTAGAAATCCATCAGTGATACCTTGATTGGCCAACCAAAATGCACAATATACTTGTTGCAAGCTTTCAAAGCTCCATGGGCTTCTTCATCAGGCAAGATATTATAAACCAAGCAGTAGAAAAACAATTGGAGATGCTAGTCAGATGCCTACATGTTGTTTCAGTCTTTAGTTAAGATGGTCTATGGTGAGGAGGATCTCTTTTGCAGGCAGGCTCCTCCTCCTAAGAAGTCCTTCTTAAAATGTTTTTAGCTTTTGCTTTGTAATGCCCTACATTCTTCTGGAATGTCCTACATTTTTTGGGGGGGGCTGTCTTCCTTTGCAGGCATGACATCTGGTCACCCTGTGCAATACTAACAAAAGTATGTATGCTAACACAACCCTATGTGAGTGTACATGATGAAGAGGATTCTGTTAATCACTAACAACCATAATACCTTTGTCTCAATTGTGACAGTACATGGTAAATAATGTGTACTGTATGTGGAAGTATATCTACACAGGCCATTTGCTGCAGGTTCACCTTGTATTGCCATGTCCACATGATGCAGACAAAAGCCCGATTCAACTGAGAACTATCCATACATGGGAAGGTTTGTCCCACAGAAAATCCAGGCCACCCCTGCATTAACCCACTTTTAAATAACTCACCATTTGCCCCAGATTTTCCCAGAAGATCTGGAGCACTCCACAGCAATGTTGAGTGGCTGTCTACACAGCATCCCACTGTGCTGCCTGCTTTCACCACCAGTATAAGTTATTCCTCTGAAGTCACAACAAGGTGCCCAGCCATGTAATCAATACTGGCCACCTCATTTTTACCGTCAGGATTGACTTGTGCCACTGCTGGCATGCAACACAGTGGGACTCTGTGTAGACAAGCACCCAGGATTGCTGTAGACTACACAGGTAACAGGGAAGTCAGAGCAGCTTCGGGGCCAGAATACTCTGGGGACAGCCCCACAGCATGCATAAAAGAGAACTCATGCATGCATGCATACATGCGTTCAAGTTAAAAAACTCACTAATAATGATTTGTGCTCTATGGATGAAGGGTGGGAGGATAATGTAGGTAAGTAGATTCAGCTTTTTTTTTTTCTTTTTAAAGGAAGGAATCCTATAAGTTCTCCTATAAAATGATTGGATATTTTTTGTCCACATTCAGTTCAAAGTTGCAGAAGCAGAGTTGCGTATGTTGGTGCCATTGTATGGGGATGCATGGGTGCTTTTTGTTGTTAGTTCCATTGGATATCCATTGCTTCTATCCAGTTGTGCAACATAGCCATTATGCACAAGGAGAGCTCAAATAATGCACAGCTCTGCATGTAGAGATTTGTTCTACACAACCCCAATGTGGGATCTTTTTTTTTCCCCTGACTATTTTTTTTCTGAAGCTGTGTGGATTTTTCTGAAGCTGTGTGGATTTCACAGCATTTAAAAATCAGTAAAGAATTCTACTTCTTTACAAACTAGCCTCTTTTTCTACTTTCTAAGTGAAAACCTTCTTGAACATGTCAGTAAGAAAACATCTCTGCTGTCAGCCTTGATGGACAGTAGAATAGTTCCCTCAATCACCACGATCATTGGATGCAGCAAAAGGCAGTTTGCAAATATGGGAATCATTGAGAGCATCTTTGGGAAAGTCATAGAAGGTCAAATCATTCAGTGTAAAGCAAGTATGTTAACAAAGCCAAGGAGCCACCTGGTAATTTATAATCTGCCTGAGTATTGTGGGAAACATCTGAAACCCTGACCTGTGTAGATTTGGATTTCTGCATGTTACATTTGGAAACTCTGACCCTTTGGTACTTTTAAAAGCAATCCAAGAGGGATCTGAAAAGGAAAGACATTCTTTAATACAAACATTTCCTTGTCCAAGGGTAAAATGTAGTTTAAACAAAGATACTTCAGGCTCTCAACAGAACCTTATTCTCCAAAATGCCACCCAGGGAAATACATGCACACAGTTAGATTAGGGTGACCAGATGACATAACAGCAAAGGAGGACAAGGTACCACAAAATGTAGGACATTCAAGCTAAATGTAGGACATTATCAAATAAAAGCTAAAAACACTAATATAAATATAAATATAAATTAATTCCATACGTTCACTTACAGCTATATTACATGTACTGTATTTTATCATGTACTCAACCATATTTTTCTGATGAGCGTATCTTTGTTAAAATGGCTTGTTGGCTTGCAGTATACTTCTAGAACTCTGAGCAAAACAAATGCTTAAAATTGTACTTTACTAGCAACAAACCCTCAACTGAATCTAGATTTAAATTATTGTTTTCATTTGTAATTTTCCCATTTGGTCTCTCATCCCTTTTGCTTCTTCCTCAACCCAAATCACACACTTTCACATACCCCTTTTCCCGAGTATCACTGATCTTCTTGAACAACCCAGATTCTCCTTTCCTTTCCACATCTCCATCAGAAAAAGCAAACAAAACCACCACATGGTCAGCAACAGTCTTCTCACCCCTTCCCTTCTCCTCACACACTTGGTCAACAGTTTTCTGTAGACATTAGGGTGCATTATTGCAGGCTAAACATTTTGGTCATGTTTATTGCTTGGCAAAATCTAACAAGCCTCTTGCAGCAGTAGTGGCAGTAATGAATCTGTTGAACTATTTCTTGCTTGCCGGCTGAGGCACTGGATGACACAAGGACAGGCTTTATGGCTCAAAATAAAGGATATTTTGGAATTCCTCATGGACCCCCAGACATAAAGCTGGAATGTAGGACATGTCCAGGAAAAGTAGGATCTCTGATCACCCTGAATGAGACACACACACAGAGAGGATACATCTACAGACTTGTGCAGTAGAACAGTCCAGGATATGGGATTTTATTCTGTTCACCGCCCGGATTGGTTCGCCATAGGGCGGTATACAAATAAATTATTATTATTATTATTATTATTATTATTATTATTATTATTATTATTATTATTATTATTATCTCTGTGCCTCATATTTCAATAATTCAATGTAACACAGTATCCACAACATGCTTTCTAGACCCAGCATGGTGTAGTGGTTTAAGCATTGGACTATGATTCTGGAGATCAGGGTTCAAATCTCTGCTTAGCCTGGAAAACTGACTGGGAGACTTTGGGCAAGTCATACCCTCTCAGTCTCAGAGGAAGGCAAAGGCAAACCACCTCTGAAAACATCTTGACAAAAGGATCCATAATACATTTGCCTGAGGGTCATTACAAGTCAGAAACTACTTGAACACACATAACATCAAAAAACAAAAAACCCTAATAATAATAATGCACAGCATATTTTCTAGTAAGTGGGTTGGACACAGAGGCTGCCTTTTGCTAGAAAAAGGGCTCTATTCCTAGAAGCTAGATCTCTTTAACTAGGGGAAGTGTATGGGTCTCTCTCTCTCTTATCTGCTACATTCCAGTTCACCAAGCACCACAACTGTTTTCCAATGATTCATCTCATGATATGTCCAGTATGACAGTCTCAGTTTAGTCATCTTTCACATACCCCCCCATTTGCCAGTCCCAGGATTCCATAGGAAGTTGTCATGGCAGTTAAAGTGAGAAACAGCTTGAGTATCCCTTTTATCCAGAATACCAAAATGCTTCAGAATCCAAAATTGTCCACATGGGTGGCTGAGAGAGTGACACCTTTGCTTTCTGATGATTTAGTGTACACAAATTTCATTTCATACACAAAATTATTTAAAATATTATGTATAAAATTATCTTCAGGCTATGTGTATAAGGAGTATATGAAACCTAAATGAATTTCATGTTTAGACTTGGGTCCCACCTCTAAGATATCTTTTTTTTTTTGTATATGCAAATATTCCAAAATTCAAAATAAAAATAAAAATCTGAAATTCAAAACATTTTGGATAAGGGGTACTCAAACTATTATAATTGTGACCTGTGAAAGAGCCCAGAGAATACTGGCATCCTGTTTTACATCACTCTGTGCCACTATAATCTATTAGAAATTTCAAAGGAAGAATGTTTATTTGCTTGTATCCAGTTCCTTCATTTAGAACTATCAGTGCCCCCATGTTTGACTGGAGGCAGGAGTAGATCAGACCACAAACATAACCCTGGTCTCTTTCTCTTTCTGTTCAATTATGGCTGTGTGGAGACAAACATCTGGCTGGGATTTGTTCCTTTCTTAGATGAACATGCTGTGATCAAAGATGGATGTGTGTGATGCTAAATGGCTGTAGTTAAAAGAAAAAGTGGTAGGACTTCAAGACCAAGGCTGCATTGCACTGTAGAAATAATGCAGTTTGATACCACTTGATATCAGCTCTGGTGCCACATCAAACTATACTTCCCACAAGTCCATAGCATTAAGCCAAGGCTGTTAAAGTGGTGTCAAACTGGATGTGGAAAGGCTGACTGGACAAGTTTTATCTTTTCTACTTCTATATGGGATCTATGTAAGAAATCATTAGATCAGAGTCCTGTATAATGAATTATTAAGAATCACCTGCTGGCCAATAGCATATACAACAGACCAAAATAAATAATGGCTGCATATAAAGAAAGCCTAGCAATTAATCTCTATTTAATTTCAACATAGGTTCCTTGATCCCAATGCTAATTAAATTAGCAATGGTTCTTCTGGCACTTAGTTTGTAGGTGAAATATTCAGCTTTCTACTGTTGCTGCATCTTATTTGTTCAAACAGCTGATTAATGAAGTGATTCTCCAAATGATAAAAGGATGGGTATAGGTAGGTAATTATAGGTAATATTATAGTAAGACCTGTTGTGTAACATAAGGATTTTTTTTGTGGTGGTGGTGGTGGTGGAATGTAATAAAATTAACCTTACATTGCAGTTACATTTTAATCTCCAAGATAATAGAGACAGAAAATGTGTGTGTGTGGGGGGAAATCAACTTTATTTTTTTTCCTTTTGGAGAAGACACCATAGCTAAGAGATGGAGCAACTGCTTTGCATCCATATATTTCCAAATTCGGCTCCCAGCATAGTGAGTAAGAGAATTTCATGCACAAAACACCATTGCACAACAACTACGCACTGAAAGCTTCTGCCAGCAGGATTAGAAAATATACTAAACTGAAGTTAGCTAAGTGCAGTCTGTAGGTTGCATGTTTCCATCCTGGGCCATTTTGTGACCCCTCAGGGCATATGGGGGCACAGACCTCCACATTTTCTGGGTGATATTTCAATATCTGTTTCAAGCCAAACTACATTTCTGTCACATAGGTTACTGTGACCTGAAACTTTTTTTTTTTTAAAATAAGCCTAAGGCCAGTGTCTAGGAAGGAAATTTCACTGAATTCCATTGTCTAGATAGATGTAGCATTTTTGCACTTCTTGAGTCTTTCTGTGAGAAATTGCACGTCTTGCCTGGAGTACTGGAACACTTGCAAGACTTCCAAGAAATACAGCATGCAGAAAACACTACACATATTGTTCAGTTGTATATAGCGAAAATGTTCATAACCAGAGGAAATGTGAACAAACTTACATTTGTCATTAGGGGAAAGGAGTGTAAATTAAGTAGGCTGCATAAACAAAAGTGCAACAAGAAGCATGCATTAAAATGCTTAAAGGTGAAACTGATTTGTCAAATCCCACCATTAAAATGAGATAAAGCAGTAATTACTATGGCTTATACTCAGAAAAAGATTAAAATATATTGCTCTCAACCTTGCTTGTTAATGTAGAGTTGATGATGATGCACCAAGCCATCTTTGAGGTAAATGGGGTGGAGGACAAAGTATGGTCTTGTTTATAGGAAAAGTTTGTTGAATGGTTTCCAATAGTTTGACAGTGTTATCTCCACTCCACCTTTTTCTGGGGTTAGACATAGAATCATAGAATCATCAAATCATAGAGTTGGAAGAGACCACAAGGGTCATCCAGTCCAACCCCATCCCATGCAGGAACTCTCAATCAAAGCATACCCAACAGATGGCAATCCAGCCTCTGTTTACAGACCTCCAAAGAAGGAGACTCCACCACACTCCGAGGGAGTGTGTTCCACTGTCGGACAGCTCTCACTGTCAGGAAGTTCCTCCTAATGTTTAAGTGGATTCTCTTTTCCTGTAGCTTGTATCAATTATTCAGGTCCTGTTTTCTGGAGCAGCAGAAAACAAGCTTGCTCTCTCCTCAATATGACATGCCTTCAAATATTTAAAGAGGGCTATCATATCCTCTCTTAACCATCTCTTCTCCAGGCTAAACATACCCAGTTCCCTAAGTCATTCCTCATAGGGCTTGGTTTCCAGACCCTTCACCATTTTAGTTGCCCTCCTTTGGACACGCTCCAGTTTCTCCACATCCTTTTTGAATTGTGGTGCCCAGAACTGGACACAGTATTCCAGGTGGGGCCTGACCAAAGCAGAATGCAGTGGTACTATTACTTCCCTTGATCTAGACCAGTGGTCTCCAAACTAAGAGATTTTGGACTTCAGCTCCCAGAAGCCTCAGCCATGTTGGCCAATGGTCTGGGATTCTGGGAGCTGAAGTCCAAAATCCCTTAAAGAGCACAGTTTGGGTACCATTGAGCTAAACACTATACTTCTATTAATGCAGCCTAAAATCGCATTGGCCTGTTTAAGCTACTGCATCACACCGTAGTCTCATTATGCCAGGTGTCCCTCATCCTCTAGCTATGCATTTCATTTTTCCACCCTAAGTGCCACCTTACAATTCTCCATTGTATTTTTAACTGTTGTAAGCTGCCCCGATTGCTGTGCAGAGGGGTGGGTTATAAATAAAAAAATATTTTATTATTATTATTATTATTATTATTATTATTATTATTTTGAATTTCATTTTGTTAGCTTTGGCCCAGCTTTCTAATCTACTGACATTGTTGATCAGTTTTTCCACCTGGACTACATCTTCTGAAAAAAGCAAAATGGTAACTTCAATTACATATTTGCCTATTCCTCTGAATGAATGCAACTGGAAGTGAAGTCTACCACTCTGCAACTGACCACCATCCATCTCCAAGGAGACAGGAAAGGCAGAACTAACCATGGCATGTAATACCATCCCATATCCATGTTATCCAAATCAGTGCCACTCAAAGTGTTGGTCCACAGTCCATAGGGTGCTAGCCCCTGGAGAGTTGTGCCAATGAGCACAAATATGGTACCAATCCTCAGCAAAGTGGAAGAAAAAACATGCCATCCCCCTTACATTTAATATCTTAAGAAGCACTGACTTAAGTAACACAGCTGTAGCCTTTACTGCTATGATTTCCAGGCACTTTGGAGCATCAACAAACGTGGAAGGCCTTGAACACAACATCAAATAATGAAAGGAGGAAAGAAACCATGATGATTGATTGGGTCTTAAGCAGACTTTACACTAGATCCTGCCTTAGAGTTGAACAGTGTAAAACTATGGGTGCAAAATTACATTTTAATTGTGTTATGCAACCTTTGTGTTGAATGGAAAACTTGTGCAACTACGCAAAGACATCAACTGGATCACTGAATGCAAAGCTAAATGAACATATGCATCCAAGTGCGATGTGCATCTGTGTGCACTGCACATGCACATCTATGCACAATGAATGCAATAGCACTGCACATGCAACTCTGCTTCTGCAAACTTGAACTAAATGCAGCCGTTGCACAAAAACATCACATCATTTCCCACAGAGGAACTTAGGATGCATACAGTAAAAAAAGGATCCTGGTCTTTGCTTTTGTTCTCACCATTTTTTACTATTATTGGAATGGACGAGCACAAACTAAGTGAATAATGAGAGAAATAATCCTATTTAGTCTGTAAATAAGCTATTTCTTGAATTGTATTGTAGTATGCATTTTTCCCTTTGTTTGATATTGTGGGTACTCTAATCTCTCATTCTTCTACGGTACTAATAATTAAGGCAACAATGACATTTCCATTAAAAAAGGCTGCACAGCTGGGGAAGTGAGAAATTATATTTTGCTGGGCTAAAATTCTGTGCTCTCTGTATCAAGAGTGGGACAAATAGTTCACTGAGGTTTAATGCAGGTGATCTTGGGAATAAGTAAAACATTAACCTATTTTCTGCGGAAGGTCTCCTGTTGGAGATATGCAGGATTCTGCTATGAATGAGGGCTAGAAGATTACAGTTTCATAGTGGGAACATTACTGTACACATGCACCCCTTAGTTTCTTTATAAATTCCTATGGTACAGTCACATTTAGAACAATGTATATAATGGACATGCCAAGTAGGTGTCCTGTTTAAGGTAACAGCACCCATAGTGTAGAGGAACAAAAGGGAAGTCAGGCCAGTCTCAGGGGTTACAAGGATTTCAGTGGAAGAAGAAAAGGGATCCAATTTGAGGTCCAAATGGGAAAAGCAGTCCTGAGCAAAGTACCATGCCAAGAGGTGAATTGCCAGAAAGACTAATCTGAGGCCATGCTGAAGGTCAAGATCTGTACTGCCAGATATGTCACACATGGTCACAAGGAAGTGTTGGAGCCATTTGTCTGCAACAATGGCACCATCTTGCATGAACTATTTTATAACCAGCCATAAATCAGCCGAGCTGGCTTCATTAGCTCAGTGTCTTCCATTTGAAGTGCAGCAGAGTGTTTCCCGACTTTTTGTTTCTGGTGTTTTAATTTGCGACACTGCACAGGGTAAAATCCCACTGTATCCAATTTCTGATCTCAAGGTACTGCCTGGCATGGACCAGGTTCTACTCTCACCTGTGCCATGATAGGAGTGCCAGCTTC
Organism: Phrynosoma blainvillii; assembly: GCA_026167975.1. Lineage (NCBI taxonomy): Eukaryota > Metazoa > Chordata > Lepidosauria > Squamata > Phrynosomatidae > Phrynosoma > Phrynosoma blainvillii. The sequence goes on along the minus strand of JANUYF010000004.1, from coordinate 12,978,672 downwards.
TTACTTTCTTCTTTCCCTTCTTCATCCTCATCCATCCTCCTCTGGGTAGGGCATGATACTACTGATAGCTGAGCCCTTCTGAAAGCATCAGGCTGATTATTCATTTGCTAAAAAGACTGAAATCCTGGTGTCTTACACAGATGTAAGTTCCATAAGGAAGCTGTTAGACATTTTTGTCTGATGCAGAACATCCACATTCAATCCAAGATAGCAGAGGAAGAATAGTGCATGTTGTTCATTTAGTTGCACATTCTGATGTACATTTTGTTGCATGTTCTTTTTCACATTCCATCATTTGTCTGGTTCTGCAGCTTACCATTTAACACAGAGGATACGTACGACAATCAACATGTAACTCTGCATGTAAAAAATGTTTTCTATGCAACCCCAATGTAGGATCTTAGCCATTTCCTTTTCCCCCAAAATAGGGCCTCATTGCAGCTTGCAAAATAAAAACAAATAAAACAGATAGAGAACCATACAATAGTGCTACTAAAATTTAATTAAACTATAACATATTTTAAACACCCATATTTTATTAAAGAAAAGTACTAATTCAAAAGGAGTTCAGCCAGTGTGATGTAGTGGTCTGAGTTTTGGACTACAACTCTGGAATTTCCACTCAGCCACGGAATGGAACCCCTAGGTGACCTTAGGCAAGTCATACTCTCTCAGTCTCAGAGGGAGGCAAAGCCAACCCCCATCTGAAAAAACTCTTGCTAAGAAAACTATGTAATAAGTTCTCCTTAGGGTCACCATAAGTCAGAAACTACTTGAAGGCATACAAAAACAATAATGCACACAATGCTTTCTAGTCAGTGGGTTGGACCAAGATTCTGCCTTTTGCTAGAAAAAGGTCTCCGTTCATGGAAACTATTTGGTGTGTGTGTGTGTGTTTGTGTGTGCATCTTTACCATTACCTCAATACACTTCATAGCTCATTCTTCGTCCTCTGACCTTCTGTATAGAATTTCAGGGGTTTTGAGGAATTTGCTGTGGGATAAAGGGTCACTTCCTCCAGCCAATTGCATGCATCTAAATCTGGATCCAACCCATTGCCAAATTTCTTAAACTCCACAAAGTGGTAAAAAAACCACATCCACTCACAAAAAAGCTCACTGTTAAAACCCCTTTTGACAAAAGTGTGTAGGCTTGAAAACTTGTTAGAATACAATAGCTTTGTCTGGCAGTGGAAAAACAACAGAGTGGGAGTTAGTCTATCCTCTTTAGGAAGGCAGTTGCACAGTTTAGGAATAGCTACTGAGAAGACCATTTTGCTTATCCTCTCCAGCTGTGCCTGTAAGCATGGTGGGACCAAAACATGAGTGTCTCATATGCAAGAGCTCAGGTAGACTTGTATGGGAGAATGTGTCCCTTTAGAGAACTTGGCCTGAAGGGCTTTATAGAACACAAACAGTATCTTGCATTATGCCCCCAAACAGACCAGTAGCCAGTAGAATTGTTATAAGAAGGGAGTTGTGTAACAGGTGAAGGTAGGCTGTATAGAACCAGAAAGTGAATTTAGTCTAAGTATGTAAGACCTTTCTTGAGCATAAGCATGAGACATGCTAAAAATGTTCTCTTGGTGTGCATGAAGACCAGACATTTTCTGGCTCTCTTAATGAGAATTTTTACATTTGTGAGAGCACACAGACTATGAAAGCTGGCCTCTTGTTGCATGGGCTCCTACAAACTAGAAATATCAGATGGGTTATGTGTATCTTTTTCATGAAACAGATAGTTCTTCTCACTCACTCACACACCCTCTGTCTCTCTGTGCTTTGCTTTACCAAGCAGTTCTTTTGTGTAATTTGTTTTGGACAAATTATGGAAATGTTGACACAAAAAAGAACCCACTCATCATGTTCTGAAGGTGAGAAGGCTTGAGAAAACTGGAGATTTCTTGACAGGCTGTCCCCATGTGTCAAGACAGCCTCTCTCATTGAAAATGAGAAAATCTGTGAATATTCTTCCCATCTCTGTCTTGGACTTGTCTCAGCCCTAGCAAAATTGGAAGAAAGAATAACCAAAACGAATGGAGGTTGGAGCATTTTTTGGATGAGGAGCAGACAAAATGTTTTGGGGTTATCAGTTTGGAGGAAGAGACAGCTAAGGGGAACATGATAGAGATTAATGAAATTGTGCCCAGTGCTGAAAGAGAAGATGCAGCGTTTTGTCCTACTTTCTTTAAAAAATCATTGGATGACATTCATTAGCAGCAGATTCAGGACAAAGAAAGAAAACTCATTCATACATCATCACATAACACATTTATAGCATTCATTGCTACTATTTGTGGTGCTGATCAACCGGGGGGGAGGGCCCTTTGCTAATATTTCATGGGGATAAGATAACAGTGACAATTTAGTTCCCTTATTGGTGGCCAGCCCACACTTTCCTTCCCACACTGCCCTACAACTAGATATGGAAAGACAATCCTGATAGAAGTATCATTACCACATGTCCAAACAATGCTGTGAGAAAATGGTCACCTCAATTGTTCACATACAATGGCCATAATCAGAGAATCATAGAGTTAGAAGAGACCACAAGGGCCTTCCTGTCCAACTCCCTGCCATGCAGGAACTCACAATAAAAGCATCCCCAATAGATGGCCATCCAGCCTTTGTTTAAAGACCTCCAAAGAAGGAGAATCCATCACTCTCAGACGGAACGTGCTCCACTGTTGAACAGCTCTTACTGTCAGGAAGTTCATCCTAATGTTTAGGTGAAATCTCTTTTCCTGTACTTTGCATCCATTGTTCCATGTTATAGTCTCTGGAGCAGCAGAAAACAAGCTTGCTCCATCATCAATGTGACACCCATTCAAATACTTAAACTGGGCTATCATATCACCTCTTAACTATCTCTTCCCCAGACTAAACACACCCAGCTCCCTAAGTCTTTCCTCATAGGAAAATGGTTCCCAGACCCTTCAGCATAGCATAGTAGATGTCAAACAGGCAGATCTGCCTTACATCGAGCCATTTACCACTTCCCAGACTTACCATAGAGCCACTGCAGTCATTCTGTGCCTGGTGGAGAGCATAGGGGTGGCAGAAGCATTTAGCAATGCTCCCATAGCCAGATGTGAAGTAATTACATCATTTGCTGAGGGTCACTGAGATCTGCTGGAGGTCTCAATAATTGAGGTAATAATGTCACATGTCACTACAGGGACATAGCCAGGTGCTCCCCATGGAGAGGGATTGCATAAGTATCTGGCTATGTTCCTGTACCGACATGTGAAATTATTCCTTCAATTGTTGAGACCTCCGGAGGATCTCAGTCACCCTCAGCAAATGATGCAATCATTTTGCACCTGCATATGCCACTAACAAGATGCCAGGCAGTATTGTTAGTGTCCTCACTAAACATTCTTGTGTGAATGGAGGGACCATGGCAACAACTTTCCCTGGTGATCATTAAATTGGGCAGGCTCCTCTGGGGATATGTGATATTTCAGATAGTCTGGATCAAAGAGCTGTCATGACAGCTTTGAATGGGATTGCTGCAATTGAATATCTCATTGTATTTCAATAGTCGTCAATGCAAGAGATGACCTCTGTGGGTGGATGCAAGGGTTGTAGCACAGCACCCATGCACACCTAGCAGTAACAGCTATTAGTGCTTTAGCTAGAGACTTTCACCAGCATTTGTCAATTTTGTAGACAATCCTAGACCTACCGGTTCTCACCAAGAAGTCAGGAGGTATTATAGACTCCCCTGGGCTCTAACGTCCCAATCTTACTGACTCTTCAAATACAACATTATACATAGCACTTTTTAAAGTACAATTTTACCCACTTTTCCGGCAAAGAATTTAAGGTAGCACCTCTATTTTATCCTCAGGATAACCCTATGAGATAGGAAAGACTAATATCAGATCCAGATTTACTCACAGATCTCATGGCTGAACAGAGGTTTGAATTCCAGTCTCCACAGGCCAAAAGCACTTACGTTTCGTGCAGAGGGGATTGGACTGGATTGGACTGCTTTATTTATACCTTCCCTTTTGTCCAAAAATGGGACTCAGTCCACACCATCTCCAGGCAGATTGTAGGAATTTTATACAAACCCAGGCAGAGCTGTTGCCAATTTAGTGTACTGAGGACTATACTGGAAACCAGCATGGTATAGTAATTTGAGTGTTGGACTAACACTCCAGGAGGCTAGGGTTTGAATCCCTGCTCAGCCAGGAAAACCTCTAGGTGACCTTGGGCAAATCACATACTCTCACTGTCAGAGGAAGGCAGTAGTACACCCTTTTGAAGAAATCTTGCCAAGAAAACCTTGCAATAGTGTGCTTTCAGGTTCCACAAGTCAGAAATGATATGAAAGAACACAACAACAAGCAGACTATACTGAGGTAGATGGACCAATAATATAATTAGATATTCTTATTTCTGTTGCATAGAGTAGAATAAGAAGCACAGTAGCACTCTGCATCTACACTGAAGTAATTCTTACTGAGCTCAAAGGAATTTGTTCCCCAAGTATGCTTAGAACTGCAGTCTTGTCCCATAATTTCTAGAAGGTCCATATTAGTGGAAAGTAGATGCAACTGCTTCTAACATTTATTAACCATATATGAGAAGCATAGAGAGCAAGTGTGGTGTAGTGGCTTGAGCATTGGACTATGACTGTGGAGACCAGGGGTTTGATTCCAGGCTTGGCCATGAAAGCCGCTGGGTGACCTGGGGAAAGTCACATGCTCTCCGCCTCAGGGGAAGGCAAAGGCAAAGGCAAAGGGAAAAACCACTCTCTCAGAAATGACTTGAAGGCACACAACAACAACAACAGAAAAAAGAAGCATAGCAGATAGAACTTACTGCCCAAACGTATCTTCCATTCATATAAAATTAATCCCCTGACAAATATAATATGGATATGTTTTATGTCTGTCTGTCTGTTCTCACTGTACACTTCCATCCTATCCATGTCATCTGGTACCCTAAAACCAATAAGAGCAATTTCATTGCATATTTAAGGAGTTGGGGGGGTGGGGTGGGGGAGACAGCCAAGCTTTTGTTTGAAGTTAATAATTCCCACTGATTAATGAAAGCTAATTACATTATGAGAAGTTATGTCTTCATGTATCCCAAGCCATAAAATGAAATTCTCATTAAAATTATATTAAATTCATTACCTGTGTATACCCAGATTCCCTGAGATATACATTATATAAGAATATCCACTCCAATATTGTTCAGAGAAACTCATTACTATGATTCAAGAGAAGCCCCTGCCATTGGGTAGACTTATTTTGGAAAAACCATGTAGCTCAGTATAGGTAAAGCCCTTCTCTGTTGTTCTTCTTGGAATATAATTATGGAAAGGCTACAAAGTTCATGTGGTTTACAAGTCAACCTGCTGTTGGATTTTGGCCAGGAAAAGAAAAAACAAACCCTCCTGAGATGCTATTATACTTTGATTCACCTTTTCCAAGTATTGTTTTGTTTTGTACACCTTCCCTCAACAGATCCATTTCAGGAGCTGACCAAAACCTAAAAAATACAAATAGATTACAATGAAAATCCAAGAGGTATGTGAAAGGAAGGGAAAAGAATGAATATATACATGATTGTTGGTATTTATATGTGAATACATTGACAGACCTGGATGAATTTTGCAACTGTGTGGAAAACGAACAGACATATATTTCCCTGGGCTTTAGACCACATAGAAGTGAATGTCATCAATCACATATAGGTGACACCATCATATCTTTTTCTGAGTTTTTGGGCATTCCTGCCATGACTTTTCAAGTGCTAGTATTCACACATGTATGCCAAAATTCCCCTATATTTCAGATAATAATTTCACACACAGATAGAGAGAACGAAACCGCATATCACAATTTCAACATATTTGCAAGAAATTCAGACAAGCATCTGGGGGTGCTAAACACAACATGCATCTTAGTTATACATCCTGTTTGGATTACTGAAATGCATTCTATGTGGGTCTGCCTTTGAAAAGTGCTTGTAAATTTCAACTGGACCCCAAAAAACTGCAGCTGGACTTTTGACCAGCACACAACTTGTAGAATCATAGAATCATTTAGTTGGAAGAGGCTTTGTGAGCCATCAAATCCAACCCTCTGCTCAATGTAGGATCCCCAGCTAAAGCATACTCACCAGGTAGCCTCTTTTTGAAAATCTCCAGAGAAGGAGACCCCACCATCTCCTTGGGCAATTAATTTCATTGTTGAAATGCTCTTACTGTCAAGAAGTTCCTTCTAATGTTCAGTTGAAACCTACTATCCTGTAATTTCTAACCATTAGCCCTCTGGGACAACAGAACAGACTTGCTTTAGCTGAACTTTTAATACAAAAGTGTCAAGGACAATTAAATAATCCTATTAAAAACATTAATTTGAAATACCTTTGAGAGATTGCTAAAATGAGAAAAATACAAAACACACCCCAAATAAAAGACATTGCACTTCAGATAGTTAACAGTTAAAGATCTGAGTGAACAGAATGGTCTTCACTTGCCAGGGGAATGAGAGCAGACAGAATCTCTAGATTCCCATTACAGGGAATCCACGGTCTGGGAGCAGTCACTAACAAGGCTCTTTCCTTTGTCCTGACCAAATTTGCCTGTGATTGTGGTGGGATCAAGGGAAAGCTCTCACTCAAGGATTTTAAACTTGGGCATTCTCATATTGGGAGATAGTCTTTCAAGCAGTCTTGACCTAAACCATATTGGTCTTTATAACTAATAAATAATAATCAGCACTTTCAATTGTGCCTTGAAATGAATCAGTAGCTGTTGAAGCAATTTCAACATCAGAGTTTTATGTTACTTGTAATCAGCCTGAGTCAGCACTCTGGCTGAGCCTTTTGGACCCACTAAAGTTTCTGAACAGTTTTCAAAGGCAACCTCATGTATGGTGCAGTGTGTGTGTGTGTGTGTTGTATGCCTTCAAGATATTTCCAATTTATGGCTACATTAAGGTCGTAGGATTTTCTTGGTGAGATTTGTTGAGAGGGAGTTTGCCATTGCCTTCCCCTGAGCTTGAGAGTGTGTGACTTGCCCACGGTCATCCAGTGGGTTTCATGGTCAAGTTGGAAATTGAACCCTGGTCTTCCAAGTCATAGTTCAACACTCAAACCACTATGCCATGTTGGCTGCTACAGTAATTGAAATCCCTGCATGCCCAAGTTTAAAATCCTTGAAATGGGATGTAAATAAGGCATGAGTCATCATGGGCAGATCTGACATCTTAAGGAATGGGCACAGTTATAGAGATTCTGGAGATCATGGCTTGATTCCCTGCTCAGCCATGGAAACCTACTGGGTAACCTTGGACAAGTCACATTCTTTCATTCCCAAAAAAGTGCAAAAGAAAGTACAAGTAATCTTACCAGTTTTCATCCTACAGTGATAAAGTCTTTAAAAACTGCAGTGTTTGCAGTTTGGGACTCTTGTTACTACTAACCCATTGTTTCCAAGCTTTGACATCTTGAGCAATAGGTTGTCACTCAGGCAAACAGCATGCTAATAATAATAATAATAATAATAATAATAATAATAATAATGTCATCTCTGTTGGTAAGGAGAGCAAGGACTCCAAATCAGAACTTTCCTGAAGAAGGAGACTAAAGGAAACTCCTGGGAATCTCTTTTGCTTCAGCTACACTAGCACACCCAGTGTAGAGAGATCTCTATTCTCCTTGGCTGTTAATCTGGAAACTTGGCACAAATGTCCAGCATTTTTATTGCACACAGATGCTCTGTCTTTCTTCTTCCAAGGCATGTTTGACTTGCCTGAAGTTATTTCTGTGAGCCCCTTGAGTGTGTAGCAGAGAAACCTAATGAGTGTGAACCAAGAAGAAAGCTCCTTTTTTATTGCTGTGTAGGAAGACTGTCAGACTTGTGCTACCAGCTAGTATAGGGGAATGATGGATGGGCACCTGTATACAGGACATCAGCAGTCCTTGCAGGCAGCCACCAGCATCTTACCTTACCCCCAAGGAAACATGTCTGCTGAAATAACTGCAGGCTGGACTGTGCTACCCAGAGGTACAACTTAGCCAACAAGGTGGGCCTCTACCTATTGTGAGGATCGTTGCTGAAATTAGAAGAAACGTGGAAACCAGAGAGAGTTGGGAAATGACATTGTCATCCCTGCTAATCAAAAAACCCTGGCACATAGATCTGACCAGCTCTAGATCCACTGCATCACTGCTTTGGACTGAGAGGTACTCTGTCACACAAACTATCCCTGTTTCTTGAAGGAAAAACATAATTAAGTCATGTGCTTATAAGATCCAGTGATCATATCATGCAGAGGCTTACCAAGAGCAAGAGGACTGATCTTACAGATGATCTTGAAAACTTTGTCCATCCATTTTCCTGGAATATGTTTAAAAATAGGAATGACCGGATAGATCAATCTCACATTGATGCCATCCATCAATGGCCTGTTGACTTGGAAACACAGCAGGGAATGTAATTTATCACATTATGTTCTTTGGCCATAATGAAGGTCAAAAAACAGGAACATGTATTTATATGGGCTAAGACCCTATATTGAGATTACGTAACATAAGCCTTCATTAACTGTTCTGTACAACCCTCGTGATGGATGGCAACATTATGCAACTGATCTAACATGCTGAATCAATGTGAATGTGGATGGAAGTTACACATCATACACAATTCTTGTCTGTGCAAACATTTTCTTTCTGTAATATTGAACTCAGTGTTACTGTCCTGCATCAGGGAAAGAATCCAACTGTTTCTATAAAGAAATCTGCACAGGTGTAAGTCACCGACAGTATTCCAACAAAAGGGGTTTGACCAGACTCAAGACTTAACCAGACCAACAAGATTTGCCACAACTCTTTGCTTCCTCTAACCTGCTGTTTACTCCAAATCTGCTTTTTTATGCAGAAACATTGGGGAGAATCATAAAATCATAGAGTTGGAAGATGCCACAAGGGCCATCCAGTCTAACTCCCTGTCATGCAGGAAGACACCATCAAAGCACTCCTGACAGATGGCCATCTAATCTCTGTTTAAAAATGTCCAAAGAAGGCTTTTGAAATATATCAGTATCTAGAAATATATCAATATCAATTTGCATATAAAACAGCCTTTTTTGCACAGGACATGGGGGGGGGGGGGTTGTGCATGATATAATCTTTCCAAATAGAAATATTATTTTCGCACTGAAAATGCTGTTTCCTGTGTAGAATGTTTGGGAATTATTTTACTATTTCTATTTCTTCATTGTCTAGGTTGAACTTGTGAAGGTCCTCAGCTGTCATTAATTTTGTTTTCTATATGCTCAGCATTAAGACTGCCTTCACAGGGTTATTTGTAATTACAGAAGTTACAAACTTCTGTTCTCTTTCTCAGCTTTGAAGTCCTACACACTCAGTAGGCAGACACTATAAGAATAAATGCCTTATGTTAGTGATGGGCAGAATATATTCTTTAAGATGTTGTTTAGCTGCAACTTCTCTAGCCTGTGGGAAGGAATGCTTGGAGCTGCAATCCAACAGCATACAGAGGGTTGCCTATGCTTGTCTAACTGAAATTTTGTCTGAGTTTGCCATCTTGTCCAGGGTTTCAGAGTAGTCTTCAGCTGTGAAGACACCTCTCCCTGACTGGCAAATGGAAAAGATCTGAGGCCCACACTTGCTGGGAGCCGTTGTTGTTGTTGTTGTTGTTGTTGTTGTTGTTGTTGTTGTGTGCCTTCAAGTCATTTCTGACTTATGGGAACCCTACAGTGACCCTATCATGCGGTTTTTCTTGGCAGGCTTCTTCAGAGGGGGTCTGTCATTGCCATCTTCCGAGGCTGGGAGAGTGTGACTTGCCCAAGATAATCTAGTGGGTTCACATAGTAAAGCCAGTATTCAAATCCTGGTCTCCAGAGTAATAGTCCAATGTTCAAACCATTACACCATGCTGGAAGCTGCAAGAAGGGAGAATTAGTTACATTTTTATCCTCCCAAAGAATGTCTTTCAGACACAAGTATGCATAAGGATCTTGGTACATCCTCGATTAATGGATGATAAATGATTTAGAATCCACTGCAAATGTAGCTGCAGGCAATCTTGAATCCTCCAGAGAGGATTATCCAACAAAGATATTTCATTTATGGCTTTCCCCCCCATTCCATCTATGACTAAGACTGAATACTTAGCAGTGTTTCTCTTTCCCTTTCCTCCCTTTCTATTGTAGAATGTCTTTCTTATTTTCTTTTTCCTAGAAACTTCTGTTGATTAATGAAATGGATTGTTGGAAACAAGAGTTCTCCTTGAGTCTAAACAATAACCTAGCAAAAAAGACTGCTGTCATTCCTGTCCATCCACTCAGCCTGGACAAAGTTAGGGTTACCAAAACTCAGGGTCTCACCCTGAGTCTCCAGTTTTCATGAGAAATCTCCAGAAGGAAGAGAAGGATCCAAATTCACCAGTTTGGGAGGGAGTCCATTCTGGGCAACAGTCAAGAGCTGTGTGCAAAACTCCAGGAAAATATGTTTTGTGTGTGTGTGTGTCTGTGTCTATGTTTGAATGACAAACTGTGAGCAACTTTGATTAGTACTTAAACCATACTAGAGCACATCACTATCATTGAGATGATCCTGAACAGGCATCCGTATGCAAGAAAGACTCCTATGACTTACTGGGCATCCCTAGGCTCTAAAGCAGGGATTATAAAAGTGGCACTGGCTCCCCAAAATTTAGCCATTTTTGTTTCCAAAATGCAATTTTAACCAAGATGTCCCTTTGCATGTTTTAAACCCAGCACAGACTCCCCCCCGCTAACAGAAAGGAAACTGGAAGTTGACATCTGGTTTAGTTCTTTTTTTGAAGAAAGGCCTCTCTTGACCTCACAAAACACAAGAACAGCAGGACCTCCAAAGGTTGTACAATGCTTTGTAACACAGGATAATCTTATGAGACACTGGACGTTTTCACACGGGGCAAAAGGAGGACGCTAGCCAGCCTCCTGCCAGCCTCACTCCGGCTCCATTTCCCGTGTGTTCACACACGCGTGGCGGCAAACCCCGCCCCTTCCAGTGTCATCCCTGCGTCCGGCCGGCTTTTCGCTCCATGTGTTCAAACACACGGAGCCCTAAGTCCGGCCTCACTCCGGCAGCGGCAAGCTAATTCCTGGCTAACTCTGGCTTCAGGTAATTCCGGGTGGCAAAAGGAATTAGCCTGCCGCCGCCGGAGTCATTCCGGTGTCAGCGGCACGGGGTCCAGCCGGCTTTAGGGGAAGGGCTCCAGCCGGCTTTAGGGAGCCCCGTGTGAAAACGTCCATAGAGGGCAGACTTCAAAGTCCTAACTTTGATATTCTTTATGCATGGCAATCTGGAAAACTGCAGCTGACTAATGCTATAGCAATTAAGCCCAAACCTTCCAGTATTTGGCATATGTGTTGAACTAGCCAGAGCTAGTTACTCTAATTAGCAAATGATCAATTTGTAGACTGGGAAAATCTCAAATTCCTTCATAGTCCAAGTGTTTGATGCATGAGCTCATCCTATTTGCTATAGAAGCTTCTGGAAAGTGTTTGAGGCCCAAGGAGACAGAAAATTAAAAAACCTCTGGAGATCAAAATGCAGCTGCCAAGTTCTTAATGCCATCTGATCACAAGAACATAGAAAGCTAGAAAATAAGCTAGACCTTTGGTCCTTCTAGCCTCCTATTGTCAAAATCTGACTGGTTGCTGCTCTTCAGGGTTTCAGGAAGCATTCTTTCCTAATCATACCTGGTACTTTTGCATCCAAATACTAAACAGGCTCACCCGAAATCAGATAAGATCAGGTATTTTCTGGCCAGTATGAAAACCCACAGGGCAAATCACATGTTTCAGCCTCAAGGAAAGAAAATGGCAAACCTCCTCTGAACATATCTTGCCAAGAAAACCCCATATTAGGTTTGCTTTAGAGTTGCCATAAGTTGGAAACAACTTCAAGGCACACACCAACAACAACCAACAACAACTCAGATCCTTATCACATTATTAAACAAACCCAGCAAGCAAACGAAAATATGTGTGTTTTTTCTCCCTCCACATGATGTTCTCTTTCATTCTCCCAACTGTGGGAGAGGGTTGTAAAAGTGTCATAAAAGTGTCCCATTTGCCAAGCTAAAATAATCCATTTGGCAAAAGTGGTGCTTTTACAACCTGAAGAGAATGACAATTATGCAGTGGCAGAAAAAAAAACTTTTTGTTTGCTTGCCAGATTTGTTTAATAATGTGAAGGCTCATGGTAGTTATAGTTACAAATGCTTACCCTCATTGGTTCCTAGTTTGTTTCCCAGTGCAGTTCAAAATGCTGTTCATCTTGAGTGTCTGCAGAGGCCAAATAAGCTGGCCTTCCCTTGTCCTCTCAGCAAGGAGTCTGGATGATGCAGGGCCCAATCTCCAAGTCTGGCATGAACAGTCAGAATGACATCTGTGTGCTGTTCAACCCCAAACCTGGGATATAACACTTGCAAAGTGATTACAATAAGTCTCCAGTTGCTCCAGATTTTCCTGGAAGATCCTGAACCATTCTGTTCTGGTACCAGGCTGAAGTTTTGCACACACATCCAACTCTGCCACCTAGCACAGAAGCCACCAGCATGGGCCACTTCATTCTGAAGTCAGAAGTAAGTGACTTGCTGTGGCAGTGGCCATGCAGAATGGCACAGTAGGTTGTCCATGAAAACAGCCACCCAGCATTAGAACAGAGGGCCAAGGTGATGGGGAGTGAAAGTTGGGATAGCTCCAGGGTCAGAATACTGCAGGCTGCCCCTGGAGTATCCTGGCCAGTGCAGGCAGCACCCTACAAAGCCTTAAACAGCCCAAGACAAAGGACCATATTGTCCCATATGTATTTACCTTTCTAATGTCATTGTTACCAGAAGCCTTAATTTGGGTGCACCTACCTTTCCAGGAGAGATGCATACCAGGAATAGAGATTTTTCCATACTGTATGTCTGTTGTAGAAGGGCATTTCTTTGCACCTCCTCTTTAAGCCAGAAGAAGGAAACTTGTGACTACTCAGATGTTTTCAACATCCCAAAGGATCCCCCCCCCCCATCTGTTTGCTTACATCAGGGGTAGGCAACCTTTCCCCTTTAAGGGCCGAGGGACTTCAGATCCCAGAATCCCAGGAGCTATTGGCCAACATGGGACTATTGGCCAACATGGCTGAGGCTTCTGGGAGCTGAAGTCCCTCGGCCCTTAAAGGGGAAAGGTTGCCTACCCCTGGCTTACATCATCTGTGGAACTTGTGCAGCCTCCCAGATGTTGGACTCCATCTCCCAAGAGTCCCAGGCAACATCACCAATGGCAAGGAATTCTGAGAGCTGTAGTTTAACAACATCTGAAGGGGCACACAATTCCAACTCCTATCTTACATATTGATGTGTTTGGTGGTAATGGCAAATCCAGCTTCTAGCTCATGGAATATGAGTCAATGACTTTGAGGGTTGGGAAGACACACAAAATAATCTAAATTAGCTACATATTTGTCTTTGCTGCAGTTTTTTTTTTTTTTTTTTTTAAAGAAAGTAGTTTTCTTCCCCATTTTTTATTCAGGTTGTCACTTGCAATGAAATATAATTTCATTTCATTTTCCTAAATGTATTATGTTTACCTCCACTACAAATATTTTATATACACACATATAAGTTTGCATAGTTTTTCTAAATCACTAATGTCATATACAGGCTTTTTTTTTTTTAGCAAATGTTATGAACAGAATTAATGCTTTCTTGAGGTTTGGCTGTAATATATTATTTAGCTCAATATCTCCCATGATAGCAGAGTGAATATCATGGTACACTTAATTTTTGACGACAATTTATACATTTAAAATAAATTGCAAAATCCCCCAGTGGGTTCCAGCATGTTGACACATTTTAAATTAAGGACAGCAATGGCAATGACTGCTAACTTTTTAAATGAGAAAAGAGCAATCATTAGTAAGAACTGGTTTGGGTAACATAAGGGGGAAAAAATGTAAAAGTACTACTGCCTCCTCTGAATATACACCTGTCAAGTTACAGAGTTGCTCCTTTGTCTTTGCTGTGTTCAGTCTCAGTGCTGTCAACAAATTCCCCTTGTTCCCTTTCTCCTTTTATAACCTTCTGCTAAAAATATGCTATGTCTCCTTTTGAAACATAACCAGCACTGCTTCCCTTTGACCCTGTCACCAAAACTTGGTTGCTGGCTGTAATTGAGAACACAACAACAATATAACTGGGTCAACCAGCTGAGCATGCCATCTCTGCCCAAGGAGAAGGTTTAAAGTAGGGCAATGTGTTCATCATGGACTTTCAAAGGTCTTCCCTGTTTTCTACAACACTTAACTTCCTGGCTCCCCAACTGTTCTGTCTCTCCGACTTCACAGAAGCTGTGATAATGGGCTGCTCTTATCTGGGCAACACAGCTGAAGGGAGTGTCTCACTTTTAATTATATGATGGGTTAGGTTACATGTATTAGAGTCAGCATCATGTACTCTGGACAGAGATCACAAGAGACAACGTCCCAACAGGGATGGCTCTCTTGTGAAAGATGTCAAAGCTTCCAGACAGTTTGAGATGAGAGGTTATAAAACATGGCATCATGAGCTGCAAAAGAGGCTTGGGGAATGATGAACCTCTTTCACTAGGGAAGCATGGCCACAGATTGGACAAGGAGGTCCAAATTTGTAGTTTGCCATGAGCATCTGAAGACCCCAAATACTATCTGTCCACCTGTTTAGGTAGTCATGTTAGGGGTTATATATATTTTCTAACTTTGACTGAATCTTATTTAATACTGTTTTGTAACTTTGTAAATACTCCTAAGTAATGCCTGAAAGGAATTACTAGACAAGATCACAAATAGTGAAGATATACAACTGAACACTAAAGTTAGAATCACCCAAGCCATCTTACTCCCCATTATCATGTACAGATGCAAGAGCTGGACAGAGAAGAAAGAAGTTAGAAAAATAAACTCATTTGATATGTCATGCTGGAGAAAGGTGCTGAGGATACCATGGACAGCCAAAAAGCCAGAAATTTCCCTGGAAGCCAAGATGATCAAATTGAGATTGCCATACTTTGGCCACATCATGAGAAGGCATGACTTATTAGAAAAGACAATAATGTTAGGAAAGGTGTAGGGAAGTCGAAAGGAGAAAGACCACATACTAGATGGACAGACTCAATCAGGGAGGTCAAAGGTCTGAAATTACAGGACCTAAGCAGAGCAGTCAAGGAATCTTTGAGAAGCCTCATCCACAGGGTTGCCATGAAGTGGGGATGACTCAAGGACAGTTAACAACAAATGTCTGAATGAAAAGTCTGGGAGCAGCCACCAAGAAGGGTCTCTCCCTTGTTCCCATCAAACAAAGTGCATAAAAGTCCTGCTAGATCAAACCTGTCTAATCCAGCATTCTGTTTCCCCAGGGGGTGAAAAGATGCCTACAGAAAGCCCACAAACACCATAATAGCACCTTTTTGCTTATGTGTTCTGCTATCTACTGATACACAGAAGCATGGTGTCTCTAATCCTAGGTGTAGTATATAGCCATCATGACTGGTTACCAATAGTGTCACCTTCAAATTTATAAGATCATCTTTGAAGTTGGTGGCCATTATTCCATCCTGAGGTAGTAGGTTCCATAATTTGATTATGCGCTGTGTCAATAAGGGCTTCCTTTTGGTCTGTCCAGATTATCTCCTACCACTGAACTTCATTGGCTAACCTCAGGTCCTACTGTCAGGAGAAAAGAAGGCTGCCAGTGTTTCAGTTATATTATAGAAATGTATTAGTGCATTCAGAGTGTCTCCATTGCCTTACGTTGTTCCATCAGAAAAGCCATATTCAGTTCTTCAGAGAACAAAATCAATGAACATGTAGTCCTTTGCCACTCAAGCACTCTCACTGAGTGCACTTTTTGAGGGATGGACAAGAGCTAGATGTCTGTTGCTGGGCCTCTTAAGATGTATCTATCTATAACAGGGGTGGGCAAATGTGGGAGGCTAGAATGCTCCCACAAGACCTTGCACAACTCCACCCCACAATAATAATAATTTTTCCTTAAATGCTCTCTAGGGGGTGAAGGGTCATTTTCTCCATGGTTTTTTGTCCTCCATGGCCATTGTAGGCTGTGGAGAAGCCTTTTTTTGTTCATTTCTTGTTTTAGAAAAAGAATAGTTCGGGGGGGGGACGGTAAAAATGGCCCCTACATTCACTAGAAGGCATTAGGGGGCAACTTGGAGCCAGGTTTTTTATATATTTTTACTCTGAAGAGCTATGAGGGGCATCAAAATGGCTCTGGGATCTGTATGTGGCTCCCAGGCATCACATTGCCCACTTCTGATCTATAGTCTGTTACCATCACTTATGCTTCTACTTCAGACACCCTTACAATTAATCCTGAAAGATTCATTCATTTATTTATTGACAAACTGGTAACTCACCTTTCTAGTTTAAATTGGACTATTAAAAATAACTAATAAAATTGTTAAAAGACACTGTAATCTTAAAATGCATAATGGAAAAAGAAGCAAAGATGCACAAATATTAGTATGTATTATTACCTGCTGCCACCCAAGTATTTTACTATACCCCGGTTGCAAGTATGCTATTAGCTTTTTCTTCAGCTAGTTGCTGTGGGAACAGAATACTGGACTAGATAGGCTCTTCTTATGTTTGTATTTATGGCTCACCTCTCTATTAATGGATGCCTACGGTGGTTTATATAAAGCTATAAAAGTAAGAATACTAAAACAACAATATCAATACTACTAAAGCAACACCATCAAAGAGTCAGGGTTTTATATTCTTAGGAAATGAGAAAGCAACGCAATTTTATTTCCACTTTTTAAACAATCTGCTGTTTTTATTTAAAAGTTAGCTTTGAAGTCCAACTTACATTTAAAGCAGAAGCATAGATGGATTTCTTGAATAGAAATAGCAAGTGTGAGGGAGTTAGGACGAAAGCCATCTCTCTCTCTCTTTTTCCATGTGCTCCCCACTCCAGTAGTAAAGACTGTTGACTTTGAACTTAGTCCAGTGGTGGATCTGATTCTGGTTTCAGTCTGAACATATCCAAAGTGTTGAACCTATTCAGAGCCTTGGACAGCTCCTTCAAGGTCTAGCATAGTGGTTCCCAAACTTTGGTCCTCTAGAAGTTTTGGACTTCAGCCACTGCCTCTCTGCATCTTCAAGTCTCCTAAGCAGGGCCTACCACTGGTGAAGAAGAGTGCATAGACAGTATGGAAAACACTTCATTGAACCACCTGAAGCAAAGAAAGACAACAGATATGGCCAGGACTCCTCTTCCAAAGATAGACAGGCAGGGGCAAGTCTTTCAGAACTCTGGACAGAGCCCAGAAGGCAGCCAACTTGTACCTATTCTCAGCTATTGAGTCCTTTTATGCTTCTCAGATCTCACAGGCTACACCACTTTATTGGTAATGCAGAACTCCTAAATATATCATATTGACCACAAGGGCCATCCACTCCAACCTCATGCCATGCAGGAATACACAATCAAAGCACCCCTGACAGATGCCCAGAACTGGATGCAGTTTTCTAGGTGAGGCCTGGCCAAAGCAGAATAGAGTGGCACTATTACTTCCCTTGATCTAGACACTATACTTCTATTGATCTAGCCTAAAATCGCAATGGCCTTTTTAGCTGCCACGTCACACTGTTGACTCATGTTCAACTTGTGGTCCAGTAGGACTCCTAGATCCCTTTCACACGTAGTCTCCTTAAGCCAAGTGTCCCCCATTCTATATCTATGCATTTCATTTTTCTGTCCTAAGTGCAGTATCTTACATGTCTCTGTGTTCAAATTCATTTTGTTAGCTTTGGCCCAGCTTTCTAATCTATTAAGGTAATTTTGAATTTTGATCCTCTCCTCTGGGGTATTCGCTAATTTGGTGTCATCTACAAATTTGATAAGCATGTCCCCTATTCCTTCATCCAAGTCGTTGATAAAGAAGTTGAATAGCACTGGGCCCAGGACCAAACACTATGGTGCTCACTGGTCACTTCTTTCCAGGATGAAGAGGAGCCATTGCTGAGCACCCTTTGGGTTCAGTCAGTCAATCAGTTACTAATCCGTTTAACAGTCGCATTGTCTAGCCCACATTTCACTACCTTGTTTGCAAGAACGTCACAAGGAACCTTGTCAAAGGCCTTATTGAAATCAAGATATGCTATATCTACTTTATTCCCTTCATCTACCAAGCTGGTTATTTTATTTTTTTAAAAATAGGTTCAGCATCTTAGGTAGCTCCTTTAAGATTCACACTAAGGCTTATGTGGATTCACCAGTCCATTGACAATGACTCTACCAGCTAATACTACCTTTCTCATCCTCCCTCAGAATATATTTTTCACTTGGCGAAGATGAGAACAGACTAGGTTGTAGTATAGATGTAAATCTTCACTAATTTCATTCAGAAAGGAAGCACTGAGTAATTTTAGCAATTTTCTTTTCACTGTGAGAAAGTCTCCGAAAATTGAACAATTTTCAAAGAATCTTTGCAGCTTGAGGCTAAGGGGTAAAACAGACCACCCCAAAACATTGAATTTGGGCCCCCAAAGAACTGTGCACCATAGCAATCTCATGCTGTAGCCCCAATCCGGCTGTTTGTTGGCACAAGAGGAAGTGGCGGAAAGCCACTCCTTTTTGAGCCAGCAAAAAGCTGGCTTTTGCAGTGCTCCTGTGGTATAAACACTGTGATGCCAGAGCACCGTAAAGTAGCCTCCATGTGAATGGGTGGGTGGCGTGATGCCAGCATCCTGCTGGCTTGGGGGCATCCATTGTGCATACGCCATGCCCCCAAGCCACCGGGAAGCTGGCATTTTTTGCCAGCCTGTTCTGGATCTCACTTGGTGAAAAAAAAAATCACATGTGGGTTGTGAGGGTTTTTTTTGCATATAAAACAGTATATTTTTGATATTTATGAAAGGAATATTTCTGTGCAGAAACTTCATTTCTGTACCAAAAATGCTGTGTCCTGCACAGAAAATGCTGTTTTCTGTACAATACTTGCTAATTTTGCACAGAGTTAGTCCAAAACTAGGAAGATTCTTATCAGTCCAAGATTCTCCTTGTCAGGGATTTCCAATACTCCAGAAACACATTTTTAACCATTTTCAAATATTACTGAATAGTCTTTCCATCCCAAAGTTGTAGTGATGGGGTGTGTGAGCGAGAATCCCATTTTTACTTGCCCAACTGGAAGGTGCCAACATTTGGCTTAATAATAATAATAATAAATTTTTTTAATTTATAACCCGCCCCTCTGCATGGCAATCGGGGCGGGGTACAACAATATTAAAATAGAACAAAGTTAAAAACATTCCATCATCCCATAGTCCCACCCTCCCATCCCCTTAAAACAGAATTAAACAAATGACCAATTAAAATACAATATTAAAAACATAATGACAATAATATAAGGAGTCAGATTTACAAGTCAGGGACCCATCCCTAGGCTGAGAGTTATTCCGGGAAGGCCTGCCGGAAGAGATCCGTCTTTACTGCTTTCTTAAAAGCAGCAAGGGTGGTAATTAGACGGATCTCATCCGGCAGGCCATTCCATAATCTCGGAGCGGTCGCAGAAAAGGCCCTCTGGGAGGTCTGAGACAGCCTAGTTTTTAGTGGCTGTAGCAGATTCCTCCCAGAGGACCGAAGGGCGCGGGGGGGTTCATATGAGGAAAGGCGGTCCCTAAGATAGGATGGACCCAAGCCATGTAGGGCTTTAAAGGTCAAAACCAACACCTTGTACTGCGCCCGGAAACTAATCGGCAGCCAGTGGAGGGATTTCAGCACAGGTGTTATGTGTTCCCTCCTTGATGTTCCTGTAATTAACCTGGCTGCCATATTCTGTACCAGTTGAAGTTTCCGGGTTAGGCACAAGGGTAGCCCCATGTAGAGTGCATTGCAGTAATCTAGTCGCGAGGTTACCAGGGCATGTACCACAGTTTCCAGATCCCTCATGTCCAGATAAGGGCGCAGTTGGCGTATCAGCCGAAGCTGATAACAGGCACTCCTGACCACCGCATTCACCTGACTGGTCATGTGAAGCGATGAGTCAAGGAGCACCCCCAAGCTGCGAACACAGTCCTTAGAGGAGAGTGTGACTCCATCCAGGACTGGAGACTGTATTCCCAGATCTGGTTTCGGGCCTGTGACTGCGAGTACCTCCGTTTTGTCTGGATTCAACTTCAATCTGTTTTTCCTCATCCAACCCATTACCGCTCTGAGACAGTCATTAAGAGGAGAGGCGCCATCTGAAATCTGAGACGATGATCTGGTCATGGAGAGATATATCTGGGTGTCATCAGCATACTGAAGACACCGAGCTCCATGCCTCCGAATAATCTCCCCCAGCGGCTTCATATAAATATTAAACAACATCGGGGACAGGATGGCGCCCTGAGGGACGCCACAATTAAGCTCGATTTTGGATGAGAAACTATCCCCGAGCCTCACCCTCTGGGATCTGCCCGAGAGGAAGGAGCAGAACCACTGCAGAGCAGTGCCTCCGATTCCCAACTCTCTCAGGCGATCTAAGAGGATGGCATGATCTATAGTATCAAAGGCCGCTGAGAGATCCAAGAGCACCAACAGGGTCACACTACCCCTGTCGATACTCAGGCGGAGGTCATCGGAGGTCATCGGTCAGAGCAACCATGGCAGTCTCCACTCCATATCCTGTCCTGAAGGCTTGATATTTGACAACATTTTTCTTGTTGAATATAGTACATTTAGAGCTGCTCTCAGCTGGTCATGCAACATCCCCAAGGACAGTAGGTTTCTGAATCACTCCATAAATGCTCAGAAGTAAGATGAGCAAGCCACATCCCATTGCAAATAGACTAATTTACTTCCAGTACTCCCCATTTCATTTTCCACATGGCTGTTGAATACTGAATACTACTAGTGTGAGTTGGAGGATATTTGGGGGATAGGGCATGGGTGGGTGAATAGTTAGGAGAGGAAGAATTCAAAAGGGGATGGGATAAGAATTATTCTCTGGTTTGGATTTGAATGTCGGTTTTTTATTGCTTGCAAATATTATGAAACACCCCCTTCCCTCCCTACCCCCAAGATCCATACCTCCAAAGTATGTGCTGAATATCAGAGTAATCAGACTGAACAACAGAAATTGCCTCTCCACGTTTGTAACTATTCCAGGTTCTCTGAGCCTGACAGTCTTATAAGTATGAAGAAATAGATTCCCCCCTGCCACATAATCCTAATAGTGGGGAACACCTGATCGAGCCCACTCAGCAGATTCAAGGCAATTAAAAGGAAGACCTTTTTTTCAAAAGAAAAGGAGGTAATTTGTTCATGGGATTTACTGCCATGAGATGTTGTGATGTTGATTTGTTTAGAAGGCTTTAGAGGGGGATTCTACAAATTAATAAAGGAAAGCTTTGTTGTGTCCTGATAACATTAAACTACAATAATTTAATATAATATTGATATACCGGGGTAATCTTTCCCTTTAACATGACTACTGGGAAAATAGCAAAGAGTAAGAGTACACCTTTGAAGTGCCAGTTGTGAAAGCTTTGAGCAGTCCAGGTCATTGCTGGTGGGAAAAGGAAATTCATTATTATGCCTTCTTTTCCCAGTCTTCAAAAGTGACTGGCATTACTATTGTAGCCAGAACAGCACCACTTACACACAAGCAGGAGAGCCGGTGTGGTGTTGTGTCCTAGGACACTGGACTAGGACTCTGGGAGACCATGCTTAGAATCCCTATTCAACCATAAAAATCTGCAAGTAACACCCTCTCAGCCTTTTGTTGTGTACCTTCAAGTCATTTCCGACTTATCATGGGGCTTAGAGGAAGTGATTGTTGAACCTCCTCTGAATAAACCTTGCCAAGACAGCATTAGGACAGATTCATTTTAAGTCAGAGTTTACTTGAAGGTACATGACAACAAATGCCTAAGTCGGAGATATCATCAGAATTAAGTGGGGGACCCCCTCTAAACCATAGCTAGGGAATCTTGCAGGGGTAGCTGTCTTGGCCATTTAGCAAATTCAAACAAAAATCCACCAAACAGTGATACCTTTATTAGCCAACCGAAATGCACAATATACTTGTTGCAAGCTTTCGAAGCTCCACTGGCTTCTTCATCAGGCAAGATGTTATAAACCAAACAGGAGAAAAATTGAAGATGTTAGTAAGATGCCTGCATTTTGTTGTTTCTGTCATTAGTTAAGATGGTATCTCTTGCAGGCTGGCTCCTTCTCCTTCTGGCTATGTGGCGATTGGGAAATTGACATGCAAATGGACTTTAAATTTTCTGGACTTTGAAAATCTCCCAATTGCCACATGGCCAGAAGGAGGAAGAGCCCTCCTTTACCTTGGATCAGAATAAAACATTGATCGGAAGAGAGACTGCAGATAGACAATAAGAAGAAGACTAGGATTGGGAAGGACAGTGATGAAAGAACTAACCAAGATCCTAAAGAATAAAGATATACAACTGAGCACTAAAGTTAGAATTGCCCAGTCCCCAACATCATGCATTCCCCATCACCATGTACAGATGTGAGATCTGGAAAATGAAGGAAGTGGATAAAAAGAAGATAATTTAAGATGTGGTGCTGGAGAAGAGTGCTGAGGATACCATGGACAGCCAAAAAGACAAACAAATGAGTACCTGAGCAGATCAAGTCTAACTCTCCCTGGAAGCCAGTGAGTCTGTCATACTTTGGCAACATCATGAGAAGGCATGAATAACTGGAAAAGACAATAATGCTAGGCAAGGTAGAAGGCAGCAGAAAGAGATGAAGACCGCATACCAGATGGACGGACTCAATCAGGGAGGACACGGATTTGAATCTACAAGACCTAAGCAGAGCAGTGGAGGATCTTGGAGATGTCTCATCTACAAGATTGCCATGAGCTGAGGCCAGCTTGAGGGCAGCTAACAACAACAACAAAGTGCCAGTAGTATACATGTTGAATGGAGGCTGCTGGCAACAGAACTAATGGGGCTGTGAGACTGGCTTGTGTTTTACTTTGAATTTTAAAAGATCTATTCAAGGTGCTTGCTTCCAGAACAATTTCCTTATCCCCAAATAATTTTAGTATCTTGGATAGTTTCTTTGATGTTTGGTCTAAAATCTGGTGCAGTGTCACTGATATGGCAGCTAGCAGCTTCCACTGTTCATGTAGCACACAAGAGGCTAGGCCTTTGCCCCAAAGAATATCAACTTAATTCTTACATCCTGCATCCTAGCCAGGCCTTCACTCAATGCCGTGCCCTCTTTGTTGGAAATGCAAAGAGGAATTCACTTCTGTACGGCTCTGAAACAGCCCGCATGGTTCAGAAGGGAGAGACCAGAATCATGCAAATTTAGAGTCCATCTTCTTACTTATACCCAACTACTTTAATGCCTTGAGCAGGAGAACATTACAGTCCCCTGCAGTGAATCATGAAGCGGTATATAAATGAAGTTGCTTTGCTTAGCTTGGCTTTAAGACTTGAGGAGTAACATGAAATCCCCAGATTCCTGATGTGAGGCAATTGCATCGGAGACTGTCTCAGCATCATTTACAAACTCTGCCTGTCTTGAGAATGCTTTTTAAATAATCAGATTTCTGTACAGGAAGATCTACTGGGGCTTTTATTTCTCAAATTGGATGTAAAATATATACCAAGTGGATCCACACTTGAATGCCCTTGTGAGTTCTTTACAAGGTATTAGACGGAGAAATCTTGCTGTTCCTCTTGTTTTGTCTAATTTTATCGAGAACATATCCTGGGTCTAAAAGGACTGTTTTAACTGAAACACTCCAGGCTACCAGACATTGTTCTATGAGGTTATTTTCTAAAATGAATTTTAGTCCTGTGCTGCATGAGAACAAATCTGAGTCCTTCCTTCCTTTCCACTTTCCTGCTGCTGTAATTCTAACTAACAGATTTATTCACTCCATATATATATTCTCTATTTAACCACAACTTAACAGCACAGACACTGCATGGCATCTCCTTGATTGCCAGAAATGCAGCAAACCTAAAGATTCCAATGTCCATCATCTCTTCAGTTCATTGCCACCATCCTCCATCAACCGCTGCGTCACACATCACAATCCTTCCTGCCATTCCATAGCATGGGGCCAGTGTTGCTTCATTCGAGACACACATTCATTCAAGTCTACCGAGAAATAATATTTAACTTGCTGGGTTGCTGAGTGAGTCATAACTATACCTGTTTGACTGAATCACTTTTTGGTGGGCTCCTACAGGGCCTCTCCCTGTAAAGAAATTGAATTCATCCCCCCCCCCCTTTCTCCATTCAGACAGACAGTATTTTAGCAATTGTTGTATATCTTGATCTGGTCTACCTACTTCCCCCTCCACCCCCAATAATCTAAAACTAGAGATATACCAAATGTTTGCATCAAAATGTTTGCTTTTGGAAGAGTAATCTCATGTCCAGTTCCTGGAGTGCATCTACACTGCAGAAATAATGCAGCTTGATGTCACCTTAACTGTCATGGCTCCATCCTACAGAATTCTGGGACCTGTGGCTTTGTGAAACATCAGTATTCTTTTGTAGAGATGGCTAAGGACCTTGTAAAACTGAAAATCCCAGGATTCCATAGGATAGAGCTACAGTGCTGGCATCATTTCTATATTATAGATGCATACCGATTTTGTGAGGCATTGGAGAAAGAAGGATCCTTCTCATGATGTCACCATTGCTCCTGTAAGGTGATTGTTATTGTTGCTGTTCTGTGCATGCAAGTCATTCCAACTTATGGCAACCCAAAGATGAACCTGTAATGGCTTTCTCTCTGCAAGATTTATTCAGAGTGGATTTGCCTTTGCCTTCCTCTGTAGCTGAGAGAGTGTGACTTACCAAAGGTCACACAGTGGTTTCCCATGGCTGAGCGGGGATTCAAACTCTCATCTCCCAGTATCCTAGTCCAACATGCAAATCAATACACCACAGTGGTCCTTTCAGTGCACCACTCCAGAAAGTGTTAAGTAGAAATTGGTGTTCTTTTCCTCACTCACTTTCTTGGAGAGGGCAGGTGACAGCAAACAGAAAAAGGATCCAGGCCATAAGGCTGGTAGTAGGTCCTGACGGGTGTCCAGAGCAATGCCAGCCCCTCGTTCTGCCCATCAGTGTGAGCAGAATGGCCAGCATCCTGTTAGTGTCTTATGCATATTTAAATTCCTGTAGAAGCTGTTGGTAAAGTTTGCCCAATGTGGAACAACTACATAATTCAAGGTGGCAGAAATTGTGCTGTGCCTGGGTGTACATGCACATTGAATATGGATGCCCACGGCACATGGGCATTGTGCATGGGTGAGCATGCACATTTTGTTTGGCATTTGGTTGCACTGCCTTTCCATGGTGGTGGGATTACATGCACCACTGAGGTAAGACCATAGCTATTGACATTTTCTTCCAAGTGAGATAGGCCTTTGCTGAGGAATAGATTAAGGCCTCACTCCAACATCCCCTCAGCATTGCATAAATATCAGTATGGAGACCTATGACCCATATATCCTCCTCCCAATTTAGTGAAATGTGCCCTGAAGCTGCCCTGCATGGCCATTCTATGCTTTGCAGTGAGTAGAAAGGCTCAGAGAAGCATCTGGCCAGATACCATAGCCAGATGTGAAATAATGACATCAATGCTGAGACCCTGGAGAACCCTGGCAGGTCTCAGCACTGTCATTATTTTGCATCTGGCTATGAAGAGACCAGACCCTTAATGAGCGCCCTGTGCTTACTAAACTGCCTTTCACTGAATTGTGTCTTAATGTTACCATTTGTTTAATTGTAGTTTAATGCCATTGTGGTTTTATTTCTGTCTTTTAAAAACTGCTGCTATAAATTACAAAAGGAACAATACAACCACATTCTAGAACGTTTTAGCATGATTTGCAGAATGTTTTGTGGTATGACCCATTTCGAGACGAATAGAGACATTCAGATGGAATAAGTACAGAGCCTTATGATAAGACTTGGCTTTGTTGCAAGCTATTATTCCCCATTTTCTAGCAGCCTGAAGGGCTCTCTCATGCCTCTGGTGGGCCACCATCTTTTCCACCCAGTTTTGCTGTTGCAATCTGGAACATGTATATGCTGCCTAGCTGTTGGAACTACCCTAAGAATGGTCAGGTTCCTGAACAGGATTTGGAGTACTTTGGTCTATGGTCTACTCTGTTTTCAGCTCCATTTTCCTCCACATCCACTGCTGGAAAACTTCAGGGGTCCTAGCCTAAAAATAAGATTGCACATAAACATTAGATAGAACTTCCTGATGGTAAGAGCTATTTGACAATGGAATAGGCTGCCTTGGAGAGTGGTAGAGTCTCTGTTTGGAGGTTTTAAAGCAGAGGCTGGATGACCATCTGTCGGGGGGGGGGGCTTTGATTGTGTATTCCTGCATGGCAAGGGGTTGAACAGGGTGGCCTTTGGGGTCTCTTCCAACTTTAGAATTCTATGATTCTAAAAAAAGTTACCTACTATTGACTTACTTATATGTATGTCTTTGCAGCATAAAACATCCAGGGGTAGTTGTGTTGGCCATATAGCAAATCCAATCAAAAATCCACCAAACAGTGATACCTTTATTGGCCAACCAAAATGTACAATATACATGTTTCAAGCTTTTGAAATAGCACAATTGACCCCCATATGACTGAAAATACTGATTGACTCGCAGAATCACCAGCTTGGGATGGATGGATTTCACTGTTTCCTTATATTTTCATGAACTTCATTAGGAGCTTCTGTTGAACATCCTCTTCAGCAAAAGATGCAGAACTCCTGCTTTTCAAGGAGAACCAACTTGGCCCCAATGTCTAAGTAGTGGTTTAAAGAGATGGAAATGGATGCAATATACAGTATGTTCCATGGAAGCTGCTAGTTCAACAACATCAACTTAAATATGTATCCCCAGCAAAGGAGGCAAAGAAGAAGGGGAGAAGGGGGGCGGAACCCAGTGGAAATGTCAGCCATGACCCAAATAAGCTCTGTTTTGTCGAGATGAAAATGAAATATGAATGCAAAGTGGAGCCTCCATGTTATAGCCCTGAGCTTTTCAGAGTCACAAATGGAGGTCGTCGCTTTGAATTTCCAAATCAAAGTTGTTCCTTAAAGAGAGCAGAGACATAATAGGAGCTGGAAAGACTGTTCCTCTCTTTATGGGGCCTTCCTAGTAGCAAAATGCTGAGAAAAGAGGCAGTAAACAGTATAACAAAGTTGGCAGGTTAAACAAAACAAAACAAAACAGTTCAGAGTCTGCAAACTGGATCTCCTTTCCAACCTTCTTTCCCTGTGTCTGACATCTATATTGATTGACTGATTGGCTCATTATATTTTAGCATTGTCCTGTGAATGCATGGGCAAATAAAACTTAAATACACGCAATAAAAATGCACAACAGTAATAATAAAATAAATACAAAATAAATAAAAATGCCAAATAAAACTTGGATACAGAAAAGTAAAACAACAACAACTGAACAAATCAGCATGGAATAACCACATTGCAATGAGTTGAAGCCAGATTTACAGTGCAATCCCAACTCAAAGATGTCACCTTGGCTCTGGGGATTAGGTTTATCACTTCAGATGCCAGAACCTTCTTCTGCCAGATATCATCAGGGCAATCTGCTAGCAGAACTGTTCTACCAATTAAGATCTGCTGGCAGAGGTGCCAAAGAAGGGACAGAGAAGGATGAAGGAAGGGTCAAGTTACACCAGATGTACACGTCCTTAGGTCTAAGGATACAATCACAAAATTACACACAGAAGCAAGCCAGGGTGAGGGTACACTCCAGAAATTTCTAGCAACCATAGACTGAGAACAGTTCGGATTCCGTGCAGTTTCAGCTGGCCTATTCTAGGTTCATATTCATCAGTGAAGTCTGTGCTCTTAGTGACACTTAGGACATTATCACATGAGCCCCAATCTTGCCATGATCACATTAGCAAAAGTAAATGGATAAATACTGGTTTGGGAGCCCTCAATATCAAACATCCCTTCAATAATGTGACTGGAACAATTGCAGCCATCTACACTCTCTCAGCTCTCTCCCACATTCCACTTTAACCCCATCTCCCTGTTCTTTTGCCCTATCCAGCATGCATTTTTGCATTTTTTTATTTTTATTTTTACTTTTAGTTATAATGCAATTTAGGAATTAGGGCTATGCAATTTAGTGACCTCTGAGGGAGAGAAGGGGGACTGGATGCACCATCAGGGAGCTGTAGGAAGTTAGGGGATGTTGTATCTGCTACTTTCTTGGACCTCCGCTTCCCTCAGAGGTCTTGCTCTTTGCAGGACTGGAGCCCTCAGCAGGCACTGACCTCCACCCAGCACAGCTGCCTTGCCTGGCTAAACTATAAAAACAGGACTTTGAGGGAGGCTTTACCAAACAATATCCAGTTTGTTTTCTGTTGGTCCAGATGGAACAAGGGATGGAAGCGACAAGAAAAGAGATTCCACCTCAACATTAAGAGAAACTTCCTGACAGTAAGAGCAGTTTGACAGTGGAACATACTCCGTTGGAGAATGGTGGCGTCTCCTTCCTTGGGGGACTTTAAACAGAGGCTGGATGGCTATCTGTTGGGAGTGCTTTGATTGTGAGTTCTGTATAGCAGGGGGTTGGACTGGAAGGCCCTTGTGGTCTCTTCCAATGCTATGATTCTATAAGGATGCTGAAAGATGGTGCATCCAGTCCCCTCCTGCCAGCAAGCCATGGTTTAGCAAGCTGCTGTGATGGGATCCCATGGGGTCCCCTGTTGCTGGCCTTCCCACCATGGCTCACAGGCAACTGGTGGCTGGATACATCATCCTTCAATGCTTTGCTTGCCAGCAGTTCCAAACTCCTTTTCTGGTGTGGCTGCTTGGCTTTTAAGGTGTGTTGAGGGAGGACATTTCCAGTTATGGCAATGGGGATTGTAAATGTGAGAGCTAACTTTACAAGGTTGTAGATATAGCTTACAACATCATGAACAGCTGCTTTTAAAATGTCCCAGTGTGTCTCTCCTCCTTTCCCCCTTCATTCTTAGCTTCTTCAGTTGCTGCAAATTGAGTTGGAAATACAAGCATAGTCTGTATTCGATTAACTCAGCAAAGGGGAAAGTAGAGGAATGGGCAGAATCTTGCCCTTCTCAGTAGACACAGGCAAAAAGGCCTCTCTTATTAGCTTGTGTATTTTTCCTCAGTAATAATTTTTGACATTTTGACCATGCTCTGATGTTGCTTAGCCACACATGTCCCAGTTTTCATCTGTGAAATGTTGGAGGGTATGCCTTAGGGTTCCTAAAATCTTATCTTAGTGTTCTCAGAGATTATTCCCCGTGTGCCAACTGACAATGCAAGAGTTCTAAGTCCAAAGTTCTTTTTCGATTATGATTGTTGACACCTCTGCCTTCCATGGCAATTTCATTGTAGTCTTGCTTGTGCTGTTTCTCTGCCAATGTTAGTTATTCATTTGTTAGTGAGGTTAGTTGTTTCTTTTTCTCTCCCCTGACTCTTTTTTATCTTTTGCAGCTGTGACTAGATGGGGATGGATTGCTCCTGCCATCCAAGAATAACCATTCATAAGAAGTATACCAACCTTCATTCTCTAGAATAAATGGTATAAATGAGCAATTCATGTACTCTTGGGGTGTTCCCAAGCTCTCGCCCACCACCTTATGGGCCCATTTATATTTTAAATGTTTTTTTAAAATAGAATATACAGGGGTGCAGTGACCTGAAGCCTATAATGTTCTACAATGGCTAGAGTTCCTACATCTTAGGGCCTGGCACCCAGATCTCGAGTTCTCTGGGTGAAACAGAGGAATCCCAGGGTAAGATCACTGTCTTGAAAAGTGTGCGCACATATATTTTTCTCATTTGTGTGTGTGTTTTTTTAATTTGAATGGTATGCCATCTACTGTGGTGACTGATTCTTAAAATATCATGCTTAGTGACCTCACAAGAAGCTTCACCAGGGCCCTATGAAACAATGTAAATGGTTTTTCCTACCTCTCAGGTTTTGATCCTGAAACTTCAAAGCAAAGCAAAGCAGCTTCATTTATATACCGCTTCATATCACACTATGGGATGTCTAAGCAGTTTACAACTGTAAGCTCAAGAGCTGGTATAGTCCTGCCCTGGCAACCTTGGCAAGGGCCAGTGCAGCTTCCCATTCCCTGGCAGTTGCCTAGCCCTGTAGTATGAGCTCAACTGAGCAATAAGTCTTCTGTCTAAAGGAAAATAAAAAAGAAGCTGGAATAACAACTTTGAGAAAGCAGTTCTACAGGCAAGGAACTTCTACACAAAAGGTTCAGTCTCAAATACTTGCCACCTCTACCTGGGACACGGTGGCTCAAGTGGTTAAGATGCTGACTCTGTTGATTGCAAGATTTGCAGGTTGGCAGTTTGAGACCCAGGTGCCATGTGATGGGCTGAGCTCTCATCACTAGTTCCAGCTTCTGCCACCCTAGCAGTTCAAAAGCATGCAAATGCAAGTAGATAAATAGTTACCACTTTGGTGGGAAGGTAAACAGCATCCGTCTATTAACATCTTTGGATGGCTTTAAAAAGGCCATTAAGACGGATCTTTTCCGGCAGGCCTTTCCAGACTAGTCAGCCCACCCCGGACATACGGACATACGGACATAAGGACATAAGGACTGCGCTTGGATGTCCCTACGTGGCCCCATCGTTAGATGGAGGGGATCCTTGAGCTTCCCCACTATTCTGTGTGGATTTATTTTAAATTATGTTTTAATAATTTGTTGATTTAATACTGTTTTAAGGGGGAGGGTGGGGTTTCTGTGTATAAAATGTTATGTAGTTCATGATTTTAAAATTGTAAGCCGCCCTGATTGGGTATCCATTGGGCGGGGTAGAAATAAAATTTTATTATTATTATTATATTATATCATAGAGTAGTCTCTGACAACGCTGGCTCTTCATCTTAGTAATGGAGATGAACACCACCCCCTATGATCAGACACGACTTGACAACCTTTTCCTTACCTGCCTGTTTAGGAGCTGGGGCATTTACATTATTGTGGTGTCCCCTTCTAGTCTTTTCTGACTTACGGTGATCCTAAGGTGAACCTATCACAGGGTTGTCTGGGGCTGAGAGTGTGTGACTCACTCAAAGCCACCATGTGGAATTCCATGGCCAACTTGGGAATCAAACCTTTGTCTCTAGAGTTGCAGTCCAATGTTCAAACTACTATACCATGTTGGGTCATTTAGCAGGAAATTAAATGGTATTCAAAGTTTTCTCTTTGAATTTGTCCATTTCAGCAAGCTCGATCACTTTCCTCAGCCAATGTTATTCAAAGTTATTCAACATTTTTAAAAACTTTCTCTTTGATCGACATAATCATTTTGTCCATTTCAGCCAGTTCAATCAGCTTCATCAGCCAATCTTCTTGTGTAGGAATAGCAGGGGCCTTCCATCTCTGAGCATTGCTACTGTCATCCTACTGTATATACTTGATTATAAGGCGACCTCATGTATAAGTCTAGGGCATGTTTTAGGGCCAAAATTATAGATTTTGATATGCCTCATGGATACATCGAGGATAAAACTTAGAGGCATGTAACAAAGGATGTAAAGGACAAACGTTACTGTCTTCATACAGAAATGTCTTATTCAGATCCTTCTAAGCCCAATTCCTCTTGGCACTCATTTGAGGAAAAGCACTAAAGAAGTGCCACCGCTTCCATTTTCCCACCCAAGCAATCAAAAAGGAGTCATGGTGGAAAGAATAGAGGACTGTAATCCTTCTTTTGGGTGCTCCCAGGATGAACTTACTTTTTACCACTCTACTCAGAGAAGGGGAAGAGTTAAAATATAGTACTTACATATTGACCCATGGATAAGTCAGCCCACTTTTATGGGGTCAATTTTTTTGACTAAAATTTGTAGAGTTATACATGAGTATATACAGTATATGTTTCGAACTCTTCATAAAAGCATTTTTGCTCACTGCTGTGAAGTGCAACTCAACACTTGCTAGAAGGCCGCCTTCTATGGAAGCATAGCTAATAGTGGTATATATCCATCAGTTAGGCAGAAGAAGTCAATAGTACTTGTTTGTATAGAGTTTCATATTTTAAATTGCTTTAAACTTATGTCATTGTACACTGTCTTTGGATCTTGGACTATAGGAGGCGATATAAATACTTTAATAAATACTCATTCTCCTTTGATGAAATTCTCCTAGCTCTGCTTAAAATTACCTCACTGTCCAAACTGTTGGTGATGACAAATCAAGTGTTACTTGCAATTAAATGATAAATTTGAAAGCAGTTCTACTGGGCCATGAACTAGCCCTCAGGATTTCTAGTGATGCAGTATTTAAGAGTGTTAGGGGAGAGGAGAGCTAAAGAAAAGAAGCATCAGCTTCTTCATGACGTTCTTATCTCTTTGCTCCCTCTGGACTGGAGTTATGCCACTGAAGGTATTTCTTTTCTTTGGTCTTTGATTTCTGCTACCATCATATTTCTCTTGCTGTGCTTTGACCGGATACCACTGCCTGCAGCCAAGCACATGCTGAGGTAAGTTCCCATAAAGCATTGCCTTGCTGGTTGCAGGTATCTCGGTGAGAGCCAACTTCCTCTCCATGGGGGAGCAGTTTCCTACCTGTTTGGATCCTTCTTACTTAGGAATCTTGGTAGAGTAGCATTCTTGACCACATCAAAAAAAAAATTGATTTTTGAAATGACTACCTACTAAGTAGGTAGACCTTCAAAGTCTTATCCCCCTCCTCAGTGTTGTACATATATTCATCCTGAACAGTCAGGTATGGAAAGGATAGGATATTGTGGTATTTCAGTAGGAATACTTAGGCTCTTGGTCTGTTAAGTCAAATGCACCACCAAGGTATTGCAGGTCTGTGAAGTGCTTGGTTAACATCATACAACCCTGATGGAAAGATGGGGAGGGAATTTGTTGGAGTCCTAGAACACTCTGTTTGATCAAGGAATGTAATTCTTTTCTAATTTTCTTCTTGAAAGAAGCAATGAGTACATTTAACATGCTTCCCCCCCACCCCGCTGTTAGACAGTCTTCAGAAACTGTGCTGTTTTCAGACTATTTGCCATTCTGGACTTATGCTGCACATAATTTGCAAATGGTTGTTTTGCACAGAAAACAGTATTTTCTGTGCAAGTAACAGCATTTTATGCTCAGAAAATAATATTTCTGCACATAAATATGTTCTTCACAGAAAAGGCTGTTTCCTATGCAGACACAAAACAACCACATGCAGATTTCATGCAGAGCTCTGCTCAGCCATGGAAATCCAGTGAATGACTTTAAGCAAGTGACACACACTCAGCCTCAGAGAAGGGCAATGGCAAACCCTCTTTGAATAAATCTTGCCAAGAAAATGGTGCAGTACAGTTGTCTTGGCTTTGCCATAAGTTAGAATCAAGTTGAAGGCACACAGCAGCAGCAACAAACACCAACATGGTAATTCACTGGGTTTCCGTGGCTGAGCAGAGATTCAAACCCTGGCTTCCCAGAGACCTAGTCCAGCATTCACTTCACTAAAAACCTTACTGGAAAGCAGGCAAAATGTCAGATCCATGATTTCACTCTTCGCTGACCTTCCTTGTTTGGAGCTTGGAAACAGCTACATGACTGTGTTAAAAACTCTATTTCTCAACCACCCACCCAGTAAGTGAAGTTAAAAAGAGGTGCACATGAACAGAGAGAGACAAAGAAAGAGACAGTTGCTAAGTCAACTTAATGTCAACTTAAATGTAATTTTAAAAAAAAGGCCATGTGGTTTAAATGTAACATAGCCAAAGGAGGCTAACAGCTTCCACATCAGGAGTCTGGCAAATATGATCTGAGTTATATTCCAGATTTCAAAGGAGTAAAACAAGGTACTGGGCCTGTTGGGAGGATGGGTCCTTTAATACCTGGAATCAAACCCAGAGTGGATCTACCATACCTGACAAGGAAGTCCCAGGCTACCTCAACACTTCTTCACTTACTTTCCTATCCCTGGAAATGAGCTATCACCAGGGATTCCTAACTCATCATAGCTCTGTACCTTAGACACCAAGTTACATACACCTCCTTCCGTGCACACAAATCAAAAATATCTTTTCAGGATTCAGTGCCAAGCTGGTACCTGTGAAGTCAGAAGATGAAGGATGATTTATAGATTACAGCAATTTATGCACTACCATTGAACTTAATAAATTCTCTCCCTGTGTGGTTCCTTCCTGAATACTTTCTGTAGTTCCTTCCCACATAACTTATATTGCACATTAATATAAGTTATACAGGAAGGGTGACCTAGTCTCACTCTCATTAAAGCCACCTAGGCAAGTGTCTCTCTTCTTAGACATTTTCTCTAGAAGCACTCATTTCCAGTCACTGGTAATCCTCCTAAACTTCATCTAATGCAGACTTTGGTCGCCCCCGCCAGCCTCAGGCTGGCAGCTTAGGAGGTTTGTCAGTCAGTTCCATGTCTGGCCAGTACAGCAGGTTACTAATGAAGAACTATATCACTTGCTTATGCTGTTAACACATTATAGGCTGCATCCGCACTGCAGAAATGACCCAGTTTTAACACCACTTTAACTGCCATAGCTCGATGTGATGGAATTCTGGGATTTGTGATTTGTTGTGGCACCAGAACTCTTGGACAGTACCTCACAAAACTACAAATCACAGCACTTCATAACATGGAGTTGTGGCAGTTACAGTGGTGTCAAACTGGCTATTTCTGCAGTGCAGATGCAGCCCCAGTCTTCCTCAACCCAGAGTTCTCCTGATTGTTTAGACAGCAACTCCATAAACCCCACTTGCCATGCTGCACAGAGAGCATCTTGAAAGTGACAAGATTGAAGGACTGACATCTTAGAACAGTTTTTTTCAACAAATGGTTAGCTTGAAAGCAGAGCCTGTTGCTTTCGAAGCAT
Source organism: Phrynosoma blainvillii (assembly GCA_026167975.1). NCBI lineage: Eukaryota > Metazoa > Chordata > Lepidosauria > Squamata > Phrynosomatidae > Phrynosoma > Phrynosoma blainvillii. The sequence continues at coordinate 12,943,743 of JANUYF010000004.1, read as the reverse complement.
GGCCAGGAATTAACTTTGAAGTCTTTTGTAGGCATCTGGAGCTGGAATGCAAATCTGGCCCTTATGGGATTCCTTAGATGACTGTGCCCCTTTCTCCATCACACTATTGTTGGATCAAATCTCAGCTTTTGTACATATTAAGAGTTTAGAATTTTAAGGTAGAATATGTTGGGTATTTTTTTAATTTGGCCCCACTCACTTTTGGAATGCCCCCCCCCCCCACCCACCGTGAAGTATTCTGAAACTGAACTCAGTCCTTGGGCTAGAAAAGGTTCCTCAACATATTTGTAGGAGCCTTGGCAACATGAAAAGAGGACCACACTGTATCACAGAGGACAGGCATCTCCAGCAGTGGGTCTTAGCTAGCATAGCAAGGTAACCCAGGGTAGCTAGTGGTATCCATGTGAATGAGGTGATGAATCCTTGTGTATTCAACCCTTGTGGGTACTCATTCCACTCCAGGTTTTAATTAGAGTTTGTGGGACATAGAACTCTCTCCTATCACCACCAATAGATTCAACAACTTGGATAATTCCATTAAACCTGAGAGCACATTCACTGCCTTACTGAAGGCACTGGCCAGGACAAATCTCTGTCTATGGTTCTTGGCTAGCTTCTGGAAGCCTAAGCAGAAAATGCCCATATTCTCTGAGAATTGTGCATCCCCTCGCTCAGCAATATGAATTACAGCACCTCAGGTTGTTCTCTTCAAATGCAAGGTATGATTTTGTTGTTGTGTGCCTTCCAGTCATTTCTAACTTTGGTGACCAATCATGGTGTTTTCTTGGCAAGATTGTTCCAAGGAGGTTTATCATTGCCTTCCTCTGAGGCTGAGAGCATGTGACCTCCCCAAGGTCATGCAGTGGGTTTTATGGCCATTTGGGGAATCAAATCCTGGTCTCCAGAATCATAGCGCAACACTCAAACCACTATGCCATATTTTTAAAAAACAAATTAAGAGGAATTTACTTTTCTATAAAATTACATATAATGGAAATACATAAAACAAAACAAAAGAAAAATACATACATACAAAACATAGGATGTTATCACACGGGGCCTAAAGCAGTCCCATCCCCGTCGCATCCCCGTCCTATTGCGGTTCCTTTTCAATCCAGAACTTACCGGCATACAGAAAGCAGCATCATTCCGGTATCATTCTGGTCGCGGCAAAATGTAATTCCCAAAGAAACCGGCATTCAAAAGAACGGGGAGGATGCCAGGTGATGCCGCAATGGGACGGGGATGTGACGGGGATGGGCAGGGTTTCTCTGCGACATCGTGTGAACACAGGGGAAAAGGAATCGCAATGGGACGGGGATGCGACGGGGATGGGACTGCTTTAGACCCCGTGTGATAACGTCCATAGATAAAAATTAAATTACAAACACACTACTAAACTTACAAAACTTAAAAAAGGGAGGGGAGGCAATAATGACTTCCAACTTTTCAACTAATGGTTACATATATGATATCAAACTTTCTCTATTGTCAAGCCCTTCATTTAAGTTTCTACTGTTGACTAACACTACTCATCTTCAAATCCAACTGCTGAACAGTTACTTTGTTGTAGCTGTAAGAAAGCAACTCCTCATTGCCAGTCTTTCTTAAAACTACTCAGAGATTTCTTTCTAATTAAGGCAGTCAAGTTGTCTGTCCCACCCAAATAATACCATTTCAATACCCAATCTTCCATCATTGGGGTCATCTTGTCCTTCCATTTCTTTGCATACAGAAGTCTCGAAGCTGTAACCATATATTGCATAATTCTCCCATAAATGCATGATAACCATTACTACCTTCTCCATCTTGGATTTCAATCTATCTCAAAGAGCAGGAGTGCTGCTTTCTATCCACTTCTAAGTCATCTCTTTCCCCACCCACTTTCCTTGACTTGCTAGCTCTTCAAGAAGCAGCAGTTAATGAAAGAAAGGAAGAACAATTCCCTCATCCACTCTCTGATGCACTGCTAAGACAATGGCCATTCCCCAGTTGTGTTGGGAAATGGAGCTTTCCTGGGTCAATACAGAGGTGAATGAGAAAGATTTTCAAGACTGTTAAGGAGTAGGTTGGGAAACTGATTGTGGGTGTACTGTTGATTTCATTGGGCGAGGAGGGATAATAAGATCTGATTTGGCTCAGAATTGTGCCAAGAATGACATAAATCAGACATTAGGAATGGGAGTACACAAAAATCAGTGGCAGAACATTTCAGTCTCCCTGGGCATTCCATCTCAGATCACAGAACAGCAATCTGGGACAACCATACACATTTCAACACTTTCTAATGGGGGTGTCCTACACTCATCCATTCTCTTCACCTACAGGCTAGTTTCCAGTGCCAAACTGGACTTGACCCTTCATTTCCACACACACAGGCTAGTTTCCAATGCCTTTGTTCACAAGTGACCATAGTTAAAACTGGGCTTGCCATTTCATTTCTATACACAAAGGATTTTGAATTTGAATTGACATTCTCACATACCAATGACATATATAGGTCTGTCCCTGGCTTCCACTCCACCAAATACATCTGTAGAAGTACACTTTAGTCTACGAAAGCTCATGCTGCCAACTTCTTTCTTCCAGTTAGTCTCAAAAGTGCTACAAGATCTCTACAGATAAATAATTGGAGATTATTGCACTGCTCAAATAACCCGGCTTACCTCTTCTGAATTGAAATCTTAATTTAGGAGGCAGCCAGGTCCTATCACAAGGATTCTGCTGCCAAAACCACCGAGCTGCAACCCAGGTCCCCAGCACACTTCGGCGGCCATGTTTTTAAGTTGGAAAGCTCCCAGTTTCAATCAGAAGTGTGCCAGGGACCCAGGCTGCAGCTGGGCTGCAGCTGGATTGGACTCACCTGGTGGCTTGGGTGGCAAAATCCTTGTGATGGGACCCAGCTGCCTCCTGAATTAGGCTTCATTTCAGAAGAGGTAAACTGGATTATTTGAGCAGAGCAATAAGGTCCATAATTTGAGTTACTTTCTCAGTTTAGCAGAAAATAGTTTAGTTCTCCAAGTCCAGTTAAGAGCCAGATAGGTTTGCTCCCATCACTTGTAATGATGTTTTAGATGGACAGTTGGTCTGACTTTAGTCTAAGATATCTTTATATGTAACATGCATTTAATGACAAGGAATGAGAATGGGGAAATTTTATATCTAAGGAGAACTGCTAAAGTGGTTTGTTTTCTCCCCTCATTGTCCTTGGGAATTATCAATAAGTCTCTTTTTGGGGTTAATGGCACATCTGTGTGTTCTTCCTCCATTCCTGTTGCTTGGAAACAAGGCCATTAAAGATCCAGAAGGAGTTGGGATGTTGCACAGAATAGGTAATGCACGCGGCTGCTTTCTTGATATAAAATCTTGCTTATTGCTAGGGCTGATGGCCGTGCTTTAAATCATACTGGCATGCAGGTAACATCAATCTACATAAATAAGTGGGGTATGGTATCACACCTGCTAGTGCATGCTCCCATTTTAAGTTGCCTGAACAATGAGAAGGAAAATAATAGCCAAATATAATTTAGATTAGCCTCTACAGGTGTCCAGTCAGATCAAGAAAGGGAGTGCAGGAAATTTATTTTTTGAAGTGCATCTCCCAGCATCTCCCAGATGGATAGGGAATTTGGAAACTACAGCCCACAAAAGTTACTTTTCCAAAGTGTCAGATAAACCAAATTCTGCTTGTAATGAGAAGTTGAGCTTTGAAACTGAGAGATGAAGCTCTTGGCTCCAAAAATAATAGATTTAAAAGATAAGAATCATGTGCCCCCCTGATGTTATTGTTGGACTGTGATGCCCAGCTTAATTTTATACAGTTTTAACTACATTATTTTAATTGTATATTTAAAGTGTTCTTGTGAGGCATCTTGGGTCTCCTTTGGGGAGAAAGGCAGCATAAAATTAAAATAAACTGAAATAAATAATTCATCACTATTGGCTGTGCTGGCTAATGGGAGCTGCAGTCTAACAACTTTCGGAAGACAACATTTTGCCTCTTTGTTAATGAAAGAATAGCTTGCAGTACCTTATTGGACACTACAGTTAAAATTGCTTTTAACAGCAGTATGACATGCACATGATATGATCTGGAAGAGCAGCTGTGATAAGCTGTGATAAGATCCTCAAGTGAATACCAAAGTCAGACTGTCTAGGACATATTATTGCGAATTTCTGTGTATGGTTGTGAAAACTGGACAGTGAAGAAAGTTGACAGAAAGAGAATGAACTCCTTTGAATTTGGTCTAGGAGAAGAGTTCTACAGATACCAGGAAGTGCCAAAATGACAAATGAATGTGTCTGGGAGCAAATCAAGCCTGAAATATCCCAAAATGATTAATCTGGAGGTATGGGGAGCCAGCGTGGTGTAGTGATTTGAGCCCTGGACTAGGACTCTGGAGACCAGTTCAGTTCCCAGCATGGTCACGAAACCCACTGACCTTGTTAGGAAAACTCCATGATAAGTTCACCTTAGGGTCACCATAAGTTGGGAATGACGTGAAGAATCACAACATCAACATCAATCGTACATTGGACACGTATAATAAGGTCATCTCATGTTATCTCCAAAGTATGATGGTCCCAGTTTAATTAATTTACCAAGATAATAGTATTTGGTAAAGTGGAAGGCAATAGAAAGAGAGGAAAACTACAATACAGTTGAATAGACTCAGTCATGGAAGCCAAAGCCCTGAGTTTTCAAGACTTTAGCAGAGCTGTTATCACACAATTCAAGCACTGAGTTAACACATTTCCTCTGTTTTCCATGCATTCATCGTTTATTCCCCTGTTTACTCATCTTCCTTCACATAACCTTTTCCCAGAAGCAGCAGTTTCTTGCATCTTTAAGAATTGCAATGTTGTATTTGGATCACCTTTAGAAAAAAAACAAAAAACCCATCATCAATATTGAGAATAGGTTTAATCTGCAGCCTTTACCCAGAATGATGAATCATACTTGACTGATTTTTCTATGGGCCAAAATAAATAAATAATAAAAATAAAATAAACAGCCCCCGCTGTCTACAGCGCAAGATGTCTTCTTTTCAACTTGGCCCTGACATTACAAATCCAAGACAAAGCAGAGCTACATGACAGTAGGAAGTTGCTGGAATGAATTAGAAGTAGGCTTTGTATTCATTATCTGTTCACATGGTTTGGCTCTTTTGTAAAGCACCTGAATAGTTCAGCACTTCTGGAATACAGTCTGTGCAGACAATAGGATATACTGTGTGTGTTTGTTGATATATGTGTGTATCTTAAAAAAAAAAAAAAACTCCATGAAGGGACAATTGCCTCCCAAAGAAATCTAAATACACACAATTTTCTTTCAAAGGGCAATAGCTGAATAAGTTCCATTATTTTGTTTTAGAGTAGGCTGCTAGAAACTATATAGAAACAATCACACTCATTTCCTTGATGGCTCAAGGCCCTAATTTTTAGTCAATATCTACCTTTCACTGACATGTATTGATTTCCAGCATTAAGGCTAAAACCCTATATCAACTCTTCTGGGAAGAAACCTCACTGATTTCAGTGGTTGGAATCCTATCAGTGTGTTACACTCTTGTAAGTTTCCTCATGAAAACAGGTGGACATTTAAAGCTCAAGGTGGAACAGTTGCATTCAATTCAAGTTCACAGAAGTAGAGATGAAATGCAGTGCCACAATATTGGGTTGTGTGTTTGGTTGCATATTTGGATGTGTGTTCATCTGGGAAGCAATGCCATTCAGCCAGTGTTGTGTGGCACCATCAATGCATAATTCCACATGCAGTGGTTGGTTGGTTGGTTTAAATATTACTATCCTGCCCTATATCAAAAGTTCTCAGGGTACCATACAAGTAAAATCAATGCTAACAAGTTAAAACAATAAAAATATTTATTGTATTGGCAACCATACAGTCTAGGATCTTGACTAATGACACTTCCTTTTGTGTCATCATATAAAGCAGGGGTAGGCAACCTTTCCCCTTTAAGGGCCGAGGGACTTCAGCTCCCAGAATCCCAGGAGCTATTGGCCAACATGGGACTATTGGCCAACATGGCTGAGGCTTCTGGGAGCTGAAGTCCCTCGGTCCTTAAAGGGGACAGGTTGCCTACCCCTGATATAAAGGATAGTGGCAATAGTCAGGCTATAGTCCTATATACATTTAGCAAGAAGCCAGCACTATTTTTTAGTGGAGAGGAGGGATGACGATGATAATACTGTTATTGTTGCTTTCACATCTCGGGGTAAATCTATACTGGCCACTTAACCTGGGGACAGTCCAAAGCTTTGTGCCCTAAATGAGCTTAGGACTGACCACAATGGCACTGGCCAAAACCAGTGCAATGGCCAAATCTAGTGCAACATCACATCATTGTGCACATGGGCCAGCTGGGCTGACAGTGCATCAGCCTCTCTGGCCTGCCCCCTGATTTCAGAGCCACCTTCACTGTTTCTTCACATGCAAGAGATCCATGCAAAGCCTGGCTGGTGTGCCTCTGCTTCTGCTGAGGTCAGAAACGGCTCCTGAGACATATGATCAGCAAAGAATTCAGGCACCCATTTCTGTCCTCAACAGCAGTGATGGTATGCCAGGCAGGCTTTACATGGAGCTTCTGTTTATGAGGAAGCAACAGTGGCAGATCCAAAAATGGACCATCCCTTTCCCCTCTGCTGCTAAGCCTGGGGAAGGGAGATGGCATGTGGAAAACTGGATCAAGCTCAATCAGACCAAATCCAGTTGTCCACATGGGAGAAGAACCTGAGATCACGCTGAGGTTTCTGAAAAATACTGGGATTTTCCCAATTTTGTTTAGTTTGGATCAAAGTTGAATAAAGGGCAGACAAACGCAGATCCTCCCCAGAAGTAGCTGTATGCCTCAGGACTGCCAGAACTGACTTCAGGGTAAATACAGCATTTTTCACTTGTTATAGAAAAGACCACAATCTTTCTCCCATTTCACATACACATTGAAGTTGGATCTCCATATCCATGGATTCCTTATCCATGGTTTTCACCATCCACAGCTTGCAAATATTCAAAAAATATATGCATTCCAAAAAGCAAACTTTGCTTTTGCCATTTTGAGGGTTGGACTGGATGGCCCTCTCTTCCAGCTCTATGATTCTATGATTTTATATAAGGGATGCCATTTTACTATGCCATTGTTTTTAATAGGACCTGAGCATCCATGGATTTTTGGTATCCATGGGGGGTAATGGAACCAAACCTCAGGGGATACAAAGGGCACACTATATTGTTTACTTTAGATTTAATTACTCCTCATATTTGCCCTTCAGAAGCACAGATATCATTCTCTACGAAGGAGTTGTGAATCATTGCTCTGCATTACACCTGCAGTTGGGTTCATTGGCCATCATTTTTCACATTTGTGTGCTTCTTCTGCCCCCCTTCTGCAAAATGTAATTCATGCCCCCATATTTTTAGGGACACATATTGGCCACATGAGATTATCAGGAGGAAAAAATATAATAATTACAGATACTCTTAGCAGCCCTGATTATTAGCACCTGTTGACATGGAAATCATGAAGTTCCATTTCCTTGCAGAAGATGCAAAAGCAGTGAGAGAAAAGGTTAACTCTCTCTCTCTCTCTCTCTCTGTCCATGCGTCTGCACATCTAAAATGAAGTAAATGAAAGACTGCAGATGGAGAGAGCTCTTGAAAGTCTCTATTTGTATTTGTCGACCAAGACAGGGCAGATAAAGTAGCTTTTTACTGGATCAACAAATACCGTAGCAGACATTAAAGGTCAAAATGGATAAATATCAAGCTACACAAATCCCATCCTTAGCTGAAGGCAACTGGGGAGACGAGTGCTGTTTTTATGACAAGTCATCTTCTGACACATTGTGGCTGTTGTTGCAAAGTGATCACAGAGAGATTGGAAGAATTGTAGACATTGAATCATCATTCCCCTTACCTATTAATAAAGAACCACAATAAGGCCCCCATCAGTGTTTTTTTTTTAACCATTCTTCATAAATCCACCCCCCCCCCCGAGCCTGGCTGAATCAAGTTTTTATTGATTTCTCAGTTAAATGCACCCTTTTACAGCACAAAGTCAGGAATCTTTTTTTTTTTTTAAATCATATGACTAGGGCTCTTAAACTGACATCGAATGTTTTGGAGGAATTTTTTTACAAATTATTTTTTTAAAAAATACGATTAGGCTTTGGGTGCATCTACACTGTAGAAATAATGCAGTTTGACACCACTTTATTTCTCATGGCTTCATACTACTGAATGCTGGAATTTGTAAGGCACAGCACTCTTTGTCAGAGAAGACTAAAGACCTTGTAAAACTAAACATCTCAGGATTCCACAGGATAGAGCTACAACCATTAAAGTGATGTCAAACTGTATTGTTTTTACAATGTAGATGCACCCATTGATTTAACCATTCTCTTTTTTAAAAAGTTTTTTCCCATTGAATTAAAAGTGGGCAAGCTCATGATGGTTCCTCTGTGTTCCCCAGAGGTGCCATTGCATATTATCAGACCTCTAGCTCCTTGTTGGTTGTTACCTGGGATAGCCATGTAGATTGATTTTAGTGTCTTTTATGGCAGATGTTGAAACTGATCCTGTAAAAAATGAGCTTATTTGAGCATGGAGATCCTCCAGGGAGGGCTTTCTCTTGGTCCCACCATCACAGGTGCATTTGGTGAGGACACCAAAGGGGGACTTCTTGATGTCTGTTCCCAATCTGTGGAATTTTCTACCATGGAAAGCTAGGAAGGCTTCCCTTCCTCTCCTTCCTCCAACCAGCAATGAAAATTGTTTGGCCATTAACTGGTTATTGCAGAAGAATCCTTTAATGGAGCCTGTGTACTGTTTTTGTATTCTCGTATTATTATTATTATTATTATTATTATTATTATTATTTCTTATCTGCTGCTCCCTGTGAAGCGAGAAGATGAAAAGCAACAAATAATGCAATACATATAAAACATAAAGAAAAGTATCTAGAACCAATACATATTAAAAATCCATCAATAAATACTTTTAAAGCATAATTTAAAAATAATCTAGATAAGCCTGCAGGAAGAGTCTGGTCTTTACTGCTAATTTAAACTCAGACAGCATCTCGAGCTGATGAATTTCTTCCAGCAAATCATTCCCCAGACTGGGGATGGTCGAAGAAAATATCTTCTGGGTAACAGTCAGCCTAGTTTTCACTGACTGAAGTAGATATCTCCCAGAGGACCTGAGTGTACAGAGATCCTGTAGGTAGCTTGGACCCAAACCCAAATGAATTTCAAAGATATAGGTGTGTTAGTCTGTGAAATCAGCATGCAAAAAGATCTTGTAGCACCTTTGAAACTAATTGTAAAAAAATTAGGTTGGCAGCCTCAGCTTTCATAGACTGCATTTGAGGAAGCAGACTTAAGTCTATGGAAGCTCATGCTGCCAACTTCTTCTTTCAGTTAGTCTCAAAGGTGCTACAAGATCTCTTTCCATACCAAGTGAAATTACCCACCATTGGCAGCAACCAAATTCACTAGGTATAGCTATTGTATCTGCCTATCATGGAGCTGCTAAGATTGAGGAGCCTGTTAAGAAAGAAAGAAAGAAAGAAAGAAAGAAAGAAAGAAAGAAAGCAGTCTCAATCCAGCAGTCCCAAAATGACTGAAGCACAACATTGCAAATTAGACTTTTAAGAATTAAACTCTGAAATTGGCTGCTTCTACACTGCAGAATTAATGCAGTTTGACACTGCTGTAACTGCCATGGCTCAATGCTATGGGATTCTGGGATTCATAGGTGGTTTTTTTGCGATAATTTTAGCCTTCGCTGTCAGAGATACCCTAACTAATTACAAATCACAGGATTCCATAGCATGGGTTCATAGCAGTTAATGTGGTGTCAAATTGCATTAATGCTGCAACAGCCAAAGCCTTCTTGCTAGATAGGTCCAGCTGTCTGTGGGGGGTTGCAGACTGCCAGAAATAGTGTGAATTCAGTCCACTTTTAGGGTTAGGGTTAGTGCTAGGGAATCATGGGAACTGTTATTTTTCTGAGACATTGAGCCTTCTCTGTCAGACAACTCTGATGCCACAATAAAATACAGTTCCCATGGTTCCCTAACTCTAACCCTAACCCTAAAAGTGGACTGAATTCACACTATTTCTGGCAGTCTGCAACCCCCCTGTGTCTCAAATTCTCTCAATCTCAGACCTCAAGAGATTTTCAATATCTTTTTTATAAAGAATAATAAGAGAAGGAGGAGGAGGAAGAAACACAACAAAGTACTCTTCCATTTCTATTCAACATGAAGCACTCAAGAGGCAGCCTAGATAAATATTCTGTTTACACTCCATGCCTTTTCAAAATTAAAATAAAACTGCTGTGTCTGAGAGTCCTCCAAATTCCAACATTATCACTGGGGATTTTGTTGAAATATAAATAAATAAAATCAATATGCATGGCTTGAGTATATGCATTGCAGTATACTCCTACCATTATAGAGACTGCTTCCTACCATTATAGAGAGTGGTTTCTTCTTCTTGTTACTGTGTGTTTTCATGTCTGACTTATGGTGACCCTAAAGCAGGGGTAGGCAACCTTTCCCCTTTAAGGGCCGAGGGACTTCAGTTCCCAGAATCCCAGGAGCTATTGGCCAACATGGGACTATTAGCCAACATGGCTGAGGCTTCTGGGAGCTGAAGGCCCTCGGCCCTTAAAGGGGAAAGGTTGCCTACCCCTGCCCTAAAGCAAGCCTATTACTGGATTTTCTTTATAAGATTTGTTCAGAAAGTGTTTAACCATTGCCACCTCCTGAGGCTGAGAGAATGTGATGTGCCCAAGGTCTTCCAGTGAGATTCTACCCAGAGCAGGGATCTGAACAACTATACCATGCTGATTCATAGGGGATGAAAATTGCAAATACCCTACAACCTGGGTGAATAAGGCCCCAAAAGTATAATGAATTAGAATTCCAGAGTCACCTCTAAGCAGACACCACCACAAGTTACCTGGCCTGAAAATCGGATTGCTATTTCCTGGGCCCTAACTAAACTTTGGAATGTAAATGAGTCCAGTTCATTCAGACGAGTCAGTGAAGGGAAGCAAAACTGTGTTTCAGCCTCACAATTGCCAAGACCCAAAGGTCAGCCACATAGTGCTGTGTTGCCAAAATGTTTCATCTCACTCCATTTTGCAATCTCTGGGCCTGTGTTTTTAATAAAGCACATTTATATGACTCACCCCTCCCCATTTTATATCCAAATGACCTTTCTTGGCTCCTAAAAAATTGACATTGCATATTTATTAAGTAAAGCAATAACACACCATGTTAATATCACTTGCTGATACAATCATCCGGAACACCCACACATCTTCTGGGCTGTGGTGCTTCCTAAACTTATTGTATGCAAATAGATAAAGGCCATTCCACTGAATGGTTTCTGGCTCCAATAGAGTGAAAGAAAAGATAAATTCTGCCTACCTCTCTCCCAATATAAAGTTTGGGAGAAGCAACTAGCATGCTCAGGGATTTGGTCTGTTCATGTTGTTGTTGTTATTGTGTGCCTTCAAGTTGTTTCTGAATTATGATAATCTAGTGTGGCATAGTGGTTTGAGTGTTGGACTACAACTCTAGAGACCAGGGTTTGATTCTCATCTTGGCCATGAAACCCATTGGGTGACTTTTGGCAATAGCCACAGGGGAAGGCAATGGCAAACCTCCTCTGAAGATATCTTGCCAAGAAAACCCCATGATAGCATCACCTTAGGGTTGTCACATACACATACAGAAATGACTTGAAGGCACACAACAACAACAACAACAACAACAACAACAACAACAACGTGACCCTATCATGGGATTTTAATCAAAGAAGGTTTGCCATTGCCATCCTCTAAGGCTGAGAGAATGTAATGTGTCCAAGGTTGGTCAGTTTCCATGGTGAAGAGGGGATTCATACTCTGGCCTCATGGAGCCCTAGTCCAATACTTCAACCACTACACCACACTGGTTTTCTTAGCCTCTTCACTATTGACTAGCAATCTAGATATCAAGCACAGGCCCACACTCCTTACACCACTCTGGCTGCATCCACATTGCAGAAATAATCCCGTTTGACCCCACTTTAAGTGCCATGACTCAATTTAATGTTACTCTGGGAACTGTAGTTTGTTGTGGTACCAGAGCTCTTCAACAGAGAAAGCTAAATAGTTCACAAAACTACAGTTCCCAGCATTCCATAGCATTGAGCCATGGCAGTTAAAGTGGGGTCAAACTAGATTATTTTGGCAGTGCCAATGTAGTCTCAGACCCTAAAATCAGAGACAGACAGGGGATATAGTAACCACTGGATTAGAAGGAGTGTTGCCTCTGGACCTTTAGCCAATGGATGCCTCCAGTTGCAACTAAAACTAACAGATAAGATGGCAGCCATAACTGAAACACAATTAAACCTATTTCTGTTTTAAAAAAGAATATAAGAAGAACAACAGGAGAGACAAATCAACACTCTTTTATTGAAAAATGATACCCATTTATTGACTTTTTAAATGCAGACATATATTTGAGAGCACCACCAGGATACCACCAAGATCTTTGGAAACATTTTCTGTATTTGAACACTTGATAGAGACATTACTAGAAATTCTACATCTATTATTTAAAACCAGGAGATGCATTACACCCAAGATATATGAGAAAGAATCACATCTTGATCTGACTGGTACTGAATAGCATCGTGTTTGCATTTAGTTCCTTAGTTAGTTATTCCAAATCATTTTGTTTATCTATAGACCTATAATCTGTGGAGGGTTCTAATCTTCAATAAAAAATGAGAAATAAGTTTTAAAAGGCATGTTAAATGAAATTTTTAAAACACAATTAAAATATAATAAAATCAAAACATAACACACACACACACATACACACACTATTAAAAGCTCCACCTGCCACAATATATTAAACACTGACTCCCTGAATCAAAAGGTCTTTGGCAGCCAGCAGAAAGGTATCAGAGAAAAGTCCAACTGGACTTGCTTAGGAAGGAAGTTCTGTAGCCAAAAGTCTAGTATGGGGAATTTTATTTAGCTCAAATCAAGAGGGGATTGGCTACAAGGACCCTGCGAGACCGTTTCCCACAAGTATACCAAGAGTCTGGTGGATTTTAAGAATTGATGCAGAGGCAGTATCCTCAAATTAAAGGGTTATTTATTGAACAGATAGAAAATCATGCAGCGACCTACACACATGCACACACTCATGCAGGGCTGTAGGAAATCAGGAGTTGTGAGATAATTAGCATCTTAGGAACATAAAAAATTGCTTGATATAGAGAATTGTAGGGATAGGGCAGGGATGTGAAGAGCCACTTTGAAGTCATTGAAAGAAAGAATGAATCTGTATGTCTGTCTTTCACCTCACCATTGATCAGAGTCCAGAACTAAGATTACTGGCCAAATTGCATTTCAAAAAACCAGAATTTTATGTTTCATAACTGCAATGCGACATCAGAATATGTCTTTTTGCAGTGGGGAAGAAAAAACAGGAGTGTTTCTGAAGAATGCAGGGGAAATTGGGCAGTTGGAATGAGGACCGTCAAGACCTCTTGAGTATTTGAAGCCCATTCATTTTCTTCATAGAATCATAGAGTTGGAAGAGACTACAAGGGCCATCCAATCCAACTCCCTGCCATGCAGGAATACACAATCAAAGCACTCCAGATAAATGGCCATCCAACCTCTGTTTAAAAACCTCCAAAGAAGGAGACTCCACTGCACTCCAAGGGAATATATTCGGCTGTCTAATAGCTCTTACTGTCAGGAAATTCTTCCTAATGTTGACCTGGAATCTCTTTTCCTGTAGCTTGCATCCATTGTTCCTGGTCCTATTCTCTGGAGTAGCAGAAAACAAGCTTTTTCCATCCTCAATATGACATCCCTTCAAATATTTAAACAGGGCTATCATATCACCTCTTAACCTTCTCTTCTTCAGGGTAAACATACCCAGCACCCTAAGTTGCTCCTCATAGGTCATGATTTGCAGACCCTTCACTATTTTGGTTGCCCTCCTCTGGACACGCTCCAGCTTCTCAACATTCTTTTTGAATTGTGGTGCCCAGAATTGGAGAAAGTGTTCCATGTGAGGCCTGACCAAAGCAGAATAGAGAATTCTTGGTATCCACTAGAACAGACAACAATGAGACAGGCTGTGAGATGGCGAGGGGGCAGGTGAGGATAAAGCCATATGGCAAAGTAGATATTCTTCACCTCACCTGCATTCCTTACACTGTGATCCAGCAGTGCTCTCGCAAGAGGTCTGTATCCTTTTTGCAGCAGAAATAAGAGGGAGATACAGTTCAAATGTAAGCAACTCAATTGTTGGCTTTGCACTTTCTGGACAAAATTGCCCGCACCCAGCACAATGTGGATGGTGTGATTGTCTGAGAAGATTCCAGGCATCATTTGGCTACATTTCAGTGGATGATACCAGTTATTTAGATCTGAGGATGTGGACAAGAGGTTTGATAAAATTCTGACACGCATGTGCACGTTTGACTTTCATCCCTTTGGACTTCCAGCATGGAGAAGGAGATCCAGATGACAACTATAATGCAGTTTCCACAGGTGAGTTTTCTCCACTGAGGATTCAACACATGAAAGCCTTCAAACTATCCATGACAAAACTTTACTTTATCAGTGGTACATTTCAGGGCATTTCAGTGCACCTATCTTTTAGAAAAGACAAATTCACTGTGCCCATCTTTTTTTTATGGAAGATAAATTTACAGCTTTCCCTATTTTCAATTCTCCAAGCTGTTGAATCTCCTGAAATATATTATGGGTGCGGGGGAGGGTAGAGACTTGTTGCATAGCAGGTTTCCTATGTTAATGTATCCAATTCAGAATAGGAGTGATCATTTGCTCTCCTCTAGGAACTTTCATCATTCAGTACAGAGACAGAACTGTGATCAATACATCCTCTGTAATCCATTCCCTATGCTATATTGGATGTGATAATATGAGCTTTCCTTTCTATTTAATTCTTGCAAGTATTTTCCTGCAAATGATAGGATTAGACCTGAAATGTTTACTATTTGCAAGCTAATTCCAGTTCCTGCACACAGCATATGCCAGGGGTAAGCCTGATTAAAATAGACAATTGACTTTTTGATTTATGCCATACTTCGAGGGACAATGTAACAGCCCCCAACAGATAATTAGATGAAACATATAGAGCTCAACGTACAGGAAGGAAAGGATCCTCCTGGCCATTCTGCCACTTACCATTATGAAGCTGAGCAGAGTATGGAGGGAACTGTCACCAAAAAAAAAAAAAAAAAAAAAAGCTTTGAAGTCAAAAGGCAGAGAGGTAACATGCCTGGTCCCAAGATGCTAAGAGATGACCTTGAGATATCTCCTGTAAATGCCAGCAATCTGGTTCTATCTGTCATTGCCTTATACAGCTTGTTGTATTCTTGGCACTGTAAAATATGACTCTGGAAATATTGCTCTTGGAATAACAACCCTCCTACTGAAAACAAACAAACAAACAAACAAACCACCACCACCACCACCACCAGCAGCAGCAACAGCAGAAGAAGTGGCACTTGTGTGTTTGCAACACATAAAATCACTCTAAGTTTAGTTTTTGGATTTCTGTACTGATTCCAGGGAATTTTCAAGGAGTGCTGTTGAGCTGAGCTTGCTCTGCAGCTCCCAAGCACCTCAAACCCACACTCAGAGGCAGAGATTCTGTCCGAGTGGGGCAGAGGATGAATTTACAACAGCATACTTATGTTGAGGTCTAGGCTGTCAAACTCAAAGGGAAGCCAGAAAGGAGGGATCAAAGGCAGCCATATTAGCATTGGTGACAGGAACTGAGTGTGGAAAGGGGAAATTTGTGCCTGGGCACCATCCACCAGCAATTCTGTATCCTAACAAGATCTTTGTGTAAGGAGGTACTAGTAGATACTTCCTTACTCAACATCAGGAAAAGTAGTTACATTGATGTAACCCCTAGTTATACCAGCAGAAGTCACAAGAGGATTATGGCAAGAAATGTTCAATTCTGTGCCAAAAGCTTTATTAACCATGTCAGCTACACAAATTAAGAATGGATTCTTTCACATGCCTAATTATAATAAATGTTTCACATTTGATATACAAAAGCTTTAGAAAATTGTGTTCCCTATGGATTTCATCCTTCCCAATATATCATGATTATCTCTGTTTTACAGATGGGGAGATGAACTGGGTAGAGTGTGTGCACCATGCCCAAAGCAAACACTAACCCAGTGATACAAGAGTGATTTTTAGCACAGAAGTTCAAGTTCTCCAGCTTCTGGAACCCTTTTTAGAATAAAACCAGACAGTTATCAAAAGGCCACATCAGAACTGCCTTCTTCCCAGAACACCCCAGAGGCCCTACTCTGTTGATGTCCCTGAATCCACTGCACTGCCATGTTTTGGTAGCATGGCAGCAAGATTATTCCTTCTGCCCATGCAAGCAAGGTGCACAGGAGCCAGAGTATTCAAAATGGAACACATTTCTAGAAGTTTTTAGGAAGCACATGATAATCTTAAAAACAAAGTGAGCAGCTCCTATGTACCTTATTTTCATTAAGAAAAGCAGTGATTTTACAACTGGTGAAATTTGACCATGCATCCACAGGTTGTGTGTGTGCTAAAATGAGTAAGGGGATTGCCACAGGCCCTGTAGCCCCATCTCTGTGCTCCATAATGATTGAGACTTACAGATACTTGCAGAATGAGGGGTTTTTTTTGAAAGGTTTTTAGTTACAGTCACCATGTTACAGTCATGGGTAAGTAGGATTGAGTTAATATGTCAAGGAGAAAGCACTTCCTCATTGGCCCAAGGTAAGTATAGCAATGGAACCTTCTTGATGCACTGGTAATTAATCTCTACAAAAACTCAACCTTCTGAGCTCCAGCTTTCCATTACTCACCCATTCATGCTTGACAGTGGGCAGGCCATGAAGCAAGCCCTCTTGTTCCTTGGTTCCTTTCTTCCCTGCTGCTCAGCACTCCAGGCAGTCTGCCTTAGGGTTTGTCCTACCTAAAGGGAAGAGCAAGGTTCCTATTATCTGGGTGGTTCTTGGCTTCTTACTCACTACCTGATCCTTCTGACCTTCTTCCCAGGCAAGGGATGAGGAGATAGATAATCCAGTCTTCTCATCTCTTACTGGACTGTAGCTAGGGATCAGAGAAGCAGGAATCTCTGCAACTCAGAAGATGAAAGCCCTCCATTCATTTCAACTCCCACTGTCCTGGCCACAGAGGAAGAGAGGAAAAGGCAAATGCAACTTCATCTTGCTTAGGCCCAGAAGGAGAGGAAAGGCCCTGTGTCCATCCCAACTGTCACTTTCCTGGCCCCAGAGGGAGAAAAGAAGAGACAGGTACAGCTCCACCATGTCTAGGGCTAGAAGCACATGAAGGATCCTCCCTCCATCCCAGCTGCCTCTGCCCTGGCCACGGAGGGAGAGAAGGATAGGCAGTATCTGCTGGACTTAGTCCCCTCAACCACTGCCATCCCCTTTACTTGTGTGTCATATCTTTAGATTGTAAGCCTGGGGACAGGGAATTGTTTTTCTTTTTCTTTTTCTTGTAAAGCTCCATGTACTGTGATGGTACTAAATAAACAACAAGTGCAGCAACAAATAACAATAACTCCAGCCATTTTCTGAGATAGAGCCACTGTCTCTTCCATTGGTCAGACCATAGGTTGATTCCTTTCTGAGATTTCTTCCTGACTCCTTCTCCTAACACCATCCCCATCAAGACTAAACCCTAACTTATGTCCTAGACTTCCCTCTTCATCATCCTTGGCATTGACTCTCCTCCATTCTGATTCTCATCCATCTCTCCATTCTCCTCATTCCTACTTAATTGCCCTATGCCCACCATCTTGCCTTAGACTCCATCCCACCTATGACAACTATATTTCTTCCCAAGCTTTGAACAGTGTCAGAGTTGGGTGTCATCCCTCTGATGATCGGGACACTGCCAGGCTGCCATGGTTTGCGGCCAATGCATCTGCCTCTTTGCTGCTCTGGTTAGTCTCTCACCACCATCAGAAACCCACTGCTTTTCTCCCCCCAGCTACAGGGATACAAAAGGATCATGGGCCATGTGTTGCCCACCCTTGATTTTATATCTTTTCATCACCCCATGAGCTCTCAAACCCCAGCATTGTCAAAATCCCAGAGATTTCAGGATAAACTCTTCTCAACTAGGGTAGGCATCTCTCATGTTCTTTGTAGCCGTGGCTAATCAACAAAGTGCCACAACAAATTGTATTTTATGGCTTTATTTTATATTATTTATTTAATAAGGCCTTTGCATGAATGTTTGTTTATGTTTCTCTACTTTTGACTGCTGTTCCTGGAAATTGTTATTGGCATTCATATATTATATTAATGTTGTAGTTTTATGACTGCTAGAAAAAAAGATAAAGTCCCTTATATCTTCTTATATATTACATTTTTTTCTTATATATTACCACTCAGCTGCCTTGAATTCATCTTGGTGTTAGGCATTGTCCATAGGGCGTAGAGCAGCAAAACAGAAAGGCAGGCCAGGTTTCACAGTACCACAGTGTTCATAGTAAGCAACTTGCTCTGTCAACATCTACAATGAAATCAACTGGAAGTCTGTAATGCTGTAGCCCAGATTCCATGTCTAGGGATGCAAATCTTCACTACGTTTCTTCTCAAAGATAGTGATGGGTAATTTCAACAAATTTATTTTCACTGCAAGAAAGTCTTTAAAAAAACACATGCAGTTTTCAAAGGCTATTTGCAGTTGGAGACTTGTTCTGTACAAAATTTGCATATAGTTGAATAATGCTGAAATACAGCATTCTTAGCACAGGAAATAGCATTTTATGCATGGAATCATAGAATCATAGAGTTGGAAGAGACCACAAAGGCCATCCAGTCCAACCCCTTGCCATGCAGGAACTCAAAATCAATGACAGATGGCCATCCAGCCTCTGTTTAAAGACCTCCAAAGAAGGAGACTCCACCAACCTCCCAGGGAGTGTGTTCCACTGTTCAACAGCTCTCACTGTTAGGAAGTTCCTCCTAATGTTGAGGTAGAATCTCTTTTCCTGTAGCTTGCATCTGTTGTTCTGGGTCCTATTCTCTGGAGCAGCAGAAAACAAGCTAGCGCCCTCCTAAATATGACATCCTTTCAAATATTTAAAAAGGTCTATCATATCACCTCTTAAGAGCCCTGGTGGCACAGTGGTTAAATGCCTGTACTGCAGCCACTCACTCATAGACCACAAGGTTGCGAGTTCAGTACTAGCCAGGGCTCAGGCTAGACTCAGGCCTGCATCCTTCCGAGGATGCTAAAATGAGTACCCAACTGTTGGGGGGTAATAAGCTTACAGTTGTAAACCGCTTAGACATCCCATAGCGCGATATGAAACTTTTGCTTTAACCGCATCTTCTCCAGGCTAAATATACCCAGTTTCCTAAGTCGTTCCTTGTAGGGCATGGTTTATTTCCCTTGATCAAGATACTATACTACTATTGATTCAGCCTAAAATCGCATTGGCCTTTTTAGCTGCGGCATCACATTGTGGATTCATGTTCAACTTGTGGTCTACTAGGACTCCTACATCCCTTTCACACATAGTATTGTTAAGCCAGGTGTCCCCCATCTTATATCTGTGCATTTCATTTTTTTTCCCTAAGTGCAGTACCTTACATTTCTCTGTGTTGAAATTCATTTTGTTAGCTTTGGCTCAGATTTCTAATCTATTAAGATCATTTTGAATTTTCATCCTATCCTCTGGGGTATTACCTGTAGTTATTCCTCCTAATTTGGTGTCATCTGCAAATCTGAGAAGCATGCCCCCTATTCTTTCATCCAAGTCATTGATAAAGATGTTGAATAGCACTGGGCCCAGGACAGAACCCTGTGGCATCTCACTGGTCACTTCTCTCCAGGATGAAGAGGAGCCATTGCTGATCACCCTTTAGGTTCAATCAGTCAACCAGTTACTAATTTACCTAACAGTTGTTGACTAGCCCACATTTTACTATCTTGTTTGCAAGAATATTGTGGGGGACTTGTCCAAAGCCTTACTGAAATCAAGATATGCTGTGTCTACCGCATTCCCTTCTTCTACCAAGATGGTAATTCTATGAAAAAAAAAGAGATCAGATTAGTCTGGCATGACTTATTTTTGAGAAACCCATGTTGACTTTTTGTGATTATGGCATTCCTTTCTAAATGTTCACATACAGTTTAATGAACTGTTCTAGAATCTTTCTCAGTATTGATGTCAGATTAACTGGAGCAGGGGTAGGCAACCTTTCCCCTTTAAGGGCCAAGGGACTTCAGCTCCCAGAAGCCTCAGCCATGTTGGCCTATAATAGTCCCATGTTGGCCAATAGCTCCAGGGATTCTGGGAGCTGAAGTCCCTCGGCCCTTAAAGGGGAAAGGTTGCCTACCCCTGAACTGGAGGATAGTTGTTGGGGTCTTCTTTTTTCCCCTTTTTGAAGATGGGGGCAATGTTTGCCCTCCTCCAGTCTGCTGGGACCTCTCCTGTTCTCCAAGAGTTCTCAAAGATTATTGCCAGTGGCTCAGAGATTACATTTGCCAGTTCTTTTAATATCTTTGGATGTAATTCATCTGTTCCTGGAGACTTAAATTCATTTAGGTTAACCAGGTATTCCTGTACTTCCTCTTTACTTATTTTGTGCTGCATTTTCCCTATTGTGTCCTCTGCTCCATTTTCCTCAGGCTGAACACCCTTTTCCTTTTGTGAGAAGCCCAAGGCAGAGAAGATGTTGAGTAGTTCTGCCTTTTCTCTGTCCTCTGTTAGAATTTCTCCATCTTCCCTGTGCAGTGGCCCTACCATTTCCTTCTTCTTTCTTTTGCTATGGACATACCCCAAAAAGCCCTTTTTATTGTCCTTAATCCCTCTAGCAAGCCTGAGCTCATTCTGTGCTTTTGCTTTCCTGACTTTACCCCTACATGTGCTAGCTATTTGTTTGAATTCCTCTTTAGTGATTTTGCCCCTTTTCCATTTCTTATACATTTCCCTTTTAAAACTTAGTTCAGTTGAAAGTTCTTTTGTCATCCAACCCAGTTTCTTGAGACATTTCCCATTTTTCCTCCACAGGAAAATAATATTGCAATGCAGAAGTAATAAAAAATTATTTTAAGCACAGGGGGGAAAATCTGTTTTCTGCGTAAATCACCCATGTCTGATTTTTAGATAGAAGAAATCCTCAATTACAGCATTTCCTGTACAGAAAACAGCATTTTCAGCACATGAATTAATATATCTGCATGGAAATAATACTGCTGTTTCCTGTTACAAAAAATACTATTTTCTGTGCAGAGAATACCATGCAAAATAAGCACATGCAAATTTTGCACAGATTAAGTCCCAAGATGTCAAGCTTTCATCAGAGTTAGATGTGTATTTCACTGAGGTGGCATCTGCAATGCAGAATTAATGCAGTTTGATACCCTTTTGGCCTGGCTCAAAGTTATGGTATTCTGGGATTAGTAGCTTTGTGAGATATTTAGCCTTCTCTGTCAGAGAGCTCTGGTGCCACAACAAACTACAAACCCTTGGATTCCATAGCACTGATCCATGGCAGTTAAAGCAATATTAAATCACATGATTTATATAGTGTAGATGCAGCCTGAGAGGGCTGTGCCTTCACTTATATCTTCTGACACTGTCAAACTGAATGGTTGCTTTGGTACTAAACTATATCAATTTTTTCATAAAAAAGAAAGAAAGAAAGAAACTCCTTTGGAGCCTGGAATAGTAGTTCCAAATTTCAGGGAGGTGCACCTGAAGGGCAGGACACCAAATTCCTTTACTACTTATAGATTTCTATAGTACTTTGACCTTGCCTAGGAAATTTAACAAGCCATTTTGCCAAGGACTGAGCTATATGAAACTTAAAAGTATGTCTAGAAGGGTTAGAGCTAACTAAGGCCAACCCAATAAACCAATTAGATTTACCTACACACTGAATCACCATTCAGCAATGGAGTCTACTCTAGATGGAACTATCCAAAAGGATTCCATCTATAGTTTGATACATCTTTAAATATCATGGCTCCATCTAATGGATTCCTGTGCTTTGTAGTTTTTGAAATTATATAGATTTCTCTACTAAGGCATTGGATTGCTGTTGTCCAGGGGAATGCACTAGAGCTCTGGCAAAAACATATGAATTCTCTCCTACAAATCTAAGGATTCATAGGATGGAACATAGCTGTGAAAGTGGTATCAAACTGCTATATCTGTGTGATGTAGATACAGTCCAAAGGCTCTTTTACAGTACACAATTATAGCACTATGATTCCATCCTGTAGAATCATGGGATAGGTACTTTAGAGAGAGGTATTTAGAATCATCAGTCAGAGAACTCTACTGCCTCATGAAACTACAAATCTCAGGATCCTGTAGAATGCTACCATAGCCGTTAACATAGAATCATAATGCTATCATTGTGGGATGTGAAAAGGGCCCTGTGACTAAGCCAGTAAGAGATTATTTGTGTCCATTTCCCAGATATCTAGGCACTCACTTAAAATAAATAAAATATCCTTCCATCCATGCTGGCCCTATTTTTTGCTCATACATGTTGGCATTGTATTCGTCTTTAAATATTGATATAGCCTTTGGCTAATGTGTCTAATAAACTAGGTCCTTAGACTTTTCAAGATTTTTGCATTGACCCAAATAATATTTTGCCCCAAGGAACTCTGAATTATATTCCATCCCATATCCTTCGCTCCAAGGTGATTAGGGCAAGAGGAGAAAGTTGTAGTGCCACTGCAGCTGAAGATCATTGTGTAACCATTCCAAAACTATGTAATGACACAGAGATGAGGTAGAGTCCTTTTTGGGCTGCAGAGTGCTGGCTGAACATTTGAATATTCTTCTTTAGAAACCAATGTGTTTACTCTATTTCAGACAAAGCAACACGATTCCAGCTATAATGTTTGTATATGAAAAGCTAACTTGTAAGAAGGAAGACTTTTGGCATCACCTTTTTCAAGATATCCACATATAGGATTTTTTTAAAAAACAAACAAACAAACGGAGGGATGGAGAACCTTCCTTGTCTTAGGGATCAAATATCAATTCAGAAAGGATCTTGGGGGTCACATTTTCATAGCAGTAAGTGGAGCAAAGAGAGGCAAGGGCATGGCCAAGGGCAAAGTGCGCAACAGTGGGTGTAATTCGTACTAGATTTGGCCATTTTTCCACCAGGGAAAGATACCCATACCCAGCAAAGAGCTCAGCTCATTTCCATGAACAAGCTTGACAGGTGCCTGCAAAACAATTCATTGCACCAACATGCAAAGTACAGTGGGCCCTTGGTATCTGCTGGGGTTTGGTTCCAGGATCAGCCATGGATACCAAAATCTGTGGATGTTCAAATCCCATTAAATACAACAGCACAGTAAAAGGATATTCCTTATATAAAATAGCAAAATCAAGGTTTGCAGTCCATGGATAAAGAATTTGTGGCTGCAGAGGGATGACTGTACAAAGCTGGCAAAATACCTGCAAAGTACACACTTCAGTGCAACATCTTCCTAAATAGCTTCAAAGTGTATTCTTAATTCTCTGCAGAATTAATCAAAATTAAATATATTGAGGATCCTACTATCTCTGATAATATCTGAAGAATCTGTTGCTCAGGCTGGAATTCCTCTTAGCCCTCTTTTAATACATGGGGAGATTTGAAATTGGTAATCTTCTTAGACAGTCTAGGAATGACATTAGGCTTGCCTTATTGCTGGGTTGGCCAGGTATTACTGAGATTCTATCCATGACATATTGTATCTGTTTTAACACTGTTAGCTAGCCCAAATTACAAGCTTTAATTTAAATAAATAAATAAATAAATAAATAAATATCACACAGTAAGCCCTTGGTATGTGCTGGTGCTTGGTTTCAGGACCCCCATCCCTCCATGGATACCAAAATCCATAGATACTCAAGTTCCATTATATACAATGGCATAGTAAAATCATGTCCCTTATGTGAAATTGTAAAATCAAGGTTTGCATTTTGAAATTCATATATTTTTTGGAATATTTTCAAACCATGGATCAAGAATTCATGGTTATGGAGTGGGGGACTGTATAAGCAAATAAATAACAGATAAAAGGCAGTCCCTATCCCTTATAAATGCTGACATATGATGCAACATACGAAGCCACTATTCTTCATATGAACCAGGTGTGTCACAATATGTGATTATACTGATACATTACTTGTACTCTGGAGAAGAGACCACTATTGAGCAAGAATATGGAGAAACAGATGGATTTCCAGCTGGTGAGGATGCCAGGACAGGGTGTGTTTCCTCACTCTGTCTGTTTCATTTATATGCAGAAGGCTGCTCTCAAAAGACAGCAATATCAAAACAAAGATGTAAATCCCAGAGGTATCTGGATCAAAGTGTGTCAGCTATCAGCTGTAGGACTTTTTTCTACAGTAGTTTCCAGCCTGCAGAATGTCTTGACAGCCATCATTCTTGATTCTTGCTCCAATAATAATAATTATAATTAATAATATTTATTTATATCCCGCCCCTCTGCAAATGCAATCGGGGCGGCTTACAACAATAAAACACCAAAAATATACAATCCCAAAACCCACCCACCCCTTAAAATAGTATTAGACAACAAAAGTTAAAACAACAACAAACAATAAAACAATGAACAGATAAAATAAGTCACAATGGCAGAGCGGACAGGCAGCATAAATGTGGCAAAGAATATGAGAAGGAATAAACTAGTTCCTAAGGCTGGGAAATCTAATCAGGAAAGGCCTGCCAGAAGAGATCCATTTTCACAGCTTTTTTAAAGCTATTTAAACTGGTGATATGATGGATCTCATCCAGCAGGATGCAGGAAAGGCCCTCTGGGAGGTTGCAGACAGCCTAGTTTTTATAGGCTGAAACAAGTTTCTCGCAGAGGACCAAAGTGCCCGGGGTGGATTATATAGAAGGAGGCAGTCCCGAAGATAGGTTGGACCCAAGCCATTTAGGGCTTTAAAGGTGATAACCAACACCTTGTACTGAGCCCAGAAACTGATAGGCAGCTAGTGGAGTGACTTTAAGACAGGTGTTATATGGTCATTCCTTGATGTCCCTGTGACCAACCTGGCTGCCATATTCTGTACCAGTTGAAGTTTCCGGACTAAGCATGAGGGTAGCCTATGTAGAGTGCATTACAGAAATCAAGACAAGAGATTACAGCGTGTGTACCACAGTTTCAAGGTCCCTTATTTCTAGGAAAGGGTGCAGCTGGCATATCAGCCAAAGGTGATAACATGCACTCCTGACCGTCGCATTTACCTGATTAGTCATCTGGAGTGATGGATCCAGGAGAACCCCCAGACTGCGGACATGGTCCCTAGCAGAGAGTGTGACCCCATCCAGGACTGGAGGTTGTATCCCAATACCTAGTTTCAGGGCTGCTACCACAAGCACCTCCATTTTATCTGGATTCAGTCTCAATCAGTTTTTCCTCATCCAGCCCATTACTGCCTTGAGACAGTCATTGAGAGGAGAGATGCCATCTGAAGTCATAACTGACCATTGGGACATGGAGAAATATATCTGGGTGTCATCAGTGTGCTGATAACACCCCACCCCATGACTCCGGATAATCTCTCCCAGCGGCTTCATATATATTTTGAACAACATCGGGGACAGGATGGTGCCTTGGGGGAAACCATAAGTAAGCTCCTTCCTAGTGGAGCAACTGTCCCCGAGCAACACCCTCTGGAATCTGCCCAAGAGGAAGGAACGGAACCACTGCAAAGCAGTGCCTCCAATTCCTAACCTTCTCAGGCGATCCAGGAGGATGTTATGATCTATAGCAGGGGTAGGCAACCTTTCCCCTTTAAGGGCCAAGGGACTTCACTCCCAGAATCCCAGGAGCTATTGGCCAACATGGGACTATTGGCCAACATAGCTGAGGCTTCTGGGAGCTGAAGTCCCTTGGCCCTTAAAGGGGAAAGGTTGCCTACCCCTGATCTATAGTGTCAAAGGCCACTGAGAGGTCTAAGAGCACCAGCAGGGTCACACTACCCCGTCGATACTCAGACGAAGGCCATCAGCCAGAGCAACCATGGCAGTCTCAACTCCAAATTTTGTCCTAAAGCCAGTTTGAAATGGGTCTAGATAATCAGTTTCCTCCAAGACAACCTGGAATTGAAGAGCAACCACCCTCTTGGTCACTTTGCTTAAAAAAGGTAGTAAGGAGACTGGCCTATAGCTATACATATTCAGGGAGTCCAGCTTTTCTTCTGACAAGGCAAAACCCTTTTTATTAGATGTTTTCATCACCATTATGTCTTTTAAATGGTTTTAAACTGTTGAAAATTATGGGTATTTTAACATGAAAGTGAATTTAATTGTTCTTCAACTTTTGTATTATCAGATTTTTAACTGTGTTACAAGATGCTTTGGGTCCTTGTCAGACAAAAGTGATATATATATATTCAATTAATGTGTATGTGCCCATGGAAAACATTGTGTGCCTTTCAAAGATGAAAGTGACACAAAGCAAAGAGAAGGGAGAAGTGTCTTCTTACATATGCAAATGAGTACAAGTAGGTTCATATTAGCATACATCATAGAAAAATGTGCATTATTTTCCATATCATTTTCCACTCCAAATCTAGGAAGAGGGTTTAGTGAAGAAGATGAGAGCATGTGTTCTAATGAACACACATGGGGAAGGTTATATCTAATTCATACATCACTGGTGTTGTTCACAAGGATGGCAGAGACTGACTTCACTTTTCACTTTGCTTGCTGTGTGCCTTCAAGTGTCCAGAGGAGAGCAACCAAAATGATGAAAAATCTGGAAACTATGTCCTATGGGTGGGGGTATCTTAGGGAGCTGGAAATGTTTAACCTGGAGAAGAAAAGATTAAGGACCTTGTTTAAATATTTGAAAGGATATCATATTGAGGATGGAGTAAGCTTGTTTTCTGCTCCTCCAGAGACTAGGATATGGAGTAATAGATTCAAACTGCAGGAAGAGATTCCATTAAGAAGAACATCCTGGTGGTAAGAGCTGTTTGACAGTGGAACATCCTGCCTTGGAGTGTGGTGGAGTCTCCTTCTTTGGAGGTTTTGAAACAGAGGTTGGATGGCCATCTGTCAAGAGTGTTTTGATTGTGTATTCCTACATGTCAGGGTCCCTGGACATGGACTAGATGGCCCTTGGGGTTTCTTCCAATTCTATAATTCTATGACTTTATGAAGTTGCTTCCAACTTATAGCAACCCTATGGCAATCCTATCATGGAGTTTTCTTGCCAAGCTTTGTTCAGAGAGTATTTGCTACTACCTTGCTCTGGGGCTGAGAGTGTGGCTTGCCCATGGTCACCTAGTGAGTTTCCATGTCTGAGTGGGGTTTGGAACCCTTGTTTCCCAGGGTCTTAGTCCAACGCACAAAGCACTGCACCATGCTGGCTCAGAGACTTTCACTAGACAATAGGCAAGGCTTCCTTGTTTCTTCTCATTATCAGTTGCTATCCTGATCAGGTTCTAAAGACCCAAAAGACTTCTGATAGGCTACCCCTGAAACCATTTAATTTACTGGCTCCATACTCTCGGTTCATAATTAATATGAATGAGCTCCCCCCCCCTTTTTTTTTTTTTACTATAATCAACAGCAGCAGGTTTCATGATAGAGATGGGAGAGCCATATTGGCAACTACAACAATTGGATCACAACACAGTTTGATTAGCGTATAATGAATGTTGCCAGTAGCTGATAAACAGCTCATTATTATGCATGAAGAATGATGCC